>JALIZH010011517.1:0-600418 GCA_030522465.1 Rhipicephalus appendiculatus
GAGACACCATATGCAAATACACAACTCAAAATTATAATTGGCAACTGATGATAAGCATAAACACTTCATACAGACAGCAAATAACACGTTAAACCAAATAAAGCAACTCAGTTTGGAGAAAACATCAAACTTCTCAATTTAAAGTATATGAGAGCACATACAAAGCAATAGCTCACAGATCATCGTCCATCATCCGACGTAATGCGGCGATGTGCAATGTCCGTTGCTAGATGGCTTCCGAGTGATGGTTTGCGGCTCCCAATTAATGTTGACGACGGCTGTGACCGACGGAGTTGGTGATGTCGACGCTTGGCCTCGCGCGAAGTTGCGGGCCGCTTCGTCCCTGCGGGCCTGTGAGCGCCCGCCCGATCCGAGCTTCAGCGTGGCTCTCCTCCAACTGACGCTCTTCGCCTTGCGGTCATCTGACATGGGCCGGGGTGCGGCGTTTCCTGGTTTTTTCCATAAAATGCCAGACGCGCGGTGCCAAAGCACTTTTGTTTCAGCCTGTTGTTTGAATTCCGGCTGTCTGGGGACGGTCTTCGAAAACGCGTCTGGTGACCGATGCGACTGTCTGGCTTCTGCTTTGCGGGCAAGCATCCCATGTCTTCCAGGGAAGCATTCCAATCACTACAGAAAGACAGCGGAAGCATGCGCAAAGCATACAACAGGAGGACAACCATCTGTGTCACGTCATTAATTCTGTCCATGTAAAAATCTAAATTTATACGTAAAAATGACATTTCATCATCGGTCTTATGTATCGATGGCGCACTAACACACAAATCTTCGCGAAGGTTGCGTATCGTGAAGGCTTCGATAATCTCTCGTATCTCTAAATTGCGATATAACTGTGGTGCTTTCGAGATCTGGCTGACAATGACACCTGCTGCAATGGGTAGCTAAGTTATCACGGTGACAAATGTGCCTATTGTTATAATTGTGCTCGCGTAAACGCGTGTTAATGCAACTACCGCTTTGTCCAATGTATCGTTTTCCGCGTGATAAAGAAAAACAGTATACTACATGTTTTGTCGCAGTGTTACTGTACACGTTCCCTCCGGGAGCAGAGTTGCGCATAGGTCCGCTATTATGTTCAACTGCTGCGCAGTGCAGCCACTCCTCGCATGCGCAGGAGTCAAATTCGGTGCAACATTCCGGCGCGGGCGACACACCGCAGACGCATTCGCACGCACTGTGCAAGAATGGGGGGGGGAAGTGCTGAAAAGAAAATTGGGGGGACCCTAAAGCTTCGCCTTTAAGAGTTGAACGCGATAGCGATATCATGTCCCTACTGCGCACTTCAACCACTTAGTGCATACTTCCTATGCACCCACTACGTAGTGTTAAGGGAATACGCGCAGTAACGTGTGTGTCTTTTGTAACGGCTGGCCTGCTTTAAACCACGAAGTCGTTATGATATTGACGTGTTGCGACGCCCAATGGCGATATTCACTAGTGTAACGCAATATTACTGCGATATTACATGTTGTACTGTGACGTATGGGTGCAGAACGCGTGTGTTTGTGAAGCAAGAGTTATTTTCGCTGCATTTCCAAGCACAGGAAGTTTTTTTCACTGTACTTCCAAACAGACTTGTGGCTGTGTGGTAGAACACCTGCTTGCCACGCAGGCGGCCTGGGTGCGATCTTCACTCGGACCCGGAAATTTTTATTATTTATTTCATTTGCATCTTTCTCAATGTTTCGGTCACGGACAAGATGATGATTTTTCGCTCACAACCAAAGACGCTGACGCCGGAATTTCTGTGAAACGAGCTATTTAACGCTGCTGCGTTAAAAGTGAACCCCGCAACTGTCTGCATCAAAGTGCGACACCTCAGCAGTGGTTGACAAGGGAAATGATAAAGAGGGATTAAAAGAGATAGCGAGAGAAGTAAAGATTGAGAGGAAGGTAAAAGATTGGGAGACTGTTAGAGAAGTCCGTGGACGGGGCCTCGATCGGCGAGCGGTCGTCGAAGAGAGGACATCGCGGACAGGACAACCGTCAGCCACGAAATCCACCGAGCGTCTCCTGAGCAAGATTGCACTCCAGCGAAGCTGTATATGGCTATAGGTTCTAGCTCATCGAGTCGGCGGATAAAACGACATGTACAACAGTCTCACAGCGTTCGGCCAATCGCGGGCACAGTGCAGGACATGGAGCAGTGGCTCACGCGCACAACAAAATGAGCATTAAGAAGTGAGAATTAAGGAGAATTGAATGACATTTAAATGTACTAAAGGTGACGGAGTTAATAAAATGTGAACTAAGCAATTGCAATGTTAAATTGATTCAAAGGTGCCCTCATTAAGTGATTTAACTCAATTGGTATAATGCGTATATGTTTAGTGAAACAGTACATGGCTAGGCTCTGACCAAAAGTGCGTGCCTTTATCGAGTAGCATGCTCAGAGAATAATACAGGGAGGCCGATCCCACAACCACAGCTTTCTCATGCATGTTGCTATCGAACAGCACAAAAGTTCTCTTGCTATCTCGCAGTACCTTCGAACAAAAGCTGGTGTGGTTATTTTCATCATGCTTACGACATTTTCTCGCGTGGCCGGAAGGCGCGAACTATCTGTCTTTATTGGCGTCTGAATGAGACTTCTCGCACGTATGGTCGACAATCAGGTGCGTGCATTTTGGCCGCCTAAGCCAGCTGATCAGTAACCGTCACCAAAAGACCACTGCGCGTACGGTTGCGCGGGCGACCACTGACCAAGTGACATTTCTCATTCTTCATCATTCACAGCTGTTCGAAAAAACAACGTTGACGGAACTGAGGGAAAGAAGTTGGTGCGGGAGCCGCACCGTCGTGTCCGTTCAGCTGGCTTCGCCGCGGCGAAATGGAACGTCATTTTGCACCAAGCGAAGGAAAAGTTACGCGCAACTCTGCTACCTGTGGTAGCATACACAGGGCTCGGCGCCCCGCTCATTGCGATGCTTGCGCTGTGTACTTTGCCCTACGAAGCGTAGTCGGCCGTGCGCGCGCGCTTGCGTTGTAGTGGGGACAGTTTGTACGTCGTGGGCTTTTATCGGAAAGGTTGCGTGTAAGTAACAGAGCGCACGAAGGTTGCTCGCTGCAGAGGCCCCTTTTTCGAAAGGACCGCGGCTGTTGAAACACAGTGAAGTAACTGTGATCTAGCGATCCTTATCGCTAGCGCCAGCGTGGAGAGCCAAGCAGACGAAGAAGAGGAGGACGAGGCCGAAATGTATCAATAAACCGATGCAGTCGCATTGTCTGCATGAAAATTTTACATTGGCGCAGTCGAGGTCAGGAACCTGCACATGAAGATCAAGTTCAACATCACCCGCCATCAGGAGCGACCTCTCATCGTGGGCTTCCAAGCAGATGGCCAGCGATACGTCGAGCTCTAGGAGGGCACTACAGCTCCCACTCTTCTGGAGCCGATGGTGGATATCGCCGGAGCTACGGTTGAGAGCTTCGTCGCTCAAGGTAGTCCGACTGTGAGCATGACTCTTGAGGATTTGGTGTCTCACTTGCTAAATGTTCCGCCGGCGTTTGAAATACGAGCGCCAAGAAGCATCACTCATTGTGACACTCCAGGTGTCATTAACGCATTAAATGAAATCAGAAGCAGGTTTCAAAACTTCTTGTTGACGCTGCAAATGCGAGGAATAAGAACAACATTTCTGTGAGAGCAGACATGTTTGACGGCGATTCGTAAAGCGTCGCTGTATGGCTGAATTTTTACGAATATGCATGTACTAGAAACCACTGGACAAGCGATGAAGATCACGTATACAGTATGAAGCCTTTTCCTTGTAGGAATGCGAAGAAGTGCTTTGACTTGCAAATAACATCGCCTGCGAACACCTCTTGGGCAGTATGGAGGAAAAGCTTCGCAGGCGCTTTCGAGGCGAATCCTGTAGAGCTTTGTAATAGCGCCCTTATGTATCGACAGAGAGACACCAATATCAGAGAGTATATTTTCGAAAAGTGGCGGCTACTTCGTATAGCTGATCCAACATTGGCGGTCTCATCAGTCGTTGCTCTCGTCATACATGGTATGACAAGATATTGTTGCGTTGCGCACCGCTCTCTGCTTTTCAGCCGGCGCCCAAGTCTGGCTCATCTGTTCCGGACGATAATCTGTTATCGCGCATGTGCGTTGATATGTTTTCCCTCGCCCTTTGATCACGGCGTGCCTTTATAAAGGACTGCGGACCACGCCGTGGGCGCTTCTTTTTGTACACCTTCTTTTGGCAAGCATGCCGCATTAAAAAGTACATTCTTCCTTCTCCCGGCGTCGTCTTCTCCCGGCTTGGAGCCCATCTCGGCCAAACGTAACAGCTGGTGGCAGCGGTGGGATGGCGGACCCCCGGCAGCTCTGCGACAGCAGTCGGTGAGGCTTTGGCTTTGAACTCTGGTACGCTCAGTGTTATAATTTCCAGTCAGAGAAATAGGAAAGGCGGCTAGAGAGGACTTTTGTCACAGTTACGGTAGTGAACATGGATTTGAATAGCTTGCTAAAGGTAGATTTGTTGGCCGTAGCAGGCGAGCTCGGCTTAGAGGTTAGCAAAGCTATTCGGAAACCCGAAATTGTGGGCAAAATTTCAGCCTGTGGGGCGAGTGCCGACAAAATTTCTGAAGCAATAGATGAAGTGCAGAGGAAACGCAAAGTGAGAGAAAGAGAGGAGGAACTAAAACAATGCCAATTGGAGCAGCTAAAGCGGACTCTGGCCACTGAGGCAGAGCCGAGAGCCGTCAGTTACGACATGAGAGGTTTTTTTCAGCCCTTTGTTATTGGTAGTGAATTGGGGCTCTTTTTGACAAACTTTGAGCGCACTTGCGCAAGAATGGGCTTTGATCTGACGCCCTGGCCTCAAAGACTTCTGAGTTTGTTGCCGGCGGAAGCAGCACAAATTCTAGCTAGGTTAAGTGCCGAAGAAGCGGAATGTTACGAGGACGTAAAAGGGGCCTTGTTAGCAAAGTACAAGTTGTCACCCGAAGCTTTCCGGCTTAAGTTTAGGAAATCAGTTAAGAAGCCGAACGAAAGCTACTCAGAGTTCGCGTACAGGCCAGCAAGCTTCCAAGAAAATTGGCTAAAAGGTGCTGACGCGTTCGATGACAAGGCAAAAATGTTTGAGGAAATCTGCCTAGAGCAATTTTGTTCGACACTTCCTGAAAAACTGAGGGATTGGATTCTCGATAAGCCAGATGTGAGGACGGCCCGCAAGGCGGCCGAGTATGCAGATGACTACTGCGCAAAACACCGTTCTTTTGACGCAGAAAGAAACATGCGAGGCGCACGAGGCCCTACCCCCGAACAGAAGGAATTTAGAAAGTCTGAGAAGAAAGATAACAATACCACAAAGCAGGAATCTTCGGATTCACCTTTAAACCAATATTTTGAGGCGCGGAAGCCTATCGTATGCTTTAAATGTCAGAAACCAGGACACGTAGCTGCGAGGTGTCGCGTTCCAAAAGTATCGCCGATACAGTTCGTTATGGGGCAGGGCGAAGATTTACCTGCAACCTTACCTACATGACATGGAAGTTAACGGCCGAGAATGTAAAGTCTTGCGCGACACAGGTGCAACGTATGACTTGGTGCACTCTTCCCTAGTAAATTCTGGGGATTTCACAGGCGATTATGTGTGCTTAAGGCAAGCCTTGGAAGAAGGCACTCTGAGCTTACGAGTAGCAAACGTAACATTGAAAGGGGCGTTCGGTGAAATTAAGACCGAAGCAGCTGTCTCGGATTGCGTAATGCCACAGTGTCCATATTTGCTATCAAACAGAACGGCAAAAGAATTGCTGAATGCAGGCGTCACATTTGATATGAACCCTGTAATGGTTGTCACGAGGTCGATGGCGAAAGAAACTGCCGCTCACCAAGAGCCGTCGTCACGCGTTGTCAGTGCCGAGGATCAAAAACGGGGTCAATCAGATAATAGCGGTGAGGCAAACTCAGACACGCATGAAACCGCCCACGAGGAAGGCGAACAGGCACCGTGTTTCATTCCACCCACGAGCTGCGATTTTCAGGGGTTATCTTCCGTCGACAAAGCCATGTTGATCGATGAACAGAAAACCGAATTAACCTTGACAAAATGTCGCCAAAGCGTTTCAAAGCAAGGCGCAGGTAGTGGTTCGTTCTATGAAAGAAATGGCATTTTGTACCGCAAGTTTCGGGGCAAGAAAGGCGCAAGCGCTGACCAAATCGTGGTCCCTCTAAAGTACCGCGAGAACATACTGGAACTTTGCCATCGGGCAGGCTGGTCTGGTCATCTCGTAATTACAAAGACAAAAGCAAGGCTGGTAAGCGAGTATTACTGGCCAGGCTGTTTTAAAGATGTGGAGGAGTTTGTTCGTAGTTGTGACGTTTGTCAGCGAACTGGGAGACCACACGAGAAACACAAGGCTCCTATGACTGCAGTTCCTATAATCACTGAGCCGTTTCGTCGAGTCGTAGTTGACATTGTGGGGCCCTTGCCGGTGACGAAGTCGGGATATAAATATCTTTTGACGATGGTGTGCCCTGCAACTAAATTTCCTGAGGCAATGCCACTGCGTTGTCTTACATCGGCAGACACAGTAGATTCCCTACTTTTGATATTTTCCCGCATGAGTTTTCCGAGTGAAATACAGTCGGATCTCGGCAGTGCCTTCACAAGCGAGTTAACAACCACCTTTCGTAACAGGTGCGGTATCAAGATACACCACAGCTCTATTCAACATCCGCAAAGCAACAGTGTAGAGAGGGTTCATTCTGTAATGAAGCGGGTATTGCGGGCTTTGTGTTACAAGCAAAAAAAAAAAAGAATGGGACACTGCGTTACCAGCTCTGCTCTTTGCCTTACGTTCGGTGGCACATGAATCGACTGGTTTTAGCCCAGCAGTGCTCGTGTACGGGAGGGCGCTGCGCTCCCCGCTTAGACTAGTTCGTGAAAACTGGGAAGACAAGGGTAGCGACCCGACTGTGGTCGAGTACGTTTGCAACGTACTGCAGCGCCTGTACGACACGCAGGCTCTGGTGGAAGCTAATATGCTTGAAGCTCAGACAAAAGCGAAAAAGCGCTACGACAAAAACAGCAGCGTGCGACAGTTTCATGAAGGGCAAAAGGTGCTCATTTTGCGTACTTCTAAAGCTAACAAGTTGGAGGTACACTGGGAAGGCCCCGGGACGATACAACACAAACTTTCAAACACAACCTACGTTGTTAAACTGCCAGGTCATAGGAAGGAAGTACGTATCTATCACAGCAACCTCATGAAGCCCTATGTAGAGCGTGTGCAGGTTGTGAACTTGGTGTTAAATCAACCCGAAGAAGTAGCAGCCAAACTTCCTGACATTCCCCGTGACATGACTTGTTTTTCTGTGGATGAAATCCTGAATTTGACAGCAGACAGTGCTGCGTGCTGCTCTAAGTGAAAGCCAGCTTGAAGATTTAACAAATTTGATAGCTGAGCACAGACAAGTGTTTTCAAAGGTGCCCGGTCGCACCACTCTGACGACTCATGATATCGAGCTTACACCAGAAGCTGACAACCCAACATCGCACAACAGGCGATGTAAAGCTTACAGATGTTCACCGCCCCGTAAAAAATTGACGAGGGAGGCAGTTGATCAGATGCTGGCGCTTAAGATAGCTCTCATCGCAAAGCCTGTCCTGGCGAGCCCAGACCACTCGAAACCCTTTCTTGTGCAGTGTGACGCTAGCGAAAAAGGGGTAGGTGTAGTTTTGAGTCAGGAAGACGGGCATGAACATCCCATTTTGTACGCAAGCCGAAAGCTGTCTGCTTCGAAAGCGAGCTCTCTCACGTCTATGGACGAGTTACTCTGTGCACTGAAATATACAACAGCCCCAGAATACAGCTCCACACCCAATAAGGCGACAAATGTCAGCAGAGGTGACTACAGTGGCAAGAACACATCGTCATTTGAGGCAGCAGAGACTACCACCAAATGTAGCGAATATTCCCGTATGAGATCACTTGAACGGTGTCAAGACTCGGCTCAAGAAAGCTGTCCGTTCAGGGAACATTATTTCTCACGAAGACGGGAATATTAAGTGTCCCGATGTTAGTGAATGGCCGAACTCTAACGGTTTTGATTGACAATGGCGCTTCTGTCAGTTTAATCAACGAGAGCCTAGTCAATGCTAACAAAATTGTGCATGGAAAATCTATTCGTGTGTGCAGCTACGGTGGCTATTGTCGAGAATATTATCGATGGATAGAAGTTGACTAAGAGTACGAAGTAGCGGTGTGCGAATAGCGAAATTTCATCTCGAATCGAATTCGAATCAAATAGTGCCGAATAGTGGCCAAAAATATCGAATAGTATATTTACACGAAACTTGTACCACCAGTTACGGCAAGACAAAGGAAAAATAAATACTCTACGGCGTGCTGACAGCTTTATTACGCACATCTTCGCGTGTTTGTTTTTTCAGCTTTTATTGGCGCGCAAGCATGATAATAGAAGAGCCGCCATTCCAGTAAGCAGTGCCACTCGTAATATTCTAAAGGATAACAGAGGGAATACAGTGGCAGGTTTTTTTTTTCCTGTATGGTCGCGCAATACGGCTCATCTGAAAACGGTAATGTTGTGCTTCATAGTCATGGGTGTTCCGGGCCCTAAAACCTTCGGGCGCCCGTTTACAGCAGCGTTTTAACTGCCCGCCGGAACGATGAGAGATTGTGAACGAGTGGCGCGGTGCGGCAGTGGCGACTGCACAGGATGAACAAGTTTTCCAATGTGAAGACAATCACCGAGGGTTTCGTGGCCAAAGTTGGGACATTTTACGGTGCTTGCGGTGTACGCGACCAAACTATGCAAGAAGTCCGTGCCTTCGTTTCGGGAAGTGAAGTTGTGGAGGGCTTGAAAGTTTTCCCGTGTGTTTTTTTTACGTGCGGAAATGACATAATCTCCTTTAAAATAAACGTGCACTCGCTTTTGAACCAGGATATCGGTACAAGTTTCAACGGAAGACCTAGTGTAACGACGATAGCGTTTGTTTTAGCCACCCACCCTAACCAAGTTGCACCATTGGCCTACGTCGCGTTTTAGATATTCACCCTGTCGAATTATTCGAAACTTCGATATGAGCTATTAGAAAGTCGAATAGAATTATTCGATGAGGCATTATTCGATTCGAATGCGAAACTCGAATACTCGCACACCCCTAGTATGAAGGCAAGAAATTAAAGCTTGAAGCTCTGGTAGTTCCCAACGTCCATTTTGACGTTATATTATCAATGTCTGATATGACACGCATGAAAGTTAATATCCTTTGGAACGATGTGGTCACGATTAGATGAGAGTGCAATAACCTTCATATCGCCCATAAGGCTGATCTTAAGCCATCTTCAGGAGAAGGTGTACCGTTGATGTTTCCAGAGCTTCTGTGCAGTGGTCTATACCCGGAAGCCACAACGGCCATTGAAGTACCTTTCTTATTACGCGATAGCACTATCGCCAAGAGGAAGCTATATAGTGTGAGCCACGACAAGAAAGTCTGGTTGAAGAAGGAACTCCAAAGGTTGTTGGTTGCGGGAATCATCAGGCCTTCAACTTCATCCTTTGCTTCGCCCATTACAAATGTTCCCAAAAAGACGGGTTATTTCGGCTGTGTACAGATTATAGACTAACAAACAGACCAACCTTTTCGAGTACCCAATGACAAGAATCGATGAAATGATTGACGAGACTGGAGGATGCCAATGGTTTTCCGGCATTGACTTGTGCAAAGGGTACTGGCAGGTGCCACTCAAAGAAAATACTAAAAAAACTGCATTTGTCAATCCTTTCGATATATACGAGCACAACAAACTAGCCTTTGGCTAGAAAAACTCGGGAGCATGCTTTGAGAAGATGATGGATGGAATACTCAAGAAGTTCATAGGAATATTTGGTAATGTGTACATGGATGACATTATTGTATACTCGAAAACGTGGGAAGACCACGCAGAACACCTAGAGAAAGTCCTTCAGGCGCTTAGAGCTGCTAGGCTAAAAATCAACATAAAGAAGAGCATCAGAACTGTCACTTGGGCGAGTTGGTGTATTTCCATATTGATCGAATAAAAGCGCGACACAAACGAGGACGATAATGAAACGACAGACTGTAGTCTGTCGTTTCTTTATCGTCCACGTTTGTGTTGCGCTTTTATTCGTTCAAGATAAAGAAGAGTGAGTTCTTCTGCAGAAAAGTCGTCTTTCTGGGAATAACTTTTGACGGCTGAACCAAGGGCACTAAAGAAGAGAGCGTGCAGCGTATCAAGATGCTGACAAAGCCCTATGACTTACATTCATTAAGAGTGTTTCTTGTGCTCGCCGGTCACTTCCGCGGATTTATAGAAGACTATGCAAGAAAAACAAAATGTTTGACTGCCCTGACCCAGAGAGGCATTCCATTCGTCTGGTCCGAGGATTGCGCGAAGAGCTATCTGGAACTTGTCACAGCCATTTTGTCTGACCCTGTATTGACACTGCTAGACTTCGATTTGCCGTTTTAACTATACACAGACGCATCTCACTATGCTGCAGGTGCCATCCTTTATTGACGGGATGAAAAAGAGCAACCTGGGAGAGAGCTTAAGGTCATAGGCTAATATTCTTGTACGTTCACGATAACGCAGGAAAACTACACGGCAACAAAAAAAGGAAGCTTTGGCCATCATATTGGCATACAGATAGTTCAGAAGTTACCTGAAAGGTAAACATTGCAACCTGTTCACCGATAACCAGGCACTGCCATAGTTGTTGCAACTTGCGCAGCCAAAGGGCAGAATAGCTCGATGAGTAAGCGAGATTCAAAATTCAGCTTTGATATAATGCATAGACGAGGCCAGAAGCACAAGGATGCTGACGCACTATCACGTCTTCACGTGCCACAAGAAATTCCTGAAGAAAGCATTAGCTTGATGAAGCTTTAGGAGGGTACCCAAGTGTTGGGATTGCGAAATGGTAAGATGTGTGTCCCCGAAACTAAAGTTCCACAAGTTCTGGAGTTATATCACAGCAGTCCACATTCAGGAGGTCACGCTGGATTCTCAGAGACCTACCACAAGCTCACCCAGAGATTTACGTGCAACAATATGAAAGCAGTTGTTGCCAGTTATGTTAAGACGTGTCATGAGTGTCAGCTGGTGAAATCAATATACAAACCACGCGGAAACAGAATGGTTATGCCAGAGTACTCAACTATACCATTCGAAGTAATTCACCTTGATTTGGCTGAAGTTAAGAAAAGTGAAGGTGTCAAACGAACCCAAGCTTTCCTGATCGCCGTGGATGAGTGTACGCGCTTCGCGGCCGCCAAAGTGGGAAGAGAAGACGGGAACCGTGTTATAGCACTGTTAGAGAGAGAACTCTTCAAGAAGACCAAGATCATTGTTGCGTACAATGGACCAGCGTTTAGAAGTGAAAAGTTACGCAATTGGGCAAATGAAAGAGATATTACGCTTCGATACCCAGCACCTTACCATCCTGAGACTAACTCTCTCCGAACGCTTGATCAGAGACCTGAAGATGTACCTCAAGCTATAGCCCTAATTCAAGGGAGGCTGGAAGAGCGCTTTGGAGGAGGCGGTATATCAACATAACGGGATGAATAAAAAAGCAAACACCGACCAAATAAAACTTTTAAAAGAAAAGACGTTTAAAAGAAAAGACCGAACGTCTTTTCTTTTAAAACTTTTATTTGGTTGATGTTTGCTTTTTTATTCATCCTGTTTCGTCGCGACCAGACGGGTTTCCGTCGAACTCTCGATTTCATCATCATAACAGGTCCTACACCGCCGGCATCGGGTGCAGCCCATATTTTGCCACCTTTGGTACGGTTCCTTCGTTACTAGCTGATGAAGAACTGGACTTAGTTTGCAGAATTGCTTTAAAGGAACAGCCAAAGAGCCAACTCCAGGAAAACAAATACAGATGTACCATGCAGAATAACTTTGACCGTCGCCATAGCACAAAGATGACAGATATCGATCCAGGGTCTATGATATTGGTTAGGAAAGGATAGGACTCAAAAGTTCTGTTCACTGGTCCGTACGTCGTTGCTAAAACGGCTAAGCAGCAAGGACTTCTGAAGACAGTGTATTATACTGGACCAAATGGAAGTACAGAAGCAGCGTCTATCGGAAACGTGGTACCATATTACCAGCGTGAGGGGTATGACAGCCGGCCGGGAGAGTGTACCGATCCACATAGCAAGCGCCAGCGAGGAGAGCCAGGCAGACGAAGAAGAGGAAGAAGAGGTGGAATTGTCTCAATAAACCGCGCTGTATGTTTCGATCTGCTTGCCGTTCTTCGCAGGAAAGTCCAATTTGTTACTATTGCATTCATTGCTTCGCCCTTGCCGCGAAACCGTCACTTTTCTCACAAGGTGCAAACTTATTTACATGTGTGACAGAACATGAATAATCTTCCTGCTGTTCAACTTTGATTGTAGCCGTTAACTTGGTGATATAGCGAAATTAGTTTGTTAGGCGCCATGGGAATGCCGTACCTCTACTTGCGATCTTTTTCAATCCATGCGAAAAACCGTGCACGTGGGGCAGAACTATAGGTCTTTCCCTGGACTTCTCTTTTAGTCTTACGTCCGTCTTATGCCTCTTGCCGAGGCTCTTGCCGAGACCTCTCTGGCTGAGAGGCTAAGAGCCTCTCAGCCAGAGAGGTCATCAGGGCGTCAGGGTAAGCGCTGTCCCTGAGTCTGTCTTCTTGCTTCATAAAACTTCGCGCAACCGCGTGGTCAGACGACTTGTGGCTGCTGTTTAACATGCACGCACACGCAACAGTTCGTTTCACAAGCTTAGAGGGACTCAAGAAACTTTTATCGCCCCTTAAAGCGTATTCCCAGCACGTGTGTCCTTCACATTGCAAAATCATGATGTCTAAAAATTTGATGCCAGAACTCATGGATAATTCGTAAGTGAAATTTACTCCGGGAAATGTCGTCTTAAAGAAAGCAACGATATCGTCGGGGTTAATATGGCCACTCTTTGACATAGGGAAACATAATAAAAAATAATCAACGTAACGAAAACATGGCACAGTGCTATATCCTTGCATAAGGGATTGCAGATCCCGGTCTGCTTTCGCAATGTAGAGGTTCGATAGGACCAGTGCCAGGCACGACCCAATACAGAATCCATCTCTCTGAACGAAGATAGATCCATGAAATTCCATGTACAGCAACTGGAGGTACATGCGTAGCAAATCTAGAAACTCACTAACACTAGTCCCACACTCACTTTGAAACCGAGTTGAACCGTAAGCGTCAATACAATCCTGCACTCGTACAATGGCCTCAATTTGTGGGATGTGGTAATCTATGTGATCATGACGTGCATGTCCTAATCTTCATGTTACCATCTGTCACTTATGTTCTTCATACAGTCACGCCGTAAAATACCAATTTCGGTGTATATCAAGCTAGCGAACCAGCCGCGAGCCCGCCATGAGCGTAGCATGTAAATCATGCTGTACATGACATGCATCTCATGATTTCCACGTCACCACCTGTCATTTACTTTCGTCATACAGATAGCAATTTTGGTATATCTCCATTTACTCAAACGGCCGCGAGCTCCCCGAGACACTAGCAAGGCGAGCAAGCTGGGCCATTTATGGGACGAAATCAGCGAGAGCGCGCGGCGGCAAAGATAAAACGAATGTGGTACTTTTTCCGTTCTAGTTACTTTACTGGCCCATATTCTGCTCTAGCAAAATAGCTTCTATAATGTATTTTTGCCACTTTTTCAAATTGCGCTACGCAACCACAGCGCCTACGATGGAAACTAGGGGCACCTCATTCTTAAGCCTGATGGCGAAACTTTGTTACCGCATCCATTTATTAATACATTGCCCACTCTGCACGATGTAAACTTTCGACATGTAGCAGAATACAGTAAGCGACACCTGAAACGCACTTCGTGAAAACATTGGCATGCTTTTTCGCGCATATCACTGTGACATTTTGTTCATTAATGAAGAGATCTGCTGCAACTTGCGAAGTGCAGAACACACTAAACACATAACGTATTTCCTGGTCACATTTTTACATTGTGCTGTCTGGAACACCGACCGGCCTCTGGCTTCTTTCCCTCACCTTGGGGCTGCATTCCTGTAATTTTATAGAAGGTTTTCACAGGGAATAAACACGACCATCCACCTGCACGCAGACGGTCAACCTGCGCCTTGAGGCTCAGTGGTACCTATAAAGGACTCCTCCAGAGTTGCTGGCAAGACCGAGGACGCAATCTCCCCACTTTTATGTGGGCACTTTCAAACATTTGCAGCCTCTTCTTGTTCCTTAGACTATATTTTCAACAACTGTATCCACGAATCAAGGGGCTGGAATCAAGGGGCTGAATGCGTAAAGTTCAGTCCACTTGAATTTCTGGCAACAGCGACAAGACCACCTTCTACTGCGCCTTACACACAATCAACCGGCATTTTTCGGAGCGCAAAGCGTAGTAGAAGATATTCTTGACGCTTTCGTGATAATGCCGATCAACAAAGGGTTCCCGTCCCGGTACTTGTGTCTACTGCTCAGCGAAGACCGTATTTACTGGAAATATAGCCCAAGCAACAAGAGGGACTGCTACCGTTTGGAAGTTCCCACTCGAAAGTGACTAATAGGGATACTGTGTTGTTAGCCTGCGCAGCGGCTCTTGGGACATCACTTCCCCCAGAGGACACGTCTCCGTAGTGATGTCACCTGGCAAATGAACCGATGACCAAGGCGGTCGCTTTTGAGAAAGGAGAATTGATTCGAGGGGGGTCCGGCAACTGCACTGGTCAGCCTCTTGAGAGAAGACAACGAAGTTGGTCGGTGTGCGCGCGATCTCGGGTGTCGGTCATTTCGTAAAGCAAACGCCCCTGTTTTGTATCTTCGCCCCTGTGCCTACTAGTATCTACCTCCTAGCATGGTGACAATATGTTCTGGACAACCCCGCGATTACTTGTCCGTTATCACTAATTACACAAGAGAGTTATCACTAATTAATTCTTGATAATGCTCTTTCACTTGGCATCATTATGATGTTATGAAATCTGAATTACGGGCAAGGAAATATAAGGACAAAATAACATCTTGTGTGAGCGCAGTTACAGACTCTTCCTTGTCAGCTGGACATATCATTTTTACAACTTCCTCATCTGTATATATCATCATCACCGTGTGTGAGCCCGAGCTCAACTCGAAAAATGCGCCCACCTCCCCGAAGGGGAATCGTGAGGAAATGCGAATGCATTTCGCGCGCGCTTCACTCCATTTATATATGGTGGTTGTGGTTCGAAGAAGGAAAAGGCGCCTGATTTCTGCAGCCCGGTCGGGAGCAAGGCGCAGCGCCTTTTTTTTGCTTTTTCTTGTTTTTTAATTTTTTATTTATTTTTTTAATTTTTTTCCCATATACAGCTCCGCCGAGCTCCGCCGCAGTCCGCTTTTAGTTAACGCGCACGCTGCGAATTTTTATTGTTCAACAACGCACAGGAGAAATCTCCCACCGGCACCACCTTGGAGGTCAAGATTCATTGCCATATATACGGGGTGGCCAGTGAACGGTTGTGCAGCGCGAGCAGTCGGTTTTTTCAACCAAGAAACTCGCTAGCAGACGCTGCCTGTGTCGGCGTCGCGAGGCGGGAGAGGGGGGAGCGTAGAAGAGGAGAGAGAGAGGGGGGCGCGCATGCGCAGTGGGAGTGTGGACGCTGCGGGCAGAGATGCCTAGAGAAGAGAGGGGGGAGCGTAGGAGAGGAGAAGAGAGGTGGGACGCGCATGCGCAGTGGGAGTGTGGACGGCGCGGGCAGGGATGCCTAGAGGAGAGAGGGGGGAGCGTAGCAGGGGAGAGAGGAGGGGAGGCGCATGCGCAGTGAGGGTGTGGTTGCCGCGGGGAGGGATGGCTAGAGGAGAGAGAGTTTGCGCATGCGCAGTAAGGGTGGTCACGCCGCACACCACCACCACCGGATTAAGCTTCGCCATAAGATGCTTCACATCTAACACCTGCCGGCGCGCACACCTCCTCAACCTATCCTCCTCCTCCTCCTCCGCGGACAACGCCGCACAACGCCAACGCCGCACAACGCCAACGCCGGATGCCTGACATAGCCCGACTATGAAATGCATTCGCATTTAAAAAGCGGTTCCTCACAAGTAGTGGGCGGTGCTCTCCGATCCCCCCAGTCTTCTCGCAAGCTCTTACTGGAGCTCCGCTCGGGTCGTCGAGTGCTACCGCCTACCATGGCCGCTCAAAAAAATCCTGGTTCGTCCGAGGCGGCCGGCCCACTGCAGCCTCCACCTTCCGGTTTGACCATCAACTGCCGACAGCGTGATCCCCCCAGTGTTCTCTGGTATAAGAGGGGACGACGTTGAAGACTAGCTACAAAACTTCCACCTCGTCAGTGACTTGAACAGGTGGGACAACCCCTAAAAGTTGCGGAACGTCCCCTTCTACCTGTCTGCTGTCGCGAAAACGTGGTTTTGTAACCATCAACCAGATCTTTCTGACTGGGACACGTTTACGCAGCAGCTTCGCCAGTTTTTCGGTGCCCCCCACAGTTCGTGCTGAGGCAGCGAAGAAGCTCGCTGAGCGCATTCAACTGCCCAGTGAATCGTACACCTCTTGCATTGAGGATGTTCTTGCGTTGTGCAAGCGGGTAAACTATGTCATGTCCCAGGCCGACCAGATACGCCACATTGTTAAAGCCATCAACACCGTCGAATTTAACGCCCTTGCGACGCAAAATCCTGCCAACTCAAGACGTAATCACTAGAGGCCGGATTTTTAGGCACTTAAAAATCGTGTTTTAGGCGCCAAAAATAGGCAGGAAAAACACAGTTTTAGGCCCCCAAAATCGCAAATATAGGCACAATAAATTTTTACAAAAACTGAAATTTTCGAATAAGGACGTGCGCGACCTGGTCTACGATAGGAAGGCAAACAAATGTTATATTTTATGATTGTACAAAGGCGTTAATGATTTAACATAGCCATGCAATGGTCCCTTTTCGGGCATGGTCTCCAGAACACGGTTTCTCCTTTTATTGTCCAGAATGGTAAGTTAAGTGTCCACCATCGTATAAACACGCTCCTGGGTCTGCTTCTTTTCGGCATGGCTGGGAAGGGCAGCACAGGATTCAATAGCCAGACCGCTAAAAGGCCAGAAGGGTCTGTTAGCCTTGCATTGGCCGGGTCTAATAGCGCAGAGTCAATTTCTTCTCTTTGTGTGAACACCATAAAGGGCCCCTTACCAGGTTTGAGCGTTTCGAGCTAGAAGTGTAATGCATGCATTGCGCTAACGATCACGTCTGCCAAGATTTGCAACGCTACGCTCCCCGGAAGGAGGTGAAATGTCAGACTGAATGCCTCGTGCCCTTTATCTCACGGGCGCGTGCACCAATGTGGGGGGAGGTGAAGTTCAACAAGGAATGGTCCTGTGTATGTCACAGTAGTACATGAAACTGCGAGAATTATTCGAGGCTACATGTGTAATTTGTGCAACTGTTGCTTGAATAGAAGAATGAAAGTTAATAGAAATATTAAAACATACAAACGGAATGTGTGCGCACTTTTCTTTAGTTTTTTCTTCGAATCGAGAGCGATGCGACACTTAGCTGCCTATATTTCTTTTGTGTTCGTGTTCTCGCCGTTCCCGCGTCGTGCCGGCGCCAGCCCTGACAACGCTTAGCATGTTTTTGGTGCATCGTTCCTTACAGCAGTTCCAGCTGTGCGACGCGCTGTGTCGTGGTAAGGATACAGGATCCATGCGAGCCTCTCCAAACGCATAGACGGATCCATCCCACAGAAACAGGCAGTACACTATAGAGCGAACGCCGAAACGATACAACACCTCTTGTGCGCACGACCTGGCTTGGGCATGTCATGTGCACATAGTGTAATCTTGCGTGCGCATGGCGTGTTGATGCGTCAACGTCGTGTGATCTTCCGGCTCCGAGTTTCTCTGATACCGAAGAGGGCAGGGAAGGAGTTTGGCTTGCCAGTGGCAAAGGTTTCAAGCTCATCTACCGGCATCATGCTTTCGCGGCTCGTAATGAACCAATTAAAAAGTTCTTGTGGTACAAAGCTCTTCATTGGGCACGCGAACACTTCCAGTATCTGACTAAAATTTCTAATGTGATCTGGTGAAGCGCCCTTTAAGAGTAAATTACAAACGAAACAAAAGCCATGTGCACACCTGATTTTCTTTTACCTACTTTCTATTTTCCCCTGACGGCACTCCATGGTTTCACATTCGCTCTCCATATTCCTGCTGCTGCGCGCAGGCACCTCCTGTTTTCTGCCCCCCCACCACGCCCAAGTCTTCAAGGAGGTGCTTCAATTCCATGGGAACACTGGACTGGAAAACCGGCGGTAAAAGCCGCCCGCCACGTCCTTGGCCATAGACGCCAGTCTCCTCTTCCCCCTCTCCTCTTCCCGCCTTCCCGCCTGGGATGTGCTCCCATTTAGGGTTGCAGAAATAGCGTCCTTTCCTGTGCCCTGCTCCAACCGCTCGCGCCATGTCAGTGCGGTGGGGTAAGGTGGCCGGCGCGTCCCATTTCACTGCTGCTACCGGTTGCTTCCCGGATGTTTGTTGAACTAGGGAACTATAGGTTGTTGCACCCCATAAAGTTCCGAAACGTCAATTTTGCCCGGTAACATGAATTACGGTCTCAAACTGTACTCGAAAGCAAAATTTGAGGCTAAATAGCGTTCATATAGGCACCAATTTTGAAAATAGGCATTTATGGGCACTTATAGACATTTAGGCACAAACCCCAAAAATAGGCATTTATAGGCACTATAAAAACACTATAAAAGCCCTCCTTTACCCCTAATTCATGCTCATATATCAAAGTGGCGCAATAGGAACGCAAGGAAAAAAATAGGCATTTGCCTATAATCCGGTCTCTAGTAATCACCATCTGCCAGCGTCTTGAGGAACTCCAGACGCTTCGCCTATGTTACGATACGTCGGACATTCGTCTTCCTTCACCCCTCGACTTACGTACGCTGATCCGCGACATCGTTCGGGAAGAGCTCTATCGTGTGTTAGGTTCTTACAGTTAAGTGCTCTCACTGAAAAATGGCTTCAGTGGCATAATAAACGAAACCGTGCGGTGCAAATGAAATATTTACTTGTTATTATGAAAAATAAATGACAGAAAGAAGTTACACATAAGAAGAAAAAAAACCGGTCACTATACAAACATATTAAAAAACGGCAGATCCTACGCACTGTGGGAATCGATGTAATGCGAAGCAGCCAGTAAGGAGCAAATCATGCTCTACATAATATGCATGTCACAATTTCCATGTTAGGACCTGTCATATATGTTCGTCATACAGTCATGTCGTGCAATACCAATTTTGATGCATATCAAGCTAGCGAACTGGACACAAGCGCACCATGAGCGTGGCATGTAAATGGCGTTGTAATGACACGCATTGGAGGATTTTCATGTTACCTCCTGCGACTTATGTTCGCTAAGGTTAAGGCTTGGGCGTGTTGGTACATAGTGCAAAGAAGGGGAAAACAGCGCTAAAAACTTCACACACACGAAGGAAGACGGACGAAGACAGGCGCTGACTTACAACTGATCTTTATTTTCGAATATGGACACATTTATACCATGGCAGTCAAAACACACGTGACTACCACCAATGTGCTGTTATCACTCTGACGTCAACATCACCGCATCGCCATTCTGTGTCACAACCACGCATGATTCATCTCGAAGATAAAAAGTCAATTTCCTTCACTAACACACTTATCTTTAAGGCGTACTATTTCATCAGCTTCAATTATTTTTCTTGTTTTTTTTCTTTGTGTCTGGCGACAACCTTAGTTTCGCGAAATTTCGGAGTGCAGCCACAATCCCTGCAATGGATGCCAAGGTGGCCGCTAGTAGCTTTGTGCACATTGTACTCGTGCTCCTTCAACCTTACATTTAAACACCTTCCCGTTTGACCTACGTATCTTTTTCCGCAGGACAGCGGGATCGAATACACAACGTTCTACGAAGCTGGGTCTGTGGTTTTTTGTGCAGAGCTGCTGCTTACCTGCGGGGTTATTCACTTGCGTACACATAGTCGATAGCTTCCTCGGCGCAGAGAATAGCACTCTTACATTGGCATGCTTCCCTATCTTTTTCAAATTATGCGCGATTTCATGCATATAAGGTATTACAGTGAACTTTTCATTTCTGTTGCAATCTGATTGCCTGTCCTGGGTGTTCTTTAGCTTTTTTAGAAGAGATTCTGCTACGGAAATTAATAGATGTAGTGGATACCCTGCTGCCCTAAGGCGTGCTAGCTGTTTACTGAAGCTCTCTGACATGAAGTGCCGACATGACTTCTTTAGGACATTTATAAAGCATGTTGTGGCAATAGATCTCTTCACAAGCTTTGAATAGCAATGATCAAATGGCAGTAATGGCTTGCTGGCACGTGGCTCAAACACCCAGCAGATATCATCTGTGACAAATTTAAGCTTTATATCTAGAAACCTAATGATCCGCCCCACTGGTAACTCATACGTTAGAACAAGTGGCTGAAAAAAAGTCACAGTTTCACCGCAAGGGTGAAGCAATGAATACGATTGCTAAAAATTGTAATGTTATACGAAGTGAGGCTGGCAGCTAACTCTTTTTTGGATCCGATCTCACGCAACTCTAGAAAACGCTTGTTTAATAGAATTCTTTTCGCGTTGAGAGCGCAGCACGCAGAAGGGTACGCCGGCCCGGCCGCAGAGAAGGGGAGATGAGAAGGGGAGATAAAGCGCGCGCCCGCGCCCGCGTTCGTAAAATCGAACGTCACCCCCCCCCCCCCCCGCCCGCTGTCGGCCGCCGAGAAGGGGAGATAACGCGCGCCCCCGCTCGTAAAATCGAAGGTCGCTCGAGGGACCCCCCCCCCCCCCCTCGCGTCTTTTCACGCTCACGAACGACGGGCGGGCCCGGTTATATATATACATATACATATATGGCAAATGACGCCGACGCCGACGCCGACGGCGAAAACCAGCCGCGAGTGTCCATATAATTGCTATCGCAATAATACTTCCGAAATAAATTTAAAACTTCAAACATCAATGGCTCTAGGCTCGCTTCGTCTGTGTTGAAAATTACTAAAAAATCATCTACGTAGCGGAAAACCTTGGTCAGTCTTGAAACTTTCAGTTGGTCCTGCAGTCGCCTATCTAGATGCGCTCAAAAAAGGTCACTTAAAATCGGTGCTATGCTGGAACCAATACAGACCCCGTTAGTCTGAATATAAACGTTGTCATGCCATGTTGCAAATGTCGAATTTAGGTACATAGTTAAAAGCTCTAAAAAACTTTCCACCGATAAACCTGTGTCGTTTTGAAAGGCAATTGTACCATGCTTATCTATACACTCTTCAACACACAGCATAAGTTGACGATGTGGCAGGGAATAGTAAAGGTCCTTTACGTCAAATGAGCAAGTCATGTAGCTTTTGTCGTAACAATTGTTTAAAAACGCAATCACATCGTCAGACTTTCGTACAAGGAAAGGGTCGTTCATCTCCAATTTAATTAGTTTTTCTTGCAAAAACGAGGAGAAGCATTTCTGCCACCTGTCATTTTCCGATACTATTACTCTTAGCGGTATGTCTACTTTATGGGTATTCGCGGTGAAAAACATGTGCAGACTCACACCTTTGCTTTTATCTAGAGATTTAACCAAGTGCTCTAGATTTAGTTTTTTACACAACTTTTTGGTCTTTGACTTAACCTGCTGCAGGGAAACGTTTCGTTTAATGGTGAAAGCTGAACGTACGCCTCCTCAGCTTTTGATTTAAACGTACTGTCCTTTAAACCTAGGAAGCCACCTTCTTTATCAGAGGGTAACAAAGCTAATGAGTTAGATCTCAAGAAGGACACAGTCTGCCTAACTGGAATGTCACTCTCCCTCTGTCTGCACCTCACCAAAACGTCCACACCTTCAGACATGCACCTGTCAGTTTCTGCCTCTGGAGCTAGTTCAGACACTTGCCTCACCAAGGTTAGCAGTTCAGGCGCAGTCTTATCAGGTTGAACGGCGAACTTTGGTTCTCTGTTCAGTGCTTTGCGGACGCCGTCCGGAACAGACACGTCTCCGAAGGTCTTGACGCCGTCCAGTTTTGCCCTTGTAGCCCTAGGTTTCGAAGAGCGAAGTTCCGCTAAAGTTCGCATCCACATAAACTCTGCCGTTGAATCCGCCAGGCTCCTGAATTCTCTCCACTTCTTACTTGGTTGGGGTTGCACATTTGGTCCATGAAGGCGCAGAAACAAACATTCCCTGTAGAACTTCGCTTGCCTGTTCCACTCAGAGCGCAAAATCTTGCAAATTCTTGTTCCATGTCCTTGCGATGGGCTGAAGCCACCAAAAAGTACCAAAATTTCCGGGGGTAGCCACTTCTTCCTTAGATAAAAAGACAGGGTGCGTGCTCGACACACAGAGACAGCGATGAGGGTGACGAGGAAGCAGGGATCCACATAAAAACAGTTAAAAGAGCCCTGTGTACTAGAAATAAAGCTTGCTAAGATTAAGGCTTGGGCGTCTTGGTATATAGTGCAAAGAAGGGGAAAACAGCGCTAAAAACTTGACACACACGAAGGAAGACGGGCGAAGATAGGCGCTGACTTACAACTGATCTTTATTTTCGAATGTGGACACATTTATACCATGGCAGTCAAAACACACTTGACTACCACCAATGTGCTGTTATCACTCTGACGTCAACATCACTGCATCACCATTCTGTGCCACAACTACGCATGAAGCATCTCGAAGATGAAGAGTCAATTTCCTTCTGAGAGAGGGTTATAGACGCCATACTAACACACTTATCTTTAAGGCGTACTATATCATCAGCTTCAATTATTTCTGTTGTTCTTTTTTCTTTGTGTCTGGCGACAATCTTAGTTTCGCGAAATTTCGGAGTGCAGCCACAATCCCTGCAATGGATGCCAAGGTGGCCGCTACTAGCTTTGTGCACATTGTACTCGTGCTCCTTCAATTTTACATTTAAACACCTTCCCGTTTGACCTACGTATCTTTTTCCGCAGGACAGCGGCATCGAATACACAACGTGTACCACGCATTCTACGAAGCTGAGTCTGTGGTTTTTTGCGCAGAGCTGCTGCTTACCTGCGGGGTTATTCACTTGCGTACACATAGTCGATAGCTTTCTCGGGGCAGAGAATAGCACTGTTACATTGGCATGCTTCCCTATCTTTTTCCAATTATGCACGATTCCATGCATATAAGGTATTACAGTGAACATTTCATTTCTGTTGCAATCTGATTGCCTGTCCTGGGTGTTCTTTAGCTTTTTTAGAAGAGATTCTCATACGGAAATTAATAGATGTAGTGGATACCCTGCTGCCCTAAGGCGTGCTAGCTGTTTACTGAAGCTCTCTGGCATTAAGTGCCAACATGACTTCTTTAGGGCATTTAAAAAGCATGTTGTGGCAATAGATCTCTTCACAAGCTTTGAATGGCAAGAATCAAATGACAGTGATGGCTTGCTGGCTCGTGGCTCATACGCCCAGCAGATATGATCTGCTGGGCGTAACCCCAACCAAGTAAGAAGTGGAGAGAATTCAGGAGCCTGGTGGATTCAACGGCAGAGTTTATATGGAAGCCAACTTTAGCGGAACTTCGCGCTTCGGAACCTAGGGCTACAAGTGCAAAACTGGACGGCGTAAAGACCTTCGGAGACGTGTCTCTTCCGGACGGCGTCCGCAAAGTACTGAACAGAGGACCAAAGTTCGCCGTTCAACCTGATAAGACTGCGCCTGAACTGCTAACCTTGGTGAGGCAAGTGTCTGAACTGGCTCCAGAGGCAGAAACTGACAGGTGCGTGTCTGAAGGTGTGGACGATTTGGTGAGGTGCAGACAGAGGGAGACTGACATTCCAGTTAGGCAGACTGTGTCCTTCTTGAGATCTAACTCATTAGCTTTGTTACCCTCTGATAAAGAAGGTGGCTTCCTAGTTTTAAAGGACAGTACGTTTAAATCAAAAGCTGAGGAGGCGATACGTTCAGCTTTCACCATTAAACGAAACGTTTCCCTGCAGCAGGTTAAGTCAAAGACCAAAAAGTTGTGTAAAAAACTAAATCTAGAGCACTTGGTTAATTCTCTAGATAAAAGCAAAGGTGTGAGTCTGCACATGTTCTTAACCGCGAAAACCCATAAAGTAGACATACCGCTGAGAGTAATAGTATCGGAAAATGACACGTGGCAGAAATGCTTGTCCTCGTTTTTGCAAGAAAAACTATTGAAATTCCAGGTGAACGAGCCTTTCTTTGTACGAAAGTCTCACGATGTAATTGCGTTTTTAAACAATTGTAACGACAAAAGCTACATGGCTTGCTCATTTGACGTAAAGGACCTTTACTATTCCCTGCCACATCGTCAAGTTATGCTGTGTGTTGAAGAGTGTATAGATAAGCATGGTTCAATCGCCTTTGAAAACGACACAGGTCTATCGGTGCAAAGTTTTTTAGAGCTTTTAACTATGTACCTAAATTCGACATTTGCAACACGGCATGACAACGTTTATATTCAGACTAACGGGGTCTGTATTGGTTCCAGCATAGCACCGATTTTAAGTCACCTTTTTTTAGCGCATCTAGATAGGTGACTGCAGGACCAACTGAAAGTTTCAAGACTGACCAAGGTTTTCCGCTACGTAGATGATTTTTTAGTAATTTTCAACACAGACGAAGCGGGCCTAGAACCATTGATGTTTGAAGTTTTAAATGAATTTTGGAAGTATTTTCAGCCACTTGTTCTAACGTATCAGTTACCAGTGGGGGGGGGACCATTAGGTTTCTAGATATAAAGCTTAAATTTGTCACAGATCATATCTGCTGTGCGTATGAGCCACGTGCCAGCAAGCCATTATTGCTATTTGATTCTTGCCATTCAAACCTTGTGAGGAGATCTATTGCCACAACAAGCTTTATCAATGCCCTAAAAAAGTCATGTTGGCACTTAATCTCAGAGAGCTTCAGTCAGCTAGCACGCCTTAGGGCAGCAGGGTATCCACTACATCTATTAATTTCCGTAGCAGAACTTCTTCTAAAAGAGCTAAAAAACACCCAGGACAGGCAATCAGATTGCAACAGAAATGGAAAGTTCCCTGTAATACCTTATATGCATGGAATCGCGCATAATTTGAAAAAGATAGGGAAGCATGCCAATGTAAGAGTGCTATTCTCTTCGCCGAGAAAGCTATCGACTATGTGTACGCAAGTGAATAACCCCGCAGGTAAGCAACAGCTCTACGCAAAAAACCACAGACCCAGCTTCGTAGAATGCGTGGTACACGTTGTGTATTCGATCCCGCTGTCCTGCGGAAAAAGATACGTAGGTCAAACGGGAAGGTGTTTAAATGTATGGTTGAAGGAGCACGAGTACAATGTGCACAAAGCTACTAGCGGCCACCTTGGCATCCATTGCAGGGATTGTGGCTGCACTCCGAAATTTCGCGAAACTAAGGTTGTCGCCAGACACAAAGAAAAAAAAACAAGAAAAATAATTTAAGCTGATGAAATAGTACGCCTTAAAGATAAGTGTGTTAGTATGGCGTCTATAACCCTCTCTCAGAAGGAAATTGACTTTTTATCTTCGAGATGAATGATGCGTGGTTGTGACACAGAATGGTGATGCGGTCATGTTGACGTCAGAGTGATAACAGCACATTGGTGGTAGTCACGTGTGTTTTGACTGCCATGGTATTAATGTGTCCACATTCGAAAATAAAGATCAGTAGTAAGTCAGCGCCTGTCTTCGTCCGTCTTCCTTCGTGTTTGTCAAGTTTTTAGCGCTGTTTTCCCCTTGTTTGCACTTATGTTCGTTATACAATCACGTCGTGCAATACCAAATTTGGTGTATATCATGCTAGCGGAATGGCCGCGAGCGTGCCATGAGCGTGGCATGCAAGTCATTTTGCACATGACATGTCATGATTTCCGTAATACCACTTGTCATTTATGTTCAGCATACAGTCACGTCACGCAATACCAAATTTTGTGTATATCAAGCTAGCAAAACGGCCGCGAGAGTACCATGATCGTGACATGAGAGTCATGCTGACATATAATGATTTCCATATTACCACTTGTTATATATGTTCGTCATACAGTCACGTCACGCAATACCAAGTTTTGTGCATATCAAGCTGGCGAAACGGCCGCGAGATTGCCATGAGCGTGGCATGCAAGTTATGTTGCACATGACCTATCATGATATTACCACTTGTCATTTATGTCCGTCATACAGTCCCGTCACGCAATAAGAAATTTGGTGTATATCAAGCTAGCGAAACGGCCGCGAGCGTGCCATTAGCGGGCATGCAAGTCATGTTGCTCATGACGTGTCATGATTTCCATATTACCACTTTTCATTAATATTCGTCATACAGTCACGTCACTCAATACCACACTTGGAGTATATGAAGCCAGCGAAACGGCCGCGAGCGTGCCAAGCAAGTCATGTTGCACATGACATATCATGATTTCCATATGACGACTTGGAATTTATGTCCGTCATACAGTCACGTCAAGCAATACCAAATTTGGTGTATATCAAGCTAGCGAAACGGCCTCAGCGCACCATGAGCGTGGCATGTAAATCCTGTTGTACATAACATGTACGTCATGATTTTCATATTACCGCCTGTCATTTATGCTGGTCATGCAGAAATGTCTTATCGTAGCAATTTTTAAATATATCAAGTTAAGAAAACGGCCGCAGGACCACTATGGCCATGGCGTGTTAATCATACTTTTCATGACAAGTTAGTCATGATTTTCATGATATGACCTGTTATTCATGTTCCTCATACAGTCATGTTATTCTATACCAATATTGCTATAAGTCCCATTAACGATACGGCCAGCAGAGCACAACGTCTTTGGTGGCTAGATAGATAGATAGATACGCTCAAAGTCGCCGAAGTTCGCTAAGAAATGATTCGTATTTAAAAGTATAGATTAAACTACAGAAGGTAATGTCCTGCGAATTAATAAAAGTTCCTCTCACAGTTCGGTAGACATAGACATCGGGGTGTTGTGGTGATGCTGCGGCGAGATGTCGGTGATGTAGGCGTCGGTAGGGCAGGAGAGAAGAAGCCAGGTGCTTCCTGGACACTTGGTCAACGGGTCACTGGAAAGCCTGCCAAGTGCACCCTGGAGACAATTACCACAACCACGTGGTGCAGCAGGCGTCGTCCTTGTAGGTCGAAGAGGTTGCCATCGAGTCTACTGGCTCGGGTCCGGAACCGAACTGCCTTGAAACCCCCTCGAACAGACAGCCACGCATGTCTTCTCTCGGACGTTCCTTGTTCTTGTTCGCCCGTTATCTATGGCTTGCACCCATTGTGGGAAAATGTCCAAGAACTGAGTGGTTTTATAAAATATTATGGACTTTTAGACACAGGGAGGCTATAGAACAGAAAGATTAGAGATTACACAGGAAATTATGGTGCTAATTCTAATCTAGATATTTCTAAAAAAACTACTAAGACAAAAAGAAGCTTTTTTTTTAAATAAAAGGTAATAAAGAAAAGCACTACGCTCACTTTTTAATACGGTTGTAATGGTGTTTTCACGTAAGGATCATAATACTGGTCAGCTAGTGAACCGATTGGTTTCATTAATATAGTCGCTGACAGCCACGCATACCTTCGCAATGGAGAACCCAGAAGTAGAGGCTCTAAAAGACAAAATGACAGGCACAGATAAATCCATTCCAATAGCACGTAAAGGAGTTTGTAAAAGGGTTTTTCGTGCTGTAGTAAACCGCCTGCAGGACAAAAATAAATGATCTATTGTTTCGAGCTCACCACAGAACGCGCACAGCGGAGAAGGTGCCTGAGCAGACCTGTGTTTGTAGAAGTTTAGATTCGGTAGCCGGCAGCGCAGTCTCGTGATGCATACTTCTAGTCTACTGGTTTGACAAAATGCTCTCCGTCAGGGATATAATAAGTGCGAATATTCAGTGGAGTTTGTCAGTGCTGTGTCGCCGAAGACGTCCATAATGGCACGTCTGCGAAATCGAGCAGCCGTCACATAAGCGGATGATGGAAAGTATGGTAAAATCGGGCCACATATTGATAACTTCGCTAAAGAATCGGCACTTTCATTGAGAAACAATCCTTTATCTTCAGGCACCCAGTAATCGGACTTTTCTCAAATGGCCTGGTACAAGTGCACGGAACGCCTTTATTACGTGGGATTCAGCACTAGCAGAAAGTGCAGCGCAGAGAGAGAGAGAGAGAAAATCTGTTATTATTACAGCTGCTGTAATGGCCGTGTTTCACTTGCGTAAGGCGAGCACTACTGCCAGAAATTCAGCCACAAAAACGCGTATGAAATCAAATAGTCGAAGGGAATAAGACCAATCTAAATTCGGGCTAAATATACCAACACCGGACTTCTCGTCAGACTGTGATGCATCTGTAGCAATAACAACATTTGTAGTAACGCTCTGAAGGTGATCTTGTGATATATCATCTAAAGTATGAAAGGGAAGTAATTTGACATTGTTAGGGAAAATATCATCAAATTGGATATCCACAGGGTATGAATTGTCACGAGTCGGGACTATATCGCATATACGCACGTTGAGTGGGTCCAGTAAACGTTGTACAAATATAATTTGTGGGATGTAAAATCGCGGCCATCTAGCACCGAAAAATAATTGCGGGGTGGAAATAAAGGCTGTTTCTGATTGTCTTAGTGGTGACTCATAAATTTTTAAAAATGACTGCACAGCCAAAAGGCGAAACCTGCAGGAAAGCGAAGGGATCCGCGATTCTAGATACAACACACTGCTAGCAACCGTTTTAGGAAGGCCAAGGCATAAGCGCAATGCTTCTTTTTCTAAAAGAATTGGAGGCCGGATCTTGTAGGATGGAGCACCAGAGAAAAGCACACAACCAAATTCCAAAATAGGACGAACGTACATCCGATATATCAGTATTAGCGTGTCTCTTCTCATATCTATGGGGTAGTTGCTTAACCTGCGTAACATGCCAATGGCCCGCGCACCTTTTACAGCAATATATTCGATATGTGGTCGCCAGGTAAGCGATGTATGATAAATTAGTCTAAGGTATTCAATAGATTCTACCTGTGGTATGTCCTCATAATGGTAAGACAGTGAGATGTGCACGGGGTATTGCAGCAGGAAACCAAGAAGGGCACATTTCTGCGGATTAAGTAAAAAGTGATTGCCATCGAGCCAGCTCTCCAGGGTATTAAGGTAAGTCTGAAGCCGTTCATCTAAGGTCTGGATATTATCTGCCGTTGCAAAAAACGTGATATCGTCTGCATAAACATAAGTTGTTACGTCCTGGTGACGTGGAATGGTGCTCATTAGTGCAATAAGTAGTACCGGGGAAAGCAGTGAGCCTTGCGGTACTCCTCTCGTTTGTGCGTGAGTAGAAGATGAAAATCCGTCTTTAAAACAACAAATTTTTCTGTCCACAAGGAAATTTTGAACCCACGCTACTACGTATGATGGAAAATCAAGGTATTCTAATTTATCTATCAAAATACTGTGTTCCGCGGTATCATATGCTTTAGCGATGTTTAAAGTTACTAAAGCCGCATATTTGTTATGCAGTTGAGCTAATTGAATACGGCTTTCCAAATCAACATGGGCATTCCAAATTGAACAACCAGCCCTGAATGCAATTTGACAGGGGTTTAGAATCGACCTCTCGTCAACAAAATTCAATAATTCGTATATTGATGATTCTCTCAGCCAATTTTACTAAATTTAATGTCAGTGCGATTGGCCTGATGGTATCCAACATGTATGTTCCGTTTTGCTTTTGGAGCAACGATATAATTTTAGCAGGTTTCCATTCTGGCGGTAGCCGTGAGTTCTCTAACGAATAATAGAAAAGTTCTAGTAGAACATAAGGCGATTCATGAAGTAAAGCTTTTAACAAAGAATTCGTTATTCCATCTCGTCCTGGAGCTGTCCTCGGTAAGCATAGTACTGTCTGACTTAATTCAGATAAAGAAATTTCTGAAAATCCATGCGAATGTACCAACATGCTGCGAATAGCCGAAAGATTAGTAGTGAAGCGACGTTGTAAACCTTGTGCTATCTCTTCTAGCGAGGCGTTCATTTCTTGCGGCGTGAAGACACGATTCTAAAGTTAAAGGTATTGGCAGTACCTTTCTTGTCCGGAGATATGCGAACAAAGCCCGCTTATTTTTCGATTTGGAAAGATAATCGTAATGTCTAGTGTCATATTCTTCTTTCGCGCGGTTAACAGTACGCTTAAATACGCCAGCAAGAAACTGATAGACTTTCCAATTTCTTGGGCATTGAATATGAAGAAGTTTTTTCCAAGCGGCTTTTCGTATTCTATAATCGCGCGAGCACTCATCATTCCACCAAGGAGAGGAGGATTGTTTACTCGATGGAACAGCGAATTCAAAAATTTTCTGAGATCCATCTAGTATTGAGCCAATCTTAAGTGCAATTTCCTTACCACTGGCATTTTGAAGTTTAGAAATGGCAGAACGCAAACAGGTTTGAAATTTGCAATGGTTGACATATATGCGTGTTGGCCGATCTAAAGTTATTATCGGACAAGTAATATCAAAAACTACAGGAAGGTGGTCGCTGTTGATCGCATTGGAGCAAAGCGTTAAATCAAATACTGAGCGAGTCTGAACTCGGACAAATGTTACGTGCCCTTTATTCATACACGAGAGGTTGGGGTCAATGGTCCATTCCCACAGTCGCCTACCACTAGAATCTGTCCTTAGCCCCCCAAGACAAATGATGTGAATTAAAATCTCCTGTGAGTACATTTTCCTTTCTACAGGCTGCTAAAGCGCTGTCAAGGTGGCCCGTACTTCGCACACCGGAGGGAAAATAACAATTTATAATTGAAAAAGGGCGGTATCCGGGGAGACACAAATCTAATGCTATAATTTCACAATGCGAATCTAACCTTGTGAAAGAAATTTTTGCCCTGTGACGTACTTTACTTGATACAAGGATCATTAAACCACCACCATGTGTTTGGTGATCTAACCGAAAAGAACGAAAACCTGCAAGATAAAACTTTTTGTCAGCTGTAAGCGAAGTTTCTTGGAGAATAATAATATCAAGGTTAAATTGATTGCAAAAGCAATGTAAATCGGTTGAGGCTGAGAATATAGGTCGGCAGTTGCACTGAAGTACCCTCAATTGACCAATGGTGCTGAGCGCACCGCAGAAGCGCATGCCGCGTCCTTCTTGGTATCTTTACGCGAAATTGATGATTCATTCCTTTTAGTTTTCGACTTGAGATCAGCAGAAATAGGGGATCTGGTACGTTTATCAGCTCGAAGATTGATTTCCATATCCGTTGCATCACTAGTGCTTGGCTGAGGCGTACGACAGTCCAAGTGCACCTGTGATACTGACTACTTATCTTTGTCTACAGATGCAGAAAGTTCGTCCAACACTACAGTATGTAGCTGAGTGGTGTCGCTGGTAATGGCTGATACTAGAGGCTTTCTATTAGCCTGTACTCCTTGCGTCATCTGATTTGAAATCATTTGCACCAAACAGTCAGATATGTTGGATATGAGTGTATTCATAAGTATTGCAAATGAGTTCTGCGGAAACCCGCAAGGTGGCGGAAGGGTTATGAAAGGGAAAATTGACAACCACCCGTTTGTAGCACAAAACCACAAGGAAATCCAATTTCATGAGTGTATTCATAGCTTTAGCCACTGCCTTTTCCACAGCAGCTTAAGCAGCCTGCGATAGATTTGAACCTGTACTGGAAGTGTGGCGTTCTGTAATGCCAGAATATCCGAAAGTCCTCTCTCTAACCATGTCAATGGCTTCCCTTCCCGGTCAATAATTTCTAGTATTTGAACTTCCTGAGAACGAGCAGAGCAGTCAGAGCTGTCTGCGCAGTGACTCCCTCCATAGAGACAACACTTTTCTGCTGCTGCAGTGCACTCGCTTGAGGAGTGGCTCTCTCCGCAGGCGCGGCAACGAAGGTTCGGTTTACATCCTCCCGCACTGTGGCCGAATCTGCAGCAGTTTTTACACTAAATCGGACGAGACGCGAGAAGCTCTACGCGAAAGATCAATGGCCATAACTTTATTTCTGACGGGCATGTTGTTCCCACAAATGTCGCGATGACCGATTCGGTTGGGATCCTCTCGTTGTTAACAAGGCGATTACATCTGTATATGAATATAACTCCTGCTACAAAGACCCTGTCTAGGGTTTCGTCTGGACTTAACCCATTAGGTACCAGTGTGACCATATGGTCACGCAAATCTCGACGAAGCCTTTCAATTTATACAGTCTTAAATAACCCCGCCAAAATCATGGCAATGCACCTTAGGATAGCTCAGGGTGCTCCTTACATACACCATGTGGCAGAAGTTTTCTTTGTTTATTGGGGAGTTAATAAACAGGCGCGAAATAGTGGTTCTACACTTCGGCGCGTCGGCATGCAACGTCCTTCGGGTAAACATAATTTCTTTGTAATATTATGTTTTGCAATAGCGTGATGCATATGTCCCTGTAGAGTACATGCACTATGCCATCTCTGGTGAAAATTTGAAGTAGATTAACCAAAATCTTCCTCGTGAACAAGCGTGTTGTTTTACGTGTTACCATATGGTCACGCTAGGCCTTTAGGCTCCGTGTTTTGGTTAAGTTCGTTCCTTCCTTTTACGCTCCTAGTAGAGTGATTCCACTACCCTCGCGTGCCAATTTATTGTATGCCCAGGTGTACTTTAAATGATATAGCCAGAATACTCAAAGAGGACGATAAACATGTGTCGGCTATCTATATTGAGCTATCGGAGGCTACCACCTACTCAGACGAAGATTTCGCAAATAAGGATTGTGATAATCTCATAGACAACCTAAGTGTATTATAACTGTTGGGATGTAACGTCCCAAAACCACGACATGATTATGAGGGACGCCGTAGTGGAGGGCTCGAGAAATTTCGACCACCTGGCGTTCTGTGCACCTAAGTCGTAGAAAACCTAACTAGTAGGCAGCTTGGAGCAGGTGCTAAAACGGCGGTTGTTGACGGCCGTCGCAAGCACCGTTTGATGAAGATGAAGCAGAGTATGAAGATGATGCAGAGTACGAAGAGCAAGGTGATGGATCACCAAATATCTGCTTAGGTGTCGGAGATAAAAGCCCTGACGTGAAGTTATCTTCAAGCGCACAGATGCCTACCGGATTTCAATTCGTCGCAGGAAATTATATTCACTTTGCGACGTAGCCATAAGCAATGGGCGGTGCTTACGCACAGCACAGGATCTAACGTCGCTCAACTTGAATTCCGGACGCAAATCCCTAAAGCTACCTGACAAGATGGGATAACAAGCCAAAAGCAACTGGCCGTTGAAGAACGTGGACGCTTGTTGACAGTGCGCCTTGTGGTCCACATTTTGAATGACCAAACAGTCCACTTCATTGAAGCTGTGCCTAACGGGAAAAGGCGCAGGTGCGCTAGAGACAACTGCAACAGCACGGTGACGACACAATGCAATAAATGCGACGTCGGCATGTGCATTGCGTGCTTCACGTCATTTTACAATAAGTGGCCAACAAATCCCTAATTTTTTTTTTCGTGATTTGCCAAGACCTGTAACAAATTTCGTTACTTTGGGATTTTTTCTGTAGCCTAAGGGCCTAGCGTGATCATATGTTCACGGGCCATATTTGGTAAACTAAGAACTCGTTCACAATGAAATTTCCAGTGTGATCTATACAGATATAGATACAATAAAATACCGCATCTGCTTTCACAAGACTCATAAAAAAAGAAACCTGTCCCTAATGGGTAAACTTGGAGTCGACGCCGCGTACAAGGCCCTTAGTACACGCAAGGTGAGGAGGATGAAAGCACTCACCGGAGTTGAAGCAAACGAGGTATACATTTGAGCAGATCCTGCACACAGATCTGGTCAGGTGACCTACACACGATACCTTCTCGTCCGAATAGGCGCACATCTGTGATGGTCTGGAAATGGTGCGATGTGGCTTTAAGTTCCTCTTGGACCGCCTGAGGGTTCGTGAGCCTGATCAAGCCTCCATTAGTAGGCACCAGTGCAACGGGAATGCTGTTGACACCACTGCGGAAAAATCAGTCTAGCGGCAATTCATTAGGCGGCAGGGACGCAGACCAGGCGGATCGCGCCTGGCCAGGAGAACTGGTCGACATGAGCACCAAAGACTGGGGTAAATTGAAAAACAGAGAACCAACTAGAGACTCGAAACCGATGACTGAAAAGCTACAACCACTCAATACCCAGCCAACAACACCACAGCAGGCAGCAGGCACAGCTCGTTCCTGAACTCGGCGACCCGAGTTCAGACCCACGGTGAATCCGCGGGCCTCGTCGCGTTCCAAGAACCTTGTTCTTGTTCTTGTTAACCTTCTGCTGTGGCTCACACCCACTGTGGGGGGATTGGCCAAGAATTGAGTGGTCTTATACACTATTATGAAAGTTTAGAATAATGGAGGATAAATAATAAAAACCTTACAAATTTTATATGAAATTTTGATGCTCGCTCAAATGTATAAAAACAATAATACTTTTTTATTAGTAGAACCCAGCCACCTCGTCTTCCTTCTTCTCCTTCTCCGCCTTGCCCCGTCCACACCATTTTTTTTGTGGGCTCATCTTCTTTTACACCGAAACCTGTTATGAGATCACAACAAGGGTCGTTTCTGCGCCGTAGTTGTCCGCCGCTGCCACCGCCGGTGTCCGTAACCAATATCGCACGAAATAAGAAAAAACTAAACAAAAAACACTTATGACAGATTGGGAATCGAACCCGGATCCTCTGCGTGGCAGCCCAGCACTCTACCACTGAGCTACGACGCTGCTTGAAACTGCGGTGCAAACTGATCCTATGCAGGCTTCATGTCGGGTAAGAATTTGCGTTAACGTGTGTTCTAAAGCGTTTTAGAACAGTAAAGAAACAACCAGGCTTCACACAATACGAATTGCGTAATGAGTGAGTCGTTCAATGCTCCAACCCATTACAAAATGGAATAATTCTTCATCGTAGTCAGCCACAACATCAACAAAGTGCACATAATGCGTTACAAGTGTGTAGCGGGTGCCGCGCTTTTCCGAAGAATGACGAATAGTAGACGCTTCCCCACTAGACAAAAATTATGATGATTTATGACTAGAGGCCGGATTTTTAGGCACTAAAAATCGTGTTTTAGGCGCCAAAAATAGGCAGGAAAAACACAGTTTTAGGCCCTAAATATCGTACATATAGGCACAATAAATTTTTACAAAAACTCCAATTTTCGAATAAGGACGTGTGCGACCTGGTCTACGACAGGAAAGCAAACAAATGTTATATTTTATGATTGTACAAAGGCGTTAAAGATTTCACATAGCCATGCAATGGTCCCTTTTCGGGCACGCTTTCCAGAACGCGGTCTCTCCTTTTATTGTCGAGAATGGTAAGTTAAGTGTCCACCATCGAATAAACACGCCCCTGGGTCTGCTTCTTTTCGGCATGGCTGGGAAGGGCAGCGCAGGATTCAATAGCCAGACCGCTATAAGGCCAGAAGCGTCTGTTAGTCTCTGTGTGAACACCATAAAGGGCCCCTTACCAGGTTTGAGCGTTTCGAGCTAGAAGTGTAATGCATGCACTGCGCTAACGATCACGTCTGCCAAGATTTGCAACGCTACGCTCCCCGGAAGGAGGTGAAATGTCAGACTGAATGCCTCGTGCCCTTTATCTCACGGGCGCGCGCACCGATGTGGGGGAGGTGAAGTTCAACAAGGAATGGTCCTGTGTATGTCACAGTAGTACATGAAACTGCGAGAATTATTCGAGGCTATATGTGTAATTTGTGCAATCTGCTGATTGAATAGAAGAATTAAAGTTTATAGAAATATTAAACTGAAAGTTATTAGAAATATTAAAACATACAAATTGAATGTGTACGCGTTTTTCTTTAGTTTTTTTCTTCGAATCGAGAGCGTTGCGAGACTTAGCTGCCTATATTTCTTTTGTGTTCGTGTTCTCGCCGTTCCCGCGTCGTGCCGGCGCCAGCCCTGACAACGCTTAGCCTGTTTTTGGTGCATCGTTCCTTACAGCAGTTCCAGCTGTGCGACGCGCTGTGTCGTGATAAGGATACAGGATCCATGGCCAGCCTCTCCAAACGCATAGACGGATCCATCCCACAGAAATTAGCAGTACACTATAGAGCAAACGCCGAAACGATACAACACCGCTTGTGCGCACGACCTGGCTTGGGCATGTCATGTGCACATAGTGTAATCTTGCGTGCGCATGGCGTGTTGATGCGTCAACGTCGTGTGATCTTTCGGTTCCGAGTTTCTCTGTCACCGAAGAGGGCAGGGAAGGAATTTGGCTTGCGAGTGGCAAAGGTTTCAGGCTCACCTACCGGCATCATGCTTTCGCGGCTCGTAATGAACCAATTAAAAAGTTCTTGTGGTACAAAGCGCTTCATTGGGCACGCGAACATTTCCAGTACCTGACTAAAATTTCTCATGTGACCTGGTGAAGCGCCTTTTAAGAGTAAATTACAAACGAAACAAAAGCCATGTGCACATCTGATTTTTCTTTTACCTACTTTCTACATTCCCCCCTGACGGCACTCCATGATTTCGCATTCGCTCTCCATATTCCTGCTGCTGTGCGCAGGCACCTCCTGTTTTCCGCCCCCCCACCACGCCCCAGTCTTCAAGGAGGTGCTTCAATTACATGGGAACACTGGACTGGAAAACCGGCGGTAAAAGCCCCCCCGCCACGTCCTCGGCCATAGACGCCACTCTCCTCTTCTTTCCCTCTCCTCTTCCCGCCTTTATTTTCCTCTCCCCATTCCACTGTACGCGCTGGGATGTGGTCCCATTTAGGGCTGCAGAAATAGCGTCTTTTCCTCTCCCCTGCTACAACCGCTCGCGCCATGTCAGTGCGGTGGCCGGCGCGTCCCATTTCACTGCTGCTACCGGTTGCTTCTCGTATGTTTGTTGAACTAGGGAACTAGGTTGTTGCACCCCATAAAGTTGCGAAACGTCAATTTTGCCCGCTAACATGAATTACGGTCTCAAACTGCACTCGAAAGCAAAATGTGAAGCTAAATAGCGTTCATATAGGCACCAATTTTGAAAATAGGCATTTATGGGCACTTATAGACATTTAGGCACAAACCCCAAAAATAGGCATTTATAGGCACTATAAAAACACTATAAAAGCCCTCCTTTACCCCTAATTGATGCTCATATATCAAAGTGGCGCGATAGGAACGCAAGGGAAAAAATAGGCATTTGCCTATAATCCGATCTATATTTATGACGTAGTGGGTACCATGTAAGTGCGCTTGTAGTAGTTGCCCCCCAGGAGTGTTTAAAAAAGTTTCTAGAAAGGCCGCTCTTCCAGCTTTCTCTGTGACTGTACTGCGCGTTCCGCGCAGGCCTGGCGGTTTTTTTCTTTATTTGGATGCACTTCATGTAGTTTTGGTTTCGATTCATCACCAATATAAACGAACACGACACTCTAAGTCCAGCAGTTAGAGTTCAAGCCTAACACTGATCACAGTCCAATACTCATCACAAGCTTCATGGGCGTTGCTCTTCCTGCGCTCCGCAGTCTCCTCTACCTGCTGCTCCGACCAACTTGCGGGACATCATTAAGCAGGAGATTGCGTCCGCGTCACGTCAAACGTGCTCCGACGGTCCCTGCGCTCGTCAGGTGCCAACGTACGCCGACGTTGCGGTGCTCTCTGCAGCCACCACCATCCCTGCGCCTGCACCAGGAGACCGTCTACATGTGGATTCGTTGTCACCGCTGATGCGTTCACAGCCTTATTATACCGTGAGGGACCTCCTGGACCCATCTGCTACTACTGTGGCTATCGAGGACACATCTCTAGGTTTTGCCGATGGCGCCAACAGGATGAGCAACGTGGCTACGCTGCGGAGGAACGCGCAAGCGTCCGTCCAACCCCGATCTACCAACAGCCGGCCTACCTTTTACTGTTCGCCCTCTCCTCCTTACAGTGCTGATACCCCAGTGAATTCACTTGAGTCTCGCCGCCGGTCACCATCTCCACGTCGCCGTTCATTGTCGCCTCTGCGACTCGCCTCTCATGTCCCGATCGCCCACTCGGTAAACTCCCCGATGCAGTTTTAGGAGGGGAAATTGCATCCATCGGACAGCCAACAAGTCCTCCAGAGCGACCTTCGAACTTTTTAGTAGTGTTAGTAGAAGGTGTACGCGTTGAAGCTACTGTGGCCCATCTCTCCGTGCAGCGACGAACGCCATCATTTGTCCCTTCGCACGGTTTACGGTTCGTGTTTGCATCGATGGTATTCGTATCAAACGATAACTTAAAAAAACGCACAGATGAAAGCTGGTTAAACAGTGTAACAATGCGCGAGTGCATGTGCGATATATTGTTATTGCCTTTATTTGCGCACAGATACCGTAGAACCTATTGCAATGCCTCTAAATGAGTTTCCAGCAGCGATGAAAATGAATCAAGTGATTGAGCACTGACGAAGTCATTCGGCAAGTCATTCCACATCCCTATAACTGCGGGAAAAACAAGAATACTTACACGTGTTACAACGTGACAAGAATGGGCGTATACATTTCTCGTTGTGAGTTCTGCTGGAGTGATGGTTCGGAGCTTTTAGGTGTTCGCTCTTATTTATATTTACCAAGTTGCTTCAGACTGGCTAACTGTCGTCGGCTAGCAAGAGTTGCGAGACGTGCTCGCAAACGCAGCGCGGAAACTTTCCTGCCTGGCATACGTGGAATAAATAAATCTAAGAGCCCTATCTTGATTTCTTTCCAATACATCGTTCATGCTCTTCTGGTGCGGGTCCCAAACTATTGCTCTGTTTTGTAGAGTTGAAGAACAAACGTAGCTAGAAATAGGTCGAATGTGGCTGCAGACTGCGCAAATAATTGACAAGCTGCTGAGATCGAATTGGTATGGCACTTAAGTTTGACTATTCTTTGCCAGGGAGAATTGAAAGGCATTAATTTGATACTGCGTGTGTTAATTTATGACTTTTTTTTTCTCTCACTGAGAGGGGTCCGGCCCTCATCACTTCCACAAGGGGTCCCCAAAACATCCCTTGGTAATTTACCAAAACTTGAAATTCGGCGAGATGGTGCATATTTGACGGGAAATTTGAGCGCAAAGAACAACATTCACAAGAACCTGTCTGTTGTCTCGTTCTTGTGAAGGTTGTTCTTTGCGCTCAATATTCCCACCAATTATCCCTTGGGGAGAACCACTGGTATGTGGTAGAAATGCATCTAGGAGGGGAATTTTGCAATGAAATGCCCCTGACTATCTCGCGGCTTGTGCCGACGCACATAATGAAAGGCATATTGGAAAGGCTGCTCACCCAGGACCCAGCGCATAGAACTCCTTTGGAAAGATGCGAATATAAATATAAACTCAGATCAGGAGAAACTACAAGTGTGCTCGCGGGGATTTCAACCTTGACTATGGTATAATTTTACCGACGAAATGTTTAAGCCCCTCAGTGGTGGTACGAAGCGCACTGAATGATGGCGAACGAAAACTGCGACTTTGGAAAGAAACATCGAGTAGGATACCATCGCTTTGGCTTGTTTCCACATCACCCGCTACTCGCTCTCTCTTTCCATCGTTCTCCTCTGTGCGATGCGTCGATAAAGGGGCTCCTCTATCGGACTCCCAAGCCTGCCACCATCATGCCGTCATTGCGTGGAAGCCTGTCTGCCGTTTCTAACGATGGTCAGTGGTCTCCCACGAGAAAGCGTCAACTCCGCCTACTTTCGGAGATGGCCCTTTCGCTTCTCTTCGGGAAGGACCTTTCCACTAACGACTGTGTTAGGACTAACGATGTGCAATCAGCGTGATCACCCTAGAAGCACTGCACTGAAGCGTTTCCTGCCACCGAATGAGGGTTTTTTTTTTTAATTTGCCTTTTCATTGCATTCGGTGCGGAAGTCGTTCGCCAAGTCTTTCCTTTTTGTGTGTGTGTGTGTGTGTGTGTGTGTGTGTGTGTGTGTGTGTGTGTGTGTGTGTGTGTGTGTGTGTGTGTGTGTGTGTGTGTGTGTGTGTGTGTGTGTGTGTGGCTATGGACCCAACCATCGTCGCCGCTCAATATAAAAGTTATTTAAAAAGGTTCTTGTGGATAACTTATAAAGAAATAAATAGAAACGTTGAGTGCAAATGGTCCATGTAGTATTTTGAGGAACCAGGGGCGCGAGGCACTGGTAGTAATGAAAAGTACTTCTAATCCATGGGTAAACGAAATGGCAAGAGCAATAATACGCGGACGACGAGGGCTGGATCTTAACTCACCCATGTTAACGCTATTGTTCCCAGGAAGCAATTCCTGCGCAGATACAAGACAAAAAAAAGCAGAAACTAAGCACATTATCATATAAAGGTATTTAGAAGAGCTATAAGGTCTTCTAGTTGGTGTTGATTCATATTCAAAAGTTCGCTTTGTAAACACGGGACGAAAAGACAAAGTATAGAACGCAACGAGCGCAACGTCGCGCTCGTTGCGTCCTGTACTGTGTCTTTTCGTCAAGTGTTTAAAAAGCGCACTTTTTAATCTGAATCAATTATTATTATTATTATTTATTATTTGATTTGCATACACATACACAAGGACACAGAGGAAAGAGGGAGAGAGCAAGCTGGCAACTGCCACCTGGAGGGGCACAACGTCTGCTTACTCTTTCGGGAGGAGGGAAGAGATAGAGGGGAGGGAGATAGGAGGAGAGAAAGAGGGAAGAAGGGAGGGAAGTATAAGAAAAATTGACGAAGACCTAGACAAGCATAAATAAATACGAAAAAAAAAACGTCTATAAACGGGTGGCAAGGTCCGTTTGGTCCATAAAAGTCAATAGAACTCGATGGGCCTGGTCGCGTCGAGAAGCAGAAACTCTCGGAAAGAGGTAATCGTCTAGGGTCGCGCACTTCAGTCCCAGGAATTTATATTCCTTAATCAGTACAGCCCGCTGCGTAGCGAATGCGGGGCAGTGCACTATAAGATGCTCAAGTGTCTCACAGGAGCCACAAGCTGCGCACAACGGACTGTCTGCACGCCCTTGGCGGTATAAGCGTTCGCGCACCAACACAGAGCCGACTCTTAGTTTTTATAATAGTGCTCTGGAAGGACGAGACAAGCCACGACCACGAACACGGGGAGGAAACGATCCATTCGCGACACGCTGGTCTGGGTGTTGCTTTAGGAGGTGTCGGTGTATAAGCAGGCGAGCGTTGTCCATCAAAGATGAAATTTCCGGGCAGTCACAATTATCGTGACTACAAGATGAAGCAAGGCGATCCGCCTCTTCATTTCCAGCAATTCCCACGTGCGAAGGTACCCACTGGGCAGCTAGGGACACCCCCCCGTGAGAGAATTTTGTTGGCGGATTCCGTGATGCTGCAGAGAATTGGGCTGTCGGCCTCCTTTCGGGTGAGTCTGCTAAGGGCACCACGAGAGTCTGTAAGGACGACGACCTTCGTTGCTGGTAATCCCTCCTGCACGTATTTAAGGGCGACATCAATCGCTGCTACTTCTGCAGTCACTGACGATGATGGGTGGGGTATTTTAAACAACCGCCTGATGTCTGTTGGAGGGCAAAAGAAGGCTGCAGAAGCGCCCAGGCCGTCGCTACGTACAGATGCGTCCGTAAATACTTTAGCATAGTCCTCAAAATCTTCAAATAAGTGTGAATGGGCTAATTGGTATAGTGCCGAAACAGGTTGGTCACACTTTTTGCGTATTCCTGGAATTGATGGATGAATACGGAAGGTGCATTTGCTGTGCTCTTTCGATGTTGTCAACGCTGTGGTTTCTTCAGAATTGCCAGTAATGCGATTGAACAAAGCCGCCATTTTACCCATGCGAGAAAACGGGCGCCGGATCAGCCTATTAGCGAGTGCTTTGCCATCTGGGGCTCGGTGCATACGCTCAATATGATGTAGCGCCCTCTGGTCAGCTTGCAGCCTTAGAGGCAACTGGTGGGCTTCAGTAAGTAGTGGGATGGATTGAGCCTCACGAGGTAAGCCAAGCATTACACGGAGGGCTACACGATGATCCCGTTCCAGCTGAGACATTAAAGCAGGCGGCACATTCAAGACTGGCATGGCATACATTACGCAAGAGAGTACAGATGATTGGTATACCTGTAGCGCTGTCTTCTGGTCAATGCCATCACCCCTAGCAGTCAAGGCGGCCACATATTTGAGCAGGGACAGCGATTTGCGCCTCACAGTTGTAACAGCAGGACGCCAAGAAAGGCGATCATCGATTATTACACCCAGGTAGCGATGTTGCTGTACCCACTGTATCGGTGCGTCTCCGAGGTATAGCCTGCTCATGCTTCGACGAGCGCGTTGCCGAGGATGGTACGCGATCGCGGCTGACTTGGCAGGTGAAATCTGCGGGCCAACTTCAACGAAGTATTCTGAAGTTGCATTCAAAGCTCGCTGCAATATACCACGAAGACGTGGACCATGGTGTGACGGACCGCTGACCCATAGTGCGATGTCATCGGCATAAATCGCTATGCCTAGAGGAAAATCGCATTCTTGTGGCAGCGGCTTGGAAGTCCAGCGAGTACACTGTTAAAGAGAAGCGGCGACAATACGCTGCCTTGCGGGACTCCACAATGAACAGTGTGAGGTTCACTCGTTGCTTCTCCAATGCGCCCTTTCGTTATGCGCTCCTATAGAAAATTGTGCACCAAGTGTAGCATACGGCCTGAAATTCCCGCAGTCATAAGTGCACAAATAATTGCCATATGTGGTACCGAGTCAAGCGCTTGCTGTATGTCAAGGAATATAACGTACTCAGAGTGCCTGTTTGCTCGAGCAGATTCAAGCGATGAAACAAGATCTGCTATGCTGTCGAGGGCTGAACGGTGGCGACGAAATCCGCTCATGACATCAGGGATGAAATTGAGCTCCTCTAATCTGCCGTCCAGACGAAACAGTACCATTCGTTCCATCAGCTTCATAACATTAGATGTTAGCGATATTGGTCGGTATGACTTCAGGTGTTGTGCAGGGCGCCCAGGCTTTAAAATTGGCTTCACCACAGATGATTTCCATTCAGTAGGAATCAGACTTGTTCGCCACACTTTGTTGTATTCGTCCAGAATACACTGATGGAAGACCTCATCAATGTTTCGCAAGGCTTGGTACGTAACACCATCTTCGCCTGGGACAGTGCGACGATAACAGAGGCTGAGCGCATGGCGCAGCTCAGCGGAAGTGAATTCTGTTTCATCCATCTCACAGGGAGGACCACAGAAAATTGTTATCGAACGATGACTTGCGTTGTCTCTTGACGTAGGAGAGGCGAAAAGATCGGCGAAATCTTCTGCAAGAATTTTCGGAGACCGTCCAGTCGTGATGCACAATGCTGCAGTTGGATTCTTGCAGACCTCAGCTGTTCGGAGAGCCTTCAATATGCGCCATACAATGGTGGATTGTTCCTTTCCTCTGCCGACAAATGCAGGTGAGGCGTCATTAAGTGTCTGCAGATCATGTTTAACAATAAGCTCATTGATTTCCACACCCCGATTGTCTTGTGGGCGAGAACACCAACGAGGATGGTGAGCATTGAAGTCTCCACACAGCAGAAATGACGAGCCACACCGGGATAGCAGACACTCCAGTAATGTGATGTCCGAAGATCGCGTCGGCCGAAAATATATGTTTGCCACAGTCGTAGTTGTGTCCCTGAGACTTACAGCAACTGCTACACATTCAAAATCGGCGTCGCAGATGTCACTTGCGTCAATAACTGCGAAATGTAGATCAGCTCGTATGTACAATGACGCTTTTGAAGCATTTCGCGGATGCGTGGTGTCCGTACACTGGAAAGACCCACATGCCGGCGCCGTGCATCGAGCATTGCTGTGAACGCCTACATAGCCTGGAAGTCTGAGTTCGTCTTTTCTTACATTGGTTTCTTGGAGGGCTATAACATCTGGCGGATTGTTCATTGCAAGGAGCCTAAGCACGAGATCAGCATGACGTGGTCGTAGAGACCTGACGACAATATGTATTAATTCATGCAGTACGTAAAAAAAAAGAAGCTTCACTTGTATGGGAAACGAGAGACGTTCCTAGAAACAAGTTTCCACAATATTCATGCCCTATGATTCATACACTTTTGGAGAAAATTGGGTTCTGAATTTTTAGATATTGCAATTGACGAAGTGCAACTTTCAGCTTGTGTTTTTATGCGACAGCCTTCGCACAGATCTCTCTCCACCTGCTTGCTGCTGAAGAACTCCAAGTGTGATGGTGTACACTGGTGGGCGCCGACTCTTTTGCTGTAGAAAGCCAGGTGGTGTCTTGCTAAAATGTCAATTTCGCCGTAAAGGAGAAGCAATAATTGCGATAGCAACAAATTGAACTGTCATACGAAAACAGGCTCACTCCTCTACCAAACACAGCTGTAGCAGTGAGCAAAGTGACCTTCGTGTAGGCTATCGCTTCAACGCGCACTTGGCGATCAAATCACAACACGCCCGAAGCCATCTGTTGCACGGGTGACGACGCCCGGAAAGTACAGGACCAGAGTCCCAACTCTGGCGAAAGACGAGCGTGGTGACGCCCTTTAAAGCGCGCTTTTTGACCCTTTGCGACTTCTCGTCGTGATAGCGACAAGCCTCTGCCATTCTGAAGCACCTCGGAGATCTGCGCGCTACCGACGGTAATGGTTTATATATACCGTTGGAACGATGGTTGATGTATGCCTTCGTAGCTGAGTCATTCAACGCGTCGTGCAGCGGAGCGTGGGATCGCACGTTCGAATCTGCGGTCGCGCGGTGCAGAAAAGATTTTATTGCGAAGCAATTATATGGACAGTATCGATGGGTTTTAGATGCGAAGCATCTTATGAACAAGGACTGTCCCCCCGTCCCCTGTCCGCCGTAGCCAGATGACGATGACGCTGCCATCACGGCACAGCACATGGAATGTACCCACTATACGTCATAGCGATGACGATAACGCTGATGACGATGAAAAATAAGCGTGTTCCAGACCACATATTCTCTTTCTGCCATGGATGAAAACGATCGTGAACGCGTTCTCGCCCGCGAAAGACAAAACGGCAACGCCGACAACAAGCTGCTACCCCGGCGGTTAGCAAGCGGGGAGCGGCGGCTCAACGGCAACAACACACTGTATATACCGTACACACGCGTTGTTACTCATTTACATGCGTGAGTGGGCAATGTCGCAGGTGATTTACGGTAAGAACGATCCCCAGTGCTTCGCCCACTGGTTATGATTCACTTCATGGAAATGCCAAATTTTTGCCGCCGCCCTTGCCGTCGCCGTTGCCGTCGCGGTCATGTCGCGTATGAAGTTCAAATTGATAATATCCCCCCTACGCATCGTACGTTCTACCAGCGGGTAATAGCGCGCGAGCGGGGTCGATGAACGCGGCTGAAGTGGAGATCAAATGGTCCGGCCCATCTCCATCGCTCCGAGGCGCATGCGATAAGATCCCCCCCACCTGTTAGACCGGGCGTCGAGTGCTCAACGAGAGAGGAAACGCCCCGCCCGTCTTGCGCGAGCATGAAAAGACACGAAGGGGGGGGGGGGGGGTACCTCGAGCGACCTTTGATTTTACGAGGGCGGTCGTCAGTGGCGCACGCGTTATCTCGCTCTCTCGGCAGCCGACCCTTCTACGTGCTGCGCTCTCAACGCGAAGAGAATGTGGTGTGAAGAGTGTCCCTGGAGCGGCCGTATTATCTTAAACCAGCGTTTTCTAGAGTTGCGTGAGATCGGATCCAAAACAGTTAGCTGCCAGCCTCACTTCGTATAACATTACAATTTGTTGCTATCGCATTCATTGCTTCACCCTTGCGGTGAAACTGCGACTTTTTTTCTAAGCTATTTGTGTGTGTGTGCGTGTGTGTGTGTGTGTGTGTGTGTGTGTGTGTGTGTGTGTGTGTGTGTGTGTGTGTGTGTGTTTGTGTGCGTTTGTGTGTGTGGGTGGGTGGGTGGGCTTTGTGCACTCTGTATATGTGCACGGAATCGCATGGTGACGCAGATGGCCCATCCTAGTTCAAAATCACAAACAGGATACTACGACAGAAATTTTGGTGTCTGTCGTATTTTGGGACGCTGTTGTCTGTTGCATTGTTGTCTATGTCTGTCTTGTCGTCTATTGTCTACCCTATAGTCTATTGTTGGTACAATGGTCTATTTTCTGTCGTATGGTATATTGTTTACTGTATTGTATGGTCTATTGTGTGTCGTATGGTCTATTGAATTACTCCATCTATTGTATGTCCTGTGGTCTATTGTCTGCCGTATGGTCTGTGGTCTTCGTATGGTCTATTGTCTGCCGTGCAGTCTGTTGTGTGTCGTATGGTCTATTGTCTGCCGTATAGTCTGTTGTCTCTTTTGTAGTCTATTATCTGTTTGTAGTCTATTGTCAATCGCGTGGCCCAGTATGTCACATTAACCACTTCTGTGTCACGCCATCCGGTAGTCTGTTGCATGGTCCGGCCGTTTGTCATAGTGCTACTGCCTTGGGGTCCAACAGTACTTCAGGACCATAACCTGTTTGTGTAGTCTGCAGTATTGAAATTACGTTTCTTGGCAAGGCAAGTGGAAGCGTTGCAAATCTGCTGTCACACTTTTTAGCAATAAATAATTTATTCTTTTGTGGTAGGCAATGCAAATACGAGCTTTCCAAACCTTATAAATAAATAAATGACACTGCATACTGGGAAATCTCGAGTGAGAGCCCTGCAGCTGACAGCTAAGGATCATTTACCGAAAAAGCTTAATTAAAAAGATTGCTATTTTGCAACAGACACTTCATGCCTAATTCTACCCTGATGTAGTCAACGCCCACAGGATCAACAACTTGTACTGTGTTTGCACATAGCAGTGCAAACAAATCAAAGGAAATTTATTGCGGCTTCACTAGCACACATGTTTATGCAGTGACTGGATCTTTAAAGTGCAGACATCGGCACACTTTTCCATGCGCATTTACGTGGAACTTTCCAAGTGAAGTTGACGCGTACACATTTTTATAAAAATTAGCGTTTTAATAACTTTCAAGGGAAATCGAATGAATGAAAATGTATGTGAAAACCTAGCTGGATTACTAGTGCAGGTCGACACATTTTAGTGCAAGGCACCGTTGCAGGGACTTGTGCCTCTTCTGGAGGTCTTGCAGGGACACTCTTTCGCCTCAAGGTAGTGGATAAGGGAGCCTGCGAGTACAAGGAGCAAGCATAGGCGTAATCTTCGAAGAAAACAAACGCACATATAAGGTACATCGTACCACTTCAGTGGGCGGGCATGGGTGTCACAAGGCAAGTAATCCCAAATTATATTACATCACAGGCAACATTCCTTATTTTCCCACCACTGCACGCACTCTGTCCTTGCTCGGTGGCATTTCCAATGAATACCAAAATGTAAATCAGGAAATTATATAGGTCACTCAAGTGGAATTCTGTCTCCTTCATGGTGTCTCAGCACAGAAAGTGCGCATGCTATTGCAGTTCGGTGCTGCCAGCTGGAATGCAGAAGTACACAGCAGTGCATGGTTTCATCAGTCAAAAGGTCCAATGCTGTGCATAAATTCAAGAAACAGGTATGTACACCGATCACTGGCCAAGGCACACCATAGAACTTGGAATCAAGCATGTTAGGCTAGCTGCAGTTGGTACTGTGCATTATGGAATGGCTAGCCAGGATTGGTCAGCGCAATGTCTCCCAATGAACCTCAGATGAAAGCAATGTGCACTGCTAAATGAAAGAAAAAAAGCTGAACATTACCAACAAGATGCACCAGGTGCCTATTACGGCAGTCGAGCAACATTTCCGCTAAACTGATCAGCACTGTAGACCTGCCACTTAATGCATTAGCATTCACCATTGCGAACAGGTGGCAAAAGCCTTGCTCGTGCTTCAAAGTATCGCTATAAAACAGGAATGTATGACTGGTTGCACAGACACGCAATCAAGCACCATGTTCTGTGAAACATCAATACAAGCTAACGAGCACCAGATGATGGCAAACCATATGACATAGGTGTCCTGGAGTTGCAGTTAAGCACTTTTTTTTAAATCGTTGGTTCTTGTTATGTGAAACATTCTGTATGTAATTGTATTGGACCAGCGCAGGGTAAATGTAAAGGAGCATTTTCAGTGCAGACTTTACTGAATGTTTTCGTGATGGTGGAATGATAGCCACCTCCGGGCACCATATAATTCCACACATGTCCATAACCGCACAGACCTTCAGTGGTAATAAGAAGTGCCTTCCACGTACGGATCAATGCAAGACAGAAAGAGATGCCACGCTGATGCTACAGAACAACGAAAGTTGGGAACGAACGTGAGAAATGCAAGTGCGTGATTACAAAACTCATACGGAATGAAGAATGCACTGCTTGCCTCTCCATCGTGTCACTCTGGTCTCATTTACCATTTTGGTGCTGCAATCATGCTTAACTGTGTTTTAATTCTTTTGCAATATTTCTTGTCACAACACGAAACACATACCTTGCGCGTCATTTAAATAACTCGAATATAAGGTACTGCGTGAACTTTTTTTTGTCATCCCAGCCATACATTCGTCCAATTGTATAGCTGAGCGTGAGGGAAAAACCTATGCTCAAGCGGCTACCAAAAACACCTATAAGCATAAGCCACTCGATAACATCCTAGCATTTAGAAGGGTGCTTGATACGGTTGTCTGCATTGTGTACTGGTTGAGGCTACAGCGTTATAAAATCTCTAGCACCATAAATGATCAAGGCGCCTTGTACCGAGGCGGCTACGAACAATCATATGTTACCCTTCCACTCAGCACTGCTTTTCCTCCTCAACTTCACTGAGCGGGCCTGGTTCACCAACGATAAGTGGCTGTAGGAGTCAACCTCATCCACCTCCCGCAACTGTCACACGCACCTTGAAAGCTCTACATGCCACAATGTGCCGCATCAATACCCCCCAGCTTACCACTCGCCTTACCTGAAACTTTAGTGAGGTGTCTAATCCAACCAATCACTTTTTTTATATCACTCACCCATGTTACATGCAATGGTTTACGGATGGCTGAAAACTGTGCAGCACTGCAATGACCTGCAGTGAATTGCAGATTTAAAGCTACATAACAGATAAGACCCTTCACGCAGACACTTTAAATAGGTCTTTTAATAATCCTAAAGAGCTGCTCCACCATCTCAATATATTTGGACAAAATCGACAAAATCGTGTCAGAGTCCCACCAAATGCCCTTTTGTGGTTTCTGTATTGTGCTCATAAGAAACGAGTGAATAACTGGCATGGGGGGAGGATGAAATAGGCTGAATACATAATACAGCCGAGATTAAATAAAAGTGAAAGCGCAAAAAGCAAGATAAGCAAAGCGGAGGAATGTTCAGTGGAAGCCTGAGGAGAGTCGCTGTGAAAATGCAGTGCTGGTGTGGCCTGTGGACCCATTGTGCGTACACTACATTGCCCAACTTTCTTCACTCCCACAAGTACGGGGTCCTTGCACTATCACTTCTTTCATCCTTCCGAGGCGCAGCTGGTGGAACTTTGCACTTCAGCACAGTTTAGTTGTTTAATCCAAGGCAAAGGCCAGCGCCACGCGCACGAAATAACTAGTACTTTACAGAATGGCCGCACTTCAGCCAGAGTCATTTGGTAAATTCCTAAGTGTACGTATGTATTCGGGGCATCATGTCATTAAAGAAGCATCCACTTATGTCGGAGTGCTCGTCAAAATGCCCCTGTCACACGGACAGCCTTAACCGCGGTTAAGCTAACTACAGTTACGGCTAACCGCGGTTACTGCTAGATACACGGCGGACGTAAGCGCAGTTAGTCTCCTAACCTTGGTTATCGCGAACCGGGTTAGGCAATCACGGTTTATGCTTGGAAACCGCAAACCGACTAGTAGGCAAGATGGCGGACACCACTGCAGCGGCTTGTGCATCAGCGTCGGCGAGAATGACAACTCAAATGCGCATCAACTGGCCAGCCGCCACAACACGAGTCCTAATACGCTTGTGGGAGGACAATCTAGCAGCACTGCGCTCGAACACGTGGAATCCCCCCCCCCCCCCCACACACACACGCACACACACACACACAAACGACACGACGTGAATACTCAGCAGATCCAAGCCTCTCGGGTCTCACGAATCACGAATGTACACGCACGCAGACTCGGTTACAAAAAGAGAAACACACAACATCACGTGAAGAATTTTCAGCGCAACAAATCCTCTCTGGTCCTTGCTCAACTCACGGACGTACACGCACACTAACTCATTGATCACACACACAAAAAAATTTAACTCACGGATGTACAAGCACACTAACTCATCGATCACACACGCAAAACATAAATAAAGCACCTACAACACGACATGGATTGTCCTGACTACTCTTGGCTCTCACGATGGCTACTTTACCAAGTTTAAAACACTCTCTTTAAAAACGGCTGAAGTTCTCGATATTTACCCCTTATTGAAGGCTTAAAGTAGTCAAATTGTTATTGCACACTTGGCGCGACATATGTGTGCATTCTAGTAGTATATTATTTGTTGTCCACAAAAATTGCGTGCAAAATTTCGCTCACACGACGATTACGTGATTGCATTGGTTTGCTAAAGCGAGGCCGTGTAGCACTGGCAAACCGCGTCCACGTTAACTGCGGTTAATCCTGTAAACCATGGTTAAGCATGACCGCAGTTAAGGCTGTCCGTGTGACAGAGGTATAAAAGTGTAGGGATGTTTCAAAAGTTCAGAATGATACGAATACTGTAGAACATTCTAGCAGTAAGGTGCCTCTCATATGGAAACTGTGGTGGTACCATGTATAGTCAGCAGGAAATACTTGTATCCCAAAACAAATAGCTGTTGCCGAATGCACGAAATTCCTTGAACTCGCTGTCAATGACAAACTGCAGAGGCTCGTCTGTAAGTGGTGTCATGCCCATGAAACACGAGCCCTGGTGGCAGGTGGGCAATTGACATAACATTCAGATAGCAGCAAGGTTGCATTCATATGCCCGAAAGGCGTCATGTTTAACCAAGCTCAAAAGGCTTATGCACAACAAAGATATCATGAGTGAATGCTGGGCTAAGCGATGTCATTTTGTGAAATGTGATGCATTTCTGGCACATTCAAAGAAAAGATGATCAGAGAAAATAAGAGACACGTCAAGGAAGATTTGTAGCACGAAACCAACACAAGGACAGACGAGGTACACGGGACTGGCTTTTTTTTTTCTAGTACGAGTCGACTTGTCACAATAGACTCTGAAATGCTGTAATGCTACACCACAAAGAACATCGTGAGAAAAAGTAGCGCATACGGAAGCGAATAAGCAAGTACTAATTTCTTTTCGAAAAAATTGGGGGGACCCTTAATCTTCGCCTTTAAGAGTTGAACGCGATAGCGTTATCCTGTCCCAAGTGCCTACTTCAACCACTTAGTGCATACTTGCTATGCACCCACTACGTGGTGTTAAGGGAATACGCGCAGTAAGGTGTGTGCCGTTTGTAATGGGTGGCCGGCTTTAAACAACGAATTCGTTATGATAGTCACATATTCTGACGCCCGATGGCAATGTACGCTTGTACCACGCAATATTCCTGGGATATTACATGTTATATGGCGACGCCTATATAAAGGACGCTTGCGTTTGCGAAGCATGAAAGTTATTTTCGCTGCATCTCCAAGCAGAGGAACTTACTTTCACTGTATTTCCAAGCAGAGGCATGGCTGTGTGGTAGAACACCTACTTGCCACGCAGACGGCCCGGGTTCAATCCTCATTCAGACCCGGACACATATTATTTATTTTAACACGAAAGTGTTTTATGCCGGGGTCCACCACGGCTCCTCTGACGTATTTCCGTCACGGATATGACGTTGTAAAATATAAACTAACATACTGAGATCAAAGAAAAAACTAGAAGAAAACATTCCGTCACCGGGTTGTAACCTCTCACTCAGCAGCGCGCGGCGCGAAACCACTCGGCCACGGGAGCGTACGTACGTCATCTTGCTAACGGCAAGCTGTTTATATACACCATTTACCGTTGGCGGTCCTCAGAGCTCCTTGACTTCAGCGCGTTTTCGTCAACAGTAGCGAGATGGCGCGAAGGTGGCACGGAGTGCGCCTCCATGGGGCGTGGCTGCTCGTGCGCGCGCGCTTAGCTCCTGATCGGGGCATTGGGGCGCTTACGTCGTGTGCTTCCACGGCAAGTTTGCTCTGAAGTTACAGTGGCTAAAAAAGCGCGAAGGTCTCTTCGCTCAGCGCAGCGGCCGCCTTTACGAAAGCAGCGCGCTGCTCGCACACGCAGTAACAATTGTTACAGTTGTTCGCGCTCGTCTTGTGTATACTTGTGCGGTCGTGTCTTTCTTCGTGTTAGAGCTGCGCGCTTGAGATGTCGAGCTGTGACAGTCAGTCCGTGCTCGTCCTGTGTATGCTCATTTCGTGCGTCCTTTCAGCTTGAGGTGCACGCAGCAAGTTTCAAGCTGTTTGCCGTTCTTCGCGTGACATTTCGATTTGTTGCTGTAGCATTCATTCCTTCGCCCTTGTGATGAAACAATGCACAATAAACTCTCAACTACCTCTGTGAAGACACGTTTCACTTTCATGTTATGCCGATTCCTTTGATAGAGGGATCAGCCATGTTTTTATTTGCATCTTTCTTGATTTTTCGGTCACGGACAAGATGATGATTTTTCGCTCACAACCCACGACGCCGACGCCAACGCCGACGCCGGAATTTCTGCGAAACGAGCTCTTTAACGCTGTCGCGTTAAAAACAAACAGAGATTTAAGGCGATCTGTGCAGTATTGTAAAACGATTTCTCAGCAACCTATGTTTCAGAGAGAGAGAAACAACTTTATTGACGGCACAGCGAGGTCGTTGAACTTAGCTTGCCGGTGGTTCGAATGGTGGTGGCCAGTAGCTCGCCACGACCTTTTCGGCCCAGTTAATAACTTCTGTCTGAGTATGTTGTTCATTTGATGACAGAAGTGACTCCCACGCCTCGAGGGAGGAAGCTGGCAGTATTGCTTTTGGAGGTGGGTTCCCCTCGCATTCCCAAAGAATGTGATTTTGGGTAGCCTTCAGGCAGCCGCAATGTCGGCAGTGTGGCTGAATTTCGTCCGGGTAAATTTTAGATAGCCGATGGGGGGCTGGGAAAAGAATCTGTCTGAATTTGCCTCCAGATCGTAGCATGTTCCCTTGTGAGGTTTGCATGCGGGGCCGCGTATGTTTTGCTGTTCTCTCTATATTATGCTGTAATTTCATTATATGTGGTGATTCCTTCCTGCGGGAAGTCCAGGGTTGAGGGGTCCACCTCCCGGTCGATTAAACCTCGGGCTACACGGTGGGCCGCCTCATTCCCCGGATTCCCCGCGTGAGCGGGCACCCATACAAGTTGCATCTTATTACTGCATTCGCTATTTTTAAGGATGTTGGCCGCGATCGGCCCAACACAGCCCATCATAAAGTTCGTGAGCGCCCTCTTATAGTCACTCAAGATGTAATTAGTCGCGTGGACTGAGGTGGCCAGCGCGATGGCGGCTTCTTCGGCCTCTAAGGCGGAAGCGGTTTTTACGGTGGCTGCAGTAATAGGTTCCCCGTGGCCGGTCACCGCGCATATGGTGTAACGGTCTCTCGCCTGTCGAGCAGCGTCGACATAGACTACGTTTTGGCGATCCTGAAAGGTTTGTGCGAGTTTTTCTGCCCTTGCCTTTCTTCTTTCGTCATGTATTCCTGCCAGCATATTTTTGGGCAAGGGCTTAATGGTAAGGTGTGCACGAGTTGACGCTGGTAAGAAAACCCTATTGTTGAGTGTGTAACTAGTGCGTCGGCAGAGGCGGCTGAGTATGTGCAAGCCTGCCTTGGTGCGTGAAAGCCTTTCTTCTTGGGCCGTTAGGTGTCCTTCGATGAATTCCTCCACTGTGTTGTGGATGCCCAAACGCAGTAGTTTTTCTGTGCTTGCGTACCTGGGAAGGCCCAGAGCACACTTATATGTTTGTCTAATGAGGGAGTTTAGTTTTTCCACATCCCCCCTGTCTTAGGTGGTAGTAAGGGAACGAGTACGTGACTCTACTGATGACAAAGGCATGGATTAATTTGCATAAGTGTGGTTCCTTCATTTTTTGGTTTTTAGTGGCCACTCTCCTTAGAAGTCTTGTTGTTTGTTGCATGGTGACCTGTAGTTTGTTTAAAGCTTCCGTATTATGAGTATTATGCTGGATGAGCATTCCTAAAATCCTTATTGTACGAACAATAGGGACAATGCTTCCATTTACTGTGATATCTATCGTGGAGGGCACTCCAGTGTAGGGGCCATCTTTCTTGTTCCTGCCTGTGATTACTAAGAGCTCGGATTTTTGGGGGGGAACAGCTAAGGCCTATTTTTTGTACGTATTCCTGAACAGTGTCAGCTGCTCTTTGCAGTGCATCGCAAATTTGCCCATCTGAGCCTGTGCAGGTCCAAATGGTAATATCATCAGCATACAGTGAGTGCCTAATGTGCGGGATCTGATTTAAGAGCTCAGGAAAGCCACGCAGGGTAATATTAAAGAGGAATGGGGATAACACGGCTCCTTGTGGAGTGCCCCGTGTTCCCAGGGTAATTTTGTCGCTTTTGACGTCGCCAAGACTTAGCTCGGCCGTGCGTTCATGCAGGAAAGTTCTGATATAATTGTAAGTGCGACTGCCGACGTTCATTTGGACCAGGTTGTCAAGTATTGCGGCATGGGACACATTGTCAAATGCTCTTGTGATATCCAGGCCCAGGATGGTCCTGGTAGCCGCTATGTGCCTCGGATTTAAAATGTCATTTTCAAGTTGGAGCATTATATCCTGTGTGGATAGCTGCAGACGAAATCCCACCATCGTGGGGGGGTAGCAGGTCATTAGACTCCGAATAAGCTGTGAGTCGGCTTAGAATTACGTGCTCCATCACCTTCCCCAGGCAGGAGGTAAGGGAAATAGGCCGAAGATTTTCCAGGTTTAGTGTCTTGCCCGGCTTAGGAATAAAAATTACTCGAGCATGTTTCCAACTGGGAGGTAGTGTCCCAGACGCCCAGTGTTTGTTCATAAGATCAGTATTTGCTGTAATAGACCTATCGTGTAAGTTACGGAGTATTTTGTTAGAAATCTGATCGTTTCCGGAGGCGGCCGTTGTACGAATGCTATTCAAAACAGCACGTATTTCCTCCTCGGTGATGTCTTGATTTAGCTCATGGTTAGTATTTCCAGAGTATTCGGGTATTCGTGAGGAGTCTACATTTAGGTTTAGGTAGCGAGTTGTCAGCTCTTGCACTAATTCCTGGTTGGTGCCCGGATATTTATAAATAAGCTGATGCATTTTATTGCGCGACGCGCTTTTAGTCTGCTCAGGATCCAATAAGTGCCTGAGGAGCTGCCAGGAGTTTTTTTTGCCTAGCTGACCATTGAGCCTGTCACATAGCTGATGCAATTGCGTTTGACTCAGTTTCATGGAATACTCCTCGATATCCCTGTCGATTTGTTTCAAAACCTCGGTGACAGTCCAATCAATGCTAGGGACGAAAAAAAATTTCTTGTAAAAGTACTGTGGGAGAAAAAATAGTGCACTAAAATGATTGCCCACAATATTCTAGAAGAGGATCTGAAAGGATTAAATGAAGTACAACAAAAATGTGCCTGTACATCGAGAAACAGGGCTCATGCACGGAAAACCAATAACTCTTCCTTAGGCGCTTCGACAAGAATTTTTATTGCGATAGCAATTATACGGACACTCTCGGCTGCTTTTCGCCGTCATGCTCCGTATATGTATATATATATACAAAAGCCACGAAGAAAGTGAGGTAGCGCAAAGTGCACGCTCGGCGCGCCACTCGTTGCGATGTGTTGGCTCCCCTACTTGGACTTTGGCCTGCAGGGCGTAGTCGCCTTTGCCCGGGCGCGGGCGCGCGCTTATCTTGGGGTGGGGGGGGATGGGGGCAGTTTTACGTCGGGTTCTTTCATCGGAAAGACTGCGTTTAGGTTACAGAGCGCACAAAGGTCACTTCGCTTGCTGCAGCGGCCCCGTTTCCGAAAGAAGCGTGCTGTTCAAACACAGTGAAGTAACAACTGTGACACTTGTTAGTTCGCGCTCGTATGTATACCTGTGCGTACGTATCGTGCGTCCTTTGCGCTTGAGCAGTTCGCTTCAAGTTTCGATCTGCTTGCCGTTCTTCACGTGAAATGCCAATTTGTTGCTATCGCATTTATTGCTTCACCCTTACGGCGAAACTGTGACTTTTTTTCTAGAAGGGGGGGGGGGGCACTTGTAGGAAGCCTGGACTATTTTAGAAAAACACTTAGCGTTATTATTTCGGGTAAAACACCCCCCTTCATCTAAAGTTCCTGGGGCATAGGACCCTTTCTGGCTACGGGCCTGCTCTTCCTATTTATATTTCTAAAGGTATGAGAACCGACTAAGATCAACAACTGTTTTGTATTTATCGTTGCATCATTGGGTTTAATATTTCAACAATCACTGGTAGTATATTTGGACAATTGGTAATTACCTGAGTCATGCTTGTGTCATGAACACCGCACAGCTGGTCCCAGCACTAGCAACCACTGCAAAGCAAGATACAAGAAAAATCTAGTCACATTTAGGGACAGCGTGGTCAGTAACACAGTAAATAGAAGCAAATTAATCAATGTTTCAAAACGAAAATTACTCACAAAAGCAAGCTGGACCTCCGACAACTGTGTCTTTCAGTTGGCCCGGTGAAGTTTGGCAAGCAATATGTATCGTTACTCCTCCCTTATAAGTGCATAACAGTCATCAGGCACTACATGTTGAGTGACAGTGCTACGCAATTACTTTACATACATTTGGGAATTACCGCTGCTTACTTTGCGAGTGCCAGCTGCTTGGATAACATATTGAATGATGAGAGTTCAAAGTTTCCCAAAGTTTACAATAACATGCACTGCTCTTGCAGTAATTCTTGAGCTTCAATTTCAATGCACGAGGGCTTGAAGAAAAGCTGCGTGGAGTACTAAAGATTTTTTAAGTCAAGTTTAACAATAACTCATGTTATTTTTAAGAATCATTCTAAGTGATTGTACCCATAAATAGCTTAGTTTATCTAATGCATTGCAATATAAAAACTGAAGTACTTATGAAATTAGTAAATTTTTAGTAATTTTAATTTGCACTGAATTTGTAACTAACATTCATGAAAACCTAATATACTCATTCTAGGTGCCATAGCTGGTTCTTATAATTCCACTTTAAAAAACTCCCATAATTTTATATACATGTTTAGGGCTTGACAAACAACATAATTATACGGCTATGCCCAGCTGTGTCTGGCCAATTTGCCTTGGTCCTCACTGGTTCATCAGCATGCCTTGGTGGCTGCTATACACAGCTTGAATAACAATGTGCACTCAAGCACAGTTAGAGAGACCCTGAAACGGTTTTCACAATTTTGTACAACCACACTGGGCCGGTAGACCAAGTCATAAGGGTCATTTGCAGACTGATTTAAGCTCTCTGCGTAAACTGTGTAATTTATTACAACGCTTTAAAGCTACGGATCGTTGCAGATCACTGCGGCTTAGCCAAACGCGTTTTCAACCGTCCATTCACAGTACGACATGCAGTGGGCGCACGACGTCATCAGACGTCACCATGGCTGCCGATCCAATGGTTGTGGTGTGCGCGTAGAAAAGATCGGCTGGTAGGGTGGCGGCACCTGTCGGAGCAGATATCAACCACTCCGTCTCTGTTGCCAGATGGCGTGCGTGCTGCCGGGCGCACTGGGCTGTGGTTTCCGAGATTGCGCGCAGCCTGTCGGCGTGCGATGTCGGAGGTCATGACTAGGCGAAACTCAAATCGTCGAGTACACTCACGACAGCTGTGCGATCACCAGCGATGCCAGCGTGTCTCATGAGCTGAGGAGGCAAGGCAGGGGTGAGAAGGAGGGTATGATATAATTGTCCGTAGCTGCCTTGGTACACGGCGTGTCGTAAATTTGTGGTGCCAATGGTTTGAAGATTATCGAGCCTAAACGCTGACAAAGCTTCAGATAACCGTTTCAGGGTCCCTTTAAAAAGGTCAACAACAGGGCTAGTTGTTAAGGTTCCATTGAAGCTATAGGAGCGCAAAAAACACTGACAAAGAAGAGACACAACGAGTGCTCACTCGCACCTGAAAGGTTTATTGGATGAAACATAAAAAGAAGGGAACTCAAACAAACTGTGCAGTCGCCGCCATATAGAAAAAACATGATAACTTGAAAAAGGGCACGAAAAAGAAGTTCGAAAAACAAATTTAACAACTTAACATTTTAAAGGTAGCAAATAGGCTTGACAGCATATCTTCCAAAAAACATTCAAAAGCCAAAAAATCAAAAGTGTCTATGCAACCTGCCTCCAAAAACTTCAAAACTCTTCAAAAAAAGAGCTCCCACGGCGTCATCACTCGATTCCTCAGGATCGCCTGACCGCAGTACACGATTCACTCGAACAACATAACTTCTTAGATGACTTCACCACCCCGTCCTACCCTCCATCATCTCGAGGCCCCACCACGATGTCTCGAATTCTCCCGATCTGCGCGGGCGTTAGGCTTTCGCGACGGCGTCTTCGGTGTAGAGGCTTAGGGCGCACCCTGGGCGCCTTTTGACACTTGTTTTCTTTGTTCATTCCGCGCGCCCGTTGATGGGGTGGTCGACGCGGTGATTTGATGCTCCCTTCTGGAAGCAGCGGCGCGCGCCTTTTTTAGCGCTCGCTTGTGACAAAAAGAATTGCTCTATTGCGCAGGAACGAAAAAAACAGCTTAGGGAAGCGTGCACAAGAAGAGAGGACGACAGACTCACGCTGGAACTTGCAACAACCTGTTTCAAGTTCCAGTGTTTGTCTGTCGTCCTCTCTTCTTGTGTAAGCGTCCCTAAGCGGGTTTTGGTGTGATGCCGCCAAGCTGTTGTGTGCCACTGAGCAGCTCAAACGCGAGAAGAAACGCTACTGTGAATTACCACGTATTCACCTGCGATCTACAGTGTCGGGAAGCGTGGTATTCGTAATAGAGGAAAATCTGTTGCTGGGCCTCTTGGTACATACTTGAAAAACTGAAACCGCCTGATACGTAAATTTTTAAATATGTTTTGACGGTAAGAATGCGGATTCTGCACGCTAGAGTGGGAATTCTGGCTTCTTGATGCAAAGCACTGTTCGCAGTAAATTTTGGTACCCCTAGGCAACTGCGGAAAACCTCTCGCTCTAGCAAAACTAAGGGATTAATTTTATATGCTGCCCCCCCCCCCCCCCCCCCCGGAGAATAAAATACAACCAAATTCTAGGATGGGACGAATATACATATGATAAATCATAATAAGGTTGTCCCTGCGTAGGCCAGTAGGGTGTCGACCAAGCTTAATAATCATTCCAACAGCGCGCGTTGCCTTAGATTTATTATGCTCAATATGATTCCGCCAACGTAGTTTTTCATCGTAAAGTACGCCTAAATATTTTACGCAGGTATTTTGGGGAATTACTTCTTGACGATGATGAAGGGAAATACTAATGGGAGCATTCAACGGAAAAACAATCACAGAACATTTACTAACGTTGAGAGTCATACGAATCTGTGCAGACCATAATTCTAAAGTTCCTAAATATGCCTGTAATGTTGCGTGTAATGAGTGAATATCACATGCAGAAGAGAAGAACGCGATGTCATCTGCATATACATACACCTGAATGTTATTTTGAATCGGAACTGAACTTAATAACACATTAAATAACACGGGAGAGAGAACGGAACCTTGAGGAACCCGTCTAGACTGATTATATTTCGGGGAAGATAATCCACGTTGAGAACAATAAAATTTTCTATCCTTTAGAAACTCGTACAAACAATTAATAATATATTGTGGGAAGTTCAAGTCTTTTAATGAATTGAGCAGGGTGGCATGTTCTACACTGTCGTATGCTTTGGCCGAATCTAGAGTAACTAACGCTGCATATTGCCGCCTGTGGCGAGCAAGCTTGATACGGCCTTGCCTTTCCCGGGCGAGATCACGTTCACGTTCGTTTTCATCCATGGCAGAAAGAGAATGTTTGGTCTGGAACGCGCTTATGCGTCATCGTCATCAACCGCAGCACAAAAAAGTGCACATAATCCCTTATAGATGGGTAGCGGATACCTCGCTTGTCAGCAGAATGACGAATAATGGCATAGTGGGTGCTTCCCTACTTCATGAAAGTTACGGTGGGCGTATGGTGGGCACCTTGCATACCTTGCATGTGCTGCGCCGTGACGGACACACGGACAGACAACGGACAAGCCCAGACCCTAAGGTGTTTCACCCCTAATATATGCACAACAGGCTCGGTCTCTGATGCTATACAAAACAGGCTCGCCCTTTTGGGAGATGATATAGAGAAGAACAGCGCCGGAATGGAGGAGAGTGTCGCTGATTTCTATACTTAGGGGCTTTAGCTTTGCCCGTGTTGGCCGGCGCTCTCATATTTTAGTTTAATTTTAGGGCACTCGTACAGATGTATCAAGTGCTTTTAAATGCGACGCATTTCTTGGCGAACCAAAGATACATTGAGCGTTATATCTATATCTATCTATCTATCTATCTATCTATCTATCTATCTATCTATCTATCTATCTATCTATCTATCTATCTATCTATCTATCTATCTATCTGCCACAGTACTCATAGCGCCCAAGGGCATTACAGTGGGGGGGGGGGGGGAATACAATATTAAATACAGAATACAGATTCCAACACTTCAACATTACAATAAAACGCAATTCACTGTCAACTTACGTAGTGGTACATGGGAGTACACAATATAAAGTAGGTTCATAGTTCATAATGAGGACTAAAACTGCGCTAAAAACACAAAGACAAAGACGAGGAAAGCAGGACTCTCGCAGACTTACAACTGAACGTTTAATGTTTGAGGGATGACATATATACAGTGAACATCTGATGAAATAGGATCATTGGACAGAGATACGCCCACGTCACAAAGTGGCACCTAAATATTTTAGCTCACAATCAGCAAGAGATACCGACGGTTCACTTATACAACCCCGCGTATTGTTAATTTTGAATGCCTCGAACAACTCACGTGTGCACCGGTCCTTGTGACGAAACAAAATCTTGGTTTTATTGACAAGTGGTTGGCACAAGTCGTTGCTGCCTACTTTACACTCCCTACAGTGCTTGGACACGTGCGAGTAGCCATCTGTAGAAGAATTCTTAAGATGCTCTTTTAGCCGAATATTTATACACCTCCCCGTTTGTCCCACGTACACCTGCCCACAAGAAAAAGGAATTTCGTAAACCACTGCGCAGGCGCACGGGACAAACCTAGACCTATGTTCAACGTTGCAAACAAAAGGGCTGGAATTAGGTGTTTTGTCAATCACATTCATTACCCTAGCACACAATCTCGACATTTTCTGAGGCGCCGAAAACACAACATTCACACCGTATCGCTGAGCTACGTTCTTCAAATTATGAGCTACCTTATGCTGATACGGGATAACCGCAAAGCCCCCCACCTTCGTTGGCGCGATTTCGGGGTGACTGTGTGTCGTTCCTTTTTAACATCTTAATTAGTTTTTCACAGGTGGCTGCAATCATAGGTAACGGATAACCAGATTTAGTAACCTGCTCAACTGCATTTGCACACTTTCCGTCCCTGCATGCGCGCAAGACTTCCGCACCGCAGCATCGATGCAGGATAGAGCAATTCCGTTCTTAACTAATTTCGAATGCCTAGAAGAGAAATTTAGGGGGCTTTTCTGGGACCTAGGTTGATAGAGCCAGCAGGTATGGGATGAATGAAAACGGAGCCGAATGTCTAGGAACTGCAACTCATTGTTGCTAGGAAGCTCAGCCGTAAAACTAAGGCCTAGGCCCGATTCGCTAAAGACTTGCTTAGCTTGTAAAACTCGTTCTTCAAGCCTGCCTTGAGCTGCAAAGATCAGATAGTCGTCCACAAAGCGGAAAATACGAGAAGCAGCACTACCTACACCGTTAGAAACGGTTCTATCCACTTTAGATAAAAAATATATCGCTAAGCACAGGAGCCACCCGAGACCCTATGCAGACCCCCCGACTTCTGGAGGTACTGCTGGCCTCGCCAGCACACGTATGTGGACGACAAATACATGCTCAGTAGTTCCAGGAAACCTTGAAAAGAAATGCCACACTGTGCGACAAAACACTGCTCATCATTGTACTTCGTAATGCACTCCTTCACTGCAACCATGAGTTCTTTTTGCGTTATGGCATAAAATAGATCCTCAGCGTCTAAGCTGAATGCTTGGCACCCTCCTGGGTTCTCATCCTCTAAATATTGTACTAAGGCCGCCGAATTTGACACCAAAAATGGATCTTCTAGTTTCAGTTTCGCGAGGTGCTCCCGAAGGTATCCCGCCACAACGCATTGCCATGCATCTTTTTCGGAAACTATTGAGCGAAAGGGCATGCCAACTTTATGAGTTTTCACTGAGAAGAATAGTTGTAGAGACAAGAGCGCAGTTTTAGTCCTCATTATGAATTTAAACCAACTAGCCCGACTCAGTGCTCTACTTCAGTAGGTTCATAGTACCGTTTCGTCCTTACAGAACTGCGCGAGTACACTACTGGAGACCCTACCGAGAACTTGAAAATACTTCATGTGCAGTAATTTCTGCTAATTCAGAAGGCAACTTACTCCAGTGGGGAATGAGGCGGCCCAGCGTGTAGCCCGAGGTTTAATCAACCGGGAGGTGGACCCCTCAACCCTGGACTTCCCGCAGGAAGGAATCACCACATATAATGAAATTACAGCATATTATAGAAAGAACCGCAAAACATACGCGGCCCCGCATGCAGACCTCACAAGGGAACAGGCTACGATCTGGAGGCAAATTCAAACAGATTCTTTTCCCAGCCCCCATCGGCTATCTAAAATTTACCCGGACGAAATTGAGCCACACTGCCGACATTGCGGCTGCCTGAAGGCTACCCAAAATCACATTCTTTGGGAATGCGAGGGGAACCCACCTCCAAAAGCAATACTGCCAGCTTCCTCCCTCGAGGCGTGGGAGTCACTTCTGTCATCAAATGAACAACATACTCAGACAGAAGTTATTAACTGGGCCGAAAAGGTCGTGGCGAGCTACTGGCCACCACCATTCGAACCACCGGCAAGCTAAGTTCAACGACCTCGCTGTGCGTCAATAAAGTTGTTTCTCTCTCTCTACTCTACTGGCTTATCGTCCTGGGAAAAAATGACATTTCAAATGCTTCATTCCGGCAGCTTATTTCCTCTATCTTATTGGCACGGTCTAGTCGCTGTGAAACGTAAGCCGGTTTGCAAAAGTATCGCGACGGGTCCAGACCAGTTCGGTGATGAAATACGTTGTAAAAATGTTTCAACCTCAGATATTCCCTTCGTGCGTGTAGAACTTGCCAACCAAGCGTTTCTTTTGCTTTTGAAACACTGAAATTTCTGGTAAAATCAGAACAGACAAACCGAACCGCCATGTTCTGAATTCTTTCTAAATTGGACACGTCACATGCCTCCACGGATCCCACAGCACAAGCGTAATGTAAGATAGATGGAACGCTAGACATGTATAGTTGAGTCTTGGCCTCAATTGAATGGTAACATTTTTGCGTTTCTGCGCAGGAAACCTAGCACACGTCCTGCTTTATTTGTTACGTGATTGATGTGACGGCTCCAGGGAAGGTCCGGTGTTAAATATACACCAGGATACTTGTGTTCGCGAACTGATCGCAGCCTGGCTGAATTTACAGTATAAAATAAGTCATGGGGAGCGTTTTTCCTAGTGAAACACATATGCACCGTTTCTTTTTGCATTGATAAACATACGCCACTTTTCAGACCACTCAGAGACTCTGTCGAGATTGTTTTGAACAGTAGTGCAATCAACGGGAGCTTTGTATAATAGATTACAAAACACAGTCGTCGGCAAATAATTTGATGTGATGAAATACCGGAACAAATGTCATTTATGTAGATAAGGAACAATAGCGAACCCAAGACTGACCCTTGGGGCACGCATGAACTTCCCGGGATGTCTTACCATCGATAACAACATGTTGCCTTCTCAAATTTAAATACTCGTTTATCCAGTTCACAACCGTATTGTGCACATTATGCATTTTTAGTTTTTCAATCACTAAAGAGTGGGGTACAACGTCAAAGGCTTTTCTAAAATCTAGGAACAAGCAGTCAGCAGAAAAACCCTTATCTAAAACACAGGATAAGTCGTATGTCATTTCAGGTAAATTTGTTGCACAGGAAAAACGACAACGAAAGTCATGCTGCTGAGGATTAAGTGAGGAATGCGTGTTCATATGAGTCATAATATGTGTAGGCAGAACATGTTCAAGCATTTTACATACAACATTTGTTAGTGAAATGGGCCTTTAGTTTAAAACACTACTTCGCGGGCCACTCTTGTGAGTCTGTCTGTCTGTCTGTCTGTCTGTCTGTGTGTCTGTCTGTCGGCCTACTTCAAGTGGTATATGCCAAAATCGGCATAGAGGGTCATAAGGATATTACGAACATGACTGTCCGCTCCTGACATGAACAATGGGAAAATCTTGTCGTGTACGTCACGAAGCCCTTTCCACAAGTCACGTGTGGCCAGTGATGCCAATTTAGCGAATTTTCCGCTAAATCTGGCGGACTTAGTTTTATTCTGACGGGAAAAAAATTTGTCTAGCGGCTAGCGGATTTTTTGACGGGCCATTTTCATACATGGCAGATTTCTGGCGGACGCCTCACGCAGTGCATCGATTCAAAATCGTCGGGCAAGTCGTCCTCTAAAAATGCAGAAATTGTGTAACTTCCGCACGGCAGGAGGGCTCCTCATAAGATGCGGCGCCCGTCTCAGATAAAACAAATCTGTGAGGCTTCAAAGCAGCGATCGCTTTTTAGGCAAGACAAAACGGACAAGCCGCAAGACACCCAAGCCGTGGACTCGGCGTGCCCCCCTGCCGCTTGCGGTGCAAACAGCATCCCGCTTTAACAAGACTGTTTGCTGGCCTAGGTAATACTTACTTCAAGACAAAATTTAGCCACGAACTAAAACATACACAAAAGGAAGGAACACGAAGCCACTCATCCTGTCTTCACGTTCCACCATTTTGTGTGTGCTGTAGTTCGCGGCTAAATTGTCTTTAAGCGAGCCCGTTGCCGCCGTGAAGCGAGGCGATCGGCAAAGAAGCCACCCCCCTTTTTTTTGTTTTTTGTTCTTTTCCGTTTGAAGTTGCCCAGAATAAAGGAACGACGTCAGACTGCTCTTAGTCGAAAAACGGTTCTGTTTATTCTCCATGTAACCTGACTCTCCTTCCTCTTGAGTTATGCCCCAAATGGTATATTCGCAGAAGTTCATTACGGAGTGGTCGAAGGATCCCTTACTCAGGAAATGGCTGCATTGCAAAGCGTCTGCGGACGGGAAACAAGTTGCGGCGTGGTAGCACTGCTGTTCTCAACTTGGCAGCGGATATTTGGGTCTGAAAGCTCATGCGAACAGCAAGAAGCATAGAGAACTGGCGGGCAGTTCTTCGGTCCAGAAGCAACTGGGATTCACAACAAAAATGCAAGTTCAACCAGGGAATGCCACTGAGAGCAAAACTGCTCTATTTATCGCCGAACATTCTAAATAAGGACGGCCGGTCACTCTTCACAACTACATAAGACGTCGTTTCCTGACAGCGAAGCTGCAAGACCGTATCAAATGCGCCGCTCCAAGTGTGGTTCCGTGATTAAGAACGTTGTTGGTCGACACTTCAAGGCTGATCTGGCACAGGAAATTGAGGACAGCTATTACAGCTTGATCATTGATGAGTCGACCGACGTTAGTGTCACGAAATTCCTTGCCATTTCCATCATCTAACACAGTGTCGCGAAGTCAACGATCGTATGACATCCTTAATTTGTGCACCTTGGAAGTTTCACAATAAAACTTTTAGCCTCATCTGTGATGAGGTTGACGACAACCGCACCACTGAAACCTCTAGTATTCTAGTTACACTCTTTGGAGGACTCATTATTCCGGCTCTCATAGTTTACGGAAGCTTTTAAGAATCATTAACGTTTTCATCATACGAAATTTCTCTGTCTTTTAAATAAAATAGGTCTTAGCGGGAAATTTAGCGGATACGTTTTATAATCTAGCGGAATCTGGGGGGATTTCTTCTTGCTTTTTAGCGGAATTGTGACGCCCAGTGATGGCAACACTGTGTGTGGCACGTGCCCGTATACTACGGGCTGCGGTATGCGGGTATGCGCCGCAGGTTCTCTTAGTGTATATCCCCCCAGGGATGGCGACAACAGACGCCGGCTATTTCAAGAAACGCCAGAGAATTAAATCTGGCATCGGCAGCGCTGATACGACGAATATAAAGAATAAAAATCTGGATCTCTGCAGGAATCTAACCCAGGCATTCTGCGTGGCAGTAATGTACTCCGCCACACAGCCACAGGAGGTCTTAAAACTTATTTGTAAAAGATCCTGTGCAGGTGACATGTCGGCGCAACGTCAATTGTTGTCGCACTGCTGCCTTTTGAAATTTATAACAAGGTAATAAACTTTGCATGTGTACCACTATGATATAGGCGTCATGTCAGGTTAGCGTCAATTGTAGCTCCAGTGTTAGCTCCACTTTTATTGCAGTCGAACATTATATACGCCGTCTATGACTCAGCAAGCTCTCTTCAAAAGTTGCTGCACCACGGAGGAATACGTTAACGAGCGATATTCAAGTGGTCACACCATACACTTCATTTCAATATACCTGACGTCTCTGCTCTAACGTGAGTGCTGACGTTGCGTCAGACCACAAATTGTTTTTAAACACCAGCGCAGTCGACGTGCCTGGTAAGTCCACGATGTGCTTGCAACTACTGCATTTACGAAAACAAGTCGATTTAAGTACCTCGCAACACTTCTCTCAAATTTAAAGAAAGTGATGCATGGGCAGGCAATCGCTGACTGCTACGCTTGAAGCTCTCACAAGGCGTGGGATCTGCCGCATTCGTTTTGTATGCACAACTGTGTGATTGACGTTATTTGTGAACACATGTTGGTTCCGCTTAATCTTTGTGCCCAGGGAAAATTATTATATTTTTGCGCGCAAAGCAGACTCAGACATTACGGCTGAAGGGGCCGTTTATTAGGTCGCTAAGGGGACCGCAGGAGCGGCCAACAAGTTGGATATCTCGGCGTCGTCGTCTTCCCTCTAGCTGCAGCTCGAGGCGGCCATCACGTTCACTCGTTTTCGCTGTCCTTGCAGACACGTGAAACATTATAAAGAAAACATCAATGATGACTATTTTTCCAGGGGTTTTCTGGATTTTGTTTAAAAATATCTGACTATTCTGCGAGAATCATTTCCTGTCACTAAAGAATAGCTTGCGATTGTCATACAACGCTCCGCCATAACATATACCATGTCGCAAATTATCACCAACTGTTATTCTACAAACAACCTTGTCGTGCGAAGTGCTTGGTGAATGCGAGCATAGAGTTTCCTATAAATACACTAGAGGGAACTCTGGCGCTAGTGTCGATGGGAGCTGCAACACACGGCGCTTCAGCCAGCATGGGAATCATGGGTAGTACACGAATTTGCCTAGTCTTGCCTAGTCTTCGTTCTTTTGGCTGCGTGTGGCCTGAATCCGCTTTGCCGCAATGCGAAGTTCTGCAAAGGTTTCGCAGATACGCCTCACCACCTTGACCTTTTTAGGCTGACAAATTCAAATACGCTCACGAAGTTCACAACGATACATTCTTTTATCTGAAACAGAACGAAAACGCAACAATAAACAGAGCCACAAGTGCGTTCGAAGCCGGAAGCACGAAGACTAGGCAAATCCGTGTACTACCCATCATTCCCATGGTGGCTGAACGATCGCAGCGCCAGAGTCCCCTCTAGTTAATTTTTGGAAACTCTATGAATGCGAGTATTCATCCTCCACGCATTTTCGTACTCCACATACCAGAATGATCTCGTTATGTTCTTTTCTATTTTGCAGCTGCCATTCGAGTTTCAAGATTCCTGTGAGCCCATGAAAGTTGAGAAAGGAGATGAAAGCTCGACAGGAAATTCATCTGGGGCTGATGAAACATGCGCGAGTCAATGAAAGTCCCCTGGAGTGCTTCGTGGCATCATGCGCTTTGAGCAATGAAGGGATTTCGCGCTTTCGCATCACGACCAGTTGAAGAGCTCTGCTTCTTTTATGCATGCACTACTCAGTCGGAATAGCAGAAGCACCAGGAAAGTCATCACATAAACGCCCATCTATTGCGAGGAACCGATACGCAGATTTCACTTGCCTTAACATCACTTGTGAATTCAAGAGACGTGTTAGGCGGTATAATCTATATTCTGACGTAAGATGCAAAATATGCAGTAATCAGTGAAAGAACGCAAGAGTGGTCCGAGTTGATATGGAGTCTTATGTTAATGTTATTACCAATTCACACCAAAACGAAACCGAATTTGAAGCAATTTTATTGGCTCCTTACGATGTAACGAGAGCTCAACGCTTCTACTGGAAGGAATATTATTCTGTTTCTTTCAATCTCAACATGAGCACCCCTTTTAGGATGTAGTAAGGACGCATGAAGGCATTATTTGTTCACAGAGACTCTTACGTGGGAAAAGAACGAGCAGTACAGACAAGCATTTCAGTATCGAAAATATGACGGCACCTTTCGCTTCGAGATTTGTCCAAATTACGATGAAGCAGTTAGTGAAAAGTCAAAACAGCAATCACTACTGGAGTGAAGCAATCTCATTTAGGAGCATGTACTGATCACGCCTTTGTCTGCCAGGGGCGTTCTATGTTGTGATAGGCTTCATAACGGTGAATATGCAACACTCAACACTGAATCCCATTTCCTTGTCATGCATGGCTTACTTTATCTAGCATTCACTAGTGTGTAGTAAAAATAAAATATATGAACACAGTCGGCGTGAACTGAGTTCCTCAGGATTCGTATCCAGACAGTATGGAATTGACGCACAGTACGATAGCCATCAACACGCCGGCACTATTTACAAAAGGCAGCCGATATTTTGTAGCAACAACATTTGAATTTTCATTAAAACGCTTCCTTATCGAAACGTAAGGACCGCGTGCACACTGAAAGGCTGAAGCTGTTTACGCACAGGCAACCTCACTTCCAGAAACGACGGTGATGGCTTATTATTCCACAACGAAGCACCACCTAAGAACTTTGCTGCAAGACTATACGCTACAAGTCCCGTCCGTGTTGTGTCCACATCCACCTTTGTCTCTACACGAGCAGCTGTAAGCATCTATGCCAAATGATTGCTGTGTTGTGAAACTTGTTGTACGATGCCCCACTGCTGCCTGTAGTATGAATCGCCCAATGAAAATACGATTGATCGCGCAACCTTCGCGGGAGCGGTGCTTGAAAATGCGCCTGTGAAACCCGAGCCATCACAGGTGACGTCGGCCCGGCAGCTGTGTGTGTGTGTTGCAGTGGTGGTGTTGGTGGAGGTGGCGATAGTGATGCTGATTCGCGCTAGAGCTTGACTCACGTGTCACGTAGCTCTGGAAAACGCTACTGCCTCTCAGGTGGCGGTGGGAGCCCTGCTTGCTCTATGGGCTCCTTCCTTGCCCGAGTGTTGAGAACCATTCAGCGGGTCTGCGGAGTAAACGGTGAGTAAGCGAATGGTTTGTTTAAACATTAATACAAAAAAGTGTTGGTTAAGGGGTTCAATTAGGTGGTGTTGGAGATAACATAGCCGTCATCCGCTCTGAACAATGACTGCGTTCTCTATTTTCCACCTGATCCCCAGCGGCTGCTCACAGTCATCCACGTATTTCGGGTAAACATTGTTTTATGCAGTCACGCAAAACTGAGCGTAAGATTTCCGAAGTGAAATAGAGCGTGTACATAAAATGATTAAAGGGACCAACAACTGCCCAGAACATGAACTCAGATGACTCCACTGATGGCAAGATTGTGCGTCGCACTGGCTCAAACCAACCCGGTTTTTTTCGTGAGAGGTGGATTTATATATTTTTATTTCTTCATCGAAAGAGGCAAAAAATGACCTTTGGCGCCTCTGGCGGCAAATATATGAACGAATCGATGTACCCTGTCACGTGACCGTTGATTGCTGTAGATGGTTGAGAATCTTTTTGTTGGTAGTGAAATAATGTTCGTTTCTTTATATTAAAATATACTACTCCATAAAATTGTACACATAGGCCTGCGTTAGTAGTATGCATTAAAGCGGCGCTGCCTTCGCGTGACGTAATCATACCATGCTCTTCAGCGCGTCTTGAGCAACTTTTCAGCGTGCTCATGCAACCGTGCACGCAGTTTGCAGGTCGGTAAGATTTTTGAGCAACATAATTTTTCTACCTACACTTCGTCTCAGAAATGACGCGCACTGGTACTCGGCGCGTCCGTGCATATGCGTAGTGACGTTTTCGATGACTTGGCTTGGCTCGTGCATCGAGAGAGTAACGACGCCGGGACAAACCACCCATGACACAGGCGCAGGCAACCTTGGGCGCAGGCGCACACAACGCGGTATAAATACAGGGAAGGTGTATAATGCCACATCATCTCATTGTAGCAGCTTGTTATTTTTAAATATAGTTGTAAAGCTCAAAATAAAGGTGGTTAAGCACAGTTACAGGAACTCCTGCGAAAGCAGAACGACGACAGCTTTCACACATCGCGAGAAGGGCTGGCGGCATCCCTATCAATTCTCAGCGTTGCTGGAGGAAAGGTACGTCTGTGTTTAGAGCCTTTCAGATCGAAAAATACTGCTTGTAAAATAACTACGTGCTTTTGGGATTAACTACTGCAGCTACAAACACTACAGTGGGTGAGCTTTCTGTCGCGCCGCAAAAAAAAAAAATGGGTCGAGAAAAGTCAGTTGTCGGTCCCTTTAATACTCAATTATTGATTTTAAGCTTCTCGCACATGCAGTTGTGTGGGAATAGCACACATACAAATTTCTACACTTGTGCAAACAAAAAATCAACTTCGCCAATTTTTGCTTGCAGGAAAGTACGCTAGGCTACGAGAGAATTGCTACGGAACGCTTCTACTCCTTTTTCATAAACTCCAGCTTGAAACTTTTAATAGCGAAGCTGTTTAAGTTGGCCCAGAAGCTTGGGTGTGGAGAATTTCCACAAAAACTTTCGTCATCATGAACTGCTACGCGCTCTCTTGATTCTTTTTACCGTTAAGCTGCTTAAAGGGGCCCTGTAACACTTTTCCAAGTAGCATGGAATGGATTCACCAAAGGAGGTTATTGCCTCACGAATTCACCACCACAAAAATTTTTAGAATCCGTGCAGTACAAGCGGAGTTACAAAGATTTGTCGCACTCTGCAATTGCATTCTCTCTTCTCTCGTCCCGACGAATGCGCTGAAAGTCAAGCAGGGAGAGATGGAACGGGGAAAGAAAATACGTCACGCGCGCCTCGTGACTTTTCTTTTCTTTTTTTCTTCGAATACGCGCCTTTTCCGTGCAATCGCGCGCGCACGCGTGGACAAGTCGCGGCCTCCCGCGGCGGCCCTAGTAACGACCGAGCGCGCCATGCTCAAGTCACCCAATGGCTATTACAATGCCTATGACGAGTGATTTTTGAGCTTGTAGCGTCATTTCCGAGATAAGAGAAAGCAATTTTTAGCTGATTTTGAGAATTTAGTATGGAAGCTTGGGCGTGTTGGTTATACATCGGAGGGGAACACAGCGCAACTTCGAACACAGCGCTGACTTCGTAAGTCAGCGCTGTGTGTGCGTCGTTCTTCCTTGTCCCCGTCTTCTTTTGCGCTGTGTTCTCTACGATTTGAGAATTTATTGTGCATTCCATGCCGCTGGCTGCGCTATAATATTTATAATAAGCGCACCGTGGTGTCTCTCTCATGTCCTTGTATTGCTAGCGCTGAATATGTTTTCAAGTTCTGTTTACCAACACGCCCAAAAAATGGCAATGCTATAATATTTGGCTCGCGTTTTCTCGGCAGCCTCGACTATTGATCGGCAGCGTTTTCTGACCATGCTCAAAAAGTGTTGCAGGGTCCCTTTAAGCTATCGGTAACCTGTGCTTCGTCGTGCAGTACTCCTCAGTTGGATATGCGCCACAGGAACTGGGCAAGCCCCACAACCAAGTGCGGCAGGTGTGAGCGCAAAACCAAAACTCTGCTCGGTGAAGGGGAGCTCGTGAAACACGTAAAAAGAAAGAGAGGAAGAAACGAAGAAAATTAGCGAGAGAAACAAAGAAAGGGCGAGAGAGAGAGAGAAGACAGATAGATATGTAATCGCAGCGCGAGTCTCGTTCTGGCAGACTTGATGCTTTGAGGCAGTATGCGAGGGATTATTGGTCAGCTGGCAGCTCGTAATAAGTTAAAGCATTGAGCTGGGCTAGTTCGTGTTGATTGACTGCTTCCATAACTGCAAGCGAACACGAACAAAGGACGACATAGAAAGAAACAGGACAAGCGCTTGTCAAAAAGATAACTGGACTATCTGTGTAAGAAGAAACAACGTGAGAACTGGCGGTACCGATAGGCGGCGGAGAATGACTCTTTCGTTTTTTTTTCCTTCTTTTCTTTTTTCTTCTTTTCTTTTTTTGGTTTCCTGTTTCTTTTTCTTTTTCTTTTCTTTTGGGAGATCAACTTTGTCTGTGACGTGGCACCTGCGTGTGCGCAAAGAAATGTATTGTGCCCTTCATGTCGATTAAAAAACCAGTTGAAACTAGCGCTTATCCTGTTTCTTTCTATGTCGTCCTTTGTGCGTGTTCGCTAGCAATTATGGAAGCAGTGACTCGTAATAAGATCACGTGCTACGTAACGCCAACAGGCAGAAAAAGAGTGTTCCAGACTCGCCGTCATGGCTACTGGCGGCGCTGACTGACGCTCCCACGTTTAATGCACATCTATACCCCATAGTGTGGACGGTGGTATGGCCGCCGTGGTGGCTCAAATGGTAGAGCATCGGACGCGTTATTCGAAGGTCGCAGGTTCGGTCCCTGCCCATGGTATCTTTTCGTCCACTTTTCTTTCTTGAGATTTACATTACATTTACTACTAATAACATCCCGTATAGTTTGCTTGGCATTATTGGCTGTTAGTTCTCATTAGGAAAGATATATAGAGAGACAGAAATAAGAGCGATAGAAAGAAAGAGAATAAACTAACTACCTCCGTTTCGCGGACACTGACGAAACAGCGAAACTGGTGGCCTTCCCTTCATCCAGGCTATCACATTTCTATTTTTTCCAAGTCTTTCAGATATGTTATATCACTGCTCTTTATTAAGCACTCTTTGTCAAGCTTCGAGGTGGTAGTACAGCCACCGCGTTTTTTGGCTAACTGTTGCCATCTTCATTTTAGATGCGAAGCAGCTTATGAGCGAGCTTGATCCGGTGGCGTCCGCGCTCCACTGCGCATGCGCCTACTCTCTCTCCCACTCTTCTCCTTTACGCAGGCGTTCGGTCGCCTTCTCTCCTCCCCTCCCCCCCGCGCTGCAGAATGTAAACCAACTCCCTCCTCTCCCTCCCCCCATTACATGTAAGCGCGTGCGCTCGGTAGGCTTCCGTCATTCTCGCATCACCCCCCGTTCAGATGAGTTGTAACGTCAACGTCGGCGCCAGTTGCAGCAGCACTCCAACCTCTGCCGAGAGCGATATCGTCGCGGAGCAGCAGCAGCTCAGGGCTCGCGATGCCGAACGCAAACGCCCGTGCAGATCTCGAACTCCGGGCCAGGGAAGCGCAAGCCAAGCGTCGGCGTCGAGCTGCAAACCCCGAGGTCCGGAACGCCGACGTCGAAGCCAAGCGTCGGAAACGCCGAGTGAACGTAAACGGAAACTTGGTGTGCACCCCCAATGCTGCTTTGCATCCCCTCATGGTTCCCTTTAGTGGGAGATGGTGTAATTTTTTTTAGTGGAAGTTGTGTGGAGTAGGATTTCTGTGGCGCATACGTGTTTATGATGATTATAGTTTTCAGACAGGTGGCACAGATTCCTGTGGTACATACCCGCTTGCGTGGCTGACTTCATTTTTAGTGAACCAGTGGTGAGTAGTGGGCTTTGCCAGTTTCTGTGGCGCAAACCCGTTTATGCTGGCCACTAACGTTACCACGGATCCCGGACACTTAAGCCTCGGCTAAAACCAGCTTGAACGTCAAAAATGGCTGAGCTTGCGCTAAGTCGCGCAAGGCTGGAAAGAGCGAAGCTGGCCAATCGTGAAGTCTAATGAAACAGCCAATAACCTAGAAACAACCTACCAATAACAGCTAAAGCCAAATAACGATCTAGAAGCAACCTACAAGACAACATAGCTAAGAGCCTAGCAGCTACTTAGAAGCAAGCAGTACAATTTAGCTAAAACCCTAACAGTTACCAAGAAGTTACTTAGCATCACCCAGATAAAGCCTGGAAACAACTTAGAAGTGACCTATAGACAACCTAGCGGTCCCTTAGATAAATCCTACAAACAGTCTAGAAGCAACTTAGCAGTTACGTCGCATGACCTAGGTAAAGGCTACCAACAACCTACAAGCAACCACATTAGACTTCAGAATCGTCCAGCGTCGCTGTTTGGAGCCTTGAGCAACTTAGGACAAGCTTCGCCATGTTTTTCACCATCGGTTTACCGTCGACAGTGGTGCTGTTTATGAGAACGAAGGAGTTTAAAACACAAATGTTTATAATAATGACGTAGGCAAAATCGTCGTTCTAGTACTCTTAAATTAGGCTGTCGTACGTTAGAGGAGAATAGAGAAGGCATTAAATACTGTCGCTCGTATTTCACCAGCTTCCGTCTTCATGATTATTCCTCTATAGCTTGAATACACAGACACATTACTTGCAAATAAGGATGTGTTCGTTGACCAGGCTTAGTTGCCGATTTTGGATGGAAAATAAGATCAACGGTACACCATGTAGCTCACAAGTTTTAAATGAAGCATGAGATTGCATACCATGGGATGGGAAGCGCGGCCGTGGAAGGACAAAGATTAGGTAGTGCGATAAGATCAATAAATTTGGTGGCACAAAAGGGAATCAGCTCACGCAGGTGAACTGATTCAGATCATTGGGAGCGGCCTTCGTCCAGCAGTCGATATAAGACAGGCTGACGATCATGATGATGAACTTGGACGACGGTCAATTAATATCGCTCCATGATTGGATGGGTCATGGAAACAGTTGTTAGTTCGCGCTTGTGTTGTCCCGTACCATTTTCTTCGTCGATTTTGTTCACTTCTAGCGCAAAAAAGTTTATACGATGCTACCATTCTTTTTGGGTGTGTCATTATGTAGTGATCAAGCGCTTTTTTTAAACGTTAGCATTTCTTCTGCATAGAAACGCAAGCACTAGTGATACTGTACCAAAAAAACTGGAAAAATCCTTGCGGAATGCTGGAAAGAATTGGGGGGGAATTTGCATACCCTTGGTTTATTTTTTATTGTGATAGCAATATTATGGACACTCTCGGTGGATTTTCGCCGTCACCGTCATGTCCCATAATTGCCATAGCAAATGCCACATTAACGCGACACATGAGTGAGCAATCACAGCGCGCCTTATCGCAGTGACCCATCTGAGAAGCTGTAGCCTTCATGCCATTTTAATATTTTTATCTGTAATGCACAGAACAAATTGCCGATTACGCAGTTTATTTCACTCGTTCTCTGTCGTTCTAGTTATTCTAGCCCGCATGCGTAATTATTAAACCAGTATCATATATGTAAAAGAGAGAGAGACAAGACATCTGGTCGATACGTAAAATTGTAAATTTAAGAATCAATACATTTAGCACATTTTTTACGCAGTGGTTCTAATAGAACACACTGAGATTTTCGTTAATGTAGTAGTGGCATCTCTGCATAACCTTACAGAAGTCGCTCTTTGCATTTCATTTCAGGTCCCGCGCTTTCTTATCGCACGACCAGCTTCCCCCTGGCGTCCGAACGCAGCTGTAGCTGAAGTGCCTAGCCTTACTTTTCATCAGGAAGAACAGTTCCTCGTTCGGCGTTACGAAATTGCCGTAAATTCATGTACCTGTGACAATGCAGTTTTCTTTTCAAACCAGTTACTGCTTCTTGCACATGAATAAGAGGCATTCCGTTATCTCTGACTGGCAGGCTGTAGAGAACATCTATTCTTTTAAATGCGAATGCATTTTTTAGCCGCGCTATGTCAGGCGGCGTTGTCCGGCGTTGTACGGCGTTGTCCGGCGTTGTCCGCGGAGGAGGAGGATAGGTGCAGTGCTTCGCCGCTCCTTCTCTCGCCGTTCGCTCTCTCTCCTCCCTGCGCCCCACTCTCCCGTCCGCTCGCGCCTCACTCTCGACCTTTCGCTGGCTGGGCGCCTCTCAAGGCGATGGCAGAAGTGGAGAGGAGGAGCGCGCTCTGGTAGCGATGAGGGCGCTCGCATCGTGGAAGCTCGACGGCTGCCGCAATACATAAAAAAAAAACAGGCGCTGCGCCATGCTCCCGACCGGGCTCCAGAAATTAGGCGCCTTTTCCTTCTTCGAACCACAACCAGCATATATAAATGGATTGAACGCGCGCGAAATGCATTCGCATTTCCTCACGATTCCCTTCGGGGAGGTGGGGGGCATTTTTTTTGCTACAGCGGCCATATGAACGATATATGATTAACCTTAAAAAACAAGTTGTTATTGTCAGTGTGAGTGACGCCATTCTAGGTCTGGTGATGCTCATAGAACTCCAGCCCATTGACATATTACCTTTGTCGTCTATTGCCCGAGGTCTGTGCGGTCGTCATTGCCTTTTTTTTTTTTGCAAAGACCAACCTCCTCATCCCTGCTTCCTTCGTTTTTACTTGAGTCTATTCTATTTCTTAGAAATGCACTGAACCAATGGCTTCGTTACACTTGCCATAGCCTTAATTGCGATGAAGGTTTGTCGTTATTTTATTAAACACCATCCAGAATCGATCGTCAACCAACGCTATCAACATTAATAAATAGATTCATAATTTCAGGCATCTGACATCTTTCTGCGACATGCCGTTTCAGTCGACATGGGTTTTTTTTCTTTTATTTTTAGCGGTGGGTCTCCAAGGTCAACCCAGAAAAATATTCTAAAATCATATATGCACCCGCACGGTGCGCACGGTACCATGCATTTAGTATTCAATAGTTTTTCAGAGAAGTCGTTTGAATAGTTTCAGAGAAGACTATCCTCTAATTTTGTTCCCAATATGCTATTCCTTCTAAAGTGGCAACAGCTACGTGACTAGTGTAAAACACACAAAAAACAGCACAGCAGAGAGATTCTCTAAATTTACGGCTGAGTGCAACTACCTATGTACTTTGGCTGCAATATATGATTTATCAGTGCGCCGCAATTGTGCTCCCTTGATATTCACGTTCCAGGAAACAGAAACATGGTGCAGTAATCTGGCGCAAGCTTGGAAACAGCACTTCCGCAAAAATTCGTGTACAGCCCATGTGTGTAGATATATAACATTCTTCATGTCTCAGCATGCTCCTCACATCCAATATTTTACCCGTTCGCTTTCTTTTGTGAATACGGACAGACTCCAGTGACTTTCCTCACTATAGGCGTTGGAGTTCGTGTGTTTACTTTCGTCATCAGAAGTGCTGGCCAAAGGGCGCATTTTGCATCATACTTTGTATAACACAAATACTTTCAGAGGTGCAGTTCCCAGAATGAAGTCAAGTGATCTGGTGTCTGTAATAATTAAAAGTCAAAGCAAAAATTACCACAATGGTAGCTGAGCGAAAGCGAATGAAAGAAAATGTAAGGCTCCAAAATGTGTCAACTGTCCATACTTAAGCAGCGAATTTCATAAGTGAGTTCCACGAAAAAGCGGTGCGTCCATTCGTCTGATGAAATTGGATGCATTTAGAAAGCTTAGGAGAACGATAAAAAAACAAAAAAAAACAAAATTGACGGCAGATCCACGAGGTGAATGATGATGAGATTGGGCGAAGCTCCTGGAAGTAATCATCGGTTAAACCGTGAACTTTCTTCCGTTATTTCGCCCGATAAAAATGACGTGAAACGATTGATTAAATGTTTTATCAAACTTTTATTGCTGGTTTCCGTTGTCCTTTCATTATGACCGCTTTGTGGTCGGTGAAATGTAAGCTAAGTGGTTCTTGCACTTGTTGCAGCGGCATCCTTATCCATACGAGCACACACCGACGGCAACGAGCATCGTCAACTACAAACCTGTATCGCGATATGGTTTTGATTATAAAACCATTGCTTTAGAAAACACCTGGCGTCTTTCGTTAAGCAGCTGGCGTCTTTTCGTTTTGCTTTAGAAACATCTGGCGTCTTTTCGTTTTGCTTTTAGAAAACATCTGGCGTCTTTCGTTGGTTTATTTCATCAATCAACGGCGTATTGAACAAAATTTTTATTGTTTAATCACGCACAGGAGAAATGCCAATGGCTGCTAATGGGGAATGAGAGACAGAAGAATTCGGCTTTTAGTTAACGCGCACGCTGCGAATTTTTTATTGTTCAACAACGCACAGGAGAAATCTCCCACCGGCACCACCTTGGAGGTCAAAGCGTAAGACTGGTTACGCACTACGACTACGACTACGACGAGGGACGAACGGGTGCCGCTTTAAGGAGCTTCGCCCCTAAAACATACAGACATGGCAAGAAAGGAGACAGCAGGAACAGGGTTCGTACTGTCACGCTTTCTTTCCGTACGAGCATGTTTTATTCCCTTTTTTTTCACTGAAGCCCTGGAAATGCACAAAAGTTCAGTATTCCAACCAGCCCAGCAAACTGCTTTCTGTTTCGCAATGAAAAGCCAGTTCTTACATCACGTGCCGTTGTCCCCAGGGAGAAGTGGCGAAACCAGAGCTTTCTCGATATCCCTTCTCTGAGCCAAGCTTACCAAGTCAGTACGCACGCACAGAGCCGCTTCGTCTCGCGGTTCCCTGGCAACAATACGGAGTGCATCGCTTTGTTTTGCATGTTTTGTGTTTTGCTGTGTCGCCAAGCTGAACCCTGTCCCTAATGACTGACGCGAAAAAAAAATGCGTTCTGTGAACTGCAGCAGCTTTTATTTCCCTGCCGCGCCTCTATCTTTCTATTGCACTAAATGCCCCTGTGGTTCCTCAAGCGACGTCCACTGTATTCCCCTCGCTTACAACCACTCACACAATTGGCTTTCTTCGTCCCGGTTTGTGTTTTTCTCAACGGCGTATAGCTGGGGGGCACGATTAATTTCTTCAGAGCAATATCTTCATTTTTTTTGTAATGCCTCGTTCCGTGCTAAAAAGTGCCACTACATGTGACGTTTGTTGCTCATAAGTGTATTCCTTGTGTTAATTTGAGCAGGCAAATATACGTATCCAAAAAGGTGCAACGCCCTGCAGAAAACACCTTGAGGTCTTTTGTACGGGGATATTGGGGATATATGGTTACGAGACCAGGATGGCTCCTGCGACGCACTGAAAAATGTTAGTAAGGCCACCTTATGGATGCTATAGAAGGTATGCCGAGATATTTGTTTGCCCGTGTTTAACCTCTGTTTGTCAGTTGGTGGTCTGCGAAGAAAGATAGTGTGGGAAGCTGCAAGAAATGATTTTCGCGGTAAAACGGTAAAACATCGCCAACAAAAGCCCATTGTATGCTGACATCTTAATCAGTTCAAACGCAGGAGACTGCACCGCACAACGCGAAAGTACTTTTTAACGCGATAGCATTAAAGAGCTCGTTTCGCAGAAGTTGCGGCGTCGGTGTCTGCGTCGTTGGTTGTGAGCGAAAAATCATCATCTTTTCCATGACCGAAAAATCGTGAAAGATGCAAATAAAATAAATAATAAAAATTTTCGGGTCCGAGCGAGGATCGAACCCAGGCCGTCTCCGTAGCGAGCACGTGTTCTGCCACACAGCCACCCCTCTGCTTGGAAATGCAGTGAAAATAACTTCCTCTGCTTGGAAATGCAGCGAAAATAAATTTCGTGCTTCGCAAACACAAGCGTTCTTTATATAGGCGTCGCAATATAAAACGTAATATCCCAGAAATATTGCGTGGTACAAGCGTATACATTGCCATCGGGCGTCAGAACATGCTTCTATCATAAAGATTTCGTAGTTTAAAGCCGGCCACCCATTACAAAAGGTACACACGTTACTGCGCGTATTCCCTTAACACCAGGGGCTCCGGAAGTATATCTGATGTGTGGGGGGCGACGACGTCTCGGTTCGGTGCTTGTGTCGGGTATATATATATATATATATATATATATATATATATATATATATATATATATATATATATATATATACTGTGCGTGTGTGTACTAGCAAATACCTAACAAGAAAACGATGCTTTATGCGGAGATATATCAGGAATGGGGACGAGGTTTCCGGTTATCAATATGACGTGACTGCCAGGGTAAATTATTTTCTGAACTTTTTTCTCGGCTGCCGCTAGAATCCCTATCTAGTTTGCTTACAGCACCCTCGGCCTTTTTTTTTTTGTTGTGTTTTGTGCCTCACCGGTAGTCTGTATCGGTCAGATGACTCTGATCTGATGCCATCTCATGAAGCCACCATAACACGCTTACGTAAAACATCCAACACGAAAATCTTGAGCTGTATCGAGAGGAAGTATCGTTGTAGCTCACCGCGTCGTTGAAGACGACAGTGAAGTCGACGTTCTTTGTCCCCCCTTATCTCTCGAGGTAGTGGGCAAAACATGTGCGTATCTATGTTTTCTCGTGTAACTTTCCCGCTTGGGCCTCCGATACGCAGAGCCAGTTAGGGACCTCAAAGGGACACCAATGAGAAATATGATGTTGAGCTGGAATGAACACAGGAAATCGAAGAACGCGTGCAGTTTCGGTTGGAATTGAAAAGATGACTTATCAGTGGAGATATTCACAAGCAAAGACCAAATATCTCTTACTCAGTTTCTCTCCCCCCAGATTCGGTGCTGAAGCGATGTCGTCACGAATCGCATTTCTCTCAGCGAATTACAAGGCGCCATGATACATCTCCACGTGAGATGACCTCTGCATGGCCCAGTGGCGTAGCCAGGGGGTGGCACACCGGGCACGTGCCCCCCCCCCCCCCCGAAATTTTTTTTCGCCATGGCATACAGAGCGAAAAATGACCATTTCAAGGAGGTGCCCCTCCCGAAATCAAGGCGGTGCCCCCCCCCCCCCCCAAAAAAAAAAATTTCTGGCTACGCCCCTGGCATGGCCGCGGCATTCGTAATTGCCGCGATGGACGTGGCTACAGACTTTGAACCTCGCAGCTAAGATCTCGCCATGGAAGCAGGATTGCATTTCAGAGTCTGAAATGACCCCCGTGCTCTCGCGGCAGCTCTTCCTGCGTACGATGTCTGGCAGCAACCGACGGAAAGCGAAGCCTTGTTTCCGTCGACAGCGTGTGAGGCGTCCAGTTGCCGAATACTGTTTATGTAGAAGCGTATTACACTTTGTGTTTTTATTAATGACAATTTCCTTTGGGAGGACTGTAGCGTATAGGCTCTGTGCAGTGAGGAGAAGGCGATCGAGGCCGATCAGTGAGGGCAGGCAGGGCCATGCAGGGCCACTGAATGCGCCCGTGGAATGCGGTAAGCATCTGAAGAGCAGGTAGAGCTGTGCCATTGAGGAGAAATATACCATGGGATCAAAACCATTGAAGCCCCATAGTTGTCTGAAGGATAGCGGCTGAACCCATGTGAAATCCGACGCTGAGTCACTACGAAGCTCACTAGTATAAACGACGTCAACATCACTGGGGTAAAACTGCACCTGACAGCCGCCATTACCGCCGCGTTCACCGGCAGAAGCAAAACCAAAAACCAGTGAGGACGATACCACGACGAATAACTCTTGCAGAATCACGGCCGGAATGTGTTCGTGATCACTACGAGAAAGTTGAAGGGGCGTTAGTACATATATCCCTCAGTGTTTCGCAAGTTTCTCGCTTTCTAAGGCTCAGGACACCGTAAGAGTGGCATGAATGTGATCGTGATAAGGTAATTTGCAATTACCGTTTTTCTTCTTGTATCTCTTTAGTTTTATTGCGCACGACGCCCACCACTGTCAATCGTTGTGACCGTACGTGCTAAGTTGGATCATGATACCACCTTGCTTCACGGAACCTTTCCCCAGAAGACGGAAGCTGACGGCCCGAGCGTGTTTTTTAACACGAAAGTGTTTTATGGCCGGGGTCCACCAAGATTTCAGTGACGTATTTCTGTCACGGAAATGAGGTCGAAAAAATACACATAATCAGAAGACAAAGAAAAAAAATTTGTCACCGGGAGTCGAACCTACGACCTCTAGGTCCGCGACAAGAGATGCCGGGCACGCTATCCACTGCGCCACGGTCTTTTTTTTTTGCTTTATTGTCCTGTTCTTAGATATGTACATCAAACAGCAAGCATATGAAAGTAAGAACAAGCTGTGTCAGTCTTACTAGACAGACACTAGTTTAAAATTCCCGGAGACCTGCCAAGGGTTCTACCCTCGACAACCACTCAGGTACGCACTCCTGAGCATTCTGAAGTTCTACAAACTTGGCCATACACTCTCGAAAATACAATCGTGCGGGCCGTGTCTCTGGATCGCGATAAAAGCCTGCCATACGGGCCCGCCATAAACAGTGAAGGCCATTGAGCATGATCAAGTCAATAGGCAATCCCTCCTCATCATCTATTGGCAGAAATCTTATACCATGTGGATTTAAAGGTAAATCCTTCTTTATCGTTCTTTGAAGTACGTCCCAAAAATATACGCCTTCCCAACAATGTAAGAAAACATGGTCTATAGTTTCTGGTTTTTTACAAATAAGGCAATCTGTACCCCAAGGTAAGAAAAAACCCCGGTCTTATTGAAACGTCTTAACAGATAATGTACCTGTGTGAAGCTTAAAAAAGGACTTTGTGGAAAGGAGCCACTTGCATTCTCTTTACCCGCTTAAGCACATCTTGCCCTTGGCCTCCAGTGTACATGGCTCGGTACATAGGTTCAGGCAGAACAGCATCACACACATCTTTGTACAGTTTTTTACGAGTCACTGAAAACAGATATTCATTAGAAAATCTAACAGATAAAAAGCGTATACTGAGAATAACCTCCTTAAGATACCCGCAGACAGCACCGGTCATGTGATTCGTACTAACCACATAACCAGGTAAAGCACGCGTCAGTCTCAGTTGACACACTGTACGAAGGAAAGGATCTCTTGTGTAGCGAAAAAAAAAGAACCTGTTTACAACTTGGCGTATGAAAAGATGCGGTAAACCCAGCCCTCCTTGTTTAACTCTTCTAAACAGATTAGTTCGACTGCATCTCTCCCAACTCGAGGCCCACACGAATACTGCAAAGACGCGATGAAGCTTCTGTATGTTTGCCCTTGAACAATGCAACACTTGCATTACATACCAGAGTTTAGAGGCAAAGAACAGATTGCAAACAGTCGCCCTCGAAAACACTGACAGATGATTACCGTTCCATTTACTGGACTTTCTGCTGGATTTCTTTCGCTTGTTCTTGCCAGTAGTTTTCGTTATCTTTATAATATTGCAGCGGTACACCGAGGTACTTAACAGGTGTGGTCGCCCACTTAACATTGGCAAAATAGTCTGGTCTCGACCGACCACTCTCCATGCCAGAAGCCCAGACACTTTCCCCAATTCACCAGACTGCCGGTTGCATTGCCGAAACTTTTAACTACAGCGATGGTAGCGGTAACACTTTGTTGATCGGTACAACAAACAGCCACATCGTCTGCATACGCCAGAATTTTAACCTTCCGATTCTTGTAACCTAAAGCCATGAATGCTGCTATTTTGAGTTATTGCTAAGCACAACGATTCTATATATAAACTGTAACAATAGGGGACTAAGCGGGCAACCCTGACGAACAGAACGCTTTATGTTAATAGTAGCTCCTAGTGACTTGTTGATTACCAGACGTGTGGTGCGATTCCGGTATGCCATAGCTACCCCATCTCTGATTATGGATCCAACATTGACATGGTCGAGAATGGTAAGCAGAAGAACATGTGAAACACAATCAAACGCTTTCTCGAGATCAATCTGTAGAATCGCTACACCTCCTTGATTGGCATCGCAGCACTCGAGCAGACATCGCATCTTGTGTATATTGGTCAGAATGGAGCGTCCCTTAATCCCGCATGTTTGGTGAGGCCCTACCAAACTCTTTGTTTACTCCCTGAAGGTCGCCGCGCTATTACTTTCATTAAAATTTTGTAATCGCAATTAGTTAGTGAAGTGGGTCTATACGAGGAAACTAATTTTAACTTCTCAGACTGTTCCGTCTTAGGTATCAAAACTGTATGTGCTTCACTAAAGGATCTAGGTAGGCCATCGAGTTTATATGCCTCATTGAAGACATTAGCGAGGACTTGGGATAATTCGTTTTTAAACGCCTTATAAAACGAAGCACTAAGGCCGTCAGGCCCGGGAGATTTACCCGGATTCATTCTTATCTATAGCCCTTTCTACTTCCGTTTGTGATATCGACAGCTCCAATGCTTCTTTGGTGCTGTCAGACAACTGCGGAATTCTTGTAAGAAACTCTTGCTTAAAAGCCTCTACATCAATGGGCATGGCAGCGAATAGCGCCTCGTAGTGTTTGCAAAACGCCCGTCCTATGTTGTCATTGTCCGTAACTTCGACGCCGTTGACCTCAATGACATCGATATGGTTCCGTCTGGCATGACTTTTCTCCCAATCCAAGCGCTCGCTTCGTTGGGCGCTCATCTAAAGTCATTGATACTGCTCTGGCTCTCACTAGCGCTCCGCGGTAGTGTTCCTCCTCATATACCTCTATCTTCTGTTTGATACTTCGCAAATCGTCAGCATAAACTCCAGGTTTTTCACATTCAAGAGCTGTCAGCTTCTCCAGTGTCCGTCTAAGTTCTTTCTCCTTCTTTTTAGATTCAAAAGATAAAACGCTAGATCTCTCGATTGCTTTCATTTTGATTCGTTGCTTGAAAAGTTCCCACTCTTCTCCTATTTTGTCAATATGCTCCACTTTAATATTGTTGATTTCTTCTATCACTGATACGTTAAATAACTCATCACTTAAAAGATTGGAGTTCAATTTTCCACTGTTCCCATGAAAAACTATTCCTTTCTTTCTTTGACCCTATATGGCATTTTACAAGGCAGTGATCAGAAAAGGAAACGGGGACAACGTTATAGCTGCTACACAGTGCTATCGCATCCGCACTTAGGTAAAGTCGGTCCAACCGGGCGTTACTTGTGCCCTGAAAGTGGGTATACGTCTCGGGAGCTATACAGGCTCTCTGCTACATCCACTAATTCGTACTCAATAATGACTTGAGCCAGGACATCACTACTTTTTGTCTTTAACGTTTCGAAAGCTTGATCTATCACTTTCGTTCAGAACACAATTGAAATCCCCCCACCAATAAGAGTTTCCTACCCGTGCACATATGTTGTTGTAAATTATAAAAAAGGTCGCTCTTTCCTGGACTATAGTTGGAGCATAAACGCATAGAATGCGCCACTCAATGTCACGATAATCAATATCACACCATACCAATCGACCTGAAGAACATGAAAATACATTTTGCACCACTAATCCGGGAAGCTTTCTAACAAATAGAACACATCCCCCCAGATCTACCTACAGAATGGCTCGCAGTCGCAAAATACCGTGACGTAAACTTAAGCACCATACTCCCAGTCTCCTCCTCTCCTTCAACTTTCGTCTCCTGCAATGCTAGTACATCCAGATTTTCTTCCATCAACAATCTATACACTTGGCTTTGCTTCTTCCTAGAAGCTAAGCCTCTGATATTCAAAGTCGCGAAGCTAAATGATACTTCAGGAGCCATTTTAACTCTGTGGAGGAGGTAGGCCCGGAGCATGGCGCTTACCTTGCACGCCTAGCGTAACGCTAGACGCCTCCGGGACCGCCCGGCGGTCGGGTCTCACTGCACAGTGAAAAAGGTTTGGTCACAACTTTCTTGTCCATGATGCCACCAGCTCTTGCTCTAATGCTGGTGCGTCTGCCAGTCGGCGTCTTTGCCGGCGGTTCCTCCACGCAGCTTGTGCCATCCATGTCACCCGTTACTGCAGGTTCTTCCAATGGTCTTTTAATAGCTGGGCCGGCACCACTCGTCGCAGAGACGCAGCTGGCGTTGCGCGAGCCTCCGCCCGACTCCATGTCAGAACCGGCGTTCCCAGAAACGCCTTTGGCTACCTGGTCCTGTTTCAAGGCAGGGGCAGACGCTCCGGTGACTTCACAACTTGCGTCTTTCGCTGTAATGTCGGCCGCCTCGGCCGATGCTGCTGTAGAGTCTGGTTGTTTGTCTACAGGTGCCGGTGTAAGATCACCTGCTGATGTTGCAGGTTCTTCGCAGTTCAGACCTCTTGTGACTTGATCGCCGCAACCTTTAGCCAGATCCTCTGCTTCAGACACATCCATAATGTGTTCCGTTGAATCCTCGGCCTCCGCTGATCCGGTCACTGAGGCGTACGAGCGGACGCACTCTGCGTTCACGTGCCCGAAACGCCGGCAGCGTGAGCACCGTGGAACCTTACACTCGCAGGCGGACATGTCCCGTTCCACTGCAACGCAGGCATTGCATGGGTCGACCTGGGGCTACAACTAGGGTTAGTTCACCGGCAACTCGTATCTGATGTGGCAAGTCCTTCCACTTTCATGCCACTTTTCAGCTTAATGAAAACGGTGCGGGTCGTCGAGTTCTTCTCACTTACTCCTTCAACGCGCCAGCGTTCCCGAGTCACTTCCGTAACTTTTCCAAACGCCGCCAACGCCGTGCGTACGTCGTCGTCAGCAACGCCGTGTAACAGCCAGTGAAGTCGCAGCCTCACTTGCTGTTCCTGAGGGTCGATAACAAGGCAGCGTCGCCCCTTGACCTGAAGTTCTTTCAGTTGAGTCAACCTCTTCATCGCCTCCGGGCTGTTTAAGGTGACGGCCCACACGTGGTTTATCTGGTACGCGCCCAGTGCCAAAACGTCAGGAAGCATCCTTTCTTTGTCCAGAGCGTCCCGGAAATCCTCGGACTCTGAACGGCCGTGCTCGAACATCTCCGTGCAAAAATACAGTGTTAAAAACAACATGTCCTGTTGGCAAATTCGGCAAGATGATCTCAAAATCCTTGTCAGTTTCGTCGGTAATCCTCTTTCCGCGGCCACCAACGACCGCCTTCGCTGCTCCTCGGGAGCCCATGATTCCCGCGTCCGACGCGTGTGAGTGCCGGCGAAAGAATGACTGCGCCACGGTCACATACTTTGCAGGCTTTAAAAACAAGCCCTTTATATCTACCACTCAGTGGTAACCACTGTCCTCTCACAGTGCTCTAGCTAAGAGAAGTAATGCATTATGACCGTGAAATGCACGATTAGTTTCTTCAAAGCGTTGTTTCTCCGCGTCCGTCCCATTCGGCGTATTTCGAATAGTAAAGGTGCAGTTTTGCTGACGCATTAACACACTGCCAGGTGGCGACCTTACCCCTAGCAATCCAGGGACCTTATAGCATCGACGCTCGTAGCATCCGTCCGTACCAAAAATAGCTGTGCGAAGCGCGAGTGCGTCGCGTGGCCGTAACTCTGCGTCCCATAGCCATGTTCCTAGCTCGTCCCGCGAAAAATCGCAGCCGGCCAACGGGGAAGATACGACGCGCGTTGCGTTTCCCTCTGGTCGGGCAGCGTTGTTCAATAACTCTAACATGCCGCGGGTAGGCGACCTTAGCCCAAGTTCGGCGCCCAATCATTCATGCTCTTCTGGCTGTCACACCGCTTTCAATGACTCCGCTCTCACCGTACAGCTACCACAAGCATCTATGACCACAAGGAGGGTTTCTTTAATCATTCATCATAGACGTTAGTCGTCGGGATACAGATGTACCATCAAGCGTCAACGTGGATGCATCCACGTTAAAGGGTGCTATAACTGTCAACACACCAATAGACATCGTGCAAAGCTCTCTTATATCAATGTGCAGTAAACATTCGACTACTTCTGTAAGGACATGTTTCACTTTCGTGTTGTACCGATTCCTATGACGGAAGGGATCAACCATGTTTTTTTCTTTGAGTTTCCCACTTCAATCCTCATTTCACAACCAGTTCGTCTGTACTGGCATCTAGAAACAAGAGCTTGGAAAGCTTGACCAATATTTTTGGTGACAGGCTGCTCTGGTGCTGTGTGCATAATTAATGCACCGCGCATGCAAAGGAGCTGGCTCTAATTTCATATTTACAATTTTACCTCAAGGATAACGAACATCAGTATGCATGGCTCATAAGCTTAGAAGGGGCAATGAACCGAAGTTCCGGCGCAGGTGTCTGCAGCATGCACTTCCGAGAGGGCGCTTTGTCTGCCGACTCGGAACGCGAATGTTAATTTGGTGAGCAACATTGAGTTAACACGTGACACTTTCTCCTTCCAATGAAGACGTCCACACCTCGAAGTTTTTTTGAAAAATTGAAAAGTTACATCAGGAACGTCATATAGTCAGCCCGCATCCTACGCACGCTGATCGGGGAACAGGCCATTGGGAAATTACCGATACACAGATAAAAAATTAGGAGGGGCGACACATTTTGATAGAAAAAAAAACTTGTCTGTGAAAGACTTTCTGGTTGAAAAAAAGAAAGAAAGAAAGTAAACTTGCAGGAAATCCTATATTAAACTCGTCTTTATTATTTTTTTTTTCGAATCGTCAATTCGTCCCGCCTTTTGCCCACAAAAGCTCGCCGTATGCTTGGAGGCTGACATGCCTGATGAGTTGGTAAAGATATTCTCTATCGCAGCCCTTAAGCAACAAGACCGTGGGCCGACCTTTCCCTTTTCGATTTTTTTCTACGGTCATTAAATGTGGAAGAACCAAGGTGGTCTGGGCCGAACCGGAAGAAAACGACCATTTCAAGCGATAAGTTCACTGACCAACATAGTAGGTGGTTTGGGGGGGTTCATTTCCCCCCCACGCAGCCCTGAAATTATTGCACTTTGTATGTGTATATATGCGTGCCCATACAAACACTCGCAAGAACATAGATAAAGGAAGCTCATCTGGCTACGCTCGTGAGTAGGTTCATGGTTAAAATCGTACTTCTGTGGGATTACGCTAACACCGACCTTTTTTATCTGATTGCTTTTCGTGGGCTTGGATAGGAACAAAGAAAGAGGGAGAGAACGAGAGGCATCCTAAGTCGTGTCGCTGAGACGCGCTCCTGCAAGGGCTGCAGAATAGAGCGCTAGCCTTCGCCTCCTAGAGAACTACTTCAGGACTGAAGATATGTTGAACCAGATGAAAACAGGCAGTGCTTTTTACGCAGACGAAGCACTGACAAATAGTGTGGCAGAAGTCGGAGGCTTCCAGAAAATTGTGTTTCATTTGTTGAAGGAAGGGAGCATCCTTTAACTCGTCGAAGGAGTCTCCATTCTCAATGCGGTAGCATGCGGGGTACGAGAAGGCGAGGTAGGGAGGGGGGGGGGGGTTTGAACATTCTTGAGTGTGGGGGGCATGCCCCCACTGGTTTTGAACCTGTGGGGGGCGAAGGCCCCCACTACCCCCCCCCCCCCCGGTTCCGGAGCCCCTGCTTAACACCACGTAGTGGGTGCATAGCAAGTATGCACTAAGTGGTTGAAGTGCGCACTCGGGACAAGATATCGCTATCGCGTTCAACTCTTAAAGGCTAAGCTTAAGGGTCCCTCAATTTTTGTTGTTATGAATGAAATATTTCACACGCGCATTTTCAGCTTTCATGTAACCGAGCTCTTGTTGCAGCCAAAAATGACAGGAAGGGGAAGGTGGAAGCTTGCGATGAAACAATCCGTAGACAGGGGTTGTGTACTCGAGACAACGCTTCGACAAGGTGCTGTTCTCTTCTTCAAAGGCTGGAACTGATTTTCTTCGCACTAGTGCTAATATGCTTCGTACCCTCCAAATAAAACAAAGAAACAGGAGAGGGTAACTACAAAAGTGAGGCGTGGGTGGGGGGAAGGGCTCATGGAAGAGGTGTCGCGGGAATAAAAGGAAAAGAAAGAAGTTGGGGGGGGGGGGGGGGGGAGGTTAGACGTCTCGCTCCTGTATGGTTGTCAGAGGAAACACCACTTAAAAATGGTCGGTTAGTAATTCCTAGAAGTAGGGCTTAACTCTTATTGGTTTTCGTTGTGTATGTACCATATCGAATGCATTGAACAGCCCCCCTTAGAAACATTTATACCTGCTAGCTGGAGTGTATTGAACTTCTGAATAAGGTATGATTGTATATTTGATGTCTCTTGAGAACCGAAAGTTTCAATGAATTGTGTAAAGTTTGAGATCGTCGATGTTGTGACCTACTAAATTAAAATGTTGTGCCACTGCTTTCGGTAGCTTATTTGCCGTGTCTGCGTAATGCCCGTTTAATAAAACATTAACAGGCTGTGCCGTTTCGCCAATGTACCGTTTGTGACAATATGAACATTCGATAATGTTGATAACATTTGAAGTAGTAGATGTAACACTAGATTTTATATGATGGACATAATCACTTGCGGTGCTTTTAACTCTAAAGTCATCTTCAAGGTGTTTGCATGTCTTGCATCTTGGACAAGAGCTAGGCGTTATATGGGCAGTAGAGTGCTGGTCTAGTTTTGCATGCATTCACATGTTCTTAAAATTCCTATTTCGGTACTACACAATCTTTGGTACATCGGGAAACGCTTTCTAAGGCGCTCGTTGCATGCTAATATTGGATAATACTTGCGGAGGATATTATTTGTTTGGAAGCGCATTTCAGTATTTCGTTATAAATGCTGGCGGCTACGGGGGGCCTTTTTAGGTCGTGTTGATTTCCTATCTCTTTTAGATGCTTCGTCGTACACCTTGTTTAGAGCGTCTTGCGGCACTTTCTTTTAACTAATGTTTCCTCCATGTTGCCTAAGTGGTGAACATAGTCACCGTCGTTGCTACAGATCCTTCTTATACGTCTCACCTGTCCAACAGATATCCCTTAGCAAGGGTAGATTGTTGGCCTTGTTGGCTGTAACATGATCATAAGTTAAGCGCGGCACTGAAGTGACGAGGACGGGACAGGGAGAACACACCCTTTGTCCGCAGTGTCGCGTGTGATGACTAGTGTAATGTAGGTATTGTTGGCTGTCTGTTGGATTTCTGTAAAGCGTCGCCTTTAATTTTCCTGTTTCAATACATACCTTTGTGTCTAGGAAGATAATTTCATTGGGAGAATGGTGCATGGTAATTTAATACTATAGTGAAACTTCTTACAGTGATCAATGAATGCGCTTAGGGTGCTTATGTCATGTTCCCATATAATAAATATGTCGTCTATATATAGGGGAGAAAGGTGGAAGGCTTTACTAGAGATGATTTGAACACCTCCGATTCAAACTGTCTCATAAAAACGTTGGTGTGTTTGGCGCAATAGCAGTTCTCATATTATTGCTGAAAGTTAACACGTAGTAGGACAAATCAAAATTTAAAAAATAACTAAGCGTCCAAACTAATTTCAGTAACGAGAAGTTACCTTCAGCATTATTTGTTTGCTTGCTGTGAGTGATTTTGAAAGAACTCCAATCCCTTCAGTGATAGGTATATTCGCATACAAGGAGCAGACATCTAATGTTACCAGAATGGCCTGATCTGAGAGTGTTTGTCTTTCGTTAACGAAATCTATTATTCGAAGGAAATGAGGTGCATCTTGAACAAAAGACGGTGGGGTAGATGGTGTATCAGATAAGTAATCACTTAGAAATTTTGATAGCAACTCAGTAGGTGTACTGTTGATAGATAATATCGGCCTCCCTAAAGTTTGCACGATAAGCAGTTAATCTATGGAAATATTTACCTTCGCAAGAAGGTAGAAGCGGCCTGCTTGCTTGTTTTGGGGCATTAGGAGCTAGTGCTCGGAGGGTTTGATTAACGCCCTGGCTGGAAAATCTGTTATGGTGTGTTGTAATATTTGATAGGTGTTGTTGCTGAGTTGTCTGATAGCTTCGTTTTTATATTTTTCGATAGGCCAGATTACAACAAGGGCGTAGCCATGCGGGGGGGGGGGGGGGGGCTTATGGGGTTTCAGCCCCCCCCCCCCCCCGGAATTTTTTCGTATTGTCATGTGTCGCCGACCAAAAGGGCTACGTGCGCCGGAAATCGTCCTGGATTTTTTCTAAAATTCTTTTTTGCAGTCCAATACACCCCGGCGTGAACATTGCTGACCACTGGCGGCTCTGTATCTGACTGCGCAGTGCAAATACCGTCAGAAATACCCTGCAAACAGAGGCGCAGTGCCATGGATTGTCATTTTGCGACGCAGCGAGACGCTGAATAACGGGCTCCGCTCTCCCGCGCTGAGCCGTGCCGCGAAGGACCAAGAATTGTTGGCTAGCTGGGTGGTCTGTATTTTGTTGATACTTGTATTGTTAAGTTGTAGTAAACCTTTTACAATCATGAATTCACCTGGCTTGTGGAAAATCTTGCTTTTTTGCGGGATTAAATTATAGAAGCGGTACTGCCAATACATTTGCGGCTGCGACGTCTCTAAAATGAAAGGATTATAACTTTCTTTTACTGCTTACCGCCGATTATTCGTTCTCTTGCACTTGTACGGGAAGCGAAGAGTAGTTTTGGACAGATACGACCGTATTCTTACCTAAAACGATGAAATTCCGTGTGCCGCGCGTGCTGGAAAGCAAGACAGCACTTCATTCCCCTGAGGAAATCGCAGGTGCAAGATGCGTATACATCTCTTATGATGACGGAGACGTGAGTAACTGAGGCGTCACTCTCGTCTCTGATTAAAAGGGACTCGGGAAATATATTTTAGGGCGGTGCTTGGAGACTACGAAATAGGCGGGATTGGAAACATATCGAGGGCCCTACTTCCCCAGGTAGAGAATTTGTGGAGATAATTAAGCGCTGGCCATCGTTCTGCTAAGCGGGTCTATATGACGCCAGCTTATAGGTGCAGCGTCTAGCCATTCTGGACTATAGTATACTCTAGTCCAGCATGGCTAGAAGCTGCACCTAGAAGTTTGCGTCACCCAGTAGTCCCATAACACAGAGCCTATTAGAAAAAACAAAATCGGTCCCGGCAGCATACTTTTTAAGGGGTTACGCATATTTACAACACCGCCAAAGAGATTACGGCAGCATCCGGGGAGCCTTCGTTGAAAAGGTGCGAAAAAAAGCAAAAAATTTAGCACGTCGCTGTGTTCTGCGAGCTTCTCATTTTCTTAAGATCCCTGGCATCAGATGCTGGCTACACTAAGACGACAATGATGACCTCCGTCGCGCCATCTAGTCAGTGACTGCATGAGAGTCACCTGGAGAACCTGACTCCCGGGGAAAACAGCGCTGTCCAACGGAAGCAGACGCCCCGAGTTCTTGGGATTTATCAACATTGCGTGGTCATCCATACGCCAGCTATTATTTACTGTTGAACTTATGTTATAGTTAGAGGCTATTATATGCTTCTTGTATCCATTGTTAATTCTTGTATCCATTGTTAATCTTGTATCCAATTATTGTATCCATTGTTAATTTCTCGCAACTTCCATTGCGGCGTAACCACTAATAGATCCTAAGCACATGTGTGCTAGTTGATTTTCACAACGAAGGCTATTATGAGATCATAACAGCCGATTTTGATGGCGCAGTTGTCCGCCGGCGCTGCTGCCGGCGTCCGTATTCTCTGCACGCACAGTGAGGGGGAAATATGCAGGATCCAGCGGCATTTGAACCCCAGCCCACTGCGCCGCAGTCGAGTATTTTTCTACAGAGCCACGTCGGTGCTTGAAGTTCCTTCGCAAAAAGACCCAATACAAGCGTCATATTGGGCGAGGAATAATGTTAACACTGAGGCGGCAAATATGAGCTCCGTCGCGCCATTTGGTCAGCGACGGCATGAGAATCGCCTGGAGAACTTGAAACCCGGGCCAAACAGCGCCGTCCGATGGAAGAAGCCTCGCCAGCACTCTGCGGGACTTCTCAACTTCCTGGGATTTATCAGCGTTGCATGGTCATCCATGTGATAGATACATGTTTACTGTTGAATTGATCTTATAGTCAGCCGCTGTTAGCCTCTGCTTCTGAACTGTTAGATATTTGGCATTCGCGCGCTGTCATAATTAGTGTATCAAGTGCTAATTTCTCGCTGCTTGCATTGTGGCGTAACCACTGGTAGATCTTACGCATATGTGTGCTAGTTGACTTTTACAATGAAGGCTGTTATGAAATCACAACAGCCAATTTCGCGCACCTAATGAGAAAAAAATGTGCGGGGTCCAGCGGCATTTAAACCCCGGCCCATTGCGTAGCAGTCGAGTACTTTTCCGCAGAGCCGCGTCTGCTTGAAATTCCGTCGCAAAAGGACCCAATACAAGCGTCGTATGCAAGGAATAATGTTAACGGAAGAAATAAAGCGTGACAGATAAGTGCAATAACAACTAGGCGTCATGCAATGCGAATTGCGTAACGAGTGAGTGGTTTCAAGCTTACCACGTATTACAAAGGACTCAGGCATAATTTTTCGACGTCAGCAGCCACGAGATTACGAAAGTGCATAAATAGTTTACAGACGAGTAGTCGGCACCTCGCTTCTCCACAGAATGATGAATAATGGCATAGTGGCTACTCCTCTACTTTCGCAAAATTATGAGGATTTATGGCGCAGTGGGTGCCTTGCAAATGTAGTTGTAGTAGTCGCCCCAAGAGTGTTTACAACGGGCTCTTGAAAAACCGTTCCTCCAACTTTCTCTGTGACATCGCTGCGTGTTCCATGCAGGCCTGGCGTGTTTTTTTTCCTTTGTCATTGTTGTTATTATTCTGCGCATTGCTGGGAAGTATGTAAACATCTCGTTTTTTACCCAACTCTGGCCCATGTACTGTGTCTGCTTGCGTACTGAACGTCCAACAACTACAATTTTCTCATTACCCATCGACGTCTTAGCCCTGGCCATAGGTCGGCTAAACTTGTGGAGCTCACTCAGACTCTCTCATGAAATATATTTTCCGCTCAGGGCTCACTCAGACTCAGACGCACCAAAATTTTCCTGAGCCGGACTCACTCGGACTCACGCTCACCAAAATTTTCTTCAACCGGACTCACTCCGACTCAAACTCACCACAACATAACTCACCCGGACTCACTCAGACTCAAAGCTCGATCTCAGTCTGAGTGAGTTCCGAGTGAGTCGACTCATGAGTCCGTTAGCCTAGAATTGGCTTTTCGATCATGGTGTCAATGCTCTTTAACACCAATATCTCACGTAGTCGGGCTATTCTTGGCGCCTTTTGATATGTACCTTCGATACGACTTATGAGCGCTCGCAAACCAGTAAGATCATTTTTCTTGAAAGGGATGACAACATAAGATATATTTATTTAGAACTTCCCTAGAAAAGTTAACGGGGGGGGGGGGGGGGGGGGTCAAGGCACCCCGCTGCGTAATTCGCGCCTCTGATCAATAAATATTGAAATGATTTATGAACGACACTGCTTTGGAATATGTGCGAGTAGACGTGAGTAAAACTGTAAATCCTGGCAAGGCTGATAGTAATGCTGATGATGAGCAGATAGGACCATAGGTCGGCAAAAGAAGGTGTAACTCACTCAGACTCACTCAAGAAATATATCTTGCGCTTTGGACTCACTCGGACTCAGGCTCACCAAAATTTTCCTGAGCCGAACTCACTCGGACTCACACTCACGAAAAGTTTCTTTAACCGGACTCACTCGAACTCAAACTCACCAAAATATTACTCACCCGGACTCACTCAGACTCAGACTCACGGCTCGATCTGAGTCTGAGTGAGTCCGAGTGAGTGAGTTTGCCGACCTATGGCCCTGGCGACGTTTGGTGACCACTGCTGACACACAGGTTCCCCATTTGCCAGGACGAAGAGTGGGGCTGGGAGGAAAAACTATGGGCATATGTCGAAGTAACTGCTCGTCAAATGAAGCGGAAAAATATTTCGTTGTTTTTGTAGTCGTAATTTCGAAGCATGTCTACGCATGGTTTGTCCAAACAGTGCACTATATGTTCTAGAACAATATGTAGCTAGTCATTTGGGCTGCTAATGTACGCCGACCAGCGGGGGATGCATCCCACTACGGATAAGGCACACACCATTGATTCACTTCTTAACCATTCTGCCCTCAAAGTTGCTATAATGTCTTTTAGTGCCGCCGGTGTGCAGACATTTCAGAAATACTCCGTTGGAACATGCTCTAATTTTTTTCACGTCTGAGAGGCGAATCCACGTCGACGAGACTGCTAAGGAGACTATAATGTATATGCGGAAATTTCTTTCGTCAAATGATGGTTGTGCCTCGAACAGTGGTCGGTTGGCGAAAGCATGACGACTGTCTTCTTCAATGTGTACGAACTGGCTAGAATAGTTTCATTTCTATCACGCTGATATTTCAAGCCCACTTAGCTCGGCGCTTTGCACTACAACTAATAACGATTTTTAGAGTTTTACATGCCCAGAATCACGGTGTGGTGGTGATGGTATCAACTTTTGTTTGACTAAGTCACCTGTCTGGCGCCTCAGGGTGGCTCCACGCGGGAAGCGACTCTTTCAGCCCAGGAAACGATGGCCAGCTGTTTCTCTCGGTCGGGAGTTCTGACGAGGTCATCCCATGTTGATTTTGAGGAAGCTGGTAGCAGCGATTTTGAAGAAGGAAAACCCCCCACATCCCCACAAGATGTGATCTTGGGTAGCTATTGCATTTAGAGTACAATTTTGGCAGTTTGGTCCGAATTCTCCGATAGTGATAATTACCAGTCTATGAGGAGTGGTGATGGGTGCACTTACACTGGCTTCTAACGTTTCACCTCCATTAAAATGCGACCGCTGCGGCCGGGATCAAACCCACGTCGTTCGCGTCAGCAGTCGAGTGCCGTAACTACTGTACCACCACTGCGGCTGGCGTTTTGAAAATTTTGCGAGTTTTGCTATTTTTTGTAGTCTTTTATAAATGAAAGCATATGGTGGTCAACAAAGGTCTATATTTAATGGGTATTCCATGTAGCCACAGCCGTATCTGTCTGGCACATGGTCACGTGACTCAGTAGCGTAATTCTTTGGAATAGGAAGTGTGAAAACAAGTTGCGTAAAAAGTGGATCTTACAGCGTGCGTCTGAATGAATGTCTATAAAACTCTGGAAACGAATAAATATATCAAGGGCTCATTCATAAAACTTCATGTTGTCTAAGTTCGCTCCTTGTTCTGCGGTCATTGGTTCGCGGTAGAGAAAACACGTCATAATTTCCTGCGCCGGCAGTTCATCATATTAAATTCCATTACATCATAAACCCCATAATACATCACATAATAAATCATTTAAGAAATCCCATTACACATATTACGTGCACCACGCATTAAGGTCCGCAGTTCGCGTGCGTTCTCACTTAGTTTTCTCGCAAAGAAATATTACCAGTAGCATCATCTTATAAGAAAGCTTAACAGTATATTTTTAGTCGAATGTCTGGTGGAAAGCCGGATAAAACTATCCGGAGGGTAGAAAGAAGTACGTAGTCTTGCACTGCAGTGCGCACTACCAGAAGATTAACTTGATCACTTTTTCTATGGCGAAGCTCATAGATGCAAGTCTGCAGGACATAACGCTACTCTTCTTAATTTGTTTCTGCAATAGTAAGCGGGAACATTTCGCGAGCGAAGTTGATCCAACAATGAGAAGCAAAGCATGGAAGAAAAATTCACGTACGCGATGTACTTTTGATTGTCTGACAGTTTTCGACAGACGATGATCAATTTGCGTGTCACGGGACCAGCAAAAACATAACGTTTGGAGTTGATTCTACTTGACCGATGATGCAGATGGAGCTCCGAATGCGTGAGGAGAAATAGGAACACGCAACTGCGCAGTAAAACATAGGTTTAAATTTCCTGCTTGCATCGCTTTCTTTTATATTTCATATCTAAAGTAATATTTTTACGTTTTATAAATGGCTTCTTAACTTGACGGAACTAGATTGATCTAGTCATGATAACGTAAATATTGACACGCCCATACAGTGGGTCTTAGTCTGTTGTGCGCCACAGTTTCGCTGTTATTTGTTCGTGGTGGAAGACTGGCGGGTAGTAGAAGAAGACAAAGACGTGCGGCTCCATTGTGACTGATATGCTGAAAGCCGGGCTGTCATTTACTTTCATTTTATTACTGTGACAAACTGGTGGAGGTGCTGGGTACGACCCTTTCGCGCTATTTCGACCTCAGGACGAGTTCCTACCACCATTTCCACGATTCCGGAGACAACCGGCCACTTCGGCACAGCCGCCGCCTGCTGGGACTACCTCCTGAGTTCGGCCCATTGAACTCGGCAAGAATGTTCGCCACAACGGCAAGTCAGACGCAAGAGAGCGACATCGACCGACTCACTGCCATCCCGAGTGTCGTCTATGCAGCACGTATCCCGAAGTCATTTCATGGCGATGTGTTCGAGGACGTGAACGATTGGCTAGACAACTTCGACCGAGTCGCAGCAGCCAACGAGTGGGACGAAAGAAAGAAACTGCGCTACGTCTACTTCGCCCTCGAAGACTACGCTCGTACATGGTACGAGAATCATGAGAGCTCTCTGAACAACTGGCAAGAATTCCAACGACAGCTGCGTGAGACATTCAGGAATCCTGAACGAAAGGAGAAAGCCGAGCAGGCCCTGCAGAGCCGAATTCAGAAGCCCAACGAAAGCGTGGCGATGTTCGTTGAGGACATGTCGCGCTTGTTCCGACGCGCCGACCCTGAAATGGCTGAGACAAAGAAAGTTCGTCTTCTAATGCGCGGCGTGAAGGAGCAACTTTTTGCTGGACTCATGCGCAGGCCCCCCCTATACCGTCGCTGAGTTCATCACCGAAGCGACGACAATGGAACGGGCGCTTCAGCAACGCTCCCTACAGTACGTGCCGTGTCATCCTTCGCTAGTGGACACGACTTAGCAGCACTCCGGGAGCTTGTGCGGAGCGTTGTCCGCGAGGAGCTTGAGAAAGTTTGCCACCCTACTCCTCAGCCGACTGCGACTGTCCTTGGAGACATCATTCGTGACGAGATCAGGAACGTGGCCCAACCATCACTGAAAGTGCGCGCGGAAGACCCAGCTCTGACTTATGCCGAAGCGCTACGGACTCCTCGACCATCTACGGAACGTCGTTCGCCCTCCACTTTTCAGGCACCGGCACGACAATTGCTTGCTGCGAGTGCGAATGCCTACGAATACGAGGTCCCGCGCGATGTCCCCCCGAAAGACAAACGTCTGGCGCACCTCCGATAACAGGCCACTTTGTTATCACTGCGGTGAAGCGGACCACCTCTACCGCAAGTGCTCGTATCGCAGAATGGGCCTTCAGGGATTCCACCCCAGCGCACGTCGACCAAGCAATGGTGAGCGCCCACGTGAGATTGAGCAGTACTTGGCAGCTCAGCAGTCGTTCCCTCCTCCGCGGGGACACCAATCACGTTCGCCATCTCCTCGGCGCTTCACCTCACCCAGTCGTTACTCTACGTTCTCCGATATTCGCAACAGGTCCCCAAGTCCTCGCCCACGTCAGGAAAACTGAGGACAGCGACCTCTGGGGGTAGGGCCGCTGTTCACCGCACCGACAAACATCCTCCGACGCGACACGGTAACGACGACGACGATTTATCCGTTACGCCATTTTCTGATACCGACGCAGCACTTTCAGCAGATATTACCGTAACTATCGACAATTACCAAGTAACCGCTCTCATAGATACCGGCGCCGACTACTCCGTTATGAGTGGTGAACTCGTGGCTGCTCTTCGAAAGGTGACGACACCATGGAATGGTCCCCAGCTTCGTACGGCGGGTAGTCATCTCGTGACACCTGTTGGTAGATGCACTGCCAGAGTGCATATTGGTGACTCTACCTTCATCGGGACTTTTGTCGTGCTGCAGGAATGCTCGAGGCAGGTCATATTAGGAATGGACTTTCTGCGAGAATACGGAGCTGTCATAAACCTTCGAGAGCTGCTGGTGACATTTTCACGCGACACGAGCTGACACGAATGCGAATCCCGCACAGTCGCACTGCGTGTATCCGACGATTCCGTGACAGTTCCGCCCCGTTCCAGTGTGCTGGTTACTGTGGTGAGTGACTGCGACCGAATGGCCCTCGGAATTGTGGAAGGCGATATATCCGTCCTCCTTTCTCGTCAAGTATGTGTCGCCCATGGCCTCATGGAACTGACGAAAGAGCCTGCTAGGATTCTACTGACGAATTTCAGTCAAGAATACCAGCACTTCATGAGGCAGAGTGTTGTCGCCTACTTCGAGGAAATCAGCGACTTCAGAACCAGCCCATTCATTGCGGAACTATCCTCAGGTCCTCACGACGACAAGCAGTCTACACTCCAGGTAGATGTGAACCTCGAATTGTCGGCTCCGCAGCAAGATAGCCTTCGTTCTCTTTTGCTTTCATTCAGCGACTGTTTTGCCACGACATCAAAAATCAAGCAGACACCCGTTACCAAGCACAGAATCGTAACCGAACCCACCGAAAGACCCATCCGACAGCACGCCTACCGTGTCTCCCGACGCGAACAAGATGCCATTCGCGAACAAGTTCAGCAAATGCTTGCAGACGACATCATCCAGCCGTCTACAAGCCCATGGGCGTCGCCAGTTGTGCTAGTGAAAAAGAAAGACGGCACACTGCGTTTCTGCGTAGATTACCGCAAGTTGAACAACGTCACAAAGAAAGAAGTCTATCCGCTTCCTCGCATCGACGACTCGCTCGACCGACTACGACACTCCAGATACTTTTCATCCATGGATCTGCGCAGTGGTTATTGGCCAATCGAGGTCGATGTCCGAGACCGGGAAAAAACCGCTTTTATTACTCCTGATGGGCTCTTTGAATTTAAGGTGCTTTCCTTTTGGACTATGCTCTGCTCCTGCGACTTTTCAAAGAATGATGGACACAGTCTTGTCCGGTCTTAAGTGGCAATCATGTCTTGTTTATCTGGACGACGTCATCGTTTTTTCGGAGACTTTCGAGCAGCATCTTCAGCGTCTTCGTGCAGTACTTAATGCGCTTCGAACGGCTGGCCTATCACTGAAGCCTGAAAAATGCCATTTTGGATACGAGGAGCTCAAATTCCTCGGGCATGTGGTAAGCCGTGATGGAATTACGCCGGATCCCGAAAAAACGAAAGCCGTTGCTGCCTTCCCAAGCCCTACGAACAAACGCGAGGTTCGCCGCTTTTTGGGACTTTGCGCGTACTACCGTCGCTTCGTACCGAACTTTTCTAAAATAGCTCAGCCCTTGAACCATCTTACAAGAGACAACGTTGCTTTTGTTTGGGGCCGAGAGCAACACCACGCTTTTTGCGAGCTGCAGCGACGCCTTCAAGCTCCACCGATCCTGGGTCACTTTGACGAAGATGCCGACACTGAGGTGCACACAGATGCAACCAATGTCGGCCTTGGAGCCGTCCTCGTCCAGCGGCAAGAAGGAATTGAGCGGGTGATCGCCTACGCTAGTCGTACCTTGTCATCGTCTGAATCCAACTACTCCACTACGGAGAAAGAGTGCCTAGCTGTCGTGTGGGCCATAGCTAAGTTCCGACCCTACCTGTACGGACGACCTTTCAAGGTAGTAACCGACCATCACTCTTTGTGTTGGCTTGCAGGCCTCAAAGACCCCTCAGGCCGCCTCGCCCGATGGAGTCTTCGCCTCCAAGAGTTTGACGTTACGGTTGTGTACAAGTCGGGACGCAAGCACACCGATGCTGACTGTCTGTCACGCGCGCCAGTCGAAAAGGCTCCACCTGACGTAACGGACGACGACAGTTTACTCTGCGCCATCACAACATCTGATTTGGCAAAGCGACAACGTGATGACTCTGAGCTTCGTCCGCTCATCGACTTCCTTGAGGGACACCTTATGCATCCACCACGGACGTTCCGGCGTGCAATTTCGACGTTTTTCCTCCGCAACAACATCTTATACAAGCACAGCTTTGACCCCAGCGCTCAAACCGATCTTCTGGTGGTACCATCTAAGATGCGAGAAGAGATCCTCAGTGCGTGTCACGACGAACCCTCTTCTGGGCATTTGGGGTTCACGCGCACTCTCGCGCGTATCCGCCACAAATACTACTGGCCTAAACTCTCCCGCAACGTCAAGCATTACGTTAAAACCTGCCGAGACTGCCAGCGGCGCAAGACTCCGCCCATGAAACCTGCTGGCTTTTTACAACCCGTTGAACCCCCACGAGCGCCTTTTCAACAAGTTGGCATGGACTTACTTGGTCCATTTCCCAAATCTTCATGTGGTAACCGCTGGATAGTAGTTGCGACGGATTATTTAACCCGTTACTGCGAAACGCGACCACTTGAAAGAGCCACCGCTAGCGATGTCGCCGACTTCTTCATTCATGCTGTCGTTCTTCGTCATGGCGCTCCAGCTATGGTTATTACCGACAGAGGCACGGCCTTCACCGCCCAACTGCTGGAAGAAGTTCTGACACTTAGCGGCACTGTTCACCGCCGGACGGCTGCATACCATCCGCAAGCCAACGGCCTCACAGAACGGCTCAACAAAACCATTGCAGACATGCTTTCCATGTATGTAGACGTGGATCACAAGAATTGGGACAGCGTTCTACCATTTGTAACCTTCGCATATAACACCGCCGTCCAGGAGACCACAGGATTCACTCCTTTCCGCTTGCTTCACGGCCGCGAGGTTACCACGATGTTAGACGTCATGCTTCTACCAGATGCATTTGTGGCCACTACAGAAAATGCTGCTGAGTATGCTCAGCGCGCCGAAGAGGCTCGTCAGCTAGCTCGCTTCCGCATTCGCTCTCGGCAACAACACGACGCTAAGCGATACGACCTTCGTCACAGGGAAGTGACGTACCAACCCGGAGAAAGAGTATGGATATGGACTCCCGTCCGCCAACGCGGCAAGTCGGAGAAACTCCTGCGTCGTTACTTCGGGCCTTACAGAGTACTCGAACGCCTCAACGACGTAAACTACCGAGTTATTCCTGAGACCAGCAGCACACGCCCTTCTCGTCGTGCAGCTCAACCGGACGTAGTCCATGTGGCTAGGATGAAGCCATATTATTCACGCTGAAAACTTTCCCTTGCCTTTACACCTTCGGCAGCATCGAGACGATGCTTTTTGAGAGGGGGGAGTAATGACACGCCCATACAGTGGGTCTTAGTCTGTTGTGCGCCACAGTTTCGCTGTTATTTGTTCGTGGTGGAACACTGGCTGGTAGTAGAAGAAGACAAACACGTGCGGCTCCATTGTGACTGATCTGCTGAAAGCCGAGCTGTCATTTACTTTCATTTTATTACTGTGACAAGTATACACAAGCTTTCGTATTCGAAGTCTTTATAATTATAGAAAAAAATGTTTGAAGATTGCGGCGCCTATACATCCTGGTGGAACTAATCTTTGAGGTGAACTGCTGGAAAGGAAATTATGATAGCTTTCTCTTCAGGAAACCTGTTATGCAGCAAAGCCGTGTCCAGCCGTTCCCAGCGAAACGTAATGTTTCCGTAGCACTAGAATACTCCTTAAAGAAGTATGATTGCCCGAATGAATTCCAAAGCTTGTACTTCGTTTTCAGAATAGTATACTTTCGTGCTTTCGATAGGGCTGCTCTACGTAAAGGACTCTTAATTATTTTCCCTCGCAATGGTAAGCGGGCACATTTCACAGGAGAGGTGCCGCGAGCGATGTAGAGTATAACAAAAAAAAAACAACTGTGCTAATAATCATAGCACTTAACTTACGTTGTGTTTAAAAGTGTCATAATGAATCCCAAAAAGACTTAAAATTCTGCAGAATCAATTACGAATATACATATATATATATATATATATATATATATATATATATATATATATATATATATATATATATATATATGTGTGTGTGTGTGTGTGTGTGTGTGTGTGTGTGTGTGTGTGTGTGTGTGTGTCTAGAAGGTCTTCCTGGATTCGGTAGTATCATAGGTGCACAAGTGAAGTGGACGAACGAACGAAAAACGATGCTTTATTGCCAACGTTGCGGCCGGGGACCGGCCTTCGTCAGGGCATACACGCATATGACTACAGTGCGTACGTCTTAAATAAGGACATGGCATGGGGGGGCCCCCCCATTGTGCATATTCATTGCTAAAAGATTTCTACATAGAGGCATTCACTGTTAACAGACAGATATTCAGACATGCGCAGCATTTTATATGGTGACAGCACAGATAGCGGAGTAGCAGTGCATATTAGAAATGTGATAAAGCAAAGTATAATCAAACATAACATAGAGATAGTATGTGGGGCAGTGGAATATCGCCACACTTGTGACATAATGAAAAAGAAAAAAAGAAGAAAATCTATACAATGTTGATAAGTCGCATTTGTTTGGAACGAAATGTACATCAGCAAAATATCGACGTCACAATATGGAAGCAAGTGTACATGCTCATTCTGGTCACCTAACTGATTTGACTGATGTCACCAAGGATTAAATCACGGCAGCAAACAACCGCTAATGCGAACTACGATTGTTCATTTCCCTGTTTTACTGGCAAAAATGTTAACCTGCCAGGATTCTCGTTGATGCCAGATGCTATGGCATTAAATTTATGAATAAAAAAAGATTCGCGGACCTCCCTTTCGTAGTGCGATTTAAAACCGGATTCTAGTATTGTGGCGGTTAGATTGTCAAAAGAGTGGCCAGGGGTAGCGACGTGTTTGGACAGGGGAAGGCTAGGCAGGCCCAAGACATGCGACCTATGATTATTAAAGCGCAAGCGGAAAGGTGTCTCCGTTTGGCCGATGTATTGAAGGTTGCATGATGAGCATTCCAGCAAGTAAATTACATTGCTCGTGTCGCAGTCGAAATTGCCTTTTATTCTTAGAGTTAAATTTGATACAGAGCTCTTAACAATTCGCGAAGTCGTCATGTGGGGGCACACCTTGCAACGTGTCTTGTTACACGGATGACATCCCACATGGACAGGCGTTGTCATTTTAGATGACGTTAGTATATCCCGTAGGTTTCTCGAGCGTCGATAGACCGCTCGTGGGGGCTCTGGAAAGACGTCTTTGAGACGATTACTCTGCATTAGTATATTATAGTGCTTTTTAAGGATGACGTTAACATTTGGAATGGACGCAGAATGTGTCAAAACTAAATTGGTGAGTCTTCGCTGCAAAGTTTGTTCATGCGGTTTTAGAAGCGTCCTGCGGTCAATCGCATCGGCGCTCATATATATATATATATATATATATATATATATATATATATATATATATATATATATATATAATTTTACATGTCAGCCGCCCTCCAACAAAATTCCTGGCTACCCACTGCAGTTCAGCTTGAAGTGGAGAAATCTGATCGAAGATGAACAGTCCAGCTTCAATTTGTATTGATATATCTTTGGCGCGCTGCGTTTCAGCATCAGAATATGACGTCAGCAGTATGCTATATAGCCTAGCGTTTCTTTACATGACGCTCATTGGGTGCCGCGATGCGCATTCGCCCGCTGGTGGAGCGAGGTCATGTGCGCGCATACGCTAACACGACAGAAAGGCTTGCAAATAATGGTTATTCGTTAGACTTGCTTTCTGTTTTATCTTCAAGTAATACAAAGAAAAGTCCAAAAAATGCAAGAGAATCGACATTTGGGCTAGTTGGTTGATATGCATGGTATAGCTGTTATTAAGCGCACTTCAACGAAGACAAACGAGAAAGGAACACAAGACAAGCGCTTGTCTTGTGGAACACAAGACAAGCGTTGAAGTGCGCTTAATAACAGCTATACCATCCAAAAAATGCGCCAGAATAAAAGTTGAAAGTAGCCAGAAAGCAGCCACGGCGCCAACCTGAAATTTTTGTCGCCAAACAGGGTCGGAAAGTAGCGAATTTGGCGCAAAGTAGCCACCAACGGCAACCCTGCCCCGCATTCGTGCATGTGATTCGGCTTAAGGCCTTTGGCGCGCTAGCGAACTTGAAGAACTTTATTTTCTGCATTTGTTTTTGTGCTTTTGCTGTATTGATGTACACGTTTCCTTCTTCGAATTCATGTGCTTTTGTAGCATCGGAAGGATGCTTGTTTAGAAGAGGGCAATGCCACGCGTACTTTTCGAATTTTCATGTAACCAAGCTGTGGCAAGCTGTAGCCTTGCGCGCGCCGTGCCGGAATGTCGAATATCCCCTATTGTATTGGATTTTTCTGATGATGTTGAGTGCGCAGTGCGAGCAGTAGATTTAATTCTGGAACTAACATGGACGCCAACAATATGCCGGCAATCTTCGATGCTGCATGTATGAATAGCGATGCTCCTTATCATTGATCACATTACTCAACGGTCGACGACTGTTCTTGCCGGTGCCAGTGCCCACCGTGTATCGCTTGTATTTTGCGTGTATGTTTTCTGGACACAAGTTCACCCAAATGAGGAGTTGCGTATGTCCCAGTCTTGCTGCAGCCTTCAACGTCACAACGACCTGACAATACTGAAACATTCCAATGCCGTTATCACGTGTCTATGGAGTCAAGACGCACTCGGGTAGGTTCGCATAATAAGGAATGACGAAACCATCATCAAGAAAACGGACGAGAACATTTATGGACACAAGATACTCTACACTCAGAATAGTTACACAGGTATAAAGATAGCAAATGACAGAAGAAGGAACACAGCATGCAAGAGACCAAGAGGTGAACAAGTAAAGGAAAATATTTAAAGGCGCTGACAGTCCAGGGAAGCTATATTCGGGAAGAAAAAGACAATTTCATCATTTATCGAGATGCGAAGATTGCAGCGGAGACCATGGTGGCAAGGCGCAGACGCACTCGAGCTGACGGCGATGGCTAAAGATGCGGTGGAGACGCTCACATCGTTGACTTGGAGAGACGGAAGTGTCGCGCGAGTCGAGGTCGAAGATCTTTCGGTTTTCGTCTGCCAAAGCCTGGCCACGGAGCGGGAAAGGTAGGCTCGCCTGGCCAAGGCCAGACGATTGAGGAAACTTCGGTATGTGTCCAGGTGGGAGCCCACAAAGGCCTTGATGCAGGAAGTCTGTCAACCGTCCCTCCCGCGCCCTGGTCACTTTCTTGCCTTGGCCATGTCTCGGCCACGTCCCCTCACTCCGCCGTTCTACATCCGTGGCTTTCTTTTCGGAATCACCATGGAGGGTTCCTTTTGAATAAGCGGCATCTTCTGCTTTTTGCGTTGACTGCGTCGCACACTTTCTTTACGCCCACTTAACACCATGACTTACGAGCTATTTAGCTGCACAGTAGATTTAAGCCACATGTCACGCCTTACTCGGGAGCGTCAAAGGCGTACTGCCTCTTTCGGGCATTCTAACGCGAAAGCGTTGACGGGTTCGTTTCGCAGAAATTCCGGTGTCGGTTCGGCGTCGTTGGTTGTGAGCGGAATATCAGCGTTGTCGTGAGCGAAAAAACGGGAGGCATGCATATAAATAAATAATAGAAATATTCGGCTCGAGCCCTAGCCTTCTGCATGGCAAGCAGGCGTTCTACCACGTGGCCGTGGTAGAACGCCACGGCCACGTGGCGTTCTACCACGTTTCTACCAAACAGTTTGGTAGAAACGTGGCGTTCTACCAAACAGTTTCTACCACGTGGCCGTGGTACAAACTGTTTCGGAAGAAGCCCATATCCACATGGGATGTAGGGCGACAAATCTTCTTATCGCATGTAATATTTCGTGGCATAAGCGTAGAATTTCACTAAGCGTGAAAACATCTGATATGTGCAACGATTGCGTGGTTTATAGGCCTACCCCTCACAAGCGCTCAGATGAGATTAATGATCAGCAACAGCATCAACAAAGTGGGCAGATGCGGAAGTGTCCGTGCTGCCTCACAGACGCGTGTTGGGTACATAGCTAATTGGCGAAATGAAGAATTATGGCGCAGTGGCCACTCCCAGCAGCCATGCTAAGAAAAACTAGAGCAAGAACTAAAATTGCAGTGGGTAGTCTAGAATAGTTTGAAATGGCGTGTGCAACGCGCTCAGATGGTTGAGTTGTCCACCGAAAAGCGAAGCCAGACGATACGAGAGACGAGAAGGCGATGCGCACGACGTCCCGATCGCACTAACGTGTTCTCCAAGGTGAAGTCCAAGACATTCTTTCTATCTTCAGCCGAATGTGGCATATGCGAGTAGTGCTTCGTACAACAAGGGAAACTATCAAGTTTCATTGTATCATTCTCTAGCCTACACTTTGCTTCATTCCAATAGTATCCTCTTTTATTAAGTACGAACAGGGCGGCGATGACGCATCCGTGCGCCTACACGTTCCCTTATTCGAGTAGCTTGAAATGTAAGTGACGAATTATGAAACATTGTTCAGGGTGGAAGCCCTAACTTCTCTCGTAACACGACGGCCGAATGAAGTACGAAGGCTCAAGTGACTTGCGTCTCTGATGCCGCCATGTAGTGACCTCATGATGACGTCACCATTAGAAGAAATCGCCACATCAACGTGACATGCCATGCTGCCGTCCTCGCACGGCATTGTCTCTTCGGGGAAAGGTGGGCCGGTCCCGTAGATTGTGCAACAGCATGCCTGGTGCACAGGTAGGAGGGACGCATTCCATCGAGAAGGTCGTCACTGCGTCGCTTTATATGTCGTCTTGCAAAAAGTCCCCGATTAGCCTAATGTGCAGCAGGCCTTCAAGTGTTACAGAGTCCAACATACTGGCATATGTGTTTTTCGATGTGAATGCAATAGAGTTTTGGTAGAATAGCGAAGCTTGAAATCTTTACGAAAAATTCAGTTGCGCCCGGAGGGCAAAGCAACGAATGCAACAGCAACAATTCCGAACGTTATATCAAGTAAGGCTTTAGCAGCTAACGCTTTTAGACCCATATTCATAAACCAACCGTATTCTTATCTATAGTCTTCCTTATCCATTTTGTGCCCTTAGTGCGTTTAATAAACAAAGTATGTCAGTACACACTAATCAATCTTGCACTTATCTATTACCCTGTTACCATTTTTGCCCCCCTTATAACGCACGTACAGTGTACAGAAACTCAAGGAAAACATAAGATAACGATCAGGTCGGTTTGTGAATACGGGACTTAGCGTCCGACCTCTTGTAACTCAACAGAACAATGGCTTAAGTGAGCGCAGCTATTGTAGCGAGTAAAGCGACCTTCGTGTTGCCTCATGCTTTAACGCAAAGCGCAGGAAGGACACAGCCCGTACAAAGCTATAAGCCGTGCATTGATTCCTGTCAAAATACGGTGCGCTAGACCGCGACCGGCTAATCAAATACGTCTCTCGCTAGAGCACTGCACGGGCTCGGGCCTGAAGTAGTTTTCAAGGCGGGCCCGGGCCGGGCTCAGGCCTGAAGCTTCGGGCTTAGGGCCGGGCCCGGGTTTGAGGTGGCGGGCTCGTGTCGGGCCTGGCTGGGACTCCTCAGTTCTTAAAGGGGTACTGACACAAAAACTTTGGCCTCGCGTTTTTTGCTGCAATGTGTTGCTGGGCGCCTGTTAGTCATAACACGACACCTTGTTTGCTGCAGCGCGCGACAGATATTTAATTACAGGCTCCTCATTGCCGACCAGTTTCAGTTTCGGTTTGAGAGAGCTCGGAAAACGACAAGCCGCCGGGTGCAACTATTACCACTTAGCGTGCGCAGCTCTCGATCACGTCAGCACACAGAACTGTGACGCACTTCCGCACGGTCCGCATCAAGAAGTCCTTTCGAATAGGAAACGGGACAGCAGTGTCGCCACAAACACAAAACTTTCAACGCGTGCGCCGCGGCCACGGACTCGCGACCAGCCGCCGAGAAGTACAGACTGCTGGAACAAACGCGGCAAAAGAAAAATGGCGGCTATGACGTCATCATAACTTGTTGCAGCGTGGTCACGTGAGGGAAGTAGGGGGGGTCACCAAAGGTCACCTCTGATGGTGTCAGTAGCGCGAGGGAGTCGATCGCTCGCGCAAACTTCAAAATTAATTTAAAATACCTTCCAAGCTATATTCGATGTTGATATTTTGCAGATGATATACACATGTTCACGGGAATCGAACCCGCAGGCTGTCTCGGCTGCAAAATTTTGTGTCACTACCAGGCCCGTAGCCCGAAATGTTTTTCGGGGGGGGGGGGGGGGGGGGCACCTGTTGAAAAACTTGAAAACCCCGTATTTTTCTTATTTTTTCTCGGTAAAACACCCCCCCTGAATCCGAATTTCAAGGGGAAGGAGGGGGGCTAGCCCCCCTCCCCCCCCCCCCCCCCCCCCGTGGCTACGGGCCTGGTAAGTACCCCTTTGAAGGGACACTAAAGCGAAGCAATGAATCGGTTGAGACTGATGAAGTCTACTCTGAGAACTTTAACGTCTTTAACCCTTTCAGGGTCGAATTTTTTCGCGAAATGCGTGCCAAAAATGTGTAATTTTTTTTATTGCTGAAATAAATTCTTCAGACCATTCTATTTAAGAAAAAAATTGTCCAACATTTTTTTTCGTGACCGTAAAGTGACAAAAAAGTCATTCAGTGTTGTTACATACACATGGTTTATTCATAGTAACATCAAGCAAAATCCTAAACAAAAACACTTTTACGATTTCTTATAAATAAAAATTATGCATTATAATAAACAGAGCTCACAGACATTCAGAAATAAGCGCACCAGAGTACTTTTCCGGTAAAAAAATGCTTTTCCTTTAACACTAAACAATAGGGAAAAAGTCACCTTTGATCTGATCCGGATCGTCTCACCGCGCACGCTTTCAAGATGTCGCTCCTTCATCATCGTCCGAGCCTGAACTCGTAAATAAATCCTCGCCTGACGAAATGACATCCAATGAATCAGATTCGGCACTTGGGGAATAGTCCACATCGGAAGAATCGCCGCTCGACTCCCTAGCACCAGAGCAACCGGCGAGCACTTCCGTAGCCTAGGCGAACAGCGTGACTGAGCGCACGGAAAAAAACTGTGGGGTGTGCGCCCGTCCGGAAAACAAAACGAGTGAAAAAGCTATAATAATCCTTCGTCTTATCGCCGAACGAGACGGAGTTAGTTTTTCCGAGTTCCCGAAACAGGAAACTCAACCACGGCGGCGTCGTTTGCGTAATTTAGCGCCTCCCGAAACAGATGTAATCGCGCCCCGAGGAGCCATAAACGAGACAGTCACAAGCGCTCATCCCCTTGAGAGATTAGAAACCAAACAGCCATCAGCTTTGCGGGCGCGAGAAGCGATAACCAACAAAGGACGAAACCGAAACCAGCCGCACCACATGCGCGCGTTCGGGTTTGCAAGCGAAAGCCGCCGCGCCGCCTTGGAAAGCAAAAAAAGCAACAGAGAGACATCGGCGCGTGAAAAAAATTCCACGTGTTCCTGAAGTGTGGCAGCACACGCCAAGAGAGAGAAATTATTGAAACAAGAGCGCGTTTTAAAGATAAAGGCGGTGCCGTACATGTACGGTGAAAACCATTTGGGCACTGTTAGGTGCCGCCGTACATGTACGGCGAAAACCATCAAAGGGTTAATTTGACCATTTATAAATTTATTATTATAGGAAGAAATGCAGGTCACAATTCAATTTTTAAGTTTTGCGCCAGAATTTCCGCGTGTGATGTCACGGATTTCAAACTACGTTGGCCGTATTTGCGGCACATTGGCACAACGAAATTTCCTGAACCTTGGTATGTTACTCTGTGACCCTCTCAGAGGACAATTCATATATTATTTTTACCGATTAGAAACTACGTAAGCCCCGGTAGACAACACCAGAACCTATGACGTCATGGCGTTTGGTGCGCGAACTTCAAGGTGGCCGACGAGAGTTGCAATGTGGGCTTGTTGGTGATTCATTTGAAAAGCTTTGATGAAGCGCAAAACGACACACGGACACAAGAAGGCACTGTGTAGTGTCCATATGTGCCTTCTTGTGTCCGTGTGTCGTTTTGCGCTTCATCAAAGCTTTTCAAGGTGGCGTCGCCACACGCATTTTCTTTTCGCGGGTTTTCTCGCTTACCAAGAGAGTTGTCGCGGTGAGCGTGGTGATTTTGGAATTGTAAATAATCGTTTTTCGCTTTCGTGTCCCTTTAAATTTGTTTCGCATACGTTGTGCATGCATATATGTCCTACATTGTATCTTGAAAAAAAACGTTTTTTTTTATGTGGGGCAAGTTATTTGGAGAATTTTTGTGCGGTTAAAGTGCTGAACTTGTTCTGCTTCATGCATACAAGGATACTCGATTTATCTGAAACGGGCGAGCTAAAAGTAAATAGACCAGGCGCTAATATAATTAACATCTCGCGATTCTGTGCTGTATTTGCATTCGTTATTACTTGATATCCCCAATGTTATTCTGTAATCACAGTAATAAATCTAATAGAAAAACTTTTTACCTATGACTTATCGCACGAGTGATCACAAAGCTTCAAAACGAATTTCGGCGGCTGAAGCAGGTAAAGGACGATGGCGCCACTCCATGAAGCACGTGACGTCACACGCGCCATGGCAAAATGTCGGTCGCCGGTGGTGGGCCTGCTTCATAGCCGACGACTACTAGGGTTCATTTTGAAATGAAATAATCTTTTACAGTTCATTGTTCATATATGTACAGGAACAGCAGATCATCTACTTCCATTTTTCGCTGAAAACCACGATTTTTTGGATGACCGCGTCATGGCCCCTTTAAATGAAAAGACTGCGCGGAGTCTCATCACACGGAATCCCCTACAGACGCATTTCCGAGGCTCCGTGACCGCTCGCAGTGGCCATGTGACGCAAGATGGACATGCGTAGCCTGCTTTTTGTGCCAGCATAGTTAACGTTTGAGCTTCCGTCTTGTTCCTCTATATCAGGGGTCTCAAACTCACATCGGCTAACGGTCCTTATACACGAAAATTTAGTCCCGCAAAAGCCAAGATAGTGACGCTGCAACGACCGTGCGAGGATACCCAGCTGAGTATAGCCTGCTGACCTGGCTGTCAAAACTCTCCTGCAATCTGTGAGGGCAAGACAGCCAACGCACCTTCCAAGCACATAAAAGGAATACCTCTCTTAATTACCTTAGATCGGGCAGCATCATAGGGCATCAGCTCTTTGCTCGACCGAGGCCAGTAGGCCCAACAGATGCGCTCTTCCGTCAGGGAGTGAGGCTCAAATCTAAAAACCGTATTTTTTCGTTAGTAGGTAGCTCATGTGGGAAGGACAGCCCCTTCGCATGTTGTCGAAATTTCTTTAAGATTTCGTCCACCGAGTTGATGGGTGTTAAAACTGGTTTAGTACTTAAAACTACCAAGAAGTCGTCCACATATCTGTACACCCTGCGCACATTTGCATTGTCAAGAGCCCGAGCCAACACTTTGCTTTCTGCTTCAACATTGGGTTTTCTTGCAACACGTCCTTTTTAAAAAACCAATTAACTTATCGCAAACAGCCACGAGTACGTTACGTGGAAACGCTGCTTCTAGTCTTGCTACTTGTTTTGCAAAACTAGAACCGAGCACATGCTTGCAAGATTTTTCCAGAGCGGACCTTAGACTAGTGAAGGCGATGCCCCTTTTTACCACCTTTCAGTGGGCTGATCCAAAATTAAGAATCAGTTTTACTCATCGTGGCTCATCGCACCAGCAAATATGGGAACTCTTAAACCGAAGGTTAAGATCGAGGAATCGCAGGGAGTCGAATTTTGGAACCTCCGATGTAAAGGACAGGCCCAGGCCTTCTGCCTTAAACACCGTCAACACATTGGAAACAATATCAGTGAACGAAACCTCTTTCACAACCACTAAAAGTCGTCCACGTACCAAAAAATACATTTCACAGTTCGTTTAGGATTGTGTGCACAATGCGATCATTTTCTGCTAAAAACATTTCGCACAAGACAGGGGCCACGCACGAGCCTATACAGACTCCTGATCGCTGGATTAGGGTCTGCCCTCGGCAACCAATGAACGTAGAATTTAGGTAAAAGGCAGTAATTCAGTGAATGATTCTACAGAAATACCACTACTACTTCTGAAGCGAAGCTCATCATTGTCTTCCTAGATACATTCCTGAACGCACGCTAGGAGCTTATGATTAGGAATAGAAAAAAACATGTCTTCAACATCGATACTGAAAGCCAGACAGGAGCTCAGTATCGCACTCCTTAAGAAATTGAACCACCCCACCCGAGTTTTCCACTCTAAAGCGATCATGAATGAACAGCTGCTTCAAGTGGCTTTCTAAATAACTGAAAACATTTTTTTTGCCACGTGTTTGTTTCCGTAATAATAGTACGAAAAGGCATGTCAGGCTTATGAGTTTTTATCGTAAAGAACGGGCTCAGTTCCAAACCCTGGCTTTTAGCCACAGAAGAGGACAATCTCTGAAGGTTAAGGTCCCGCAACAGGGTAACCGCCTTATCCCTGACGTTGGAAAACGTCACAGAGGCAGGTTTAAAATTCTTTTCTATGGCTTTACATGCCTTTTCTGAAAACATGCCACTATCCAAAATCACAACGAAGCCTTCCTTATCTGCAACAACGTGTCTTAAATCCCTTTCTAAGAGTACATTCGCCCAATGAAAAACAAGAGAAACGTTCCTCGCAGGTCCATCTGCTTTAGTTAAGTTTGGATCAGCCCACTCAAAGGTGGTAAAAAGGCGCATCGCCTTCGCTTGTCTACGATCCGTTCTGGAAAAATCTTGCAAGCATGTGCTGGGTTCTAGTTTTGCAAACCAAGTAGCAAGACTAGAATAAGCAGGGTTCCCACCTAACGTACTCGTGGCTGTTTGCGATAAGTTAATCGGTTTTTTAAAAGGACGTGTTGCAAGGAAACCCAATATTGAAGCAAAAAAAAAAAAGAAGTTCGCAGTCATTTCTTATATGGATGAACTTGCACATGGGTTAAAAAATGTTGGTTCCCGCTGCGGGGTTCATGTTATTTTCAGAGCACCCAATAAATTGGGAAAAATCTGCGCTTTGGTGTCAGAAAAGCTAGAGAATAATGATAAGCCTGATGCGAATAAGTGTGCTGTAAATCATAGAAACAAGTACGTTCCTTGTGCAGTGGGGGTGGTGTATCGCATTCCTTTATCTTGTGGCCTTTATTAGATTGGACAGACGGGCCGCTGTATCAATAAAAGGTTGCGGGAGCACTATCTATTTTTACATAGCGGCTCGCCTTTCCCATTTGGCATCGTACTGCGCCACGTGTGGGTGCAATACAGTTCCTTCTAACACAGATGTTATTTTCAAACACCACGATGAATTCACTCGTGAAGTCTCTGAAGCCTTTCATATTAACAAGTCACGTGATGCCTACGTAAGCCAAACCTCGGTGACATTGCACAAAAAAGAGTTTACTTTTATTGACGAGCGTATCACCTAATCACTTTGTTCCTCACTTGTCATGCGCGTTTTTTCACTTTTAAAACCTTGTTTACTTTGAATAAACTACCAGTTGTGAGTACAGCGCTGTGTGTGTTCCATCTCTTCTTCGTCTTCGTTTTACAGTGAAAGCTGTTATGAGATCACAACAAGGCCCGTTTTTGCGCCGCAGTTGTCCGCCGCCGCCGGTGTCCGTAAGCACTATTGCGTGAAATAAGAACAAATAAATAAATAAAAGACACCTATGACAGAACAGGAATCGAACCCTGGCCCTCTGCGTGGCAGCCCAGCACTCTACCACTGAGCTACGCCGGTGCTTGAACCTGCGTTGCAAACTGACTCTCCGCAGGCTATATGTCGGGTAAGGAATCGTGTTAACATTTGTGGTAAAGCGTTTTAGACCAGCAAAGTAACAACCAGGTGTCACACAATGCGAATTGCGTAACGAGTGGGTCGTTCAAATGCTCCAACCCATTACTAAAGCCTCAGGCATAATTCTTCATCGTCCTCAGCCAGAGTATCAACAAAGTGCGCATAATTCGTTACAAGTGTATAGCGGGTACCACGCTTTTCCGAAAAATGACGAATAATGGCATAGTGGACGCTTCCCCACTTCACAAAAATTATGATGATTTATGACGTAGTGGGTAGGTACCATGCAAGTGAGCTTGTAGCAGTTACCCCAAGAGTGCTTAAAAAATTCGCCATCTCCCGCTAAAAGGAAGCATGTGTGGACGCGAAGCAGCGGAGAGATGGATAGCTTGAGCGGGAATTTTATAGAAAGGATAAATGAGAATGTATAAGAGAAGAGGGAGAATGTGGTTGTTGCGTGTTTATTTAGGGAACGTGTGCGATTCCTTGCGTCGGTGCACGGGGCGCTTTGAAGACGACGGCCTTGTGATCGGTGAAGTGTAGCGTCAGGGGTTGCTTTTGAAGAGTTTTCATTGTGAAGTTTGCGAAGATGAGGTCTATGCACGTTCCCCTTATGGTTGTCGTCGGAAATGCGTCGCAACGAGTACACGTCTATCATGTGGTGGACGAGCCAGTCGTTCGTGGTTATATCCACGTTGAAGTCACCCGCAAGCACGAAGGGCGTGTGGCTGTATGTCTGTGTGTACTGTGCCATTGCCTTCTCTAGGTAACGTTCGACGTTCTCTCTGGAGTAGAGAATGGGGGTGAGTGTAGGAGAGGATAGGGGAGGGTACGCGCATGCGCTGTAGGAGGTGTGGGACGCTCCGTAGAGTAGAGGATTCCTAGAGGAGAGAAAGGGGGTGAGCGTAGGAGAGAGAAGGGGAGGGGACGCGCTGCGCTGTGGTGGTGTGGGACGCGGGAAGGAGGGACGGACTAAGCCCCCTCCAAACACATGCATACAAGATCAAGGAATGCGGTCAACCTGGGCGACCGACACCACCTGCCTAGCCATTGCTAAGCAGCCTCTCTGTGCTCTAGGCCATGACTCTGTTGACTGTAGTAGTGGCTGACGGCCTTCATATTACTACAGTGTTCTGGTTCGCATAATGGGTGCTTCCCCACTTCTTGAAAGTGGCCGGACGCGGGACGAGGGACGGGGGACGCGGCAGGGACGGACAAAGCCCCGAGCATACGATGCTTCGCTAAAAACCACCAGGCCTGCGCAGAACGCGCAGCACAGTCACAGCGAAAGCTGGAAGAAAGGCCTTTCTAGAGCCTTTCAGATGCGAAGCATCTTATCGCGAAGCATCGTCCGGCCACTTTCATGAAGTAGAGAGGCACCCATTATGCGAACCAGAACACTGCAGTAATATGAAGGCCGTCAACCACTACTACAGTCATCAGAGTCATGGCCGATAGCACAGAGAGGCTGCTTAGCAATGGTTAGGCAGGTGGTGTCTGTCGCCCAGGTTGACGCGATTCCTTGATCTTGCTTGCATGTGTTTGGAGGGGGCGTAGTCCGTCCCAACTTCCCGCGTCCCAGACCACCACAGCGCATGCGCGTCAACTCCCCATCTATCTCCTTCGCTCACCGCCTTTCTCTCCTCTAGGAATCATCTACTCTACGGAGCGGCGCCCGCGTCCCACATCCCCACAGCGCATGCGCGTCCTCTCCCCCTCTCTCCTCTAGGAATCATCTACTCTACGGAGCGGCGCCCGCGTCCCACATCTCCACAGCGCATGAGCGTCCTCTCCCCCCTCTCTCCTCTAGGAATCTTCTACTCTAGGGAGCGGCTCCCGCGTCCCACACCCCCCACAGCGCATGCACGTCCCCTCCCCCCTCTCTCTCCTCTCCTACGGTCCCCCCCCGTCCTCTCCTCTAGGAATCCTCTACGGAGCGGCGCGCACGACAGGTGGTATGACAGCTGCATACTCCGCTGGGGGGCGCCATGGTAGTTCCGCGGTATGAAAATGACGGAGCGAGCGCGCCTCATTCTCTCTCCTCTGCAGCACCGCGATGAGCGCCCGGACCGCTGCCGTGAAATGAGAGCGGCGACGTTCCTCCCGCTCAAGCTACTTATCTCCCCGCTGCTTCGCATCCACACATGGTTCCTTTTAGCGGGAGATGGGGAATTTTTTTTTCAGTGCGCTGTTTTTTCTTCCAATATGAAGAGTTGTATAAGCTTCTCGAGATGAACACGCCCTGGAAGTGGGAGAGATAACACCAGGCTGCTTTCGAGGTGCTTAAGAACATGATTCGGTCTTCGACAGTCCTTGCGCATTATGATGAAAAAAGGCCTCTCATGCTGTCTGTGGACGCGTCACCATACGGCATGGGCGCGATTCTCGCTCAAAATGATGCGTTCGGCCGAGAGGATCCCATTGCATTTGCGTCGCGAACTTTGGGAAGCGCTGAGAAAAACTACTCGTAGTTCGATGAAGAAGGTCTTGCGGTAGTATACGGCGTCAGCCACTTTCACCGATATGTCGCTGGCCGGCACGTGACCGTATTAACGGATCACCACCCGCTCCTCGGCATCAGGGGGGTCCTGGGGGGAAAAGAAGCAAATCCCTCAGATACTGTCACATCTGTATGCAGCGACAGGCTAGCTTAATTTGTAACGAAATGGCATCATTAGCAGGCGAGGTGTTATGGAGGTACTTCCTTACCGCCTGCTTCCCTTCGATTATGTGCCTTGTACTCTCTAACCATCTTACTCATTCGAGGCACACTGTGCCTAAATAACATTTGTAAAAAGTTATTTCAGCTATTTCCGCGCAGCTTATTTCGCCTCCCGCAATCACATCTTTTCGGTGTCGCAGATAACGTCTTTCTGCGCCATCTCGACCTTTACCTCAGCGTTTCAGCAGCCAGAAAGAGTGCGGTGGGCCATGATCAAGCCACAAGTGGCCGAAGCCGCTCAATTTATGTTGTTTTGTCGGCACTTTGCTAAATGTTTTCGCACGTCGAGAACAGTATGGATTATTGGTGGCGCCAGACGTACGTTATCGCGAATTTCGACTATGAGTGTGGCCCACACATTAACCCTTTGTAGGTCGTCCTATAGTTTTGACGTGTTGATATAAAAGCCGGCTGTGCTTTATTACTATAAACTAGAAAGAAATGGCATAAAACAAATTTCATCAAAATCAAGCCAGTAGTTTACCAAAAAAAAAAGTGGGACATATATGTACCCCTGACTCATGAGAGTGTTTTCAAAAAGTGGGAAAACACTGTCCCACTGCCTCATGTAGGCACGATCTCGCGATTGCATAAACGGAAATTTTGGGATGAAATGGCCGAAGCAAGTGGCACAGAGTATCACTTCTAAAGTTGTGAAGAGAAAAGTTGTGCGGACCTCATTTCAGCAGGAGAACGCCGCCTGCAGTTGCGTCTCTTGAGCCTTCAGAGTGCTGTGGTATGTTCCTGTAAAGCTTGCTTCACCGCATGCATCAACCACTTTTTGTGTCCATTTGGCTGTCCTTGCTTTTGCTGTCGAAATTGTCGAGTACAGATGTTATTCCTCAACATGTGCCTACATTTCAAGAGGTATATGGTATCAAGAAAAATATTTCCACGCATTAATATCTGCAATTGCACTGCGGGATTAGCGGGATAATTTTGCAGGGGATTGTTCCGATGCATTTATCGGTCAAGTTATTTCGTAAATTTACAAGAACACGTGATGACAGGAAGCTAAGATCGCCTCTATCAAAAACCAGAAAAAGAGGAAATTATCCGGCATTTTGATTGGTAGGTTCTATGTGACTCAATGAGAGTAAAATTCAGAAGCGATCATAAAAAAATTGACCGAAATTCAACGCTATTGTAACACTACAACCGCCCTTCGAAAGCATGGTAAAATAATTTTTTTGGAGATTACGAAGACTTAGGTAAGATATCAGTGACTTAATGTTGCGCTAACTGCAACGGGTGATGTGGGAGAAAATGTTTTCTGTAGACAGAGAAGTTGCACGTATGTGTCCCACTGTCGCGCAAAGGGTTAATTATCGCAGTACAAAGCATTTAGATAAACAAAGCCTGGGTCATAAAACGTGAAAACTTGAGCAATTTCGGTAACTCATTCATGACGGCAGCGAAGATGCGAGAGAATGGGTCTGGTGCTGTTCAATATAAACGTTTCGACTTGGTCTAGCTGTTCACTGCACGCAATGAGCGCGGCCCATGGCTAGGTCCGAGTATCCTGTGCCGATTATTTGCGCGTTCAAAAGAAGAAGATTGTTGAGAAAAACATTTTCGTTGCGTAAATGTTCGTTTTTTAACTCGAAAGTGTTTCATGCCGGGGTCCACCAAGACTTCAGTTACGTATTTCCGTCATGGAATTGACGAAATGTACACGATCAGATGGCCTACAAAAATGTTCCGTTAACGGGTGTCGAACCCACGAACACTGGGTCCGCAACAGCAGCAGCCGGGCACACTATCCACTGGGCCATGGTCACATGCTCTGAAAGCTATACAAACGCGCCTTTTTTATACCTAACACTGTCCTCTAGCAATGCTGTTGGTCGGTGGGGTGGTAATTCATCAAGACCGTGACCTCAACGATTAGCTCATTCAACGCGTCGTTGCTACGTGTCCCTACCATCTGGTGCGTTTTCATTAGGGTCATTCCATGCCAAATCATCCAACGTTTTTCCGACCATCATGAATATCGCTGAAAAAATTTCCACGTTGTCGCGGAAGCTCAAAACTCATTCTGCCCGCTTGTTTTCGTTGGCAAAAATTTTGCCACCAATTTGTGACAGTTCATAGCTTTGTACTGATGAAGCTGGAGGGCATCGAAGAACTATTTTTTGCAGTTCACCATTATGTGACGCGGTCAATAAAGTGGTGTTTATGGCAAGCAAATGAAATAGCGTGACTGAAAAAATTATGCATTCTTCAAGTATATCAATATTTACAGCCTTTTTTGCACGATAAAAAATGATTAAAATTGCTGATTTCGACATTTTTTCCCCAGAAACATGCCAGTTAAAAGAGACTAAATGAAACAGGAAGTAGTGGTCTGTGTAACATACTACAAGAGAAAAATATTATAGGTGATCAAGCTTCAAAAGTTTGTCTGAAAAGAATTTGCAAAGTTGACATTTTTTAGAAAAAGCTTTACCTTCAACATGAAAAAAATCACATTGGTGGTCAGAATAAAAATATGCATGATAAGTCATTAGATAGCTCTGCATCTTATTTAAATGTGTGTGAAGTTACAAAAAAGAGTATTATTTTTTTAACGCGAGAAATATTTTTTTGAAGTATAGTATACGAAAAAGTACAGCGTTTATACTACGAAAGTTTTTACCAATGCACTAGGCGAATCATGCCAGCGCTCTTTCTCACTTATCTACTACATATGTAAAATAATTTCTAGTTATGATATGTATATAACGTACCTTGCGCACTGCCAGAATTCCCTGACGAAGGTAACATGCTGTGAGTGTTCATCACTGATGGCTTCATGGCTCAGCTGTAGCACATGAGGCTCTAGCCCCATTGCTCGTACCGTACGTCCGTTCGCAATGAAACGCAGACGACAACCTCCCCCCCCCCCTTTTTTTTAAATGCGAATGCATTTCTTAGTCGGGCTATGTCAGGCGGCGTCCGCGGAGGAGGAGGAGGAGGAGGATAGGTTGAGGAGGTGTCCGCGCGCCGGCAGGTGTTATCTCTCCGCTCTCACTCCCTCTCCCATAGCAACAGCTGCGGGCGCGCGCGCTTATCCTCGCCCCTAGCAACCGGAGCATGTGGTGCGAGAGAGTGTAGGAGAGGGTAGGTGCAGTGCTTCGCTGCTCCTTCTCTCGCCGTTCGCTCTCTCTCCTCCCTGCGCCCCACTCTCCCGTCCGCTCGCGCCTCACTCGACCGTTCGCTGGCTGGGCGCCTATCAAGGCGATGGCAGAAGTCGGTGTCGGCGCAAGAAATGCATTCGCATTTCCTCACGATTCCCTTTGGGGAGGTGGGGGGCATTTTTTTTTCGTCTGCTTTGAAAACGTTGCAAAGTTTGCCGTCTGCATTGCTGGTGAGTGGGCGTCTGCTGCAGACGCGCTGTTGCCGTTGTCGAGTGCAGCTTCTTTGCGACGGACGAAGGCCGCTACAGATACTATATTTCAAAAAAATATTTCTCGCTTAAAAAAAAATAATACCCTTTTGTAACTTCACACACATTTAAATAAGATGCAGAGCTATTTAATGACTTATCATGCATATTTTTATTCTGACCATCAATGTGACTTTTTTCACGTTGAAGGTAAAGCTTTTTCTAAAAAATGGCAATTTTGCAAATTTTTTTCAGACAAACTTTTGAAGCTTGATCCTCTATAATATTTTTCTCTTTTAGTATGTTACACAGACCATTACTTCCTGTTTCATTTAGTCTCTTTTAACTGGCATGTTTCTGGAGAAAAAAAATGTCGAAATCAGCAATTTTAATCATTTTTATCGTGTAAAAAAGGCGGTAAATATTGATATACTTGAAGAATGCGTAATTTTTCAGTCACGATGTTTCATTTGCTTGCCATAAACACCACTTTATTGACCGCATCACATAATGGTGAATTGCAAAAAATTGTCGTTCGATGCCCTCCAGCTTCATCAGTACAAAGCTATGAACTGTCACAAATAGGTGGCAAAATTTTTGCCAACGAAAACAAGCGGGCAGAATGAGTTTTGAGCTTCCGCGAAAACGTGGAAATTTTTTCAGCGATATTCATGGTGGTCGGAAAAACATTGGATGATTTGGCATGGAATGACCCATTAGGAAAAGTACAATTTTGTCGAAGCTTTAACAAACCGTCAAGGTGTCGACCTTCGCCAAATGCCTTAGCCGAAGCGTCCACCTCGCTCGTAGCATCCACCCATCCAAGAATATCTATGCGAAGCGTTCCTGTCCAGCATCGCTGAAACACCGCGTTCGCCGCTTTCGCTCATCCTGAGGAAAATCGCGGCCGGCCAACAGGGCTGACACGACTCATCGTGTCAATGAGGTGACGCGTCGTGTCTCTTTTAACATGCCGCGAGTAGGCGACCTTAGTCCAAGTTCCGCGGACAATCAGCGACGCTCTTCCGGCTGTCACACCACTTTCCCTGATTCCGCTTTCACCGTTAACTGCTACAGTAAGGTCTGTTTGATCATTGAGCCTGGACGTTTGTCGTCGGGATGGAGGTATACCACCAAGCGTCAACGTGGGTGCATCCACTTAAAGAATGATATAGCTCTAGCTCTCTCATATTAGTGTACAATAAATATTCAACTTCTTCGGTAAGAACATGTTTTACTTTCGTGTTATGCCGATTCCTATCACGGAAGGATCAACCATCTTTTTTTTCGTAACTGTTTTTGTTGTTGCCCACCTGTGGAGGGCAACAACAAAAAATGAAAATATTCGCGACAGAGGTCTGCTGCATTGCTTTACGCGTCTCATCAAAAACCTGCCTGCATCTGAGAACCGCAATGAGGTGGACCAGGCTTTTCTTGAGGAAGAAGAAGCGATTGACATTTCGAACAGTTGCATCAACCTTTCTTGTGATGCTTGTAGGCTAAATTGTAGGCTGCAAATTGTGTACGCGTTAGCCCTTTAGAGAGCGGAAGCAGCCCACCCCCCGCACATGCTAGACGCAAATAAAATCTGAGAATGCATTCTTCCTGAAGACAGACCCCCAGAATGAAGTTTTGCTGCAGCAAAATAATTAGTACTGTAGGTTAACGCACAATGCAAGCTGATAACAATCACCAAAGGCAGTGAAGTGAGAACACACAACAAGGGTCATTTTGGCCCCACATATCTCCTTAACAAACAAATGAGGCGATATATTAAAACCGGTGTATGGGGTGACATAAGCGCTCTTCAATAAAAAAATTTCGTAAATTTCGTAAAAATTGAGACCGGTGTTTTTTTTTATTTTATTTTTTGAATATGGGCTTCTTTTTATAAAAGCTTGCTTTTAACTATTGTTTTCTTTTTTTTTACAATACTTGTAGGAAAACGATCTTTCGCAGAAATATTTTGAAGGCTCTCTTCTACATGTGACATAGTTTTGAAGTTTCTGTCTGTATTAGCAAACGCGCCAATGCACATCAAACTTAGCCACCGTTTTCTTATTTGGGTCGTGTTTGCGATTTTTTGGCGATTTTCCCCTTTTGAGGACAGAATAAAGAAATCATAAATGTAGTTCACAGTATTTCGTATTAGAACCACACGCAAAAATTTGCGACACAACCTTCATAGTTCGCGTTAAATTTGGCCGTTAAATCAAAATAATGCGGTGAGCAAAAACAGGACGCCCACGCCGCCACCTTAAAATATGTTTTTGTCGCGCTAGGGGCGTTTTTCGGAAATAAAATATGTGGTGCCGTGCACTTTGAATGTGCCCGCATAACATATAAAAAACCCAGACAAAAGAAAAATATCGACTGGACATGCATGTTCGACCTCTCGTGGAATCACCCTAAGGACCAGTTATCAGCAACTCTGAAGTACTTTGCATATGAAGCAATACAGGGTCAAAATTTATATTTTGGGCTCTGCAAGACAAACTTTACAATGAGAGCCACCATTTACGGCCGCTTGCCCCGTGAATAGTCAGTTCATGCGCCGCGAAATAAAAAAAAAAGATATCAGTGAATGGTACAGCAGCGGATTCGGTAGATGGTAAATATGACTGTCCAGGTCTTACGTCTCAAACCGAAAACATGATTATGAGAGACACCATAGCGGAGGGCTCCGAAAATTACGACAACCTAGGCTACTTTAACGTTACTAACCTAACCCTTTAACTTTAACACCTGCCATTAGCGTTCTGTGTTCAGGGAAGTGCGGCCGTCGCGGCCGGGCTTCGACCTCGCGACGCAGCCAGTGGCGTAACTAGGGGGAGGCAAGGGGGTACATGTGCCCCGGGCGCCACTTGGGAGGGGACGCCGAGTCGAGTCCGCCGAACATGCGCTCGGGGACTTCCTGAGGACCCAAACGGGACGCTAGCACCCCGCGCCCTGTGGATAGGCCGCCCCTACAGCTTCAAAACCAGGGGGGGCATGCCACCACACTGTTCCAACACCCCCCTTCCTCACCTTCTTCTCTCCTGGTACCACCCGTGAGGCTAGAAACTCATTTGACTGGTTAAATGGTAGCCCTTTTCTTCAACAAACGAAACACAATCTTCTGGGAGCCATTGGCTTCCGGGAAACTATGGTTCATATGAGCAGGGAGCCTATGGCTCCTTGTTCATATTCAAGACCATGAAAAGCAATAAAGTAACTTGGTCGGTGTAAGCCTGTTTCCACATAAGAACGATTTTAACCATTTGCGTACCTATCCAGGGTCTTAGACAAAAACGTTTTTTTCTGGGGTTCTGACTTCCCTTTATTTGTGATCTGGCATGTGTTTGAGTGTGCGCGCATATATATACATATACAAAATGTAATAATATCAGGGCGGTGGGAGGTTGCACCTCCCAAACCTCCTTCTGGCTTCGCCACTGAACTTGTCGGTTTAAATGTCCGTTTTCTTTTAGTTCGGACCCAAACCACCTCGGTTCTTCCTAGTGAAAATCGGAAAGGGAAAACGCTGTCCATGGTCTTGTTTCTGAAGAGTTGCGATCGAGAATCTCTTTAACAACTCATCAGACATGTCAGCCTCCAAGCTTACGGCGAGCTTTCATGGGCAGACGTAGGGATGAAATGACGAAATGAAAGAAGCAAAGTATGGGTTTTCCTGTTAGGTTTCTTTTTATCTTTTTGAAATCATAAGCTCGTTCACATACTGCTTTCTTTTCTTCTATCAAATTGCGTCACCCCTCCTCATTTTTGTTTGTGTATCGGTACTTTCCCTACGACATTTTCTCCGATCAGCGTGCGTGGGATGGGGTTGACTTTGAGCGCGAATGACGTCCCTGAAATAACTTCTGAGAACACCTCGAGGTGTGGGCGTCTTCACGAGGAGAGGGAGGTGTCACGTGTGAACTCACTGTCGCTCACTAGATTAACGTTTGCGTTTCTAGTCCGCAGACAAAGTCGCCTTCTCAGAAATGCTTGCCGGAAACACGTGCGTGGGACTTCGGCTCCCCTTCTAAGCTAGCTTTATCAGCCATGCGTCGTGATGTTCGTTATCCATGAGGTAAAACCGTGAATGTGAAATTACATCCTGCTATTTTGCATGCGTGGTGCACTAATTGTGGCACAGGACTACCGAAAACATTCGTCACACTTTCCAAGCTCTTGCTGTTTAGATGCCATTGCACATGAACTGGTTATGAAACGAGGCTAATTGAAGGGGAAAACTCAGAGAAAAATCGTGCGACGTGCCGACAAACAGAGAAACAGGCCAAAATTTCTCCGTTTAGGTATCCCAAGAAAGACTATCGTCTTTAAAAAACGCGCTCGGGCCGCCGGCTACCCGTCTTTAGAGTAAGGTTCCGCGAAGGAAGGTGGCATCACCTGATCGTAATGTCGTAGCATGTCGACTGCAGAGCCCGTATCTCGAGTGGTGGGCTTCGTACACAATAGCACTAAAGAGATAGAGAAAGTAGAACTGCACTGACAGAGTATCCCATTACGATCACATTCACGCCATTTTTTCTGTGAACTGAGCTTTACCAAGTGAGAAAATTCCAAAAAACTGAAGGATGTATACATGTGCTATCGGCGTCAAATGAAACGCGAACCGCGGCAAGTATTAGAAATTATGTAGTATGCGCCGTCCAGTCAGCACCATTGATAAGCGCGCATCAGTCCTGTTTGGCAGCACTGTGTATGTCCACGGTGATGACTGGACGGGGCGCCTATTTAGACCATTGCTAATACTTGCCGCTGTTTAGTTTCATTTGACGCCGATAGTACTAACACCGCTTCACGTTTCTCGTAATGATCACAAACGCAGTCAAGCCGTGCTTTAATAATAATAATATCTGGGTTTTAATGTCCCAAAACCAGCCAGCCGTGTTTTGCCGACAGCTATTCATCTTGATATCTTCCTTACTCGTTTTGTTTTATTTTCTTGTTTCTGCCAGTGAGCGCGTTGGCAATAACATCATCCAGGTATAGTCTGACTCCAGTGATGTTGACGTCGTTTATACGAGGCAGCCTCGCAGCCATTCTGCGTTGGATTTAATACGTGTTCTGCCGCTGTCCCGCAGAGAACTAGGAAGCTTCGATGGTTTTGATCTCATGGTACATGTCTTCTCACTGATACCACCCCACCTGCTCTTCGGATGCGTGCCGCATTCCAGGTGCGGATTGAGTGGCCCTGCATGGCCCCACTCTCACTGCTCTGCCGTGACTCTCTTCATGGCATGACGCCTCTGCTGGAGTTATCCACAGTGAAAACGCCAATAATAAAAACTAAAAAATAAATACGCGTGTACATAAACAGTATTTGGCAATCGGACACCTCGCATGCCGTAGGCGAACACGACGCTTCTCTATCCGTCGGTTGGAGCCAGGCTTCGTACGCAGAAAAAGCAGCCGCCGCCGCTAGTGCACGGGGGTCACTGCAGACTCACTGAAATGCAATCCTGCTTCCTTGTTGAGATCTCACTGCGAGGTTCAAAGTCTGCAACCACATACATCGGGTCAATCATGAAAGCCGCGGCTTCACTGCACCGCGGCCAAGCAGCGGCCACTTGCACGCGTGGGGACGTGTGATGGCGCTTTCTAATTCCCTGAGAGCAATCAGATTAGTGACGCCATCCCTTCAGCACTGAGTCTGGGGCGAGAGAAATTGAGTAAGAGGTATTCTGCATCCGCTTTATCTCTACTAATAACTTATCTTTTCACACCCAACCAAAACTGCACGCATTCTTCAATGCCCCTGCTCATTCCACCTCAACTTCATATTTCTCGTTAGCGTACCTTTAGGTCCCTAACTGACTGGTTGTATCGGGCGCCCAAGCAGGAGAGTTACACCAGAAAAGATCTATACGCTCATATTTTACCCACTACTTCGGTGGAGAAGGCGGTCACGAACATCGACTTTACTGTCGGCTTCAGTGAGGCGGTAAGCTACAATGACATTTCATTTTCTGCTAATAGAGCTAAAGATTTTGCGTGTGATGTCTCATGTAAACGGCTTATGTTGGCGACACGAGATGGTATCAGCGTCATCTGGCCGGTATACACTCCGGATGGGGCACAAAACACAATAAAAAAGGCCAATATGTTTCATATGGCTAGCATTGCTATTCGAAATACCTTTCCCCTATCTCATATATGGGTAATTTCTGAAGAAGATTTGGCACCGGGATTCCAACAACATAAATCTATCTCCAAAATGACAAAGTCTGGACGACGATTCTGAAATATAGAGATTTTTTTTCGCGGTTATGTATCAACACAGGGGTTCCGCAAGGGTTCCCTCAAGAAAAACATGCTCTAGACGTGTCATGCCTGTGTAGCTCATGACTGCACTTATTAAAGGAAAAAAAACATGCAGTGAAGAGAGTCACGTGCGGGCCGCGGTTCACTGGCGAGAGGTCCGGGGCCCGGCCTGTTTGAGACCCCTGGTCTCGAGTGGAGCCGACGACGGAAATGTGTGACCGGAGAGCGACAGCTCCTTTGGTAATGCGCGTGCACCATGTATATGTCAAATATAAAGAACGTGTTTTTCCGACAACCATAGTTCACGATCAAAATTAGCACTGGCATCGCAAAAGGCAATAATGTATGCGACAACAGGGTTTGCCGGAACGAATATTTGAACGCAGCATTAGCATAGATAAAAAAAAGTAGGCATAGTATGCAGATTTGATGTACGAAATAAACAACTTGCATTCCCAGGATTTGGAGACATTCGTACGTGGCGCCATCTCTCGGCGGCAGCAACCGCATCCTGCCATAACTGAATGGGAAATAGGCGAAAAAAAATCATATCTTTAAATAAGCTAGTTATCAAAAACGACTCCGGGATCTATACAGAAGAGACCTACTGGAACATTGTGGCCAAATTTCAGTATCGCACTACAAAACCTGTGGCTTCCCTAGACAACTGAACAGCCCCATTGGAAATACATGGGACCCATTGTTAAATATTAAACACTCTGGGAAGTCACACGGTTTGTAGTGCGACACTGTAATTTTGACAGAATGTTTAATTAGGTCTCTGCTTTGTAGAACCGGGAGTCGTTTTTGATAAGTAGCTTTTTTCCCGAGATATGATTTTTTTTCGCCTACTTCCCATTCAGTTACGGCAGGCCGCCGCTGTCACCGACAAGAGAGGGCGCTACGTGCAAATGTCCCCAAATCCTGGTCACGGAACAATACTTTTCGTGGTGATGTACCCAACAACAACAAGAACCGTTTACATGCCTACTTCGTCGTTCTATTTTGGGGTTGTATGTTATTTACGAATTATGATAGCATATTTCGTGTAAAGCGAGACGACAACATGTCACCTGCAAGGTCCATTTCTTCTTGAACATTTTTTTTAACCTTTTGGACTTCTGGTGTGTCGTACGATGCGTGGACGTGCAAGACGGCTTTAGCCCACTGGAGTGAATAATTAATCAAGAAATCACTCATTCGCTTGCCCAAAACAGCCAGATGGCTTTTCCGCACATACATAATAATCAATCAATCAAACGCTTATTTAATGTGCACAGGAACAACCGTGAGGTCTTTGTACTGGCGCACAGAAAAAAAAACAAAGGCAAGCATTCATAATAAAATATCAGGGATAAAAAACGTTATAAAATTGCACATATACAACTATGCGCAGGCAGAAAAAAAAATGTCAACAGTGTACGAGGCTATGTAAGTACTGTGCAAAGCTCGGAGCAGAACAACGACTGGGAGCTGTGAAAAACATCGAGCTCCAAAAAGTAAGCATTGTAAAGACGTTGTATCCTGCCAATGGTCGAATGTTCACAGAGGCAGGCGGTTACATGAAAAGGTCTATTCTCTCTGGTGAGCTTACGTGGAATTCGGAAATTAAGACAGTTGAGCAGTACAGGGCAGGATATGATATCATGCACAAGCTTGTAAAGAAACAACAGATCAGCGCGATTTCGTCGGCAGCAAAGTGATGGCAATGATAATAATCCAGCAGCGTTAGAACGAGATCCAGAGTCATTTCTAGCGAAACGATGGTTGTAAATGCTTAGAAATTTTTTCTGGACTCGCTCAATGGCGTTGCTGCTGGAATTAGGAATGTCATTCCAGATCACAGATGCATACTCAAGTTGAGGAAGACATAGCGCAGTGTATAATTTTCGGAAGGGCACAGGAGAACGGAATTCTCTAGACATTCTGCAAACACAGCCTAGGGTGCGAAGACCCCGCAAAGCAACACGCTTAGCGTGAGCAGAAAAGTGAAAGGTGCTATCAAAAAGAACACCTAGATCATTGATCTCACATACCTTACACAACGGCACAGAATTGACAGAATATAAAAATGGCACACTAGATGTTTTTCGAGTGAAACTCATTACCTTGGTTTTTGAAATATTAAGGGAGAGGTTATTGCTCCTGCACCATTCAGAAAAAGAACACAAATCAGATTGCAGCAAGCGACAATCGATAACTGAATGAATTTCCTTAAATATCTTTATGTCATCGGCATACAAAAGGAAAGAAGAATTCCGAATGACAGAAGAAACATCATTAACATAAATTAAAAAGAGGAGTGGGCCCAGTACCGACCCTTGAGTAACCCCACTAGTAACTTTATACAAAGAGGACGTTTGGCCATTAACGGCAACATAACATGATCTATCAAGAAGATAGCTATGGAGGAGATTCACAATTGAAGAATCAACATCAAAGTGTGCAAGTTTATCCACAAGCAGCGAATGGCTGACAAAATCAAAAGCTTTGCTAAGGTCCCAGTAAATAGCGTCAACCTGCCCTCTCTGCGAAATAGGAGTGGAGACTTGCATCATGAAACTGGCAAGATTAGTGACAGTTGAGCGGCCAGCGAGAAACCCATGCTGATTCACAATCAATGAATTTTTTACATCAAAAGACAATATTTTGTGAAGAGCAAGCTCAAATATTTTTGATGCGGCACAAAGAAGGGAAATAGGGTGGTAGTTCGAGACGTCACTTCTACAGCCAGACTTAAACACTGGGAAAACACGAGCAGTTTTCCACATGCTAGGAAAAGTTGAAGCATGCAGACACTTATTAAATATGGTAGTCAATACAGGTACAAGTATACTGCCATAGGCTTTTAGTATGGCAGAGGGGCATGCCATCTGGGCCAGCTGAAAAGGATGGTTTCAAGCGCTTAACGCATTCTGAAATGGAGTCTTCATCTAGTGACACAGCATCAGCTGTGCCAACTGCCTTAACCTGTCGACCGTTACTAGCTACAGAGGCTGGAGACTTATAAACAGATGAAAAATGCATGGCAAAACAGTCAGCAACGGCTTGAACTTCTGCTCCATTTGGGTCCAGTATCCTGAAGGACTCGCCACTTTTCCTCGTCCGTTTGCGCACATACTTCCAAAATTCAGCCGGTTTGTCAGACGCGCTTTTGTCTAAAAATGAAATATATAGACTGTGATCCCGTTTATAAAGCCGTTTACAAAGAGTACGAAAACGACATAATTCTTCCTTCAAATGAGTTGATGGAGAACGTTTATACTTCCTGTGTGCACGGTCTTTATGTTTCAGTGCACTTATAAGTTCTGATGAGAACCAGGAGGGATATTTGCAATGATTAGGTGTATACTGGGGAATGAACTTGCGCATGCTGGTCAAGATAAGTTCCGTAAACTGATCGACTTGATCATCAACATTGGGTTTGTCGGTTACCAGTGACCAATCTGTGGTGGACAAGTCATAGTACAAGCCAACGTAGTCACCTCGCTTAAAGGCAAATCTGGGCGTTTTGTCGATTTCACTGGGAAAGCTTGGTTTTTCTGGTGAAATACAGAGTGTTAGTTTGAGTGGTGGGTGAAATTTGTCGGGACGAACAAGAGAGATGTGAGAGAGTGATACTTCGATAGGTTGATTATTAGAAATACACAGATCTAAGACGTTACCACAGGAATTGGGAATACTACTGTGCTGCTGTCGGGAATTAAAAGCGAGAAAATCTAACAATACGCTGCATTTGTTCTTTAAGCAATGATGATAATGAGAAAAATTAAGTGTGGTCCAGTCAATTCCAGGTGTGTTAAAATCGCCAAGTACAAGAATTTTGTGCTTCTTATGTGAAATTACCACATTTTCAATAGAAGAGATGATCTGATTAAAAGCAATTGGTGAAACGCTAGGCGATACATAGAAACAACCAATCAACAACTTTTCACAGTGCTGAAGACTAATTTCGATCCAGATTGATTCAGAAATTGTTTCTATGTCCCTGTGTCTAACAGATCTTAGAGAACTGTCTATAGCCATCAATACACCACCACCTTTTTTGTTTAGTTGCACAGAAGTCCCGATCACTGCGGAAGGTGGTGTAGTTCGATGGCAGATAGTCACAGGAAGGAATTTCATTGCACAGCCACGTTTCAGAAATCGCAATAAGGTCAAAAGAAGACGAAACAACATTAGCAAAGAATTCGCGCGTCTTAGTGCGAAGACCACGAGCGTTCTGATAAAAATATATCCAAAGTACACGGCACCGTTGCTTACGGGTGCGCACTCTGAGGGATGGAGCATGTCTTCGTGGAGAATCCCACGGAATGGTTTGAAAATGCAACCGCACGGCCACATTGACGGGTCATTCAGACGTTTCGATGTATCTTCGTCAACTGTAACGCAGAACGAGGAGTAAGAAGGATATTTTGTTAATGATAATAATAATAATGATAATAATGATAATAATAATAATAATAATAATGATAATAATAATAATAATAATAATAATTATAATAATAATAACTATCATTACCATCATGAGGGGTGCGGAAATATATTTTCCATGGGCGCCGTCCTATCTATTTACGCCACTGGACGGAGCAGTCGAGCACCATAACCAGTAGCCCACAGCGGCAGGTAAAAATGGTAGATAAAGAATTTAACCCTCTGGGGCAAACTTGCTCTAGACAAAGTAGATGTCACGCAAATCATGAGCGGGGAGCACAGGCGTTGAAGTCCTATATAGGGTGAAACGCGCGAGCGATTTATTCGTGTTCATGGCCATGTGCTTACATAGGTCGGCAAAACATGTGGAGCTCACTCAGACTCACTCATGAAATATATTTTGCCCTTGGGACTCACTCGGACTCAGATTCGGCAAACTTTTCCTCAGCTGGACTCACTCGGACTCAGATTCGCTAAAACTTTTCCCAGCCGAACTCATTCGGACTCAGACTCACCAAAATTATTTCCAGCTGGACTCACTCAGACTCACGCCTGTATCTGAGTCTGAGTGAGTGTGAGTGAGCTGACTGATGAGTCCGTTAGCGTACAATTGGCTTCTTTGAACTTGGTGGCAATGCTCTTTAACACCAATATCACGCGTAATCTGAACTCCACTTGGCGCCTTTTGAACTCGTACCTTCAAATACGAGATATCAGTAGTTGCAATCCAGTAAGCGCATTGTTATTGAAAGAGAGGACTCGCATGAAATATTTTTATCAAAAATTCCAGGGAAACAGTTTTTGGGGGGTGGGAGGGAGGTCACGGCTCATCCCCCCCTCCTCCGTAACTCACGCCTCTGATCAATAAATATTGAGCAGGCGTATGAACCCTGGTGCTTTCAAGTATGCGTGAGTCTGCCTGAGTATAAACGTGAGGCTACGTAAGGCTGACAGTAATGCTGAAGTTGAGTAAGTAGAACCATAGATCGGCAAAAAAGTGTAGAGCTCACTCGGACTCACTCAAGAAATACATTTTGGGCTTAGGGCTCACTCGGACTCAGACTCACCAAAAATTTTCCTCAACCGGACTCACTCGGACTCAGACTCACCAAAATATTACTCACCCGGACTCATTCAGACTCAGATTCACAGCTCGATCTGAGTCTGAGTGAGTCGACTCATGAGTGAGTTTGCCGACCTATGCATGTGCATGACTCATAATAATTTTCAGCGTAATCACTCGGGCTTTTGTAGGTTCTACCGCATACAAGACGACGTGTGGCGCCTGCAATCCGATTAAAAACAAGATTAACCGTTAGTGAATCGGCGAACTTTCAGAAGGTTCCGGTACAAGAAACCGCGTCTTGTGCCAGTAGAATACACATCCACATCATTGGCCGCCAATCTGAAATTGCGGCTGGACATCACGTGGTTCATTGCTAGTACAACCAAAGTACGGCTTCCGGAGAGGTGAAATGGCGTTCTGCTGTCGCTGTGGCAAAAAAAAAATCGGTCCGACACGGATGGTGCTCGTCGCCCGGCTTTTGCGCCAGCTTAGGCGACGAAGTGGGCTTTTTGCAAACAGTATTTTATTCAGTGCGTAACGGCGCGCCGCCTCCATAGAGTTTATATCTAGTGCCTGAGTGAGAGTGTAATTGGAAACATAATCGCGTGCATTCATGCTTGCGGATACTTTGTGCATGTCAGCGGTTTATGTCGACACAAGTTGACGAGTCATGTTTCGCCGTGACTTTATCGATCGAGCGAATGCAAGAGCTATAATACTGGATGAACTTATCTTTAAAGCTCCTCCAAATGGGAGAGGTGGAAGAGTAGAACAAGCTTTGAAACAAGCCCGGATGTGGTACAAGAGTAAAACATGCTATGAACTTTCTCATTGAATGCAGGAGGGGAGGAGGCACTTCACACTTGTTTGGCAGGTGGCGTGACCCCGCCCTTTCACTCTTTCTCATATATAGAGAGATTAGAAAGAGATCCACAGGATGAGCCAAGCTCTTTAAATCTCACTGCAAGGGTTCCAGTTCTGAAGGGAGTGGGCTAGTTGGAGTTGTGATACTTAGCGCATTCCAGGCATTCGAGCAAAAGAAACGCAAAATAAACAGACGATAAAACACTACAAAACAACAATAACTGCGGTCAACTGCCGTTTTCTGTTTGCTTTCTTCTTTTTTCGTTCTCTGCTCAAACCCCGCAAGTTCGTCAAAATTATGATCATGTCTGTGTGGTGCGCTGTGACTGCACTAAACAACACCAGGAGCGTGAAATTATTCATCTGTCATAAAGTGTCTCAAAACATCTGCCTGTGTAATTCAGAGGCTACGTACAACGAATGCCTTAGGAAAGGAGCGGCTGCTCTAAAGAAAGCGTCATTTCCTCAAACTATTCGCGAAAACATCAGCGGTCGCGCCATGCGAGCTGCAAGCTGCAACGACATTCAAATCTGGTTCCACATTTCTTTGTCGCAACTGCGACCGGATCTGCTGAGCACGCATGCCTACGCTATGCTCCCGGGCTTCCCAAATCTTTCCGCATCATCCGCTCCTTCTCTTTCACTTACGCGCCTCTTCCACCGCTGCGAGCGACAGAGCAGTTAAGGCGAGAAAGGGGGAAGAAGAAAAAAAACGGGACGCGAGCACGGAAGAGGAAAGCGCGCGAGGGAGCAAACAGCCGCGGAGCGCGGACCAATCGGAAGCTCGGAGCCGGCGTCTAAGCCTCGTTCAATCCATCGCTCGAAAGGAGGAGGCGCAGTAGAACGGCAGCTCTGAGGTCAGCTCCGGGTGGCATCCGCAGCAGCTGCGAGTGATGTCGGGAATCCGTGTGCCGCGGTCCCCTCGCTAGATAGATCGAGATCGGCGACAGGGTTGGTGCATTTCTCTCACCGTCGCACCGCATTCGCCGTCGCGTAGGAGATCCGAAATCTGCCAGTGGCGGCAGCAGGTGCGTGAGCTCTGGTGCTGGCCGCTCGTCGTCGTCACCGTAGCGGCAGGTTGGCTGATTTACTTCTCGCGGGAGTCCGGCGAGCACGTTGTGCGGGCGCCTTTCTTCCCTTCGAATTTCTCAACCAAGCCAGCAAACGAGAGAGCGCGAAGAGGAAGTGCGACGTTTGGTGTGCTCAATGCTTCACGGGGAACTTCTTTTTTCTGCCCTGATGTCTGCGCCAAGCTCGTGCTCTGAACAACCGGCTGGAACCGGCGGGAAGCAGTTAGAACCTCGAAGAATGTGCGCTGCTCCTAGCGAACGACCAGAAGAGGTCGACGTCAACGTTGGTAAATAAGTTGTACGTTACCTTTGTTTGCTTGTACACCACAGTTTGTTGTCGTTGGTGAAGTTGGAAGTCGTGATTTCTGGAACGCTCGAGGCACGAAAGAGGAATCACCTGTCACGAGAGTTTACGTGAAAGCACTCGTAACTACTCCTCGAAGAATTCAGCATCAAGCCATCTGCATATTCTGACAAGACACCCATTACGCTGACAGGTTTATCTGGCGCCTTCTCTGACTTTCGGTGCAGTGTAACCAATCCAGATCATAATCGTCTTTTAAAACACGATTCGCTCTCCCACCTCACTGAGTACAAGTTTACATATAAAAAATGTGCTAAAAGTGTTGTTACTTCTGTGCCAGCATTTCACTCGTCTCAGAAGTCACAGGTGACTCGGGATAAAGCCCCAGCGGAGGACACTTGCTCCATAGAAGTAGACCATGCATTTCTTCACCTGAAGCAACAGCAGCTGTCGGCTTGTTTAAGTGCGCGCAAGCTCACCGATGATGTGTCGCGGACTCACCATGAACACAATGAAAATGGTGGCGTATATCTGACATCATCCACCTACGTCCCCTCCTCTCATTTGCAAACGCAAAGCCTGTTTTTCGAATTTCACGAAGAAGCGCCAATCAGTCACGAACGCGGGTTACTTTTTGGCTAAAGCGTGAACGCATGTGCTAAGTACCAACATGATTGGAATGCGGACATTGATTAGCAACCTCGGCATGATGGGCAAAGTCACTAAAGGTGAGCACTCAAGTTTCCTTTACTTTTTTTACAATGCTACCCTCAACGAGCTCAGAAGGCAAAGAATCTTCGAAAGCTTTCCAGATTTTTGGAGCAATCTCGCGAAGAAGGCGAGCTAGTGCACGCAGTCGCGCCACATGATATGTTTGTTTGCATTTTGAATGCATATCTTTTTCGCAAGACCTCTTTTTGCTGTTCTAGCACTCCAACTGCAAAAACGTGAGCACAATTGAAGGGGTACTCAGCACGAGCTCTGTACGTACGACAGAGTTTAGTTCGGTGAAAATAAAACATCAGTTGCAGATAACAGTACCACTGAACAGTGAAATATTCTTTGAATACAGACTCCGCTGTGCGTGTGTGCTTCGTTCCATGCAATTCTTTTGATACTCCTTGCGTTTTTCGCCATATGGAAATCATATTATCAAATTTATGTCTCATTTTACCAACCAAGCAACGCTATTCACAGCACGAACTTTTCCAGCACACCAACTTCGTTTTCTGTGATCTATCATCCTTCCGGGAGCATTCGGCTAAAGAAACAGAAGCCAATTTTGTTACTGAAGCGTTAAGACTTTGTATTATGAGGCATTCTGATCGTGTTAGTGTAGTATGCTAGACCGCGTTCATAGTCATGCCAGACCACGTTCGCAATATCCGCTGTAGTGGTTGGTTTATGCCGCAGGAAGGTTCTCATGAAGTAGTCGTGATAAACAAAATTTTGCAATCAAAGTATTGGTGAATAAAGCAAACTATCACCCAGTAAAATGCTTACAGGTTTCTCCGTCACTCCCATACTGCCAGTCTGACTTGCCTACGCGCGGTCGCAGCCACGTCTTGGCCCGTAATGGCCCTGTTGTTTAACACGTAATTTTCGAAAAGAAAGCAGGATATCGAGATAAAAATAATAAAGCAGCGTGTTGCTAGAAAAGCACACAATATTTTTTGTTTGTTCTTTTCCACAATTTTTCCTTTCATTTACGAAAATTGCCCAACTCTACAACCTACTTTATGCTATCAAGGCAGAAAAAGACTAAGATGAATTTTCGCTTGGTTGCGTGACTGCGAAGATTCGCTAAAATAAACCTTTTTACATGCGCGTATCTAGAAGCTCTCTGATATCTCTTTATTTAAAATGTCTCGTATAATTCTACATCTTAAAGAATGTTGTCTGCCGTACAGGGGCCGGCAGCCAAGGATACTCCTGTCTAAAATATCGAGGAAAAGGAAGCATTTTCAAGTGCGTTCGCTCTACCGACCTACCTACCTACCTACCCACCTACATACCTACCTACCTATCTACCTACCTACCTACCCTCTATCTATCTACCCTGTTATCTATCTACCTTATCTACCCGGTTAAAAAGTTTGAAGCGTAGCCATCCTGAAAAAAGAACAGTCCGGTGGCTTACCACAACAAACAATTTGTTCGGCGCGAATCCTCGTCTCCAAGGTGAAATACGTCCGCACTGCTCATAATTCTGTTCGCGTCTCCCAATTGTTTCGTTCCGCCGGGTTCGCCTTTTTTCACCACAAACACACACACACACACACACACACACACACACACACACACACACACACACACACACAAACACACACACACAAACACACACACACGCACACACACACACACACACACACACACACACACACACACACACGCTGTGAACGCTCTACGCGTATCGGGCCAAATGAAACGTCCGTGCTGTCGGATCTCTTCCATGTCACCATCAAACCTCGTAGAGCAGCACAGTCTATGGGATGCGCATGGCGAACGTGAAATTCGCCGTGGAGACGCTTGCAAAGGAAACGTAAATTGAATGCGCAGCCCCACCTGAAATTGATTATTCTTTTAGGCTCCGCGGCTGCTTGCTAGCTCGCACGCTTTCGTCCTTTCTGCCCGCGGCCCGTTTCTTTTTTTCTCGCTTTCCCGCCTTGACGGCTTCGCCCCTCCCAGTTGTGAAAGAGGCGCGTATGTGGAAGAGAAGCGGCAGATGATGCGGAAAGATTTGGGAAGCCTGGGAGCATAGCATAGGCATGCGTGCTGCGCATATCTGGCGCCGTTGCAACGAAGAAATGTGGAATCAGAGTTGAGTGTTGATGCGGATTTGAGCTCGAATTGCGCGACCGCTGATGTTCGCGCGCATAGTTTGTGAAAATGACGTTCTTTAGCCGTCTTTGATCGCCGCACTCCGTCGCCAGCGTCTACCTGCAGCTACACGAAGGGTTGGCCTGTTGAAGCCCAGTGCTACATCCCACTCTTCAAGGTGGTTCCTCGCTTCCTTGAGGACAGTGGACTGGACAACCGGCTATAGAAGTCTTGCGCCGCGTTCTCGGCCATGGTCGTCACTCTTCTCTTTGTTTACTGTCTTTTTCACATAGTATTTGTTACCCTCTCCGCGCTCGTCTACAGGCGTTGAGCCATGCTCCCAACTGTGGCTGGAGAAATAGTGGCTTTTCCTCTTCTAAACCTGCCCTCCTCCTTCTCCGAAACAGCCTTTGTAGCTGTTCGCAACAAACTTGCGCTACTTGAAACGCCACTTGCGTAAGCAGCGCACAACTGTTTCACGTCAACTGTTGCAGATATGTTTCAAGAAGTGGCGTTTCAAAGAGATGACTTTACCGTAAAGGATGCACGTTTGTGTCTATGTCTTTAAATAAAAAAACTTGAGCGCCTTGGTAAATTTCTTCGGGGATTCTGACACCGCTGCTAAGCCAAACATAACGTTTTAGGGAGTAACGACGAACCTTTTAACTCATAATATGCATAGTATGGACTGGTGGCGAGTAGTTGGATTTACCCAATAATAATAATACTCTTTATTCTGGCATGTGCACAAAGTCACGTGCCACCGAGATGAAGCCAAAGGGAAAATATGTAACTGTTTCCTGACTAGGACTACATCCCGCCTCGTGAACGAAATAAGGACAACAATGAGGTCAGCAAAAGCATTCAGAACAGTACAATTCCAAAGCGTCACTGTAAAAAAATCATGGAAGATTCACACCAATTTCCTGCACACTTTCGTCATAGAGTAGTCAAGAGTTCGACGAAAGTTCGTGTGGTCAGGTATTAGATAAGATGAAAATGTGGTCGATGACCAAGTCTGAAATGATCTAAAATGATCTGACGTTTCGGAACTGCCTACTGGTTCCTTGTTGACTGAGCTGGACTGGAAGCCGTTGTTAATTATGTAGCCAGTAGGTGACGCAACGAGCGTGCGCAGATAGCAGGCATAGTCGCTATTGTTCTATTCAGTGTAGCTGGCGTTAATTGGATGATTAGAGACTCTAGTAGCCGGCAGAATGACATGTTCTTTTCCTTGGCGATGACAGGACGTCAGATCATTCCATCAGACTTAGTCAGTGACCTTGTTTCATCTCACTTTCCAAATAGAATTGCAAAACTTTTAAACCCTTTCACGTTCATATCTTATCGCAGTAAAATGGTGAATATATTGAACAAACGAGGAGATACATTAGTATCAATCAAAATTCATGTAAACCTAACAATGTGCATAACTTTACAACTGAAACGCAGTGAGGTACACAGAAGTGAAGAGAAGTAGAAATCACAAGTGGTTAAAAATATTGTGCATGTTAGAGGTTTCATGACAACAATGCTCATTTTGCTCCATAATATATGATATATTGTATTCGAACCATTCGATTCGAATTTACTCGCTAAGATCAATATTTCCTTCGAACTTGCAAAACAATATCCCTCGTGCTAGTAAATTACTCCTTCGCAATGCTAAAATCACCACAAGAACACGCTTGGCAAAAGAGAAAACACGCAAAACGAAAATGCGCATGGCGATGCCACACTGAAATTTTCGCACCAGTTACATTGACGTCATAGATATTGATGGTGCTTACTAAAGCCTATGTAGTTCCAAATCTGTCAAAATGAAGTACGTTGTCCTCTAAGAGGGCTAGACACTTCACGTACCAAGCTTCGGGGAATTTCACTGAGTCACTGCCGCCAAAATACGAAATATACACTTTGTAATGTAGTTGCGCTGAGCGAAATGCACAAACGAGTGACGAAACAAGAGCACAGGACAGGTGGTGCGCAAACCTGTCCTGTACCTCTTGTTCCGTCACTCATTTGTGCATTTCGCTCAGCGCAAATACATTACAATGCAGTACCAAGTACCAACTAGCCCAAAGTGAAGCATTGCGAAATATACATTGTGAAATTCGTGACGTTGCACGTTAAAATTTCGGCGCAAAATTCTAAAATGATACTTTAACCTAATTTTTCTACGCTATCAATAAACCTATGGATGGTGAAATTAACATTATCAAAATTTCAAGAGCACAATTTATGAATGAAAACTGATTCATTGTTTCACTGTAGTGTCCCTCTAAATTTAGTATTCACACATACCTACAAAAAATTGGCAGATCCCAATGTACCATGGGAATCGATGTTATGCGAAGCACGCAGAGGTAAGGTGACTGGGTTGTAATTTTTTTAATGAGCGAAACATAACCAAATGACGCTAAACGTATGTACAAATGTTGTACGCACAGATATACGCTGAACAGTCGCATATGTTTCGTATAACCAGTTGATTACAGTTGCGTAAAGATGACAACAGAAACATAGGTATTTCCAACACCAGAAGCGCTAAGCTGATATGTAGCGCTTGTGCTTGCGAGGATGGTAGTCCTGGATAGTACTACGTAGACGAACTTCAGTGGATCACGCTTAAGTGTACAAATGACGTTAACCCGACATGACGCCTGCCTCAAAGGAGTGAATATGTAATGTTTATAAAATTAGATAGCCTGCACTGCCACCACAATCAATCAATCAAAATATTTTATTCGTACCAACGATGTAAACACAATGGGGTAGAATATACAGAAGGTGGTCCCATAGCGCACGGCTGAAAGGGGACCTCCTGACGGAAAATTACATGTTTATAAGTACAAAAAATGGCAACAAAACAGCGTTAAATAATTATTCATAGTTATAAAAACAACGCAAATGTACAATAAAGGAAATGGCAGTAAGACTAGCAATAAGACATCGTTAAGTAATTACACTTAGTAATATAGACGACGCAGACATGCAACGAAAATGGCATTAAAAATGGCAATTGAGCAACGGTAAGTAATTATACATAGTTATGGAAACAACGAAAATGTACATGAAAAATAAATACAACAGTAGCGCCCACAGTAATGATTCTAAACGTAAGGAAATGAAGATATAGAAATAAGGAGTTACTTATCTGTGAACAAGTAAGATGAACAAGCTCTTTTTTTACCCTCCTAATGGTAATTGTTTAGTGCTGAGTCGTATTAAGTTCCAGATTTTTATAGCTGCAAATGTGGCTGTATGTTTGCCGTAGTTAGTACGTACATGCGGTAGTATAAAGTTGTTGTTTGAGGCAAACCTAGTGGGATTAGAATTCAATAAATATAATTTTTCGAAAACGTCGGCTGTTATGGTACCGTTAACACACTCAAAAAGAAGAATTCCTAGTTTATACTTGCATAAATTACATACGGTTAGTATTCCATGTTGCTGAAGGAATTGAAGATGCGCAGGTGATCGGTGAACTGAATGTTTAGATGCGAATGACTTGGTTTTGGAGACGTTGAGGTGGAAGGATGTGAGATGGATAGGTATTCGTCCATGACGTGATACAGTACGTAATATGACTATGGATGAAGGCGTAGTACAGTTTAAGCAATGTCTGCAAGTTGAAGAATGGTATGTTGGTGCTACGTACGGCGCCAAGTTGGTGCCGTACGTAGCACCAACATAATTCATACTGTTGACAAACGCAATGTAGCTGTAATTCCATATATCCACCAGATATCGCACAACTTCAAGAAAATAGCGGCTCGGGACAATGTACAGGTTGTTTTCTCAGCGCCTAAGAAACTGTTAAGTTTGTGTAGGAAAACTAATCCAACGAAGACTAATGACAACTGCAATAAGAACCACAAGAGAAAGTTTGCTGAGTGCAAATCAGGTGTTGTTTATCGTATTCCATTATCTTGCCAGCGTTTCTATATCGGACAAACGGGAAGGTGCGTGAACGATCGTCTTCGAGAACACCACTACAAATGTAATGAGACACCCGCGGATGGTTTTCTGGCAATTCATTGCCAACAATGCGCGTGTGTACCGTTGTTTGACAAAACTGTCATCGTTAGAAAGAGCAACTGCGAAGTCACTCCCTTGATAATAGAAAGTGAGCAAATTGACCATTACGGTAGCTCTTGCATCAGCAAGACTTCGCTAACCCTCTCTGACAAAGAGATTAGTTTCCTGCGCAAACCGTAAAAAAACATTATCATTTTTTGTTTGATTCTGCTGTAGTAAATTTTTTCTGTTCGTCCCGGTTTTCTTGGTTCATGTATCTTACGAAGGTCACATGATTTTGTGACGTGTACGTGAAGGCACTATAGTTCGACGCGATCAAGGATTAAACTTTATTGTTGTGAGTAGCGCCCATGTGTCTAGTGTCTCTTCTTATTTGTCCTCGTCCACACCAGCGCTAAGAAACTACCTTTCCATTTTGCACCAACAAGCCCACATCGCTACCCTCGTCGACTATATTTCTCGTTCAACGGGCATCTTTCTTCATGTTTTCCAAGATCCGTGTCGAACAGTTGCCTATCTCGCCACCGCTATGTGCAGAGATCGTTCTCTTAGTTTCTGCATTCGAAACGGCGTCATTCCTCAAGACGACTTAGCCCTCTTTGGGGGGCTTTATCCCTTCTACGGGCCATGGCCGTAGAATTATGAAGATTCTACGTTCTGAGTGGCACCGACAGGCTCGTTTACTGCGAACTCAGCTGGGTGTGCAGTTGTGCCGTGCGTTCGAACCTGACGTCGCCTACGCACAGGTTAGGCATTTCCGGCGCCTTGCGGACCAAGTCACGGAGCACCTTTGGAGTGTCCAGTTGCGGCAGCTGCGGAATCTTACCGCTAAGTCTCCCCAAAAAGCGAGCAACAGGGTTCACGCTCCCGAAGGCCTTTCGATTCCAGACGGTGTACGTCGTGTCCTTGAACTCGGCCCGAAGTTTGCGGTGGACTCCAAAAGGACAAATGCGGAGCTTCTGAGTGTTGTGCGGCGGGTTTCAAAGCGGGTTCCCGAAGATGAGGCACCAAGGCTGAACTCTGAGGGAGTGGACGTCCTGCTTCGAAGTAAGCCTCGCTCTGACAGCATTCCAGTGACGCGTGTTTTGTCATATCTCAATGATCATTCTCTTTGCGTTCTTCCCGCAGATAAGGAGGGCGGTTTTGCTCTTTTTTCACGCGATACTTTTTTAGAAAAGGCTGGAAAAGCTGTATCAGCCGTTTTTAATGAGAAAAGGGCTGTGTCCTTGCCTAAGGTGAAAGCCCGTGCACTAGAACTTTGTAAGAACCTCGGTCTTGAAAATTTGCGTAAAAGTATTGTAAAATGTTCCAGCAATTCTTTAAACGCCTTCTTTAGTGCCAAAACACACAAGGAAGGTATTCCTTTCAGGGTCATTATTTCCGAGAGAGGCACGTGGCAAAACCAAGTCGCGTCCTATCTAAATGGCATGCTAAGGCGGTTGAAAATCAACGATCCTTTTCTCGTAAGAAATTCCAATCAAGTGTTAGATTTCGTAAAGGCTCATGAAAACGTTGCCCTCAAAGCCTTTTCCGTAGATGTGACAGATTTATATTATTCTTTACCGCATGATGACCTGTTACGATGCGTCGAAGAATGCATTGATGAGTATGGGCCTGTAAAAATTTTCCTGCGAAGCTGGTGTCGCCGTCAGTGGTTTTTTAGAAATACTTCAGTTTTACCTGTCTTCAACTTTCATTGAATGGAATAATCATCCTCATTTACAAAAGAAAGGAGTTTGCATTGGCTCCTGTCTGGCTCCTGTTTTAAGCGACCTGTATTTAGCGAAGTTTGATCGTGCACTGTCCCTACGCCTAGCGTCACATAGAACCTGCATGAAAATCTTCAGATATGTAGATGATTTTATTGTATTCGTAGACTGCCCTGTGGAGTTTCTTCAGCATGAGTGCGATGACATCGTATTGAATATACGTAAGTGTTTTGAACCCCTTGTTTTGACTGTCGAAACACCTGTTGACGGAACCCTAAGGTTCCCAGATGTATCATTCTTGTTCAAAGATCAGCGCACCTGTTGGTGTTACACACCGAGGGCGAATAAGGCGCTTTTACCATATCATTCCTGCCATTCCAAATTGATAAAACGTGGTATCACCAAGCTGTGTTTTAATAATGCACTCGATAAGTCATGTTGCCACCTGATGCAAAGCAGTTTCAATGAACAAGTGTCGCGACTTTTGACATCAGGTTATCCCACTGATTTGTTAGTATCGGTAGCTGAAGGTGCACTGCGGCGCCTAGAAGCTAGTGGTGCCGTACGTAGCACCAACATAATTCCTACTGTTGACAAACGCAATGTAGCTGTAATTCCATATATCCACCAGATATCGCACAACTTAAAGAAAATAGCGGCTCGGGACAATGTACAGGTTGTTTTCTCAGCGCCTAAGAAACTGTTAAGTTTGTTTAGGAAAACTAATCCAACGAAGACTAATGACAACTGTAATAAGAACCACAAGAGAAAGTTTGTTGAGTGCAAATCAGGTGTTGTTTATCGTATTCCATTATCTTGCCAGCGTTTTTATATCGGACAAACGGGAAGGTGCGTGAACGATCGTCTTCGAGAACACCACTTCAAATGTAATAAGACACCCGCGGATGGTTTTCTGGCAATTCATTGCCAACAATGCGCGTGTGTACCGTTGTTTGACAAAACTGTCATCGTTAGAAAGAGCAACTGCGAAGTCACCCGCTTGATAATAGAAAGTGAGCAAATTGACCATTACGGTAAGCTCTTGCATCAGCAAGACTTCGCTAACCCTCTCTGACAAAGAGATTAGTTTCCTGCGCAAACCGTAAAAAACATTATCATTTTTTGTTTGATTCTGCTGTAGTAAATTTTTTTGTTCGTCCCGGTTTTCTTGGTTCATGTATCTTACGAAGGTCACATGATTTTGTGACGTGTACGTGAAGGCACTATAGTTCGACGCGATCAAGGATTAAACTTTATTGTTGTGAGTAGCGCCCATGTGTCTAGTGTCTCTTCTTATTTGTCCTCGTCCACACCAGCGCTAAGAAAGTACCTTTCCATGAAAGCATGATGACTGTCTTGTGCTATATATGTGGCGTTTTTTTTTTCTTGAAGAACCATATCCGAAAAGAGCAAAATTTCACGGGAGCGTAAAACGTGCCAAATTATATTTCTCTCTCAAATGAGTTGTAATCAAAATGGGACAATTCCTTTTCGTAACGTGAACTCAAAAAGGCAGTTATGAATTTTAAAAAAATCTGTCAAATCTTTCATCTGCTTGAATCAAACTGAGTCAGATCCATCAAATCAGTGCTGCTACAACAAACACGACCAAAACAACCAACATGACCGTGTCCAATCTGTTTCATTTGGGTCCTAGTAGCTTTCCTATATTACTTTGAGTCGACAATTAGTTTTTCTTGGGCGAGTTGGCATTTACTGAAGGACATGATGCTGTAGGGCAAAACTCGAATATAAACAGTAAGAGCCCGAATTCCCCACTTCTTTCTGCGTTTTAGTGATTCTTTTCTACCTTTGCGATGCATATCATGTCCTTCTTTCACTCCGAGACGGTATATTTGAAATATAAGACAACTGAAATGAAGATATTGGGCACTGATTTATTCCTTGAAGAAGCAGTGATCTGAATCGGCGTGAAATAAAATAAGCTAAGAAGAAGACGAAGCGGAGCTGAAAGAGACTTCAGGCTACAAACAAAAAAAAATACAAGTAGACACACAGACAGACAGACAGACAGACAGACAGACAAGCAAACAAACAAACAAACAAACAAACAACCAAACATTTTTCTAAAGGCCCTGAAGATGCCGAGAACGAGAAAACGCTGCCGGCAGTCCACAATGGTGCGCATTTTCCCTGGTAGTATAACTCGCTCTACAAGTCTAGTTATCGTCGTTACACCAATGCGACAAAAGGCGGCACCGACGGAAGCACAAGGATGGTGTCGATGCTGTTGCAAAATATTGCTGTGTCGTTCATTCGCTGCGATTTAGACTTCTTTTACGAGCTAAGTCGAACCTAAATGCAATGTTACAATTTCTAAGAGCCAAATACAAATTTTACTCTTGAACACTGACGATAGTAGTCTACATATATTTTAGCCGCAATATAGATTTGAGGTATTCTGGTGACATGAGCGCACTGACGAAAAAATGTTAGAGCTGGCCCGACCATATTGTCCGTAGGGAAAAACTGAGTTTTTTTCAGTTTCAGTTAAAGCGGAGTTAGATTTTTTAGAAGAAAAGCGTCACGTATGTATGATCTGGCTAGAATAGTTCCATTTCTTCCGCGCTGTTATTTCGAGCTCAGTTAGCCCGGCGTTTTGCAATAATACTAGTAATAATATTTGTGGAGTTTGACGCGCCCAGAACCACGGTACGGTTATGAGACACTTCGTAGTGGAGGGGTATGAAAATTTCTACCGCTTGTGTTCCTTAACAAGAGTTGATAGGCGGGCTAGTTGGTATAGATTCATTATGACAACTTGGCAGCGCAAAAATCCCAAGTTTCAGTCTGCGCTTGTTTGTGTACCTTCTTACTTCGTCCCGTTTGTTTGCGCTGCCAAGTTGTCATAATGAATTCCTTAACAAGCATTTAAATCAAGGAGGCTCGCACACTTACAGTGGCATCAAGCATTTTGCCTCCATAAAAATGCTACCGCCGCGGCCGGGATGGAACCCACATCGTTCATGTCAGCAGTCGAGCACCGCAACTACTGTACCACCGCAGTTGCTTGCGCTTTGCAAATTTGGATTGCTTTGTATTTTTTGCCTTTTATAAATGCGAGTATCAGGAGCTCAACAAAAATCTAGATCTAATGTGTAATCCATAGAACCACAGCTTTCTATGTGAGCAGTGGTGCTGAAAAGTCCTGCGCAAAAAGTTAATATCTCATAAAGCACGTGAATGGATGTCTATACAACTCTGGAAACGAAGCAGTATGATAGGGGCTCATTGGCAAAACATCGCGTTTCATTTCTGGTTTCACTTTTTCAACATTGCAACATATCAATTGTGGTTCTAGTCACTCGTGTGCGGTCAGAGAAACAGGTCATAATTTCACTCACCGGCTTTATATATATATATATATATATATATATATATATATATATATATATATATATATATATATATATATATATATATATATATATATATATATATATATATACTGATGACATGCGAGCCCCTCCCCGAACAAACTTCCTGTCTACGCCACTGATAGATAGATAGATAGATAGATAGATAGATAGATAGATAGATAGATAGATAGATAGATAGATAGATAGATAGATAGATAGATAGATAGATAGAAACGCTAAAATGCTCACAGTACGCAAATAAATGCTTCGTATTTAAAAATCTGGCAGTAGCACCTCAGATTTAATCGTTATTAAGCAGCGATGCCAAAACCAAAATAGTTGTGCATCATGTCATCAGCTGGTCCTTTTTCCGACTTTATTTACAACGATTATATAATTTTATTCAGCGCACGTTTTAAACAAATCTGAAGTTCCTATAGTTGCCCTTTCGCTTCACGAACATTCGCCAGTGAACGGATAAACAGGTCGTCAAATAGATTGGCAGCGCACCCCACTACTCGCTGCCTTGTTCAGAATTCAGCAGGTGGCTGTGTTTCGAGTCTACATTAGAACACACGTGGGTTTTAAGCTTAGCGCGTCTTTTCCAGCGGCATCTTTTTTTTTTTTTTTTGCACATTCATTCTTGACGCTTGTTCTGACCCACGAGCTGCATTTGTATTCGGAAGGACAGGGGTACGTGCGACGGGTCGATAACAACTTCACTCGACGTCCGCAAGGGGGGTGAGCTTCGGCTTAAAATGCGCACAGCGGTTGAAGAATATCCTGCATTTCGCCCGCCTTAAAGGGCGCCTCACCACCCCGCGTTCAGAGACGAGGGAGTGGCTTCCTCCTCGCCTTCGCTACCGCTTCTACGGGCGATATCTCCTCCGCTTCTGAAGGAAAAATGGTAGCGCAAAGCAAAACACGGACAGACAAAGTGCACGGGACTGGCGCTACCCGTGCTCTTTGTCGGTCGCGCCAGTCCCGTGCTCTTTGTCTGTCCGTGTTTTGCTTTGCGCTACAATTTTTTCCTTCAGAAGTCATGAACCAACTAGCCCAAGAAAATTTTTTGCTTAGCGATATCTCCTCCTCGCCGCTTATTTTCTTACGAGTACGCGTACACTGTCAGCACTGAGCATTGAGCCTACCAGGATTTCGCGCTTGTTGGCTACACGCTGTTATCGCTGCTAGCGCAGTCGGAAACACACAAAATGAAGTGAGATCAGTTGATCGCGCACGATAGTCATGCGAGAGAAGGAAGAACGGCTGGGCGGATGCATGACAAAGCCGTGTAGGACACAATTCACATATGATATTTCGCGCGTATGGACCAATCGAGAGTACGTACCTTAATTAACGACGTCACGAGAATCACACACTGTTCCTGCGTCACGAAGGGCGCCAGAAAGACGAGAAACCCCGGGAGAGTAATGCGCTCATTTTCTGTATTTTCAGAAGCTGGTGAGCGGCCCCTTAAAGAGCATCACAAGCATGACGTCCAGGGCGTTCACTAGTGCGTTTACTGCCCAATTATGCCTGGCAGAAGCGTTTTAAGTTAAGGCTTGAGCATGACAACCTTCCGATGCTGCATGGTGTGTTATTTATGGCAGTGGTGTAGGCATAAATTTATTTCTTGCTTGATGCGAAGTGGTAACCTGGTAGGCAAGTGTGATTTTGTGCCCTCTATCCCATGTCAGATGAACATTTCCGGAAAGCCACGTGCCTGGTGGGCTACACCACTGACATATGGGAGAACGTGTTATTAGTGGGTCGCTGTTTGGGCCTGTTGGTATTGCATTCTACTTAATTCTAGCGGTGGCTGAAGACAGGCACAACAGCAAAAGGCACATTCGACACAAGAGCTTTGTTGTGGCGAGTGTGCCTCTTATCCGTGTCTTTAACCGACGCTGCTATCAAGTAGACTAGGGTTTATCTGCAATATAGAGAAATGCCGAGTAGAATCTCTAGATTTTCTCTTTATAGTTTTAATCAGTTGCTATTTAATCTTAAATAGGGTTTCTTCATTCACTTTTCCAGTCCTTAATCTTCATCAAACGGCGTTGATGTCGCCGCAGCAAGTTATGTTTATCGTGAAAATTTGTTATGGTTAATGGGAGCAGGATATTTTGTTTTGTCAGAAGAAAAAGCAAAGGCCAGCTTTCATATTTCTTGAAGAGCCAACGCGCACCTTTCCCTTACAAAAATTTATGGTGACGTTAACTTGAGAGTGTAAAGACAGCTGTTTGGAACCTACCAACAATTAAAGGAGTGTCTATATTTCTTTACCATCATTGTATACACATCTGAGCACGGTGGTGCGCAAAAGAATGATAACACGGATAAAGGAACACGAAACACGTCGCAACGAGTACGGACTCGTCCAGCACTCCGTACTTCTCAATAATATCAACACTATGGCTGCAATTAGCCACCAACTCTGAACATAATAACGCTCATAGGCTGTCTGGTGACATCGTAGTAACACCTAATCAACATTGTTCATGTGACGCCCTAGTAACATTCTTTCAAAAGAAAGACTGTCCGTAAGCCTGTTGTCAACCGTCTAGTATGCTGCGTCTTAATGTACTCTGTCAACAGCTGGTTACAATCATTATATTGAAGAATGCTCATACACATTCTGTTAATAGCTTGTTGGTTGATTTTAGTTGTTTACCGTCCTACAGCGACTTAAGACGACGTATCGAGGGCTCTGAATAAATTCCAGAACTTGCAGTTCTCTAACGTGCGCTGACTGCGTGCAGTACACGGGCCCCTAGCATTTCTTCAGCGCCGAAATGGGACCGCCACAGCAAGACCGAACCCTTGTCATTCGGATCAGCAGCCGAGCACCGTAACCGCTAAGCCATGGCAGCGATTCTGTTAGCATTCTAACAGGGCCTACAAACATATGCCTTTATGGAACATGCTTATATTTTTTCATTTATTTATCATACCTTACAGGCTCTGGTTAGCGCATTGTGTAAGGCACGCAGAAAGCAAAAAAAAAAAAGAAAAATTAGAACGCACACAGCTGAACTATACTAAGTGGATACAACATAACGACTCTAATAACAATAAGAAAACATTGATTACAAACAAAATGTAGTCACCCATTAAGTGCACATCATGTAAATGATGGCTCTGAAATGATGGTAGGTGTAGTGAGAGTGTAGCTGCGCGCGGAACGTATGGTTGTTAGTCACGGTACCTATCAGGTCGGGAAGATCAGTTCCCAGTGAGATTACTTGTGGCAAAGCAGATACGTTGAATGCGCGTGTTCTGCCAAAAATAAGCATAAAGCGGCGTTGATTTGTGCCGACATGCCATCCGGTGGGTGCAGAGGGAAATGAGATGACTGTATGCAGTGAATTTACTTGTGAAACAACACAAGCAGGGCTATCTTGCGGCGGATATCCAATGGCTGTAAATCGATATCGCGTATAATTTGTGAACCACTGCTATGACTTCGGTAGTTCTGAGTGAGGAAGTGAGCTGCCCTGCTTTGAATGGCTTCGATCATATGCGTTAAATAGACTTGATGACGTGACCAAACTGTGAACGTACAAATCTTAACCTTTTGTAGGACAGTGGTACAAATATGAACCCCTTTTTCACTACGCTCAAAACACCCATAATAAAAGAAATGGTCGAAATTGGCGCCGCTCTTACTGGTAGTACCATCTACCGAGGTATAGGAGGTCCAAAATCAAAATGGGAGCCGACAAATGGAAACACGCAGTGGGCTAAGCAGGAAGAACAGAGGAAGTGCCTCAGACAGGCTGGCCGACGTTTCGATAGGTAGACCTATCTGGCTATTTTAAGTTTTTTCTTTCGCTACTACATGTGGCGTGGACAGCAAATTGGATTTTTCAGCCTTGATTACTGCTTGCTATCCGCTGCAGTGGCCTAAATGATCGCCTTCAAGAACATCGCTTCAACATATCTGTGAAGTGTCCCATCTTACCCGTTTACTTAACAGAACCTAGCGATTCACCTTCAACACAGATACTTTTGCTGTCCTTATTACTCAGTTTTCTTCTACCAGGGCTGGGCAGTATACTCAGTGTCGCCATAGGATTTCCGAGATACTTTTGAGTATCTGTATTTCTTTACCGAGATACATTTGTAAAATGTATCTGTATCTCAGTAGTGAAATACTTTTAAGATGTATCGATTACATCATGATACTGTACAGGACGCGTGTATCTCGCTACATTTTCTCGGAAATGAGCTGACCTGTTTCTAAGCTCCTCGCACCACTCTCCCTTCCCGCGCCGCTATGACACGTGCGCACGTGGGGGAAGGCTTGCTCGGTTGTTGGCTGCGCGCCGACGACGTATCGCTGACGTCCCGTTACGTTTACGAAGTGGGCGTAGTCGCGACAAAGGGATACGCCTACCCCTTTCCGCAGCGAGAAACGGGTGGGAAGGAGGAGCGAGAAACCGAAACCAGCAAAAGTGGGTCGCTTTATACCCTGTAACTTCCTTACAGTACTTATTTGCACAGTTCTTGCGGCAGTATGTTCACATTGTACAAGTGCGCAGTTATTTCACCATTAGAAGTTTTCGACCGCGAGGTTTTTTACTCGCCCTTTAAAGGGCCAGTAAACAGCCTCCGACCTTTTTTTTTTACGTCCCCACAAACAAGCTCGCCAATTCGTACAGTAGACCGCGGCGATCACATTTTCCGAATATTACAGCGCTGCGCGTCGCGCACACCCTCCATTTCGAAAAAAACCGGCAGATCCCGAGCACTGTGGGAATCGATGTAATGCGAAGCAGCTAGCAGGGAGCAAATCATGCTATACAAAATATGCATATCATGATTTACATCTGAGGACCTGCGATTTATGTTCGTCATACAGTCACGTCGCGCAATGCCAATTTGGTGTATATCAAGCTAGCGAACTGGACGCAAGCGCACCATGAGCGCGGCAAGTAAATGGCGTTGTAGATGACCCGCATGCCAAGATTTTCACGTTAACACCTCTCACTTATGTTCGTTATACAGTCACATCCCGCAATACCAGTTTTGGTGTATGCCCAGCTAGCCAGACCGCCGCGAGCGCACCATGAGCGCGGCATGCAAGTCCTGTTGTACATGACATGCCATTATTTCCATATTACCACTTGCCATTTATGGTCGTCATAAAGTCACGTCACTCAATACCAAATTTGGTGTACATGAAGCTAGCGAAACGGCCGCGAGCATGCCATGAGCGTGGCATGCAACTCATGTTGCACATGACATATTGTCACGTGGTCGTGACGTTGACGATGGCAGAGGCGGCGTGTGCAAAATTAAACTTTATTTGGCCGAATTTGTGGCCGGGAAAATGGAAAGTCAGATTACTGCAATACACACTGGCAATGATAGCGGCGAGGAGAGCGTCGGCCGTCGATCAACTGACAAGCGGTGAAGCGCGTCGGCCTTTATAGGTGTGTCATCGAATATTCTAGCCTTATCACTGGTTGTCGCGCAAGCTCTGGAACAGGCCCGAGTATTCGCGTCTTGCGCGCAATCTTAACCCAACGATCTACAATAATCGTGAAGCTTCTAGTACAATGAGGCGTGGTTTGCGCTGATCATTGCTGATAGTCTTTGTGGGCGAAAACCGAGTACAGCAAAAGTGAAAATAAGAAATCCGCGTGGCAATATCATGATTTCCATATGAGCACTTGGCATTTATGTTCGTCATAGAGTTACGTCACGCAATACCAAATTTGGTGTATATCAAGCTAGCGAAACGACCGTCAGCGCACCATGAGCGTGGCATGTACTAAATCATGTTGTACATGACATGCACGTCATGACTTTCACGGCATCAGGAGCACTACGGCCATGGCGTGTAAATCATACTTTTCATTACAAGTTTTCTTGATTTTCATGATATGACCAGTCATTCATGTTCGACGTACAGTCATGTTATGCCATACAAAATTTTGGTATAAATCCCATTAACGATATGGCCAGGAGAGCACAAAGTCGTAGGCGGCTAGATAGATAGATAGATAGATAGATAGATAGATAGATAGATAGATAGATAGATAGATAGATAGATAGATAGATAGATAGATAGATAGATAGATAGATAGATAGATAGATAGATAGATAGATAGATAGATAGATAGATACGCTCAAAGTCGCCGAAGTTCGCTAAGAAATGCTACGCATTTAAAAAAAAGCCAGCAGTGTCACACCGTGAGAACCGTAGGACCGCGAAGCTGTAGTAATGATGGTAGTGACGACTTTCACGACAAAAAAGTCGTCCTCATCATCACCATCATTTCGGCATATTTATTTGAACAAAAAAGGATCATAATTTTTTGTTTCATTTATTTATTCACTCCTGCGTCTGGTCACGTGGCTAGCTTGACACTTACTGCTGCTGCTCCTTTGTCTACGAGGACGACGGCACGAGGGGACAGCTTCACTGTAAAAACGAATCATGTTCAGGACTGGAGAACATTTCTCTAACTGGCGTAAACTTGGTTGCAACAAGATCGGATGCACTGATCTGCCCGTCCGCGACTGTAATGATAGCTTACGTTTAAGGATTCGGTAGATCAGCGCTCCTCAAATACCAAGTTTTTTGGCTGTGGTTGCCTATCTTACATGTATGCTTAACACGACGATTACAAACCTCTGTTTCAAACAGTTTCAGTATAAGACGCTTCGGTGATTACGTGCAGCGTTGTTTCCTTCAGTTTCTTCAAGAGGAGAGACAGTGGTGTAACATAAGCCATGAGATATTAATCAAATGTAAAGTTATCTTCAGAGGCGTCTGTTTGCTACATGTGGCACCGTAGGTGGTCTGTGGGTTTACATTTCCCTAAATATTTAAGGCGATCGTCTCGTGCGGCTATGTTGCACTGCCGTCCGCGAGACTTGAGCAAGAATTTTGGAGATTTTGCCCGCCGGCCTTACGGTCTCGCAAGGCACCGTCCGCGCGATCTCCGAGCGAGCGATGACGTCCCCATCGCGTCACATGATGACGTAATCAATTGACATGCTCTATTAGTTATATGCGGGTCAGTCTCGGAGGCCCTGCAGCACCACCTAACGCGCAGAAAGCTGAAGTGCAGGGGGCAGGAACACTCAGTGAGAAGGGAAAGTAATTTAGTGTCTCTAACACTGCGGCTGATTATATCTTCGTCCGACTGCATTACTTAATTCCTTAGCAAGCGCGCTGCAGGATTTCGCCTTGGAGTGCTAGAGTAAACATGCTGCCCCTTTTTCCTGCGGACTCGATAATTTTCTCGGGCGCACTATATGATTCCGCTCGCCACAGGTGAAACGGCTCAAAACAGGAGAGTGCTATCCGCACTCGGTGTCCACGCGCTGTTGCCTGGTGACCGACCGCCACGGACAACAAGCGTGATGTTGGTCGCAACGATCGTTGAGGGCCAATCCTCACACAAGCTTCGCTCGTCGGGTAACACGGCCAGTTGTGTGAGCACTGAGCAACCAACAGAAACTGTTCGGGGACAGCTAATTGTGCCATTTCATTCCGCCTCCTCTTTTTTCTTCCTCTGGTGGAACAACGGTGAGTGTTCCAGCTTTTCCCAGTTATGTTTTTCTGGGTAGACGGCTGCATGAGTGGAGAATCTCTGCCATGTAGAGCCCGTATGTCACTACGATTATTTCTTTGCCCCTGGAATTGTTTAACATGTGCCTTTTTTTTGCCATATTTCAACGCTATTGATAAGTATGTGGTCATTTGTAACAGTTCTTGTAATCCTCCCGTCAGGCTTTTTTAGCGCACTTACTGCAGGTGACTGCTGAAATCAATGTTGAAAATGTAAGTGCATCCCTGTTTTTGATGAGTGCCAAGTACGGGCAAGGTACAGTGAAAAAAAGAAAATAAGACACTTGAAGTGAGGCTAAAACTGCACGAGAAAAACAAACTAGGAGAGGCGGAAGGCACCACGAGTGCTGCACGTTCTCTCCATCTGTCCTCGTTTGTTTCGCGGTGTTTTAACCTCACTCACAGTATGAACCAACAAGAACGTCAGACTGAATTACGTCAAGTTTGTTTGATTCGCGATGCACGTGCAGTTACCATACTAAAAAAGGGAGATGGGTTGTCAGCTTTAAATTACCTCCCTATACCTATAATTTCATTGTAGACCTTAGCGCAAAAAACAGGGACAAAGGGAGGACCACAGGAACACAGCTCAAACTATCTAATGAGTTTCATTGAAAACACAAACGCATATATACTCGTGCAACAAGTGACTTGGTCAAAATTTAAATGGGAACAAAGAAGACTTGATTTAGGAGCTGGCACTGAAGAAATCTATTTCCGTGGCATGCAGCGTGATAGAGGGCCTCGCTACTCATGTCTCGCCAGATCTGCCTAAATACACGCTTCAAATTCTCGCGCAACTTAATCTTTTAATCTTTAAAGCACCCGAGCATCTGTAACGACAAATTCGAACAAAGGGGTCCCCTCAATGAAGCTTTAAAATAATAATAATGATAATAATAATAATAATAATAATAATAATAATAATAATAATAATAATAATAATAATAAAAACAATATGCGGGGTTTTACTTCCCAAAACCACGATATGATTATGAGGGACGCCGTAGTGGAGGGCTCCGGAAATTTCGGCCATTTGGTGTTCTTTAACGCGCACTGGCAAGCTTTACGATCTAGTAATCTGTTAGTTAAACACAGTCCCGTCTGCCCGACGTAGCACTTCCCCCACTTGGTTTTGTAAACTAACTGAGCACATTGCGGCCACCTGCATAATAAAATTTTTAGATGCATTAACCATACTATCACCACATCAACATAGTTCTAGAAAACGTTTTTTAACCGTTACTTGGCTGGCTTACGTTGTTCATTTTTTAGCATCCGTTCTCGACACGGATGATCAAGTCGACATGATCTTCTTGTACTACAGCAAACCAATTGACCACGTTGCGCATGATAACTATTTAGTAAACTATAAACGCTTCTCATTCCGGATTTTCTCATTTCCTGGTTTTCCGCCTATTTAAATAATCGCTCACAATATCTTGGAATAAATAATAAAACATCGGGCACTCTTCCGATATCTACAGGGATGCCCCAGGGCAGTGTCCTGGGGCCACTTTTGTTCCTCATTTACATCAATGATCTAGTTTCAGTTATTAATGGCACAATAAAGATAGGCTTATTTGCTGATGATTGCGTATTATATAACGATATTCATTTCACTGGCGACCAACTTGCCCTCAGGTTACCCTTCGAGAATATGCTTTCTTGGTGTAATGAATGGGGCATGGAACTTTACTCTGATCAGACAGTACTTCTTCTCGTCACAAAAAGATTTCAACCCCTTAAGATTTCTTATTCCATAGGTTCTAAACCCTTAACCGAGGTTTGTCAATATAAGTACCTAGGTGTCGCTCTAACAAATAACTTAAGGCCAAGTGTCGGAAAAAAATTTTTAAAGTGATAATCACTAGATATTATTAGCCTACAATATAAAACAGACCTTTTTAGGCACATGTGAGCATTTAAAAGCAAGTTCTACTTTTTGTTATTTTTCATCATTAAAAATGTCATTAAAAGTGGGCCATACGCCAACACTTCTAACTCAAGTTCCGCTCATTAAAAAGATTTATTTTTTGTAGGGACATGAAAAAAGCTTTGGCCTGTGCAATGAACAAAAAAAAGAGATCTGATGAATATTAAAAACATAGTGATTAAAGAACCAAGAAAGTATGCACTAGCACTAGCGGCACCTTCGTATAACAGGCAGTCATATTAAATCTTGCTGCACGATTTTGCTTATTGAGGTCCATTGCACGCCTACTAACACGATAAGGAAGTGTACCAAGTTTTAACGAAAAATGTTTATTAGCAAGAAACTTATGACTGTTCGCGAACGGAAAATACCAGAAATGTAAGTTCTGAGAAAATCAACAAAAAAGATTTGAAACAGGTGACGCACTTACACAAGGTGATCACGAGCGCTAAAATTCTACATATTTGTAGCCAGTTCCATCATGGACCTTGCTACTGTGTCATTGCTCGAGCGGCAACTCTCAATTTTTAAATGCCAAGCATTTCTTAGCGAAATTCGGCGACTTTGAGCGTATCTATCTATCTATCTATCTATCTATCTATCTATCTATCTATCTATCTATCTATCTATCTATCTATCTATCTATCTATCTATCTATCTATCTATCTATCTATCTATCTATCTATCTATCTATCTATCTATCTATCTATCTATCTATCTATCTATCTATCTATCTATCTATCTATCTATCTATCTCGCCGCCTACGACTTTGTGCTCCCCTGGCCCTATCGTTAATGGGATTTATACCAAATTTGGTATGGCATAACATGACTGTATGACGAACATAAATGGCTGGTCATATCATGAAAATCATGACTAACTTGTCATGAAAAGTATGATTTACATGCCACGCTCATGGCGCGCTCGTGGCCGTTTCGTTAGCTTGATATACACCAAATTTGGGATTCAGTGACGTGACTTTATGACGAACACAAATGACAGGTGGTAATATGGAAATCATGACTTGTCATGTGCGACATGACTTGCATACCACGCTCATGGCGTGCTCGCGGCCTTTTCGTTAGCTTGAGATACACCAACTTTGGTATTGAGTGACGTGACTGTATGACGAACATAAATGACGAGTGGTAATATGGAAATCATGACTTGTCATGTGCGACATGACTTGCATGCCATGCTCATGGCGCGCTCGCGGCTGTTTCGTTAGCTTGATATACACCAAATTTGGTATTGAGTGACATGACTGTATGACGAACATAAATGACAAGTGGTAATATGGAAATCATGACATGTCATGAGCGACATGACTTGCATTCCACGCTCATGGCACGCTCGCGGCCGTTTCGTTAGCTTTATATACACCAAATTTGGTATTGAGTGACATGACTGTATAACGAACATAAGTGGCAGGTGGTAACATGGAAATCTTTGCATGCATGTGATCTACAACGCCATTTACATGCCACGCTGATGGTGCGCTTGCCTTCAATTCGCTAGCTTGATATACACCAAAATTGGTATTGCGCGACGTGACTGTATGACGAACATAAATGACAGGTCCTAACATGTAAAACATGACATGCAAATTATGTAAAGCATGATTTGGTCCTTCCTGGCTGCTTCGCATTACATCGATTCCCGCAGTGCGTGGGATCTGCCCGCTTTTTTCTTCTAGTTTGTATTGCAGCATCAGTGCCATGACGGTGGTGGTGGTGGTGAAAAACATTTAATAACAAAAGAGAGGTGTGGGACGGGACGCTTTCGCGCTGCGGTGCTGATCATTTGTGAGGCAAGCTTTTGCAGTGTAGAGGCCTGGATCGATTCGAATTTGCTTAAAAATATCAATTGTGCTTGTGTTGCCATTATTTAAATGACACAGAGCGTCAAACAAAGGAAATTTGCTGATTTACAGACTCATGTGAACTTGAGTGTGAACGACACATGTACCAAGTTACGCGTTCACCTGGTGAGAAGTTTATGACTTTTATGAACAAAAATGATGTGTTGACAGCGTTTTTAGAGCATTATAACGCGTTGGCACTTGATCTGTTTGCTAAATAGCGAACAAAATAGTACATTTCAAGTTAATCTTATGAATCACAGAAAACTGGCACGTTCAGTTTCGGTTTCGTAGGTGATAGGTGGTCTCACATTTTCGCTTGTATATTTTTAAAACATCTGCGTAGACAAAAACTTCGTGCAGCAAAATGATGGGTAATGAATTGCGCATTTAACATCACCAGAAACAAAAAAAAATGTCATTTAAAACAAAAAAGGTCGCTTTCTACACTTGGCCTCATGCCTAAACATGGAACTCCCACATTGCTAACATCTGTTCTGCTGCTCTTCGCAAACTTTGCTTATTACGTCGCAAGCTTAAAGGGACCCTAAAGTGCAAAAATCAATCGACTTAGATTGATAAGTTGTACTCTGAGAACTCTAATGTCGTTAATTTCACCACCATAGGCTTATTAATAGAAAAGAAAATGAAGGTGAAAGTTTCGTTTTTAAACATCGGGCCGGAATGCCCTCATGTGACGTCACATATTTCAACTTAATAAACAAGTAAAAAATTCCTACGAAGACAAATTTCAAAGTGTACTTTTTCGTCTTCTGACGACAGTGACTGAATGAAACGTCCTGAAACTTGGTATGTTAAGCCTATCACCCCCCTCAGCGGACAATGTACCTCATTTTTACCGATTTGGAACTAGGTGTGACCCAATAGACTACGTCATAATCTATGACGTCATAGCATTTGGTGCGGGAATGTTAAGAAGGTGTCGCCACCTGCATTTTCTTTTCGTGTGTTTTCTCGCTATACCAAGCGTCTTCTGGCGTTAAGAGCGGTGTTTTCAGTATTGGGAAATTGTAATTTACTAATACACAAGAAATCTTTTTTCTCTTCAGGGTCCTCTAAAAATTCACCACCACATATTAAACGTCTCGGCTTATGAACACTCGATCCGGTCTAAGCTTGAGTACGCTTGCATTATACAGGGTGTCCCAAGCTATCTTTAGGCCAAGGGTTTAAAAATAGAATTATTTGAGGCAGGCGAGTGAAGTCAGTTGAATATTGCTTACAGCCATCTTGCGCACTACAGGCAATTTTTTTGTTTCGTAATTAACTGATTTGTTAATTATGATTAATTTACTAACTTGATAAATATTGACTTTACGCAAGAAATGAGAGTTGCAAAGTACGAGAGCGTCTTCAGAAATCCCCATTGCATTATTTGCGATAAAGAAAGTTTTACGCGTACCATTTTTTCCGTGCTGCAAAGAAAGCCCGCGAAATACAAAAAATACCACGTGACTAGCGCATTCGCGCGCCGCGACCGTGCTGCTTTCAGCCGTGGTTTGAGCGAACAAAATCAGCCGCAGGCCGCGATTCGCCGGCTCCGTTGCAGTGGCAGGCCAATAAGTTTACGGCGGTTTCTTGGCCCATTGCCAACCATTTGGCGCGCGTGACTGTGAAAGTTCTAGCGAGCGCGGGCGAAGAAACCACCGTCAAATTATCGGCCTACTGCTGAAATGGAGCCGGCGGATCGTGGCCGCAACTGATTTTGTTCGCTCAAACCACGGCTGAGAGCAGAACGGTCGCGGCGCGCGAATGCGCTAGTCACGTGGTATTTTTTGTATTTCGCGGGCTTGCTTTGCAGCACGGAAAAAATGGTACGCGTAAAACTTTCTTTATCGCAAATAATGCAATGGGGATTTCTGAAGACGCTCTCGTACTTTGGAACTCTCATTTCTTGCGTAAAGTCATTATTTATCAAGTTAGAAAATTAATCATCATTAACAAATTAGTTAATTACGAAACGAAAAATTGCCTGTAGTGCGCAAGATGGCTGTAAGCAATATTCAACTGACTTCACTCGCCTGCCTCAAATAATTCTATTTTTAAACCCTTGGCTAAAGATAGCTGGGACACCCTGTATATGGGACCTGTACACTAACGCATAAAAAAAAAATTCAGGAGACGGCTCTGCGGTTTATATTTTCTTTATATGGCCACCAGTTTTTGCTACAGCCTTTGTAGGGTCAAATCAAGATATTTTTTTTCTCAATGCAATCCCAGCGCAAGGATCAGCGTTTAGAGTTTTCGTTTTCTTTGCTTAATTGCAACACAGTAACATAAGCCCAATCATATCTCCCAAGAACTTGTAAGGAATGGAATTCCCTGCCTGCATCGTTAACAAGCACCACTGACTCTAGTCAGTTTAAGAAAAAAGCTTAAAACAGTTATAATGTAATTACCCACTTTATGTGTTGTAACAATTTATTTATTGCGGTTATTGCCCTGCACCATCCAATGAAAATAAAAATAAAATTATTGTTCATCATTTGCGATATTTTTACGACATTTGCCTTGTGTTCCTTTTGCTTATATTGTGTGCATTGCCGTTCGCCTCTAAAATGGGCTGTGTACCCTAACGGTAAATAAATAAATAAATAAATAAATAAATAAATAAATAAATAATCGGGAGCTGGTACTCGACACCGCACCATACTTATCTCCACTTACATGCCGGCGCTTATTTTTTCCTGCACTAAGGTATTTAAATGCTCTTTCTTTGAGCAAACAATTACAGTTGGGAATTACCTGTCACCTGACTACCTATTCTCTACAGGACAGTCGAGCTCCTCCTCCTAGGTTACTTTATTCACAATCCCCTTCTGCAGTGCTAGTTAGGATTGGTTCTATTTTATTTACTTAATAATTTGCTTCACACGTTCTCTATTCACCCTCGCATAATTGAAGTGCCATTTGCCGCCTGTATTACCGTCATTTCTTTGCTTTTACAGCGAAAGCTGTTATGAGATCACAACAAGGGCCGTTTTCGCGCCGTAGTTGTCCGCCGCCGCCGCCGGTGTCCGTGACCGCCGGACAAGGCGCGAGCATAAGAAGCTTGCCGAGCAAGCTCCTAAATTATTTTCCGACGGGCGGAATCGAATGGGCGACCTCTCGCTCCGCACCGCTCGGCGTTAACGGCTCAGCCACAGAGGCGCACATCCTCCAGCATACTAGCGGCAAGCTATTTATGTACTACACCATTTACCACCGGCGGTACGCCGATCTCGGGGGGATAGATCAATGTCAGCGTGTTCTCTGCATTACCAGCGAGGTAGCGCTAAGGGCCCGCTCGTCGCCCCGCTCGTTGCGATGCGTTCCGTAACGTGCCAAACGTGCACTTTGCCCCACGGGACGTAGTCGCCCGTGCGCGCGCTCTTATCTCCTGATGCGGGCAGTTTCTAGGTCATCTGCTTCCGCAGGAAAGGTTGCGTTTAGGTTACAGATCACACAAAGGTCCCTTCGCTGGCTGCATAGGCCCCGTTAGCGAAAGGAGCGCGCTGTTCAAACACTGTAAAGTAACAACTGTGACACTTGTTAGTTCGCGCTCGTCGTGTGTATACCTGCGCGTACGTTTCGTGCGTCCTTTGTGCTGGAACAGCGCGTTAAGTGTCGAGCTGTGAACGTTAGTTCGCGCTCATCCTGTGTGTTAGCGACAACTTGTAGTTTTGGGCGAGTCGGTTCATGATGCAAATAACTAGAACAGCGCGAAAAAACGAACGACAACAAGGAACACACACAACAGGACATCACAGCGCTAGTCCAGTTGTGTGTGTGTTCCTTGTTGTCGTTCGTTTTTTCGCGCTGCTTCTAGTTATTCGCATGCTGTGTGTGTTCTTTTCGTGCGTCCTTTGTTCTTGAGCAGCGCGCTGCACGTTTCCATCTGCTTGCCGTTCTTCGCGTGACATTTCAGTTTGTTGCTATCGCATTCATTGCTTCGCCTTGCGGCGAAGCTGCGACTTTTTTATGGATGACATCCTTCGTTACATCCATGTTACTGTGCTAACCCGGTGTCTCACCTACTAATTCTAGGGTGAGACTTTGTCTTCTTCTTCGGCCGCAATATGTTGCGGAGAACGTGTTCTGCACCTTACCGATACAGACTCCATGCTCGACGCAGACATCTACTAGCCGCTTCGCCTGTTCTCTTCGGAAGATCTCCAACTACCGCCACATCACGAGCAAATTGTGACGAAAAAATCTAGCGGCCCTGACAATGTTCCAAACGAATTCCTAAAGCGATACGCAGAATGGTGCACCAGATACCTTGGCATTATCTATCGCATTTCACTTTCAACTGCGCGTGTGCCAAGCAAAGGTGATACCAATTCATAAATCTGGCGACACAAACTCTCCTTCAAACTACCGACCTATTTCTCTTACCAGTACATCATGCAAGATCCTAGAAAATATAATTTTAAAACACCTGACAGTATATCTTGAAGAAAATCGCATACTATCCCCTAGCCAGCTCGGTTTTAGACGCGGGATATCAACAGTAACACAATTAACGGAAGTTGTTCATGACATCGCACGGACGACTGACAATCGCGGCCAAACAGATATTATATTCCTGCACTTCAGCAAAGCGTTTGATCGCGTGTGTCACAAGAAGTTAATTGCAAAACTAGAGGCAATAATTGGTGCTGCAAACATTTTAGCTTGGATTGGCGATTTTTTATCCCAGCGTTCGCAATTTGTTTATCTCGATGAAGCGTCATCCGATATTGTTCCCTTCTCGTCTGGTCTACCACAAGGCTCGGTCTTAAGGCCCTGACTGTTTTTAATTTATATTAATGGCATCGTCACTAACACTGAATGCAACATAAAACTTTTCGAAGATGACAGCATTATCTATAAAGACATGATGTGTTACGAAGACCACCACACCTTAAACAGACAACTTAACGTGATAAACACCTGGTGTGAACAATGGCAAATGTGTATTAACACTAGCAAATCTGTGTCAATGACGGTAACAAGAAAGAAGATCCCATTGGAATTTACTTACTCACTTAGTGACAATAAACTAACTAAAGTTCATCACAAATATCTAGGACTAACTCTTACATCCCGACCTCAGGTGGAACCTACACATTGCCAACATCTCCCCAAAAGCCACCCATAAATTGTTCTTTTTAACGCGATAGCGTTAAAGAGCTCGTTTCGCAGAAATTCCGGCGTCGGCGTTGGTGTCGGCGTCGCGTCGTTGGTTGTGAGCGAAAACTCATCATCTTGCCCGTGACCGAAAAATCTAGAAAGATGCAAATAAAATAAATAATAAAAATTTTCGGGTCCGGGTGAGGATCGAACCCGTGTCGTCTGCGTGGCAAGCAGCTGTTCCACCACACAGCCAGCTAGCCACCCATTACAAACGGCACACTGCGCGTATTCCCTTAACACCAAGTAGTGGGTGCAAAGCAAGTTCGAAAACATTTCCCACATTTGCCGCGCATTATTGCTCCTGGTTTAAAGCATGCTACCCATTACATAGTATGCACTAAGTGATTGAAGTACGCACTAGGGACAGGATATCGCTATCGCGTTCAACTCTCAAAGGCGAAGATTAAGGGTCCCCCGATTTTTTTTAAAGGGTCCCTCAAGTCTGCTCCCACCCCTATCAAACTCCGCAGTTATACAACCTTTGTGCAGCCAGTGCTAGAATACGCTAACACTGTTTGGTTCCCTCACAATATTACTAACATAAATCAACTAGAAAAAGTTAAAAAAAAAGCCTTACGGTTCATTCATAACAAATACAAACGTACTGTCTCGCCCACTGAACTTCTGGCATCATGCGGTCTAGACACACTGACAGTCAGAGCAAAACAAGCTCGTTTAAAATTTATTCATAACCTTCTGCACGACCACTTCAACATAAATTTTCAAAGTACATCAACTTCTCTAATTTCCGGATATCACGTAATAAACACGATAAAACGTTAGATGAATACTTTTGCAACTCCAGCACATTTTTTCCTACTGCAGTTAGGGGGTGGAACCGCCTTGACCCAACAATAGCAAACATTGAATCACCGTCAACCTTTTGTTATGCGATAGAAAATAAGCCCTAACCATGAAAAAAAAAAAGGTTTCATATTTATGCAAATTGTTCTTTTGTTGTTTGAATGACCTTTTTATGTTGCATTAGATTGTGTTAAGTTTCACTGCTGAGTTGTAAATAGTAATGTTGTATTAGAGATAACATTTCTATGTATGATACGCAAATGTGCTCTGCGATGTGTGTATTACGTCCGTGCTCACGTTGAAATCAGTATGCCCACCTGCCTTGGTCTCCAAGTGAGACTGGCAGTATTGAAAATAAATAAATGAATAAATAAATAAATAAATAAATAAATAAATAAATAAATTGTGAGCCCAACATCTAAGGACATCGACCACGGTGACGTCTTGGTTTCCCCTTCGTCAAATTGCGTGACTAAAGGCACAGCTTTCGCGTCAGGTGTGGTACGCTTTCGCAACGGCTCCGCGCTCGTCATTGCAATGAATGCTACATCGGAGAAAATTCTCCTTCCACAGGGAACCGAGTAGCCTGCGTTGTCGATGCTGAGCCTGTAAGCGTCGCAACACTTGCAATCGACGCACGCAAAATAAAGCTTAGTTGCGAGTGCGCCTCTTTCCTGTCATCTTCTTTCTTACCATTTTCGTACGTGGTGCTACACCCAAACCTGCAATGAAATACCAACTAGCCTGCATTGACGCCCTTGTCAGTATAGCTCCACTTAAGCCTGTCTCCACCAGCGACCCTCCTACTTGTGAGCCTAGTTCTTCCTCCCCCTTCACAGCACTTATCAGCGATGACGTAACAGCTGCGCAGGCGCAGCAGCTGCTTACTTTGTTAACAGAACACGCCGATTCTTTTGACGCCTGCTCCTCGACGTTGGGCCAGACTACCACTGCAGCGCATCGTATTCAGACAGAGGGAACATCTATTGTGCACCGCCGCCCGTACCGCGTGTCTCTTGCTGAGCGAAAGATCATAAGGGAAAACGTCGCTGACATGCTCCAGCGAGAGGTAATTCGTCCATCAGCTAGCCCTTAGACTCTGTCGCATATGCGGGCTTTCTTCTGTCGTGCCCACCAGTTGCCTCTAAGGCTGCAAGCTGACCAGAGGGCGCTACATCATATTGAGCGTATGCACCGAGCCCCAGATGGCAAAGCACTCGTTAATAGGCTGATCAGGCGCCCGTTTTCTCACATGGGTAAAATGGCGGCGTTGTTCAATCGGCATTACTGGCAATTCTGAAGAAACCAATGCGTTGACAACATCGAAAGAGCACAGCAAATGCACCTTCCGTATTCATCCATCAATTCCAGGAATACGCAAAAAGTGTGACCAACCTGTTTTGGCACTATACCAATTAGCCCATTCACACTTATTTGAAGAATTTGAGGACTACGCTAAAGTATTTACGGACGCATCTGTACGTAGCGACGGCCTGGGCGCTTCTGCAGCCTTCTTTTGCCCTTCAACAGACATCAGGCGGTTGTTTAAAATACCCTACCCATCATCGTCAGTGACTGCAGAACTAGCAGCGATTGATGTCGCCCTTAAATACGTGCAGGAGGGATTACCAGCAACGAAGGTCGTCGTCCTTACAGACTCTCGTGGTGCCCTTAGCAGACTCACCCGAAAGGAGGCCGACAGCCCAATTCTCTGCAGCATCACGGAATCCGCCAACAAAATTCTCTCAAGTGGGGTGTCCCTAGCTGCCCAGTGGGTACCTTCGCACGTGGGAATTGCTGGAAATGAAGAGGCGGATCGCCTTGCTTCATCTTGTGGACATGATAATTGTGACTACCCGGAAATTTCATCTATGATGGACAACGCTCGCCTGCTTATACACCGACACCTCCTAAAGCAGCACCCAGACCAGCGTGTCGCGAATGGATCGTTCCCTCCCCGTGTTCGTGGTCGTGGCTTGTCTCGTCCTTCCAGAGCACTATTATATAAACTAAGAGTCGGCTCTGTGTTGGTGCGGGAACGCTTATGCCGCCAAGGGCGTGCAGACAGTCTGTTGTGCGCAGCTTGTGGCTCCTGTGAGACACTTGATCATCTTATAATGCACTGCCCCGCATTCGCTACGCAGCGGGCTGTACTGATTAAGGAATATAAATTCCTGGGACTGAAGTGCGCGACCCTAGACGATTACCTCTTTCCGAGAGGTTGTGCTTCTCGACGCGACCAGGCCCATCGAGCTCTATTGACTTTTATGGACCAAACGGACCTAGCCACCCGTTTATAGACGTTTTTTTTTTTCGTGTTTATTTATGCTTGTCTAAGTCTTCGTCAATTTTTCTTATACTTCCCTCTCTTCTTCCCTCTTTCTCTCCTCCTATCTCCCTCTCCTCTCTCTCTTCCCTCCTCCCGAAAGAGTAAGCAGGCGTTGTGCCCCTCCAGGTGGCAGTTGCCAGCTTGCTCTCTCCCTCTTTCCTCTGTGTCCTTGCGTATCTGTGTATGCAAATCAAATAATAATAATAATAATAATAATAATAATAATAATAATAATAATAATAATAATAATAACACGAGTGCATCGGTATAATTTATGTCCTTTCTCTTTGTTCGAGACCCTAAAAAGTCCTGCACTGCTAACCTTTTGAAAACCTACCCGTTTTGCTACACCTGTCGTTTTTACGCACACGCACTTACATACAACGCGGGCGTATAATTATAGCAGACGGGGAGGCGACAATTCGTAGCACTCGGGCACAAACTGAAGTGGCCACCGCGGCGCTCGCGGCGCAGTGGCACTAAAGTCACTGGAACGGGGAAAGTACCGCGACCATCCGGGCCGCCGCCATATCTGGTCCAGCGCGGCTGAAGCTGCGGCGGAGCAGTGTTGATTTTACGCGGAGTAACGCACGTTTTACACATTGCGTGCGCTTCTGCAGCCCCGAATGAAGCATACCGTTGTTCTTTAACTGACTAAGAAAGCGATAGCGCCAATGTCAATTGCCTACGCGCGCGCGCACGCGTACTAACACGATAAAGAAATGCGAACTGCGCGGTGTTTAGGCGCTCGGCTCTCGGCATTTATTAAATGGGAAGCATTTCGCGGCGAACTTCTGCGCCTTTGAAGGTTCGACCAATCTATCTATCTACCTATGTAGCCGCCAACGACTTCGTGCTCTCCTGGCCGTTTTCTTAATGGGATCTGTAACAAAATTGATATGACATAACATGACTGTATGACGAATACAAAGGCAGGTCATAGCATGAAAATCATGACATGCATGTGATGAACCGCACGATTTACACGCCACTGCCTTCGTGCTCTTGCGGCCGCTTCCTTAATTTTATATATACCCCAGTTAGTATGGCATGACAAGAGTGCATGACGAACCTAAGTGACTGGTCTTAGCATGCAAATCGTGACACGCATGTCATGTACAACATGATTTATGAAACGTGGTCTAGGGCTTGTCGCGGCCGTTTAATTAAATGGATGTATGCCAAAATTGCTATGACGAGATATATGTGTATGTCAAATGTAAAGAACAGGTGGTAGTGCAAAAATCATGACTTGCATGTCATGTTCGGCATGACTTAAATTACCACACTCATGGTGCGGCCCGTTCGCTAGCTAGATATACACCAAAACTGATATTGCAATACGTGACTGTATGACGAACATAAATAACAGGTGTAAACATGAAAATCCTAACATGCATGGTATGTACAGCATGATCTAAACGCCGCGCTCATGGTGTGCTAGCGGCCGGTTCGCTATGTGGATACAAACCAAAAATGGTATTTTGTCACGTGACTGCATGACGAACAAGAAGGACAGGTGATAACATGAAAATAATTGCATGCATGCCACGCTCACGCTACGCTCGCTGCCATTTCGCTAGCTTGGTATTGCGGGAGGTGGCTGTATGACGAACATGAATAACAGGTAGCGAAAAGGAACATGTCATACTTTCTTGTCATATTTTCTTTCATGGAAACAAGGTGACATGTCACATTTTCTCGTTACAACCTATCATTTATGTTCGTCATTCAGTAACGACATCACGCCATACCAATTTTGGCGTATATCAAGATAGCGAACCGGCCGTGAGTGCACCATAAGCATGGCACATAAATCATGGCTTACATGACATGCATATCATATTTTCTTGTTACAACCTGTCATCTATGTTCGTCATACAGTCACGTCACGCATTACCACTTTAGGTGTACGTCAAGCTAGCGAACCGGCCCCCGAGCCCACCAAGATCATGGCATGTAAATCACGCCGACACTGACATGCACGTCATGATTTTCATTGTAGCACTTGTTATTTGTGTCCGTCACACAGTCGCCTTACAAAATACCAATTTGGGTGAATATCAAGCAAGCCAACCGGCCGTGAGCCCACCATGAGCTCGGCATGTAAATCATGTTGCACATGAATACCACGTCACGATTTTCATGTTTCCACCTTTCAGTCATGTTCGTCATAAAGTCAACTCACAAAATACCAGTTTTGGTGAAACTCAAGCCAGCCAACCGGCCGCGAGCCCACCATGAGCGCGGCATTTAAATCATGCTGTACATGAAATGCATACCATGATTTCCATGTTACCACCAGTCATTCATATTCGTCATACAGATATATCTCGCCGTATAAATTTTGGCATACATCCATTTAATCAAACGGCCGCGAGCGCGCCGAGACACTAGCGAGGCGAGCGAGCTGGACCATTTATGTGGCGAAGCCCGCCGAGAGTGCGCGGCGGCGAAGAGAAAAAGGAACGCGGTACTTTCCCCGTTCCAGTGACTTTAAGTGGCACAATGCCCTGTTGCGCCACCTGTAGCTGCTGCACGTTTCCCGCAGTGCTAACGAGCAATAAAGGCCTTTTATCTTGCCCTAGTAATCAGGAACGTCAAATTTTTTCATCTTTTATGGTTTGTGGCGCTTCTGGTTTCCGCTCTTGCTTAACTTTTAACGCCAGAGCATTAAAAAGCTCGTTTTGCATAAATTCCGGCGTTGGCGTCATTGGTTGGGAGTGCAAAACCGGCGTGGTCCATGCCCAACTGCGATGGATAGAAATCAGAAGCGGAGCCAGAAATGTTTTTCGGGGGGGGGGGGGGGGGAGTTCAACCATACTTTATGTGTGTTCGTGCGTATGTTTGTATGTGTGCGTGTATATATACGCAAGCAAAACTGAAAAATTTCGGGGGGGGGGGGGGTTGAACCCCCCCCCTTGGCTACGCCACTGATAGAAATAATAAAATCATGGGTACGACCACGAATCGAACCCAAGCCTTCTTGTAGTAAGCGGGTGTCCTACTACAGAGCAACTGCTCGAAACTGGTTCGTGGAAAAAGCCATATGCCGGAGAAATCTGAAGCACGCCTGATCTTCGCCTTCAAGAGTAGAATGGGTCAGCGTAATCGTGCCCTGCTCGCAACGCCTTCTCAATCGCTAACCTGGCTTCCATTCTCGGTGGACACCTCAGCCGTGCCATCAACAAATAAACGTATGTGCGCGAAACATTGGCCGTTTCAAATCATGCTAGAACTGGGCTTTGCATGCACAGTTGCAAAGTGCCCCCTACGCCTTAATTCTTCCTTTTGAGCATTGGCGAAAAAGCCACTACGGGTCCGCAAGGCAACACCAACAGTTGCGCAGCTTCACATTTTTTTTATGCTGTTGCTGATGTCGATTAATTATGTCTGAACTCATTGTATAACGGGTGGGCCTTTGAACCACCCACTTGTTGCGAAATTCACATCTTTTTGCGCATGGCGCGAGTCTATGCTTCTGCAACGCAATATTACAAGCGTTAAAGTAGGTAAAGCTGAGGCACTCTTTGAAAGGCAAAAATGACTTGCGTGTAAGGACAGTTTAGCCTCTGCTGATTGCGAAAAGCGATGTGGAGAGTTCTCAAAAGTGATCGGAAATAGCAGCTTCTGGCAAAAAAACAGAGGCTTTCGTGAGAGGCTGAGCGAGCGCTGCGACGTCATCCTGGGTATTCCTTGCTATCTGTTACAGCAGCAGCAGTGCGGAAGCATGGCCTCCTCGATTAGCTCCGGCAATTGTCCCTCGCGAGTTAGTCACGGAGGCCATGGTTGAAAATACGAGAGACGCTTGTTCACGTTGCTCTCGGCTGTTTGTCGTGATGGCATATGTCGTAATCCAGCGGCAGAACTTTCAGTTTCGTTATAATTACTTGAGCCTTCGTAACATACACAGCGCTTTCGCAGTTCGGATCAGTCAGGGGCGGGAACCTCCCGTCGGAGCGCAGCACGGCTCCGCATAAAGAACCGCAGATGACGTAAGATTCCACGCCCACACTTCCAGCTCTCTCGCGTGGGCGGAGCTAGACAAAATTTTCTTTCGTCTATTCTAAAGCTCCTGCTGCAACAACCGCGGGAAACATTATGCCATCGTCGACAGTAATGTAGGTCCTTACAAACTACGAAGTGTTACCGAACTCTAAAACCTCTCAGCTTCCCTTTAATGGAGTAGTGACAAGCTATTTAAACATATTTGGATTTTCGCTCGAAATAAAAACACTAGTGACGGGAACCCTAAGAAAGTGTTGTGGTGCCTGGGAATTCATCGAATAAGTTTTAATGCCGCTACCTTAAAAAACAATTTCGGTTTGAATATAAAGCTTCTCAGTTACGTGTCATCTCAGAGCGACGTCACGAGGAGATTCACGACGTACAACGATGAGTGGATTGTCGTCCTGTGACCCCGACAGTTCTTTTTTCTAAGTTTACCGCTTGAAAGGGGCGGGTTTTCCTCAGCATGTTATTACTGCTGTGGCCGAAGGTCTTCTCAAGACCGTTAAACATGCTCTTGAGGGTGAGGAGAACTCTTCACCAGCAATCGAGCCAGTGAAGCAGAAATGCGCCGTCATACCTTACATTCACGATGTCTCACATAGACTGAAAAAGATAGGGAACAATGCTAATGTCAGAGTGGTCCTTTCAGCGCCGAACAAGCTTTATAATCTGTGCAAGGCTACCTACCTCGGTTCTGAGAAACCCAGGTGCCAGAAAAAGCACAAAGAAAGCTTTGTTAAATGTGAGAGCAACATCGTGTATGAGTTACCGCTGTCCTGTGGCAAGAAATACATAGGGCAGACGGGACGGTGTGCAAACGACAGGCTGCGTGAACACGCTAACAACGTGCGAACTGGAGGCGTGGGACATTTGGCATTCCACTGCAGGAAGTGCGGGTGTGATCCCATATATTCGCAGTGTATTGCGATAGGAAGAAGCCAGGAGCAAACGACACGAGAGATAATTGAAGCGGCGAAGATAGCAAGCCTGGGAGACGCGTGCGTTAGTGCACCTTCTATAGATCTCTCGAAAAAAGAACTTGATTTTTTGAGCAAGGCCCACAGAGTGGCTCGACGGTAATGACAAGCTTGAATGTCCTCTTCATCTCGCAGAAAGAAAAACATTCCAGCATCATTTTGTTGTCTGCATATCTTAACTTGCATGCATTTCATCATTGGTTTTCCTAATCTTCCTGTACACTGCGCCTGCGTGTGTTGCGTTTTGTTGTATATGTATATATGTACCCCTGTGAAAAATAAAGCATTTTGTTGGAAGTCAGCGCTTGTGTTCGCGTCGCTTTTCGTCCTTGTCCCTCAGTGCGCTAAAGAAGTGAAAGATGAATAACCAACATGCCCAAGCATACGTTCTTTTTTCTAAGATTTACGCTGCATACAGGACGTAGAGTTCGCAAAGCTCATTGGAAATGTGTTGACGCGTCAGGATGATGTCCATTGCGGTGGAGCTTGCAGTTGCTCTGCGTCGAAAACTTTAAAATGAAAGTAAAATATTTTATGCGCGCTTTCTGACTCTGGTGCGCGGAGAGCGTTAACATAATGAATACCAAGGAAACTAAAAAGGTCCTAAAGACTTTGTAGCGCAGGAAAAACAGACACAAAGAAAAAGGCACCAGACGACATACCAGCGCTCGTATGTCGTCTGGTGTCTCTTTTTCCTGCGCTACATAGTGTTTAAGATGTTCAACCAACAGGCCCGATTCGCCACAATCCTGAAAAATGTCGCTATTTGGTGCGTATTTGGTGGTTACTTTCTGCCAAACAGATGGCCAGAGCTCCATTCCCACTCGAACCTAAAAACTTTCATTATATATATATATATATATATATATATATATATATATATATATATATATATAATAATGAAAGTTTTTAGGTTCGAGTGGGGAAGCTGGCCATCTGTTTGGCAAGAAAGTAACCACAAAAGTAACCACCAAATACGCATGCTGGTACTTAAACTGTTTTGATATATATATATATATATATATATATATATATATATATATATATATATATATATATATATATATATATATATATATATATTTCAAAACCAGCATCCGTATTTGGTGGTTACTTTCTTGCCAAACAGATGGCCAGAGTTCCATTCCCACTCGAACCTAAAAACTTTCATTATATCTTTATTCGTTTCTATGGGGATTTTTTGGTCACAGACAAGGCCGATTTTTTGTTCGCAACCAACGACGCCGACACCGGGATTTCATCGAAACGAGTCCTTTAGCACATACATACATACATACATACATACATACATACATACATACATACATACATACATACATACATACATACATACATACATACATACATACATACATACATACATACATACATACATACATACATACATACATACATACATACATACATACATACATACATACATACATACATAGTGCGAGTTGTCACGTCAACACAAGTGATACCGCGTTTCAGGAGCGTATAAATGCAACTTGTCTCGTCACACCCTGCGAATTGCGCAATGGGTGGTTTTAAAGACCCAACCATCACACAGTGCTCAGGCATAAGTGATCATTATAATCAGCAACATTACCTGCTGTAGGCATTCCAGGACAGCTCAAATGAAGCAAAACTGCTAGCCGGCCTAGTTGGAACAAATTCATGATACTAATTTGCGCGAAACAAACGGGGTCGAAGAAAGGGTACACACGGACAAGCGCGAATTTGCGCTTGTCCGTGTGTATCCTTTCTTCATCCCCGTTTGTTTCGCGCAAATTAGTACCATGAGCTCAAATGAGACGAAGCAAGTGGGAAAAAATATAATAGCGAACTTAGCAACCCTGCAGGTTTTAGACTGCTTTTGGGAAAGAGGCGAAAGGAATCTAGAAATGCAGAAACTGAAGTTTCAGCTTCAAAAGAGAACTCCGGCTGTTTTTCGATATTCACTGATTCCAATGGAACTTTCAACATATGTTCTCTTCGGAACCTTGATGATATGTGCCAAATTCTTTAGAAAATGAATTTTAATAATTGGCAGCCAATTCCGAAACACGCCTCGAAACGCGGGCCGCTTTGTGTACGAGACGTAACGTGCCTAATCTTTTTGAACCCCATCTCGCCCAGCAGACGGATGTAGCGCGTGCTTTCTCCTACGAGGCGACGACGACGCGGGCACAGTTCGGTTTTGTTGGCTGCATAGCGTGTTAGTCGTCGTTGACATCTGGTCTTACAGTAAGCTCGCACGATATTGAGGAGATCGATGCGGGGCAGGTCAGCCACTTCACGCGCCGGCGGGTCGAAATCAAAAGGCGATGCGTCCGCGCTCAGATAGTAGCTGCAATCATCGCTGAACTCGTCACTGATAAGTTCAGGCCGAGCTGGCACAGGGGAGTTATTCTCGCGGTGTCCACTTAGTGGACATGTCCACTTCAGCCTCCACTGATTGGCTGGAGCTCGGCGAGCAGCTCGCCGCCTGTTTCCGGTCTTTCTTCCGCAACGTCATTTTGACGCCACGCAGCTTTCACAACTCTCGACACAAATGAGAAAGACGGAATGCATTTCGCCGCAGCGAATGCTGCCCCCAGAGATCCGCTTTTGGACGCACATCTCGGAGGCCATGCGTGAACTCTAATCACGTTAGCCATTGAATAAGGTTTAACGCGGCCGCCCGCCTGACACACCTGGAAGGTCGGTACGCAACCCCTGCATCAATCTTCAAACATCTCCACACGTTCATACGCAAGGTCAGACTTGTCAAGTTTGTTTAAGAGTCCTGTTACTGTACATTTCGTGCACTTTCTATCTCTTTTCGCTGGGACTGTGCTGGCGGGTTCGGTGCGTCTACGTCGTCAAGAGCGCCATGACGTCACCACTCGCCGTTTTTTTGCGTAATTGACCGCGCTCCGCCGAAGCGGACATGTCCACTAGGTGGACACGGCGAGAATCGCGCCCCAGCTTGATTCCGCGTCGGATGACGTCGCCAGTTTCCTTTTCGCTCGACGGAAGAGGCACGTGAGCTGTGTTTACTAAGGCCCCCCTATTTTTCAAAGGTAGCGCAAACTCCTCCTCTCAGCGCCGTTTCCTCCTCGCCCGTCACTTCCGGCCGCCATTATTGGGCGAGACTCGCAAGACGCGCCCGGCCAGCATGCGGTGCGTCGAAGCGCTTGCTTGTACTTGCGACAATTCTGGGCGCAGATTCACACAGCTGTTCTTACGTAAGATGTGTAGTAAAAATAGTTTGTGGTTGGTCGGTACATTAGCTATCATTTCGCGTTTTGTAAGCAACAAATCGCACACTGGTGCCGGCATATATAAGAAATTCCATTGCGGCACCTTACGTGCGAACAGCTTTCTGGACTTGGGACCTGTTTTGACAACGTGAAAACCTAGCATTTGTGCATTGTATTTGACTTCATAAATGTAGGAAGCGTCGTTCGCACCAGGTGAACAAGAGGCAGAACATGTTAAACGCAATCCTAGGAAGTCTTTACAGCTGCCGTTTTTCTTTTCGGATACGGTGGTGTTTGTTCACAAGACGCATTTTGGAAAATCAGACGCTACATCAAATTATGAACACATAACACGGCGGAGGCACTTATTTGCTGAATATCCCCAGCGTGCATTCCCAGCGCATTAGGCTTTAGCTTCTTGCAGCCATTTCTCGCAAGGATGACTGGCTCGAACTGATCGTCCGTGAAGTGTTTCTGAAATATACAAACATCCTCCAATGCACCCTCTGCAATTTGCCTAATGAATTACGGCCGAAGTGCGCTGCAAACCATTTTGCTTCTTGCGGAAACAAAAATGTGAACGGCGACGAAAACGGATGGTGTCCTTGAACTGGATAGGTGCCTATTTATTTACAAGTCAAATGTGTACTTAAAAAGTTTGGTCAAAACCACAACAAAATAATAAAGCGAATCAAAGAGAAACATGCATCAACTGTCTTACAATAATTATTATTGAACCCAGAATATCAGTAACACTGAATCAGAAACACTGAGAAATGTGGATAAATTTTAAAAAATATACAAACCGAGGGTTAGAAAATTAGAGGGTTAGAGAACAAACATGCGTTTAAAATTATAGTTTGCGTAAGGGCAGCTTTGCAGCATATTGCTAAGTAAATTACGCTCATCAATCGATGCTACTTACTTGCCATGTCTCTTTCTTTATCGTACACATCTGATCACCACCCTCTATTTATGAGCGCTAAAAAAAAAACAGCTCCGACTTTCTCAGAGTAAGTTTTTAACGACTTTTGGCAAATAAATTTTGTAAAATCTACGGGCTGAGCGAGAAAACAGAGATCTTGCAAAAATATTTTTCTCAAACGTTGCAGTAAAATTTTCACAAAACAATTAGTAAATTGCGAACACTAAGGATTTCGCTGTAAATATTGTGTGCGAGAAAGCGTGGCCGATAATGTCACACCGCTTTATTTTTTTTTTTGTCTAACTTAGGCATCAGTATCGAGCCTCAGCTTAGCCTCCCGTCCTGGCAATCGAAGTTCTTTCTCCCAATACGGTGGAGCCATATCACTCGCCGTTTGACGTTTTCTTTTCCACGAGGAACAGCAAAAAGCTTGTCACCCTTGGCAATGCTGTTCGAGCATCCAACAGCGCAACAAGTTGGCATCTGGCTGCAGCCGATGGCGTCTTTCAAACTGCAAAAAGCTATAAGAAGCCTGCGATCACGTACAGCGCACACGTGCGGCGGTGTTTCTACGCCCGATAATGACGTCGTGTTCAGGCGCCAGAGCAAGAGGCAGAGGGGTCATCGGGGAGAACTGGCCACGTGTCGGGCCTGGTCCAATAGGGGAGCACAAAAGGGCGAAGAAGAGAGGAGAGAAGCAGAGGGCAGGGAGGACATTCACCCTTTCCTTTTTGGACAATGGTTTGCGCTACCTTTGAAAATAGAGGGACCTTAGTGTTTACACCCTAGCCAGGCGTGACGTCATCGCATAACCAGCATACCCTGTTTCGGTTTCGGTTGTTACTCACCGTTTACTGCTTCTTTAAAATTGTTGGTGAGCGTCTGGGCGAAATGAACCACCTCAGCTGTCACAGGACTGTTATACTACTTGAAAACGCGGCATTATCTGAATATGGTTGGAAATGCATCGGAGTTTCCCTTTAAGGCCGTGTATTCTGATATTAGAGCTTGTTCAACTTATTTGATCACTGGCTTTACTCAACAGAAAGATATAACAAAGCATAGACGTTTCGCCACCTATACGGGTGGCATCGTCAGTACACAAATGGCACCAGATGAGAGAATACATGATACTTATATCTTGCCGTAAACATCCGCCAGAGGGCCGCGATTACTATTGCATGCTGACTGATTACGATGAATGAACCATGATTCCACAAATTTTCTTGGGCCCCATCGTTGTTCCCGCGCCAGCGTCGTCGCATTATCGAGATCAAACACGTGTCCTTTCGTCATGCAGTGGTCCACTAATTCTGTTTTTGCTCGTGTGGCATGTGTGGCCTTCGTAACGTCCCTTGCGTGTTCCTTGAGGCGGGTACGACGTCGTCGCCCCGTCTCACCGATGTAGGTGGCATCACAGTCCCTGCAGTCGACCTTGTAGATAACTCCGCTTTGTTCGTCCGGGGGGGGGGGGGGGGGTGCGGTTTGGTCCCAAAACCCTTTGGTTTTGGGAACACATTTGCCAGGGTGCGCATGGGCTTAAAAACAGTACGAACACCCAAAGGCCGCAAGGCCCTACGCACTGCTTCTGACACACCGCGAACATATGGGATACACACAAAAGATGTTGCCTTATTTGTACTACCCTCGCGAGGTTTTTGCATGCGTCGTCGCGTATCGTCAACAAACCGCTGAGGGTAGCTCCGTTTATTCAAGAGACTGGCAACATTTGTTTCTTCACGCTTCCTCAGGGCCTGCGTTGACGATAGCACGTCGCAGCGTGACAGAAGTGTATGAACAACAGCATACTTGTGTTCCGCAGGGTGGTGCGAGTCGAAACTCAGCACAGTGCCGCTATCGCAAGATTTGCGGTATACGGCTGTTTCCAATGAACCGCCCTCGCTCCGACGTACGAGAACATCTAGAAAAGGCAAAGTGCCCCCCATCCTCCATTTCACAAGTGAATTGGATGGCTGGATGAACGTTATTGAGCGCCACATGCATAGCCTGCAGATTTTTCTTTTCTACAATGACGAAAGTGTCATCAACATAGCGAAAGTACATTTTCACGGGGAAGGGCAAGGTCGACAAAAATGTAGTTTCCACGTGTTGCATTAACAGATCTGCCACGATCACCGACACGGGACTGCCCATCGGGACACCTTCTATTTGGTGGTATACAATTCCCGCAAAAGTGAAATATGTTTGCTAAAATTCCCGCAAAAGTGAAATATATGCTGTTGTATAGGTGGCGAAACGTCTATGTTTTGTTATATCTGTTGAGTAAAGCCAGTGATCAAATAAGTTGAAGATAAACTCCCCTGGCTTTTGGAACATTTTTTCACATTAGAGCTTGTGTTTGACAGTTGTTAAAAGAATAAGCTAATCATTTTTTTTTTGCGAGAGAAGGTGCAGTGACTCTAATAAAAATTAAATTTATTAAGTGTGTGAGGTAGTGCATAGTTTAACATTTCGAAACCATAATTTGTAATTCAGGTGTTTAATAGAATTGCAGTATTGCAGTTTCATGTCCAGTTCCATTTATCGTACTCCAAAAGAAAAAGTGACGAGCACCCTATTTGAGTTGCTCAAAATTTTTCATTGTGTGGGTATCTGTACAACGAAAGTTGATGCCTGCGTTGAATCTGCGAGTTTCGTTGATCCGGTGTACAGTGTGTATTGATTTCCACGGGACTCGGTGGCCCTTCAAACCACCCGCCCTGTGGCTCCACCTACGCGGCATCTTTAAAAGCGTCCACTATACCTTCCTGGGATAGGTGTCGCTAGCAGCTGCGCAGGATGTCACAGTACATGTCGATGTGCTGCGCGGTGATGCGGTGATGTTGATGGATAAGCCAAGCCTCGGTAGTGGTTTGAGTGCACGATAAACGACATTGATTATGTGAGCGATTGGAGTGACTTTCCATCAGTCAAGCGGGGCGCCTCTTGAAGCACTCATTATTCGAATTGTTACTGTCTTAATATTTCACGCATGAGCTTTATTGGTTTACGTGTCAAACCATGGCCTCCGAGATTGCGCGCCGGTGGCTTCTCTCCGGCCGTCCCAATGGCCGCGCTCCCCAGCGAAAAAATGTAATACGCCGCGCGCCCGGTTACCGCGAGAGGGCGCGCTAACTGAGGAAAAGGCAAAATGGTTAGAGATTGAGGGACAGTTAAACAAGGAACAGATAGGTGTTTATGCGGTTACAGAAACACACCTTAGAGACTTGGAAGAGCCACCACATATTGACAATTATATTTGGGAAGGATATAACAGGATCACATCAGAAAGGAGAGGTGGGGGGTGTTGGAATGCTAATTCATAGCAGAACAAAATGGGATAGAGTGAAACGAACGTGTTCAGAGCACCTATGGGTTTCGGGCACAGTAGGTGGAAAGAAAACGGGGCTAGGTGTAGCTTACTTGTGGACGGGGAATAACTGCAGAGAAAAGGAATCTGGAGATAGTGAAATGCATAAGCACCGATATTAAAGAATTTGGTCATGATGCCGAAATTATCCTTCTAGGGGACATGAATGCTCACATACATTGACCTTGACGGATATTCAGACTCCAATGGCAAGTTATTGCTACATCTCTGCGAGCAACATAGTCTTGAGATAGTGAACTTGGGGCCTAAGTGTGAGGGGCAGATCACGTGGGAAGTCGGAAACAGGCAATTGAGCATTGATTATTGTCTCATGACAGAAGGAATTATATGATAAAATTAGAGAGATGAGAATAGACGAGGAAGGCATTAACAGCTTGGGCAGTGATCATAAACGCATATTATTACAAATGGGATATAAAACTGAAAATAAGAACATAGAATCAAAGTTTGGCAGCTCGTATCTAAATGACAAACAAATAACAAATATAGCCGCAAGAGTCGAGGGAAAAGTAGACGAACTACCAGGCAAAGACTGGAAGTATAGTGAGCTGCTACACGTAATCACGAAAGAAATGGAAAAAGAGAAGAAAACTATTTGTTGGAAAGGAAAGAGAAAGCCAAAAAGTTGCTGGAACAAAGAAATCCGGGATGCGATCGAGAAGCGACGCGAGGCATTACGGGAGCAGAGACAGGCAAAAAAGGAGAAGCGGCCACAGGACGAAGTCAACCAAATATGGAAAATATATTTAGAGGAAAAATCCATTGTGCAGAAATTAGTCGAGGCAAAAATTAAAGGTGAAAGTGAACGCTGGATGACAGAGATTCGCGAAAAGAAGAAGGCCGCGCCTAGGATATTTTGGAGCCACCTAAAAGCGCTCGGTAGGAAGTCTGGTCAACAATGCAACAAAATATGGTAGATGAAGGAGGAAATCAATTGGAAGGGTATGAAGCGCTAGGTTACATCCGAAAGATAACAGCCGATTCGTTTAAAAAGGTCCGCCCAGGGGATTCTCCCGATGAGTAAAAGTACGCAAAGGAGTGCAACCGACGAAGATGTAGTACTAGAGAATTTCAATTGGAAGAAGGTCGAAGCGAAAATTCCTAAGCGCACTACTCCGGGCTTAGATGGGGTTCCCGTCAGCCTCATTAACGAACTAGGACATAACACTAAAGAAGCACTGCTGAAAGCCGTAGAAAAGTGCTTACAGGAGAGGGAAATACCAGACAGTTGGCGAAAAAGTAGAATGAACTTAATCTATAAAGGCAGGGGAGAAAAGGATAACATTCGCTCGTATAGACCGCTAACCATTACATCGGTGCTATACAGGTTGGCGATGCAGGCAGGAAAATTAAAAATAGAAGCGTGGGTAGAACAAAATGATATTTTGGGAGAACTTCAGAATGGATTTCGAATCGACAGGCGGTTAGACGATAATCTGTTTGTTCTTACCCAGTGTACAGAAATATCTAAAATAGAAAACAGGCCCTTATACGTAGCTTATCTAGACATCACTGGGGCGTATTACAACGTTAATCAGGAAATTTTGTGGGCTATATTGAAGGAAGTGGGCATAGGTGACGACTGTATACAGCTTTTGAGGGAGATATACCGAGAAAATAGAGTTTGTATAGAATGGGAAGGAATAAGTAGGAAGGACAGTGTTGACATTAGCAAGGGGCTGAGACAGGGATGTCCTTTGTCCCCGCTGTTATTCATGCTGTACATGGTGAGGATGGAAAAAGCGCTAGAGGGTAGCAACATTGGATTTAATCTGTCACACAAACAGGCCGGCGCGATGGTTGAGCAGAAGCTTCCAGGTCTGTTTTATGCTGATGATATTGTCTTATTTGCGGACAGTCAAAATGATATACAGCGACTGGCATATTTATGCGGAAGGGAATGCGAGGCTCTAGGACTAGGATTTAGTGCAACAAAATGTGGATTGATGGTATTCAATGATCACGAAGACCATGCGGTCTTAATGCAGGGCCAAGAAATACCGAGGATAAGCGAGTACAAGTACCTCGGAGTATGGGTAAATGAGGGGGGATAGATATATGGAGGTACAAGAGAAAGCACCGGTAACAAAGGGAAAGAGGAATGCTGCAATTATGAAGCACAGAGCTTTGTGGTGATACAATAGGTACGAGGTGCTTCGAGGGCTGTGGAAGGGTGTGATGGATTCCGGGGCTTACATTTGGGAACTCAGTGGTGTGCATGAAGTCAGAGGTGCAATCAGGAATAGATGTAAATCAAAGGACGGTGGGACGCCTCGAGTTGGGCGCTCACCGGAAGACGACAAATGAGGCTGTAAAGGGTTGATATGGGATGGACAGGCTTTGAAGTGAGGGAAGCTCAGAGCAAAATGAGATTCGAAGAGAGGCTCAGGAAAATGAAGGATAGTAGATGGCCAGAGAATGTTTTCAGGTATTTGTATAGAAAAAGCGTTGACACGCAGTGGAGAAAAAGAACTAGGAGGCTCACCAGTAATATACGGCTAGCAGTGCGGGCGATATGGCAACAAGGAGCATTAAGCGGAAGGTCAGAGAGGCGGAGAGGACTTATTGGATGACAGCGATGGAAAAGAAGCCGGCTCTCAGTAACTACCGAAAGGGAAAAAAACGAAATAAGGAGAGAAAGGTTTTATGATAATTCCAAGGGGAAGCGCTTTACTGTTTGAAGCAAGGTCGGGTTGCCTTAGAACGCGTAGTTATAAAGCGAGATTCAGTGGCGAAGAAGAACAATGTACATGCTGTGGGGGGTACTAAGGAAGCGATGGAACATGTACTGATTGAATGTGGCGATATCCACCCAGGTATACGTGTGGGCACGAGTCTACATGAAGCCTTGGGTTTTAGGGACAACAAGGGAAAGCTGAACACGTCCGCGATAGAAATAAGTGAGAGACGGTTAGAGTATTGGTGGCAGAAAAGTAGAGATAAAGGACGAAAAATAAATAATGGGGAAAAATAAGGTCATTCTGCCTTAAGAGGCAGAGAGATGGACCGTGAATTTATATTTTTCTTAGGTATAATAACATAGATTAAATCAATGTAAATAAGGCATTAGGCCAACATGAAACAAGGGAGTTTTTTTTTCCCCCCAATTTTTTTTTTGTTTTACGAGCCTGGTGGCAGACATGTCACCGCCCCGTTATAAAGGGGACGCTCATAGCATCCTTCCATTCATCCATCCGGCGGCAGCGGAGGCTGCCGGAGACCGCGGCAGAAAGTAGCGCTCACGAGCCCACAGCGTAGCAGCGTGCACAATGATTCGTTCAATGTTTGTTTTTTCGATGTTCGTTCGTGCGATGTTTCTTTTCACAACCCTCGACGTATCCACCAAGCACCGTAAAATTGGCAATGCAAATGGGTAACCGTTAATGAATATAACGCGCCTGTAGCCTGTCCGGAGCCGTCGCAGCACCGGCGACGTTCAGTCTCGACCACGGTGCAAGAAATGCTTTAGGTGAGCGAACGACGCGGAGGGAGCGCTTTCGGGGGAGAGCCGGTTTGTGTTCTCCTTTTCCGCTTGCCGACAGATGGCGCGCCGGACTGAGTACCATGGTGGGGGGCTGCGTTATTCCAAGTGATCCCCGCCGCCTAAATCGAAGCAACTAGTCTTCAGACTGGTCCCCGTTTTTCGGCGAATTAAAGCGTCGACCACCATGACCGCAACCACCATCGACTTTTCACAGATCTCGTGCTACGTTAGCCGTGCAGTGCACGCACTTTTTCTTGTTGCTGCCGTTGCTTTTTGAGCTCGTTTTTGAAAATATGTTAGTGATCAAGTGCTTTTGCTCTGCGGAAGAATGGGCAAGTACTTTGTGTCCTTTCGGAACAGCGGGTAAAAATCTTGCAAAGAAAAGTACGCGCTTTTCTCGCCGCCAACCAACGAAGAAAGTCTTCAGGCATGAAAGTCTTTCCGTGCGATACCACGAAAACACCGCGTGCTGCAAAGGACAGACGTTGTGTGCGAAAGACACTTTGTTCCCCCATTTCATCCTCAAGACGTAGTCTGCTGAGATAGACTGGCATGTTTTAATGACGGCAATGTGGAGAACTGGGCTCGCTAAGGACGCTGTGCCGTTTATTTTCGAAAGTGCTCCGGGATACTTATCGAAAAAGATCAAGAGCCCTCGAAAAAAGATCATACGGCAGACATGTCGCGAGCTGCACTGCACATTTACACTCGGAAAACGCTGCGAAGAAACCCAGCCTCGTTCGCTTGCAGGAAGCACAGTGATGGATCAAAGTGCTGCTGACTGAAATATGCTCCACTATTACATATGTATCCGCATGCGCCAGTATTGTCGAAAACTGAAGAATAAGCAAGCCAGGAAATACGAAAAATGTCGACGCTAGTGTGAGATTTTTTTTTGTTTGGTTTACCTTGCATTATTTATTGTATAAGTTGTCATTTTACATGAAATTTTGTATTGGAAATATTTACATGCAGTTTTGAATTTTTCTTCTTCACTTGAATAAATTTTCATAGTCAAGCAGTAGCAACGCCTGCTTATTTACCTTAATAGAAAAATCTTATCCTGCAACGCCGAATCGCGCACCATCCTCACGCTCTTGGACACTAGTTTGCGTAGCCTTCGTCACAGTGGTTGGAAAGTTTTACCAGATATTTATTTTAGTTCTTTAAAAACGAGGACCCATAAGACCGGGAAGCTTCCTTAATAAAGTGAACCAACACATGCGGTTGTTTAATTCTAGTTGCGAAGTTTAATGTCACAGGACTTCAAATTTGGAGATCCAGTGCGGCATTGTGAGTTTCTGAATTAATTTGGATTACTTGGGATTCTTAGGTGCACCAGAGGGCGAAAGAAACGGGCTATTCCTGCATTCCGCCCGTTTCGAAATGTAATCGCCGCGGTAATGAATGTTTGACAAATGGATGTGCTTCGCCTCTAGCGATCGTATCTACTGAATGAACGTGATAAGACAGTGTTAATCTTGTACGAAATACTTCAGGCACTTTGCATTAGTCATATTAGAGAAATTAGAATCAAATGGCATTCGTGCTGTTGGCAAATCTTTTAATTCAATCATATCTTAGCAATAAGTGCCATTAATAAAAATAGCTCGCCATTTTTGCCCCTCAGTCGTGGTGTACCGCAAGGAAGAATACTTGGTCCACTGATGTCCAATGTTTACAATAATGATATTGTTCAACTAGACACAACAGTTAAATATGCGGATGATTCAACAATAATCCTTGATAGCGTTAGCTTAGATAATATTATAAGCAAAGCAAATGATGCACTTTCAAGAATTTCATCGTGGTCCAGAATGAACCGACTTAAAATTAATCCAAATAAAACCAAAGCCATTGGTTTTCGTGTCAAAAATAAAGTACTCACTCCCCATAAACATTTAGTTCTTGAATCAGTGCTGATAGATATCGGTGATACCCACAAAATACTTGGACTTCATGTTTCATCCAACCTAGGCTGGGGTAAACATGTAAATTTTTATTTGTAAGAAGCTTTGTTCGGTAACAGGAGTGTTGTCTCGTTGTCGTAACATCTTTCCCCTCCCCCCCCCCCTCACCTGACCCATTTTTGGTGTCAATAAAGTTTTATCCTCCTCCTCCTGCGCTCAAGGTCAAACTTCAGATGTATTACGCGCTGTTTAATTCACATCTAATGTATTGCATCCTTGTATGGGCCCACGACAAAGAAAGCAAACATAACGAAAGTCATTAGTCTGCAAAAAAAGATAATCCGCCAAATTGGAACTATTGACCCGTTCGGAACAACGCGTGAAGCTTTCCAAAAATTCAATATAATACGAGCTGACAGCCTTTATACATTTCGCTTATTGCACACACTTTCTTTCTCAAATAGGGAGCTCTCCAACTTCATTAGAGCACTCTCATGCCTAGAGCGTCGTGTAATTACAGTTCCCACAAGAAATACAGGCATTTGGTTCGTACCGCGTTTGCGCACTACGTATAGATGCTAAGCCTTGGCCTACAACGTTCCCGCAACACTTAACGCGCACGAAAGTACGATCACCTGCAACAAGAAACAATTACTCTCACATTTCTGCTCTCTGGCGTCACACGCACATGTGCAACAAACTGTTTTCATAGTCTATTTCATATTTTCACAGTTAAGTCTAGTGTAAATACATTGTGTCATGTTACATCTTCTTATCTTGCGTTATTAGTAGCGACACGTATGTATGTGTGTTCGCGTAAATGTATATACGCGTGCTTTTAAGTGCATAGGTGTCAATGTCTATGCACAGTGCACACTGATTTCTGGAGACCCTTTTTTATTACATATTTACAATATGTATTTTAAAATAATCAGTTGTGAAATCGTTTTTGAACCAGTATGGATTGTTCATGCTTTCTTTTGTTCTTGCGTGTTATGTACCTTGAATCACTTCCGCACTACTGCCATGTGTATGTAAAGGTCACCAGGGCCTTTGTCAAGCCGTTCTCACGGCTTTTAGCCTTGGCGACCTTCCAGTTTTGTCTGGTAAGTATTAGCTATATGCACGCTGGTATTAGCTTATATGCAGCTGTATGCACGAGGCCGAACGCCGCGTGCGTCCCATTTCTAAGGAGCTTCGCTCATCGCTTGTATTCGTACACGGAACAACTGCTAGTTTTTCAATCAAGAAACTCGCTAGCAGACGCTGCCTGCGTCGGCGTTGAACGGTTGTGCAGCGCGAGCAGTCGGTTTTTTCAATCAAGAAACTCGCTAGCAGACGCTGCCTGCGTCGGCGTTGCGAGGCGAGAGAGGGGGGAGCGTAGGAGAGGAGGGAGGGGACGCGCATGCGCAATGGGGGTGTAAACGCCGCGGGAGGGATGCCCAGATGAGAGAGAGGGCTAGCGTAGGAGATTAGAGAGAGGGGGGAGGGGACGCGCATGCGCAATGGGTGTGTAAACGCTGCGGGAGGGATGCCTAGAAGACAGAGAGGGGGAGGGGGGGGCGTAGGAGAGGAGGTGCGTGGAGAGGGTTGCGCATGCGCAGTAAGGGTGGTCACGCCGCACACCACCACCACCGGATTGAACTTCGCCATAAGATGCTTCACATCTAAAACATTTCGTTTCGACACCCTGTGAACTCTTGAGATTCGCTTTCAAGAGTAAAACGCGATCGCGTAATCGGACCGCGTTCGTATCGTCTTCCCAATCGCTAACCTAGCTCTGCTTCTCAGTCGACACTCAAAGCGTTCCGCCAGGAAAGTAAAAGTGCGGACGCGCGCCGGCTCTTATATCCGTGCAGGCGGCGCGAAAGAAAACGGAAAGCGCGCCCGTGGGTCGTTTGCATCTACCTCGAATTTTCGCTCACGGACAGCGCTGATTTTTCGCTCCCACCCAAAAACCGTCGCCGACACCGGAATTTCTACCAAACGAGCTCCTTAACGCGGTCGAGCTAAAAGCTGGAATTCAATGACCACGCAACCTTGATGCCAAGAAATTGAGCCAAGAAATCTAGCAGTCCCGCAGAGTGCTCGCGAGTCTTCTTGCGTTGGATGGGCCTGTTCTTCACGAGATCCTAGTTTTGCGGGCAATTCATGTGACGGGGCTCACACTTGTTGCCTCAGCGTAGCCGGCATCAGCCATCAGAAGTGCCAAGATCATTAGACACTTGCGGAACACATCGCCGTGCTCAGCTGTCTCCATTTTGTGCACCTTCTCAACGAAGGTCCCCTGGCTGCCGCCGTAATCGCTTTTACGGTGTTGCAAATATGCGTGACCCCTCAAATATACGTTGCCGGGCCCAAATTGCTGCTTCTACTAGGCTGTGTGTTCTGGCGCAACTGGGTAAGGCAACTTCTACGTTCAGCTTCTATGTCATGCGCGTGCGTGCATGCATGTGTGCGTGTGTGTGCCGCCCCATGCACTCATGATAAGCTGCAACATCATCGTGGAACGAAACTACAATTCGGCGTCGAGATTTTAGTCATTGTGAAAATCATCCATATGTTTTTCGTGACCAGACGTCAAATTCTCTTCACAAATGACCCATATGGGATATGGGAAAGGCGGTCTGTATTGTTAAAAGTGGCAACGTTTGGTGACATTTTGATTCCTACTCTGTCCGCACCCCCCCCCCCCCCCTCACTTACACCATCTTGACGGTCCCGGCCCTTGGGAGACTAAATTTCGTGACTGCGATTTGCTATCTGAGGTGGGTTTGGGGCGCCTGCTATATATCTTAATCCAGAGCATCCGGCTAGCGAACAGTAGTTACTCCTTCGCTGTAGCACGGCTCAAATAGCAATCCACGGCACTTCGTGTGCGTTTGCAGGGTATTTTTGGCGGTATGATGTACTGCCCACAGCCAGATACACGGCCGCCAGGAGTCAGCAATGTTCCACACCGAAGTGTTTTTTTTTTCTTTTTCGAGTGCGAAAAGAAATTTTAGAAAAAAATCAACGATGATTTCCGGCACAGGTAGCTCTTTTGGTCAGTGATACATCACAGTACGAAAACAATTACACCATCTCCCACTAAAGGGAACCATGAGGGGATGCGAAGCAACATTGGGGGGTGCACACCAAGTTTCCGTTTACGTTCACTCGGCCGTCGAAGCCAAGCGTCGGCGTCGAGCTACCGCTTCCGCTAGAGAGAGACAACGCGAGTCTGCGGCGAGGGTAGCGAGGCTTTCGAGACAACTGCAGCGACCGGGAACCGACGGAGCGACTGCACGATTCGAGCGAGACTTCCTCGAGTGAGCGCACGCGCTTATATGAAACGTGGGAGGGAGAGGAGGGAGTGGGTTTACAGGCTGCAGCGCGCGGGGAGAAGAGGAGAGAAGGCGACCGAACGCCTGCGTAAAGGAGGAGAGTGGGAGAGAGAGTAGGCGCATGCGCAGTAAGGGTGGTCAGGACGCACACCACTACCGGATTGAGCTCGGCTCTAAGATTCTTCGCACCAAAAATTTCGGGGGGAGGGGGGGCTGAAGCCCCATAAGCCCCCCCCCCCCTCCCTGGCTACGCCCCTGGTGTGTGTGTGTAGGAAGTTATTTCAGACGCGACGTACGATCTCGCACAGTTTAATATCTATATATATATATATATATATATATATATATATATATATATATATATATATATATATATATATATATATATATATATATGAAACAGACGGGGTTCCCGTCGAAACGTCGGCAGAATAAACAGTTGTTATGTGAAGGCGCATCTATTTTTATACTTATATATATATATATATATATATATATATATATATATATATATATATATATATATATATATATATATATATATATATATATATATAACGCTCATAGAGAGTTAGTAGTTCAGAAGAAAATTTCGCGAGACACGCGACCAGAAAATTGGACCTGCGCCATCTCGGGGCGTGACAGGCCGCTCGGCCGCACATGCATACATCTTCCAGCCCACTAACATTGAGCCATTCATATGCACGAATCACCGTTGGTGGTACGCAAACCACGAAGCTATTTCAGGTGGGCAGAGGCTGTTGACTATCACCCCTAGATGGTGCAAAAGGCCAAAGGGCGAGCTTTTGAAGGGCGTTGCCCCGCCCGAGTAGTAGTAGAAACTGTGACATTTTTATTGGATATAAATCAACCGTTTAGCTGGAATCCTTAGGGTTTATTCTTGTTCTTCGCGCACAGAAAATACAAAGAGCAAAGATTACGTAATATTGTCCATATTAATTTTCTATTATTCTAATTTCTTCGGCATAACATAATATTAACCGCTTCGCGCAAAATTATGCACCTGGTGATCTGAAATCGGGTTGCGACAGAAATTGTTTGCAGATGTGTTTAATTTTTTTCACCTACGTGCATTATTGGGCTATGTAAGGGAGCTGGAGCATCTGTACGCTCTAGTTAAGTCACGCAGAGAACATTCTATAAATGGAGAGAAGGTTCCGCTTTCCAATTCGCCCAGTTTACGTACTATGCACACGGAGCGTGTATATTGTAATCTTTGCTCTCTCTTTCGTTTTGGTCCAAAGCGGTGCGGCGGCGGACGCCAGGTGTTTCATCATGATTGCGATGACTATGGATACCCTGGCCATTTGGTCCTCACGCAAGAAGAAAGAGAACCAGGGTAAGAGTGCAGGTCAGTACTCCTTGGCAGCACGAGTACCAGCACCGCACGCGGCAAGCAGTCCTCTCCAAAGCTGTCACCACACTGCACTGCACTCTTGATGTCCTGGCTCAAAACTCCTGAGAATTCGCTGCACGGTACAAACGGTACCAGCCAGCAGTTACACCGCTCAAAATTTTAAAATATTTCTCCTTTTTGCATGCATACACTATTTCATGGATCTTCCGCTTCTTGACGCTTATTAGCTGCTAAACGCTTGCGTGGGACGCAACGGGGAGACGGCCTTCCATAGTAGCTGCGGCCTGTCGACGAACAGCTTCATGGAACTTTTAATGTTTTATCTTCAATCTACTTGTGTTGATTTCGACGGCAAATTGTTTTTGCAGAAAAATGGAGTGTGCATCGGTTCTTGCGTGGCGCCCATGTTATGTAACATATTCTAGCGAAATTTGACAGCACTGTGTGTACAATTTTAAATGATGACCGAGTCTCCCGTATCTTTAGATATGTAGACGACTTTCTTATCCTTTTAAATCTTAGACCAAATGACTGCCTCACCAGTGCCATTCGGGACATACTGCAGGTGTTTCAGTCCTGCTCCACTAATCTACGTTTCACGCATGAAGAACCACTCGATAATTCCATCAGGTTTTTAGATTTGTCACTAACTTTTTGTCCCATCATCATATTTGCTGGATGTACAGTCCTAGGACTAAAAAGACGCTTCTTCCGTACGAGTCTTCACACTCGAAGCTCGTTAAGCGAGCGATTGTGAACCTCTGCGTTTCCAATGCATTGGAAAAGAGTTGTACGCATCAATTGCTAAGCAGTTTTCATCAGCAGGTTGAGAGGCTGTTGAATGCAGACTACTCTCAGGTTACCATTGAGGCGGTGGCGGAATCCCTGCACAAGAAAAAAGAAACAGCTTTCCAGAGAGCGCCAGGAGTGTGAAGAGAGGAAGCAATTGGTTGTTATGCCATACTTACATGGGGTCTCACACAACCTTAAGAAGGTGGCGGCAAGAAACGCCGTAAGGCTTGTGTTTTCTGCGCCCTGCATTTTGGGCAACATTTGTAAGCGCGTTGCGAAGCATGGGGCCAGTACGTCTAAGTGCAATACTGCGCATGTCAATAGATTCTGCAGATGCGAGACGTGCGTTGTCTACAGCATTCCTTTGACCTGTGGCAAAGAATATATTGGGCAATCGGGAAGGTGTGTCAATGATAGGATGCGCGAGCACGCCAATTTACTTCCTACGGGCACGGGTGGGAATCTACCAATTCATTGCAAGGCGTGCGGTTGCAACCCTCTATTCAGCAATGTTTTGGTGACCGGAAGGGCTGATACGCAGAAGCAGCGTGAAATTATTGAAGCGTTTCAGATTTACAAGCTTGGTCCTGATAAGTGTGTGAGCGCGCCATCTACGTTTCTAAATGTCAAAGAGCTTCGGTACCTTGACGGTGATTCTAGCATGTAGTGATAGGGGGCATTTCTGTGTGATTGCTGTTTGTGCGCATGCTCATATCGGTTTCTTGTTCGCGGTTCATCGAATAAAAGTCAGTTGTTAGACCAGCATTCTACCTGTCTCTGTCTCTTTTTTCTTGTCTCGGTTCCTTCTGCTTTCTTGTGGTTCTGCTGGTATTCCCACCAAGTCTACAAAATGCTTGTTTAAGAGCATACGGCCGCTCCAGGGACACTGTTCGTCGCCCGCTGTCGGCTGCTGAGGTTGCGAGATAACGCGTCCGCCAGCGACGACCGCGCTCGTAAAACCAAAGGTCGCAGTGGCTGCATGAGGGACCCCCCCCCCCCTCGTGTATTTCCGCGCTTGTTAAATACGCGCGGGGCGTTTCCTCTCTTCTTGAGCATTCCCCGGCTCGTCGAACAGGCGGGGGATCTTATCGCATGCGCCTCGGAGCAACGTAGATGGGCCGGCTCGTTTGATGTCCGCTTCAGCCGCGTTTGTCACCCCCGCTCCCGCGCTGTTACCCGCGGGTAGAACGTACGATGCGCTGGGGGGATATATCAATTTGGACTTTATACGCGAAATGACGGCGACGGCAACAGCGACGGCAAAAACCCGTCAGACTGTCCAATAATTGCTATCGCAAATAAAACTGACGCCAGCAGCGTTGACGCGACGAATGCAAATAATAAATATCAGGGTCCCAGCAGGAATCGAACCCAAGCTATGTGCGTGGCAGTCAAGTATTCTACCACAGTGCCAAACCAGGTCTCGGAAGTGCTTTAGAAAAAAGACCCTACGCAGGCATAATGTTGGTGAAACGGCAATTGTGGTTGCATTGCAGGCTATCTAATTTTATAACTAGAGGCCAGATTTTTAGGCACTAAAAAATCGTGTTTTAGGCGCCAAAAATAGGCAGGAAAAACACTGTTTTAGGCCCCCAAAATCGTAAATATAGGCACATTAAATTTTTACAAAAACTCAAATTTTCGAATAAGGACGTGCACGACCTGGTCTACGACAGGAAAGCAAACAAATGTTATGATTGTACAAAAGGCGTTAATGATTTAACATAGCCATGCAATGGTCCCTTTTCGGGCACGGTTTCCAGAACACGGTCTCTCTTTTTATTGTCCAGAGTGGTAAGTTAAGTGTCCACCATCGAATAAACACGCTCCTGGGTCTGCTTCTTTTCGGCATGGCTGGGAAGGGCAGCACAGGATTCAATAGCCAGACCGCTAAAAGGCCAGAAGGGTCTGTTAGCCTTGTATTGGCCGGGTCTAATAGCGCAGAGTCAATTTCTCCTCTTTGTGTGAACACCATAAAGGGCCTCTTACCAGGTTTGAGCGTTTCGAGCTAGAAGTGTAATGCATGCATTGCGCTCACGATCACGTCTGCCAAGATTTGCAACGCTACGCTCCCCGGAAGGAGGTGAAATGTCAGACTGAATGCCTCGTGCCCTTTATCTCACGGGCGCGCGCACCAATGTGGGGGGTGTGAAGTTCAACAAGGAATGGTCCTGTGTATGTCACAGTAGTACATGAAACTGCGAGAATTATTCGAGGCTACATGTGTAATTTGTGCAACTGTTGCTTGAATAGAAGAATGAAAGTTAATATAAATATTAAAACATACAAACGGAATGTGTGCGCACTTTTCTTTAGTTTTTTCTTCGAATCCAGAGTGATGCGAGACTTAGCTGCTTATATTTCTTTTGTGTTCGTGTTCTCGCCGTTTCCGCGTCGTGCCGGCGCCAGCCCTGACAACGCTTAGCATGTTTTTGGTGCATCGTTCCTTACAGCAGTTCCAGCTGTGCGACGCGCTGTGTCGTGGTAAGGATACAGGATCCATGCCAGCCTCTCCAAACGCTGCGGATGCTACTAGCGCGAGAACACACGGACGAGAAAGAAGACGACACACTGCGCTGTCTTACAACATAGTTTTATTGCTGCAGCCGTAACATGCGCTTAAATACATGAAGGTGCAACTCAGAAAAAAAGAGGAGAAAAAGAAGAGAAAAAGGGGAAAGCATTTACTCAGCAGACCTATCACAGGTGATAACACCCTGAAAAGAGCGCATAGACGGATCCAAACGCATTTTTGTTTCGAATGTCCAAACGCATAGACGGATCCATCCCACAGAAACAGGCAGTACACTATAGAGCGAACGCCGATGCGATACAACACCGCTTGTGCGCAGTGATCTTCCGGCTCCGAGTTTCTCTGATACCGAAGAGGGCAGGGAAGGAATTTGGCTTGCGAGTGGCAAAGGTTTCAAGCTCATCTACCGGCATCATGCTTTCGCGGCTCGTAATGAACCAATTGAAAAGTTCTTGTACAAAGCTCTTCATTGGGCACGCGAACACTTCCAGTATCTGACTAAAATTTCTAATGTGATCTGGTGAAGCGCCCTTTAAGAGTAAATTACAAACGAAACAAAAGCCATGTGCACATCTGATTTTTTACCTACTTTCTATTTTCCCCTGACGGCACTCCATGGTTTCGCATTCGCTCTCCATATTCCTGCTGCTGCGCGCAGGCCCCTCCTGTTTTCTGCCCCCCACCACGCCCAAGTCTTCAAGGAGGTGCTTCAATTCCATGGGAACACTGGACTGGAAAACCGGCGGTAAAAGCCGCCCGCCACGTCCTCGGCCATAGACGCCACTCTCCTCTTCTTCCCCTCTCCTCTTCCCGCCTTCCCGCCTGGGACGTGCTCTCATTTAGGGTTGCAGAAATAGCGTATTTTTCCTCTCCCCTGCTCCAACCGCTCGCGCCATGTCAGTGCGGTGGGGTAAGGTGGCCGGCGCGTCTCATTTGACTGCTGCTACCGGTTGCTTCCCGGATGTTTGTTGAACTAGGGAACTATAGGTTGTTGCACCCCATAAAGTTCCGAAACGTCAATTTTGGCCCCGGTAACATGAATTACGGTCTCAAACTGTACTCGAAAGCAAAATTTGAGGCTAAATAGCGTTCATATAGGCACCAATCTTGAAAATAGGCATTTATAGGCACTATAAAAACACTATAAAAGCCCTCCTTTACCCCTAATTCATGCTCATATATCAAAGTGGCGCGATAGGAACGCAAGAAAAAAATAGGCATTTGCCTATAATCCGGTCTCTATTTATAAACATTACATATGTACTCCTATGAGGCAGGCGTCATGTCGAGTTAACGTCAATTGTATACTTAAGCGTCATTCACTGTAGTTGGTCCATGAAGCACTATCCAGGACAACCATCCTCGCAAGCACAAGTGCTACATATCATCTTACCGCTCCTGGTGTCGGTAATAACATCGTTGTAATTCATCGTTACGCAACTGTAAAGAACTGGTTATATAAAACATATGCAACTGTTGAACATATGTCTGTGCGTACAACATTTGTACATATCTTTAACGTCATTTCGTAATGTTTTGCTCCATAAAAAAATTACAACCCAGTCATTGTGCCTCCGCATGCTTCACATAACATCGATTCTCATGGTACTTCGGATCTGCCAATTTTTTTTGTTTCGAATGTATTTTAATTTTAGAGACCAGCTAGAAAAAACTTATTTTCGTCAATTTAGCATTCCATATTCGTTTATCATCTACGTCAGATAATGCCTGCAAAAAAAAACCATATCTCATGGCTTCAGGTCATGCCTCTTTAATATGAACAATCTGTTCTGTATGAGTTGTTTTACTTCCGTTGTGAAGCACCGTTTATTTCATATTTGTTCACCTGTAATTGTTCTAACCAGAAGGCGAATCTGTAAGAGTTAATATCTACATTTTGAGCAACGAGCACATCTCCTCGACCTCTAGTACAACGGGCTTCGCACAAAGGAAGTTTTATGATTCGAAGTAAACTTTCTTCCTATATTCACATTCGTCCAAAATGCATGCTTACAGCGAGCAAAATAACCACGTTGCCTCTTTAATTTAAGTGGCTCTCGTAATGCATTACGTTACTGAACATTTTTTGTCTCACATTGGTGACGAACATGAGTTTCCTTTCTGTCAGGTTTATCCCACATAAATAAGTGATAATTTTGGTAGGAAGCTAATTCACTAAACTGCAACTCTTTCAGGTTAACTGCTTGAAGGAAAGAAGGGGAAATTTTAAGGGCTCGTTTTGCTTTGTTAGATACAATATTAATGAGTACTAACAGACAATAATGCCAAGGAAAGTATATGGGATGTTATTAGTATTAAATGTAAGGTAAATGTGAAGAAAAAAGTGGACGAAAAGATAACTTGCCGTGGGCAGGGAACGAACCTGCGACCTTCGAATAACGCGTCCGATGCTCTGCCAACTGAGCTACCACGGCGGCCATCCCCCCCCCCCCCCCGAGCAGTTTATGAGGTATATATGTGCTTTAAACGTGGGAGCGTCAGCTTAATTGCTTGTCGCAGAAAAGAAGAACTGGCGTTTGCTATGGCATAATCAGATGAGGCTGCTGACACGCTTCCGCAAATAGCATTGCCAGCTCACTGTTGATAACGACCGCTCTATACCTCACATGCTTGCCCAACTAATTGATGGCCAAAACCAAATAACCAGAGACATCGCAGATCTGAGATTGTCTGTAGATTCTCGTTTTGCTGCCTTTGAATCACGTCTCTCTGCCCTTGAACTTTCATCGACCGCTCCCGCTATCGCGGCACTTCCTGGTGATCTTCATAAACAAATTGAATCGCTTTCGGCTACCGTCAGCAAGCTTGCCCTTTCATCACCAAACGTCGACCCGCAGAACAGTCTGACACGAAACAGCGTGCAAGCACGTCTGGACGAGTTAGAAGACAGGTCTAGGCGCAACAATTTAATCGTGTATAATATTCCTGATTCTCGGGAAACATGGGACCAAACCGAGCAAAAAGTTTCAGCAGCTTTATCATCTGCCCTTGGCAATGAACTTTCTTGCGAGGCAATAGAACGCGCGCATCGTATAGGTGCCTACTCTGCATCCAAGTGTCGGCCTATAATTATTAAGTTTTCTTCGTACAAAACAAAAGACAACATATTATCTTCGAGATCACAACTGCGGTCTGGCAACGTATCTGTATCCGAAGATTTCTCGCCCAGTACCCGACTAGCAAGAAAATATTTGCGAGAATTTGCTAAAAGCCTACCTCAGTCTCCCCATTTTCGACTACGATATAATAAGCTGTTTGTGGACAAGACATGCTATGTGTACGATGCCGATATGAAGTGTGTGAAAGTTTTCAACCAGCCTGCTAACAGCGGTCCCTTACATGATTCATCAGCTGCTACATCCTTAAGCGTTGCTCAAGATATAAATCCCGCTTCATCATAGGGCTCTGCGAGGGGGGCGTGTTGCATTCTCACTTCATCACAGTGCGTCCGTTTTGTTGTCAAACGCTAGAAGCATAATTAACAAGCGCGATTCATTACATTCCCTAATAGATACTGCTGGCTCTGACATCATCGCTCTAACAGAAACCTGGCTCAACACTACTGTGCGCGACGATGAGATATTTCATGACTCATGTCGGTTTTCTATCTATCGCCGTGATTCGCACTGACCGTCACGGGGGAGGTGTTCTTCTCGGCATATCTAACACTTTCAAATCATTCCAAATCAATGTCGAGACAGAAATAGAAACCGTCTGGGCATGCGTTGTATTCGGGCATCAGAAAATAATTCTAGGCGTTTGCTATCGACCGCCCAATAACCCCCCTACCTTTGTTTCAGACTTACACGATGTACTCGGTTGCATTCTGACACAGTATCCTTCGTCACCGATAGTATTACTGGGTGACTTTAATTACCCTAACATATCATGGGCCCTTGATCCGCCTGCCTTGTCACCATATTCTTCGCAAAGTCAAGAATTTCTTGACTTGTGTTCTCTTTTTTTCTCCTCGCAACTTGTCCTTCAGCCCACTCGCATAACTAATGAGAGTGCAAAATATACTAGACCTTATTCTTTCCTACTCAATCTGATCTTGTTTCTGATTTATCTTACTTACCTGGATTAAGTGAGCATTTGGCTATTTCATTTGGTCTTTCTATTCCCACTAAGGAAAAAATAAAACTGACTAAGCGCATTAGGAATTATAACAGAGCTAATTTTGATGCGATTAACACCGAGATGACTCATTATTTCGACTCTTTCATGATTGGTTTCGAAAACCGAACCGTAATGTCCAATTGGAACCTTTTTTTGAGTAAAATTCATGAACTAACGGAGAAGTATATTCCACTGCGTAATATTTCATGTCGTTCTGGCTCGCAATGGTACACCAACCATCTAAAAAGATTGTCTAATAAAAAAAAGCGGCTCTATCGCCTTGCAAAGAATTCGTCATCCAGCACCCGATGGAATAACTATGAAGCAGCAAACATCGCCTATGTAACTGCCCTCAAACAAGCGAAAGCTAACTTCCAGCAACATACTTTACCATCCATGTTAACCGACAACCCAAGAAAGTTTTGGCGCGTCATTAATCCTAACCATAACAGCATGTTTCATCTAATCGATAATAATGGCATGCCTATTGCCGAATCTGATTGCGCCGAAATATTAAACAACGTCTTCTGCAGCAACTTCACCAGGTATACTGACGTGACACCTACTTATCAACCCGGTTACAACTACTCAACCATGGATCCTATAATCATTTCGCCCTCTGGTATCTCTAAGCTGATTGATTCACTAAAGACATCATCAAGCCCTGGCTCCGACTCAGTTACTCCTAAATTTTTAAAAAGCACCAGTGCCATTTCTTCATTGTTTCTTGCAAAGATTTTTCAGCAATCCATCGATAACGGCGCTCTCCCGCAGGACTGGCAGGTCGGGAAGGTGGTTCCGGTACACAAGTCAGGTAGTAAAAGTTCACCCCTAAACTACCGCCCCATATAATTAACCAGTATTCCTTGCAAAATATTAGAGCACATTATTTACACTAACGTCGCCTCATTTCTGGAAACACATTCTTTCTTTTCAGACGCGCAACATGGATTCCTCAAAAACCTATCTTGTGAAACACAACTGGCATCCTTCATTCATCAACTTCATGTCACTTTAGATCGTCGGTCACTAGCTGATTGCATTTTTCTCGACTTCTCGAAGGCTTTCGACAAAGTAAGTCATAAATTACTGCTCTTAAAGCTCAAAGAACTAAACCTTGATAACAACATCATCAGATGGATAGAACTTTTCCTACTTAACCGCACGCAGTTTGTTAACGCCAATGGGTGTTATTCTTCATCTCGCGCCGTTCACTCTGGAGTACCACAGGGTTCCGTCTTAGGTCCCCTTTTATTTCTAATTTACGTTAATGATTTACCTTTATGTGTTTCTTCTAACATAAAACTGTTTGCAGATGACTGTGTTGTTTTCCGCGAAATTAACAGCCTAAATGACGTCAGTACCCTTCAAAATGACATTGACTCCATCTTTAACTGGTGCACGACTTGGCAAATGGAACTAAATACTTCCAAATGTAAGGTATTGCGCGTTTCCCGAATATCATCTTCTCCTGCCACCTACTTACTTAACAACATCCCACTCGAACCAGTCACCTCTTACCGTTATCTAGGCGTACACATCACCACTTGTCTAGGCTGGTCACTTCATATCCGCTCCATTATTAATAATGCAAACCGCATGCTTGGGTACATTCGCCGCAACTTCTCCTCCGCACCTGTCTCACTTAAACTACTAATGTACAAGACGCTAATTCGTAGCAAGCTAGAATACGCCGCTGCAGTATGGGATCCGAGTTCAATTAATCTAATAAATGCTCTTGAATTAATCCAAAACAATTCTGTTCGCTTCATTCTTCACAACTACAGCCGTCACGCTAGCATTTCTGCCATGAAGAACTCACTCGAACTGCTGTCTCTTGCCTCGAGTCGTACGCTCTTCCGCCTTTGTCTATTTCACAAAATTTATCATCATATTCCAACTCTTCGCGAGTCACTTATTTTTCAGCCTTCTTACGTATCAACTAGAATTGACCATCCTAATAAAGTTGGTGTTATGTCATGTCTAACCAAAACATGCAGTAATTCATTTATTCCCAGAACATCAGTAGACTGGAACCGCCTTCCCGGATCTGTGGCCATCTTGACCGATCATCACTTGTTTCGTTCTGCACTAACTAGCAGTGTATAAACGCACACACCTACTTACCTGTTCTCTTTGTACACAATGTTTATATATATATATATATATATATATATATATATATATATATATATATATATATATATATATATATATATATATATATATATATATATATATATATTTTAGCTAACATTGTATGAGTAAAGGAAAAAAAAATCATGTTTCACCTCCCCCTCCATAATGCCTTTGGCCCGGAGGGTATTACGAAATAAATAAAATAAATAGAGTGCACGGCACGGCTGAGCGAGCCGGCTTCATTTTCGAGCGCGCCCAAGGAAGCGTGACTAAATGTTCACGCAAGTTTAGGCATTACGAAGCCGAGCATGCAGACACAGAACACGCAGAAGCGTTGATGAGAGTGGCACTGGGTCATGGCGTAACCATAGCAGTGGCTGCGCGGTACAGTGAGTGGAGCATTCGCTCGAACTGTGCATGCACATGGCGACGGCCATGAAATTGTCATACTGTTTCCAAGCATTATGACCTGTTTTCTGACCCTAACAAAGCGTAGTTATGGCTCCTTTCGGAGTACGTTAATCGCATTAGGAGGCGCTGGTACCAAGTAAGCTATTCGGGATGCACTGAGGGGAAAATATTAGTAGTTCGCCAACGTGGCATTCCATTAGCGTGGCTGGCGCATGAGCCTCTTCCTCTTTTTTCCAGACCCCCTACACACTGCCTTCGGCATGTTCAGTGTTGGCCGTTAAATATGTTGTGACTGTGGGTACTTTACCGCGGCTTTCTCATGCGCAAAGTGCTCCAGCCAGCCTCGCCCATGCTTCTCATTTCTAGCCACGTCGTCCACCAGAGTAGATGAGCCCCGCGTACGAACGGGTAGTTGTCGATAATTGGGCGGCTTCGGCGCTGGGGACGGCCGGGAGCGCGTGCCTCACTGACGCCCCGGTCGCACGACCAGTGACAGGGCAGGCATTGGATGTAGCTGGCTCAGCATTTCGCGCGACGTTTTAGCTTGCCAATCTGTGCAACAATAACGCATTGGTTGCCTGTGGAGTCACGGCACCAGCGCTACAGCGGTGCACAATGCACTGCGCATTGGGTGGAAAAGCCAGTCAGTCGTCGCCAGCCAAGAGCGTTGACGTGGTACAAGGTAAGCTGAAAGCAGCGTAGGCTAACAGTATTCGTCTGGGTTGTTAAGCGGAACTATACTCGCACAAAATGCGGTTGCTGAACTTTTGTCAATGAGCGATCGCTCAAAAAAATTCAAAAGCCATAGAGCACATCCGAAAACTCGGGAAATCGTGGTTTGGCTCCTCGGATATGCCCGCACCTGAGATGATCCTATATGCACGCGCTCAAAGTGAAGCAATTTTTCTTTGGTCTGGGAATTTTTTTCAATCGCTTTTATGCACGAAAATCGACTATTCCTTTTGGAATTATTAACACAGCCCTTTTTCACTAATAAGGTATTCTCGCAAGAATGTAAGAGTGGGCTTGTTGGTGGTGATACATGAAGAAACTAGTAGCGCACAAAAAATAAGGGCGAAGCAAGTGACGACGGGACGATGCGCTCAACGAACAGGCTGATAGTCACCCGGGGTCCTTTTGGTGTCAATGCTGCAAAGAGCTTAACGTCATGACGGCGTCGGCCGTGCAGTATAAGTGAGAAATATTCTTCGCGAATATCGTGATGTTTTGCATCAGTAGCTGTATTGGCGATTAAAGCAGAACTTCAGCCCTTTCTTCACTTAAAGCAGGGCGAAACATTTCACAGAATAGCCGTAGAATTGACAGAGCTTTTCCTTGTATGTGCTATTTGCTAGTTGCGCTAATATTTATGCCCAGCATGACGATTGGCTCAAACCTTCTCTCACGAACGATCTAGCGCAAGCACTTATTGTGAAGGATGACTAGGTCCTCCGTCGATACGCTTGTTTCTATTCAAGCCTTGCTTCGATTTTAAGTTTCTATTCACGTCTTCGCTTGCACATTGAGGTAGGGCACCACTTACGTCACGAAGTGAAGTTCTGAATGTGGTCTGGTTTTCAAGCAAGTCTAGATACCTTAAGCCTTTCCGGGCATGTCTCAAAACGTTCAAATTTTCCTGAGGAGAGTTACAAAGTAGCTGAACTCTGAGCCGAAACTCTAGGGGATGTTTTTTGGATCATATATGGAAGATTGCAAATAAAGGAGTGATTATGATTTTTTTTCATCGATAGCCTCAGCGTCAGCGGAATTCGTGAGTTTTCTTAACTCAACGAATTCTCCGAACCTGTAATGTGAGTGGCAAAACATTCGTTTATTCGTACTCATTTCGATATCCTTGGTAAACCAAGGTTGCTTTCCTTGAAGGCTAGTCATTAGTTCCCGAACACAGCTTTTCTCTTCATTTTTCGCGGAAAGCGGGCCACTATGCACTGAAGTTACTTTTTGCTGAAGCTGTTCTGAAAAGCCTCTAGGTAGAGGACCGCAGGACTGTGCCCTGTCGCAATACAAAAGTATCGCGATAGTATATTCAAAATACTTTTGAGTACCTATGTTTCTGTATCGAGATATGTTCGGAAAGTGTATGTGTATCTCAGCAGTTTAAATAAAATTAAATATTTTTTATGGTCTACCAATCATATCACGATACTGTGAAGGAAATGGGTACCTCGTTAGTCTTTCTTGTCGGAAGTGAGTTGACGTGTTAAAGGAAGGCTTTTTTGGGTCAAGCCAACCAATAGCGCACTGCCGGTCGCCGACGCAGGAAATGCGGTAAGGTGTTTTAATACGCACAGACAGAATGGTCCATGTGGTAAAGGGCCCGATGCCATTCACATTAGTGCCACGGTGGCAGTACTGTCGGCCTTTGCCGACGAAAGTAGCTGCCTCCTAAAGGGTCCATGCAACACTTTTCCAGCTATATATCTCTATTCCGGAATACTTTTCTACGTATACCTGCCCAGCCTTCATAGATGCTATTCTACTCGTTTTGTTTAGTAAGCATAGGCGAGCGCAAGGGGGGGGGGGGGGGGGGATCCCTACTTACCTAAGAGGGGTGGGGGGCAAAACCTGTTCCATATTTTGACTTGATACGTGTGGGGGGGCGCTGTAATGACCCTCGCCCCCCCCCCCCTCTCCCTCCGCTGATGGGGAACCCTGCGCACGAGTATGGCAGTTAGCGCGGGGGTAGACTCATATGTCTCTGCAAACTTGTTTGCAATTCGTCAGGGACATAATGAGCAGTCACTAATTCTAATATTACTAAATTGGTCAATGCCATACGTGCGTCATATTCAAGGTATCCTGAAAGGTTATAAGGTTCAGTAGTGCTTTTTCTTTTCTCCCCTTGTGTGCAAAAATAATTGAAGGGAAATGAGGGTAGCACGCACCAGCTGGAGAGTCAAGCCAATTTCATATATTATGAAGCGTGGAAACTTGGGCAAGTTGGTAGGACATAATTAAATATACGAACAGCGCATAAGGACAAAGACGGAAGAAGGAAAGAACACACAGCGCTGACTTTCAACAATGATTTAATAGCGGAGCGATGTACATATATATGTGAAAAAATGGGCATGCGTAGAAGGGTGCAGTTAACAACCACTGCGATACAACGCCAACAGAACTCTTGTCATTTATTGATTGAGCAGTAAACCAGTGCACAGCTTAAAATTGATCGAGATACGCAATCTCTTTTTGCAATAGCGCAACTGATGGGGAACTTACACATGTACCGTCAAACTTACTATGTGATAGGCCTCAATTATCTCACGCGTGGCCTGCGAGTGGTGCTTGCCTATTACCTCGCAACGCTCAAAGAGCGGCACGCAGCCGCAGTCACGGCAGTGAATTCCGAGGTGTCCTTGAACCGCATTGTGCACATTATTATTATGCTCTCTTAAACGGTCGTTCAAGCACCTTCCGGTTTGCCCTATGTACTTCTTACCGCAGGACAGCGGAAGAAGATACACGACACCAGTAGCACAAGGAACAAAGCGCGTTCTGTGTTTCACAGAGCATCTTACTCTATTTGTAGCTGGTTGATTCACCAACTTACAGAGCTTTGATAGCTTTTCCGGAGCGGAAAAGACAACAGTGATGCCAGCGCGTTTCCCAATTTTTTTTCAGCCTATGCGAAACGTTGTGCAGATAAGGGACTGCAACACAGTTCTTAGGAACTGACGCATTTTGAGGCTGAGATTGCCCTCCTTGATATTTGATTTGCCTCAAAAGCTTTTCCGCAACAGCAGAAATCAGGGCATTCGGGTAACCAGCGCTTAAGAGGCGCTCGACCTGTGCTTTGAAACTGCGTTGCATCGAGTGCGGGCATGACCTCCTAAGAGTGTTAACGAGGCAAACATTAATGATGCCCCTTTTCACCAGCTTAGAATGAGCCGAGTGGTAAGGTAAAAGGGGTTTTCCACTTCTCGGTGTGAACAGCCAGCACAAATGATCGCTCAGAAAACAGAGCGTTAGGTCTAAGAACCTAATCCAATTGCCAGAAGGTAGCTCATGTGTAAGTTCCAGTGGATGCAAGTGATCCTTAAACAAACCTAGAAGTCTAGAGACAACAACTTCAAAATCAGCATCCGAACAATCAACGGGTGCAGTTAACAACCAGTGGTTGTTAACTGCACCCTTCTACGCATGCCCATTTTTTCACATATATATGTACATCGCTCCGCTATTAAATCATTGTTGAAAGTCAGCGCTGTGTGTTGTTTCCTTCTTCCGTCTTTGTCCTTATGCGCTGTTCGTATATTTAATTATTCATATATTAAATGATTACGGCGAATGTCCCAAACTAATTAAAAAAAGACCAGTTCTTGAACAACATCAAAGGAAAAACATAATGACTAGAGACCAGATTTGATGTATGATCATGAATTAGAAGTTAAGAAGGACTGTCATAGTGTTTTTGTAGTGCCTATAAATGCCTATTTTCGCTGTTTTTGCCTAAATGCGTATTAGTGCCTATAAATGTCTATTTTCAAAATCGGCGCCTTTATGACCATTATTTAGCCGCAAAAGTCACCTTCGAGTGCAGTTACAGGTGCAGAGGGATCGACCTGGGCGATTATTATTGTTGTTGTAAATCAATGAAAAAAAATAATATCTGGGGTTTTACGTCCGAAAACGACGATATGATTATGAGAGACGCGGCCTGAGCGAGTTCGCCATGGCCTTCTACTCTGCAATGGAGACGGGGGGATAGTGGAGCGAAAGCGTAAAAACAGAACGCGATAGCGTGATCGGGCCCCGTGCGCGTCGCCTTCTCAACTGCCAGCCTCGCTTCGGATGTGTCAACCGTGCAGCATGGAAATGACCATGTGTGCGGGTAATATCGCAAGTTTCAAAATATTGGTTGGCTGGTTGTTCCTCAGTAACCTATCCTACAGTGCCTACTGCAAGTTTCGAAGTGCCCACTACATCGTGAACCTACGCAGCTGCTCAAGTTGCCGATGCTTATGCGATTGATGGTGATGATTAAATATGCCTGGTCGCTTTGTAAAGGCTGGGCCTTTAAAACACCCACTAATTGCACAATTCAAACGTTTTGACGCCTGGCGTGACTCTACGCTTCTGCCACACAACACCACATGCGCTAAAGACAGTCCTTGCGCTACTTCACATCTTTATAATTTTTTAAGCAGTTTCAAGCAATGACGAGACTGTGAGGTAAGGCAACAAGTTTGAAGCGCAGAAGGCCTGGGTTCGATTCTCACTCTAACCGAATATCTGTATTATTTATTTCATTTGAACCTTTCTCAGGCTTTCCTCACGGACAACGCTGATTTTTCGCTCACAACCAACGACATCGATGCCGAAGCCGACACTGGTATTTCTGCCAAACGAGCTCTTTAACGCTATCGCGTTAATAATCGTTGTCAACAAAAGCATTTAGAACTTATGCAGTTGCGCAGGTGCGCGTGTTGCCTTAGGGACGCGCAGTGGGTACCTTGTCAACTCGCCAAATGTAGAAATATGTCGTAGTGGGCACAGCACAACTGTGCTTGCCGTGGATATTCTAGGATAGTTCGACAGGGCCAATTTACAGGCGCACAGATGTTCCTTTGTTGCCGCTCGGCTTGGGTGTCCAGCGAGAAGGGAGCGATTGAGAAGGCGATGGGTCCGATTGCGCTGTCGCATTCTACTCTCGAAGGCGAAGCTCGCGCGTCCTCCAAGTTTTTGTCAACTGTTGGCGACTCTGTCTCATCATAAAAACTAACGATTTTTATGGTCCTATCGGAGATACAGGTTGGGCAAGTGTTTGTGTTGATATTATTTGCATTTTGAAATAAATTTATTGTGATTACATTTACGACGTTGGGAGCCTAAAACGTGTTTTGCCTGCCAATTTGTGGAGCCTAAAAGTCGCTTTTTTAATGCTGAAAAATCCGGCCCCTAATAATGAAGGTGTTCTCTTACTTCAAGCAATAGGCCGAACATGTTCTCATTTTTGAGCGCTCCTCGCAGGCGCCCGCTCCTGCGTTGAGCAGCGTCGCCGTCGCCGTTGGTGGCGTAACAGATAGACACGAAAAAGTAACCTATAGACATGAAAAAATTAAAATGAGAAAAAAATACCCAGGATCGAATGGAATTCAATTGAACACGTGCCCTCTGCGTGGCAGTCGAGTATTCTACCACCGAGCCACGCTTTTTTTTCCCTTTATTACCGGTTTCTTCACACTACACAAGCAACAATACTAGACACTTCCTACAGCAGCAAAGTCAAGACTCGATAACCTGTGAGGAGTTACATTATTAAAAGCCCGTTAGGTAAGCCAGGGGCTCAACCCTGGAAAGCCAGTCAGGCGCAGTTAGGTTTTCAGAAGAGTACCTGTTTTCAGTTGGTCAAAAGAAATCGGATGAAGAAATTGCATGCGATATGATTTTTCCGGTACCTATGTATAGGTTACTTAATAATGTGGGCGAGTACAATAATGTTCACAAACGCGTTAAGAAAATGCAATTTCAGCCAAACGCAATAACCTTCTTATTTAAGTTATATTCGGGCACCTTGCAGGTTCGGACATTTTCAGACGATCGAGGATTTTACATGCCGTAGGGCTCGGATGGTTTTATCTGCAGAAAGGCAGACTCACTAGATCATGTACTTTTTTCACCGCGGGGAAAGACTATTTTTCTGGTATCTTTTAAAGAGAAGACCAGAAAAAAAACTTCCAGGAATAAGGTTTTTACCAATAGAAAATGAGGATGGGCTCCATTTCAACCTAATATTGTTTCTTGGCCTCCATTCTCTATGGCGCGCTAGCATGGCCGGTTTCTACTACAATCCTGACAGACGACCGGCATGCGTGCTTTTTCGCGAGAGAATTGTTCAGTACATTGACGTACTCAGACAACCAGCCACACTAGTGCTGCAAAAAGACGCTACAGAGGCGTCATGACGGCAAGGAATCCCATTAACCTATGTAATATAGCGTTGCAGAAGGGTAAAACAACAACCGGTCATCAAACAAGGCTAATTGCGCAACCGCTCTGTGATAGAATGCTTTCCAGCCACTGCAGAGTGCTCAGCCACGATTCTTCATCGTCGTCAGCCGCATGCAGCATCAATAAAGTGCACATAACCCCTTTTAAATGTAGATGTAGATGCAGATCCTAAGCTTCTCGCTCACACCCACACTGGGGCATTGGCTAAAAATCGGGTAGCTTAACAAAAGATAATGAATAAACTAGAAAAGAGAGTAATTTTTCGTTTCGGGTAAAAATAAGATTAAAAAAAATTATTTTTGTTAAAATACAAAAAGTTCGGTTGAATTGATTCTTATCGAATAAGAAATAAATGAATAATATAGAAAAAAATGTTCTGGAGTCTAGTTTGGTTAGCTGCGGAGCTTTGGAATCGTGGTTATTATGTAAATCTCTATGTCTGTTCTATACAATCTTGCAAGGCCTCGCAGAATTTCCCGTTGCTGTGCCCAAGGGTCAGTGCACCTAAGGATAGCAAATTTGAAGTTGTTAAGTTTAACCTAATGATGCGCAACGGCGTTTCCAGTGGTACCTTTCTTAATGCGGAGTACTTTCGACAATAGATCAGAAAGTGTTCCATTGTTTCGTCTTCCCTACAATAAGAACACGGCGGGGAGGGTGTCAAGCCGGCTCTGCATAAAAAAAAATTTAAATGTGTAGCGGGTACCTCCGCAGAAAGACGAATGATGGCGTAGTGGATTCTGTCCTACTAGAGTTACTGTATATGCTACCTTTAGGTAGCAGAGTTACGCCTCTGATAGAACTCGCCGCTCGCCCCCCCATTCGCCAAGCGCGCTCACGTGCGCAAAAAGCATCCTTTTGAGGGAAAGCCAACCTCACGACCGCGCGGGTGCTGGCGACCGCCGCGCCACCACCGCTGCTCTGCTCTTCCGTCGGTGCCACCGCTATCGCCATCGCTGCCCAAGCACTCCGGCGAGACGACCCGGCTGAGTGCGGAATGTTCTTCGTTGTTGTGGTGGTTGTGTCTTGCGTTGTCCGTTTTTAGTGAACGTCAGTGTTAGTGGTGCCTGTGCGGCGTAGCGCCGTGACTCAGTGCTGCGAAGTTGCGACGATGACAGGAGGCTGCGCTCCCCACTGCACGAATCGACAAGAAAACGGAAAGGCTTTCTTCTCTATTCCATGTCTCATTGCATAGCCCATTTCATGGTGAGCGTGACAAAAAAGGAAGTGCCAAACGCCCAAACCTGCAACTCGCTAAGCTAGGTATTTTGGTCCGAGTTGTCAACGACCGTTTTCTGCTCTCACCCGCTTGTATTTTCAAAGTTCAAAATAAACTCTGCCTTTTGAAACACGTGCTAGAAAAAAGCTACACTCGAAGTAAAATTGTTGATGTTGGTCAGTATGTGTAATCGTGAGCAGTGCGAACTGGAACACTGAAATTACATTTCAAGTGTCATAGCGGCTAAACATGGTTGGCGTGAGCAAAAATGTTCATGACACTAAATGCTCAAGCGAAAGGTAGCTCTGGCAATTATGTACGCCAAATTCATATCAGTACATTGCAAGTAGTCGAATAAGCATGACATCGGCGTTCCAGCTCGTATATTGCTCACGATAGTACATCTGTCAGCCGTAGAAATCGTCACTGCAGGTCGATTGTGTAGGCAGTTCGATCGATACGACTTATTCCAGCATTACAGTACGTTCCAGAATGCATATGTCTATATAGTGTAGTTACAAATCTCGTGGCAATATTTTTGCGACTAGAGTAGGTGATAACAAACAGGATATGTATTGTTTTGCGCCCACTGGTCACGGCTGGCTAGCCGTTGACATAAATCGAACGAGACGGCACGATAAAATTGTGCGCGAGTGAATGCGTGAACATGCACCTTACAGGTCTGTCAAAACAGTATAGTTCAGTCCGGGCACTGTGCGGCATTGCATTCGAAACCGCACCGAGTGTTTACTTTATGCCACAGCTACGTAAATATGCGGAAAATTCTCGTTTGCTTGCGTTATTTGTAAAATACAGAGTGATAGTTCTAGCAGTTGTTTGCTCGAGCCACCTAAGCGCTGCGTCAAAACGACGTGAAACGAGCGATTTGCTGAACTTAATTTGTCGAGAATCTCGACAAATTAGGTCGAATTTTTCCTGTTCGCTATTTAAAACAAAAATACTACTTCCAATGGTGACTGCCATCGAACAAGCTATAGCACCAGTTTCATCTGAAGTCATTATTTGTTCGAGTTCTCTTTTTTTTCTTCGAAGCCAAAGTCATTGCGCCAGCGACGGGTTATGAACGAGTGAGAAAGCGCACGGAGCCGTTGGGTCGCGTCAGCTCCTACATTCGAAAGGGGTGGCTTTCCTGCATAACGTGGACGCCTCGACGGGCAAGATGGCGGACCTATGCGCAACTCTGCTTCCTAAAGGTAGCATATACAGTAACTCTATGTCCTACTACACACAAACTTATGATTTATGGCGTAGTTCATACCTTGTGGAAAGTCAAAACTTCTAACACAGTTGACCTTGCCTCAACACGATGCTACGCTCATAATTCACATTAGGCAGTATCGTAATCGTCGATAAAGTTTTTGAAGGATCCGTTGAGGCCGAAGACACGACGCATGACCAGCCTTATTGCATGGGGCCTCAGCTCGTCTTCGGAGCGAACTTCAATTTATTCTAGTCGCGTAGGGCAAGTGTGTACCTTGCCTAAGGGAACTTATTACGCCACTGGCACATTTATGTTGTCAGTCCATGCGTGGCCTGTCAGATTTTATTTCGCCTCTAAACGGCGTATATGCTACCGGTAAGCGAACGACTATTGAAAACTGGGAAGCATGGTATGAACTTCGTGGCACGCATTGCTTTTAAATTCTAATGTTGTTAGTTTCGAATGAACGAACGACATTCAGGCACTTCTGTTGTTATAATCGGAAAACTCTATTCTTGGTTGTTTATATCAGTTCAAAGTTTTATTGAAATAGTTGCGAAATTCAGACGACGATCGGGAGGGTGGTAGCGGGAACTTATGCCGCAGGTGACAAAACCGAAACACACAGAAGCCCATAATATATTCAAGGATATACCTGGAACACTTTAGAGGGACGATGAACATTTTTCGCACAAATAATAACCTGTCCCATTCTCGGTGACCTGCACGATCCTTAGTTGGTTAAATGTTTATTTTGTGAAGACAATGCAATAGATCGGCATTTTGCTGCTAATTTCCGTATATTATTGTTGCTTCAGTATGTCAGTCCCTCAGCACATTTTTTTTCAACTGCTGTTATTCGCATTCGGAACTGCTGAGATGACAGTACACTTCTGGGGGGTTCACAATATCTTGTGACGCGACATGCCGAGCGAAGTTTGAACTCGTCCACTATAATTTGTGTGTTTACATACAAATGGAGGTGGCCTTTTTTGAAGAAGTCGAATTTTCGAGAAAACGTGGCGCGAAATCTATAGACAGGGTGACCTTTTCAGCTCTTCGCGCAAAGGCCAAGTGCATGCATCTTGCGAACGACCTGCGCGGCTTAGAAAAGCGGATGGCTAGCTGCCAACACGACGGGAACCTCCGAGGACTTCTCCGTGTGCTCGACGAAAATACAGAACGCAGTCCTACCGTATGTGGGGACAAAAATATACTTGCAGAAAGCATAGCGCTTGTCTTAACGAGCACACACCGCGAACTGAAAGACACGAATCCTTGCTGCAAACAAGCAACTCTGTTGATTAGCGGGCAGAGGGCAACTGGAGTGAACTTTCTTAGAAATAGAAAAAGCGCGTACCAGGAAGCTGTTTCGTCTCCATGCAGCATCAGTGTGGATGTTACTGCGTTGCTCTGGAGACGCGGTGCTACAACACTTTGGGGGATGTCCAGTTGTCTAAGGCGTGGGTCCACTGAGGAGTCAAACGACGCTTTGCAGGGAGGAATGCTTTAGTGGTTGGAAATTATCGGAGAGTAATATCAGCGCTCCCGACTGAGTTGCGAAGCGGCACCAAAACGCACGTTGAGTGGTGAGATGCCGTTTGCGCAATGGTAGAACAGTTGGACCACTGATAACGATACTGCTTTTGACAATATATCGGTTATAGCAATGAGAAGGTGCTGCATGATCCACTTTAGCGTGTTTTCTAAGGAGAAATTACATGCCTGCAACCATGCCTCCCTTCCCCATTATCGATAAAACCGATGAATGCAGCTATCGTATGTTCGTGCGGAAAGGTAATCGAATGCGAAATCCTTCGAAAAAAATGGGAGCACCTTGCGCTAGTGGTGCATGACCGAACACCGGATCTTCTAGTCGACCTGGATTATTAACAAGGTCCTAATTAACATGGTCCTAATAGCGTGGCGTTAACTAACAAGGTCCTAATTGACAAGGTTTTATATCAGTCTTAATAAGCATGGTTATATTAACGGGGCCTCACTTAGCAAGGTCCTCCCTGTCTACCTGCTTCTGTATGTTTATTTCCTTTCTCTTGCGTTTATTTGTGCCGTAGCCAAAAGGGACCCGGGGCACTTTGCTCCTGAGAATACATAATCGTCAACCCCGCATCATTCATACGTCTACCCCGGCACCCACCTCCCCTATGTTTGGGGTGGGGGAGAAGCTTTGGCTGTGACAGACGGTCCTTTCCGCACACGGGTGTCACCGCTCGGCGCAAAGCGCTCAGCAGAAGTAGCCTGTCTCGCAACCACGTGCCAGCAAGACGCTCTGTGTTCTTCCCGGACATAGGGACTACCGTTTCGTGCAGCGACGCGAGTCCCACACACAGAACAGACATAGCCAGGGCGTACTTCTTCGTGGCTATGTGCTTCTCGTTTGTTTTCTTCAGAAGGCACAACCATAGAAGAAGCGCCTACTTTTCACATCGTTCGTGCCAAGCTCAGTGGGTGAGCGGGCCACGGGTTTAGCGCCAAGCTGCTAGGCGATACAGAAAAATGTACAATAACTATCTCCACTTCTCAAATGTACGTAGCTAAGAGCAATTATTCTTTATTAATAGTCAATACTAGAAGTGTGGTTTGGTGGGATAGTTGGTCAAACATTCGTAATGGGAAAAACAGCTTGAAGGAGACGTAACAAAAGCGCCCTGTGTGTTCCTTCGTCTGAGTTGCGTCTCCTGCACGCGATTCTTCTCATTCACTGAAATGCGCAAAGTTTGAGATTATCGAAGTTGTAACGTTCTATTTTAAAATGCCGTTCCACTGACTTCAGTAAATTCTTCACCGTGTCCACGCGATGCCTATTTAATCTGATAATCGGTGCTCTTTCGTCAGTGTACTGCTCATGACAATGCGAACATTCGAGGACGTAAATAGCTTTTCTGTAGGGCAGGCGTATTTCATCTGATTCACGTGTTGTCTGTTCTGTTCTGTTGTATCTGTCTTGCTGTGGAGAGGTTGAGGTTCATGTTACCTCGGCTACTCCATATCTATGAGTTCTGCAGCTAAAAAAGAAAAAAACAACAAAAAAAGGTTACACAAAATGCACAACGCGCAACTACACAAAAATAAAAAAGAAAAAAAATAATCTAGAGTTTGCTTTCAAAAGTTCACACTGCAGTAAAGCGTCCACACGTGCACATTTCTAGTTCTGCCCACAGTATGACACATCATTCCGTAAGTAACAACACATAGCTGTATATCACAAGCGCTTATCCAAACCGGTGTCCACTAAGAAGTCTTTCAGGAAGGTGTTCGCCTTTTTCTGAAGATTCATGTCAGACCATGGTCCAAGTAATTTCTTTAATGTGAGGGGGGCGTCTGTCCAAACTTGCTAGTCTCTTCCTTAATTTTTCTCTTTCATTTGCGTACTTTACGCACTCCAAAAGAATATGACGAACATTCTCATCTTCGTGGCCACAGTAGCATTCCGGTGAGCAGGATCGGTGTATTTTGTGCAGGAAGTTGTTTGTATATGCTACTTCCAGTCGTAGTCTGTGGAATAACGTCTCTATGTATCGTGGGAGCTCTGCCACTATTGAGAATTTCCTGTGTGGGTCAACTTCATAAAGTAATGACTGCTTTGTATTAGGGCTATGAAACCACTTCTCCATGGAACAGTGGTGAGCTCCTTGCGTTACTATATTTCGAATATCCGCCCCAGACATGGGGATTCCATACTCCCGTCCTTCATTCAAGGCCTTTCTTGGCGAGCCTGTCTGCCTCTTCATTACCCTTTATTCCAATGTGGCTGGGTATCCATTGAAATACGATGTTGTGACCCTGCGCTGAGGCATATTCCACAGTTTCTGCAATACATTGTGCTATTTCGCCATTTTTGTAAGGTGATCTCGCATGTTTCATTATCTGAAGGGCGGGTTTGCTATCCGTGCATACTACCCACTGTCGTGTCTGAGAATTGTCGCAGATAAACTTGACTGCTTCAAAAATAGCCACCAATTCTGATGTCGTTGATGAAGATTTGTGTGATAATTTATACATTATCTTTTCTTCAAGTTCCGGTATAAAGATCGCAGAGGCTGACGTTTCTTCAGTGCAGGATCCATCTGTATATATCTTCGTCTTTCCATTGTGCATAGTATGAAAATGATGACACACCATCTGTACCGCCACTAGAGGTGCCATGTCGGCTTTCTTGCGTATGCCATCTATCTCACAGATAACGTTCAGAACCGGCAGCGTCCAAGGTGGTTTTGACGGTGTCCACCGTTTATATCCGGGTACTATTGCTCGGAATGATGACACACTATCCTGTAGTCGCGTGGCAGTCCTGTGTGTTAGTTCGCCAGATAAAGGATGACTGTCATGTTGCGTGAAAATTCTAAATAAATGTCTGGACGTTTCTCTTGCTCGGAGTACTGCCAAAGGTGGTTGTCGAGCTTCTGCATACACCAAATCGCTAGAAGTCGACCGTGGCAACCCCAGACATACCCGCAGGCTCCTTGCCAATAGCAAGTGAAGTCTTCTTTCGGTGGAGGCTGGAAGTCCGTGCAGCAGAGGGAAAGAGTAACTCACCATGGGGCGTATCCACGCAACATGTAGAGCCAACAGCGATTCTGTAGTACCGCCCCATTTAGCCCCGCTGAGATGACGGAGGATTCGAATGGCTTGATTCACTTTTTGTTCAAGGAACTGAACATGATGCGACCATGTTAGTCTCCGGTCTAAAATCACACCTAAGAATCGATGAGTTGTTACCATTTGAATAGGCTGGTTTTGCAAAATAATCTGAAAATCCCCAGGTCTTTTTAATGTAAATGGTAGTATGGCTGTTTTTGCCAGACTCAGAGCCATACCTCTTCTTGTAAGAAATCGGTCTACATAGTCCAAGCCTTCTTGTAAGGTTTGTTGGACATGCCAAAACGACGGACCAGACGTCCATATACTTATATCATCTGCATATACTGAACATATGACGTTAGGTGGAAGATTATATGGTAGCTGCGCCATGACTGCATTAAAGAGCGTCGGGCTTAGTACGCTGCCTTGTGGCACTCCTTGGTTGACGACATGTTCTGACGTTGGGCCCTCCTGTGTAACCACAAAAATTTGTCGATGCTTCAGGAAGTCAGCGATCCAACGCAGAATCTTTCCTTTAAATCCCTGCAACGCCAGGCCCTCTAGTACATGAATGTGGCTTACTGTGTCATACGCTCGTTGAACATCAAGGAATATAGCAATAGTGATGTTTCCTTGCACACGTTGGTCTTCCAGATCTGTGACCAAGTCCAAAACGCAGTCCATTGTGCATCTACCTCTTCTGAAGCCGTCTATACTTTCTGGTAGCAGTTTGTTCGTGTCTTGCCACCATAAAATTCGTTCATTGATCATTTTCTCCATTACTTTCGAAACACAGCTTGTCAAACTAACCGGCCGAAACGAATCTAACTTCATAGGACTCTTGCCTGGCTTTAGCAACGGCACTACCTTTGATACTTTCCAACTTGCTGGGACCTTTTCTTCTTGCCAACTTTTGTTGTAAATGTCCAACAGGTGTAATTTTCCTTTCTCACATAAAGTGGCAAGTGCGGCGTATGTAACACCATCTGGTCCTGGTGTACTTCTCCGTTTCACTGAAGACAACGCATATTGGAGCTCCTCTGGTGTGAAGCTATTATCCAGATCTGATGAACTAACCGCAGAAAATTTCGCTACAACCAACGAAGCCAATTCTGCCGAGGATTTATATTCGCTCGTTTCGACGGCCTTTCCGTTTCTCAATATTAGGTCGCAAAATTCTTCGGCAATCACACGTTCGCTCACTCCTCGAGACAGTGCTAAAGCCTGGAGTGGTCTCAAGTGGACTACTGGCTGTCGGAGGGCGCGTACCATGTCCCACAGTTGAGATGCCGTGGTAAATGGAGAGAGTGAAGCGCAAAGATCTTGCCACCTTTTCGTTGAAAGCTTCTGCAGTTGGCCTTGCATAGCAGAAAACACTTTCTGGGCCACCTTGAAATCTTCCAAACTTCCCGACCTGCGATATCTTCTTTCAGATCGACGTCGTATAGCCCGCAAACGTTCGTACTCAGCGTCAACACCCGCATAGCCTTCTGGGATGGGTACAGCCCGAGCAGCTCTTGTTAAAAAGTCTTTTATCTTCGACGCATACGCTTCTGCGTCATAATAAGACTCAAGATTTTGCCTCTGTAGTTCCCGAAAGACTGCCCAATTTGTAATTCTTGTTTTCCGATTACCTCTCGTTTTCTTCAGTTTTGGGTGATATATGAATACTGGTAAGTGGTCACTTCCTCTTGCATCAGCGTCTGTAGTCCAGTCCGCGCCAGCCGCTAGTTCAGAGGAGCACACAGTGATGTCTAATACGCTGCAGTAGTTATGCCCCCCGCAGGAACGTTGGAGAACTGTCATTCAATATCGCGTAACCATGGTCTTCGCATATCTGTACTATAGCAGATCCCCTTACATCACTACGCTCACTACCCCACAATTCATGATGCGCGTTAAAATCGCCACATATTATTATGGGATCATGATCAGGTCTACACACTGCATCCAATTCAGTGGATGAAACTTTTGCTTGAGGGTGCACGTATACACTAACTGTGGTTACAGTAATTTGACCAAACTTCACCTTGCATCTAACAAATTCCGGGGCATCTGTTTTTGAAGCAGCCACCAGTGTAGATGGAATGTCTCGTCTCACAAACAACATCACTCTGCTTTTTCCACCAGGGCGTTCTGCTTGGAACACCACATAATTGGACAGGCGAAAGTTAGTGGACACTCTTGGTTCGGAAAGACACAAAATCGGAAACCCGTGTTGAGCAACGAATTTCCGAAAATCACCACTCTTATTCTGCAAACCATTGCAGTTCCACTGGAATATTGCACTTCTTTTGTACCAGTTAGATAGTCCGGTCGCCATGATTGTTACAAGATAAGATGCTCAAGGTCTAGCAGCAATTTCACTTCAGGTAGGGAGCCTGCTTGCGGCAGGGATCGAAGAATCGCTTTAAGAGCCGCGAAGATTATTGGCAAAATGACTTGTTCGTTTCCGGCTGTCTCCGCCGAGTTCACATTTCTTGAAGAACCGTTCTTCAACAGGTTGCTGTGACCCTTCGCTTTGTAAGTGTACGACTCCTTGGATGACTCTGCCCTGGCTGAAGTTGCCACGTCAGCATGTTCTTGGGCCCGGACTTCTTTACCGACACGATGTCTTGGTGCTGAGCGCTTCAAAACTGCCGAGTAAGAGTCCTGTCGCATCTGCCTTGTGTCTCTTTGTGGTGCAGGAAACTCTTGAACTATATCCGTATTGGGCGCTGGACCTCTCTGTATCTTCTGGTAACCTTTTACAATTCTCTCTCTTTGCGCCGCCGATGCCAAGCGGTTGCGAGGGCAGCCTGAAAACGACGACGGATGTGGTCCATCATAGTTTGAACACTTAGGTTGTCGCTTCGACGTGCATTCTTTGTAATCATGTGCACCCGCACATACTTTGCATCTCTTGGTTCCCCTGCATGTCTTAGCCATGTGTCCATATCTTTGGCAGTTGTAACACCTTACAGCTGGTTCAATGTATTCCTCCACCGTGTGGACAGTGAAGCCTAGAGCAACTCTTTTTGGCAATGGCACCTCGTGCCTGAATTGGAGTATCACGTTTCGTATGGGCTGCATTGTGGTGCTGCCGTCTTCATTTCTCGCCCATCTCTTTTGTCGTGTGACAGAGATAACTCCGACATCCTTAAGGTACTCCAATAGGTCATATTCACTGTATTCGAGTGGTACATCTCTTATCTTTGCTAGGGTCTTCATATAAGATTGAGGTATCATCGCCTGTACAGGCAAGCCAGCCAGACTCTTAAGTTGCAGCAGTTTGTTTGCTGAGTACAAAGAACGTACTCCAACACAAAAACTTCCATCTCTGTTAATTCTTGATGATGTCACTTTCTCATTAATAGCAGCAATTATCTCTGATGCCACTCGGTTTGGGTTTACCTTCCAGAAAGAGTCAACGGCGGCGATGGGTCTGAACACCACAGGTATCCCCGTAGCTCGATTCTTGTGATGCATAACCATCGTGTACTCACCCTCGTCTTCCTTAGAAGTTTCTGTATCCATCTGCGCCAGGCCATTGAGAGAGTACGTCGATGTGGCGTCATCGTTGTCTACCTCTTCATCCTGCTCTGTTCGCCTCTTCTTACACTGCGAGACGTCGCTGTTCTCCGTATGGGACGTCGCCGTCGTTGTTGCAACCGCAGGAACTTGAAGTCGAGCGGGATGGATAAGCTGTGCTCCGGATGGCGCTAGCGGCATCTCGTTGTCCCCCATACCCGGGCTTGTGCCAGGTATGTGGCACGGGGCCGCCGAGGGGCAATTTTGAACTCGTTTCGTAGGAAACACCGACTCACCGATGTTTAGCTGCCACTCTGGAGACTGCCCGACCACCGCACAAAGCGTAAAATATTCGTGAACTCAATAAAACAACTGGAATAAGAGAGCGAAATGAAGCTATGAGCTTCTTCCATTCACGTCATTATCATGGACTTACATGTCTCACGCCTTGCACGAGGACAAAGTGATGGGCGCAGAAGAATGAGGGTTTACTTTTGCATGCACTAACATGTCCTTAAAGTTTTTACTCCTGGGGTACTCGACCGTTGGTACTTCTGGAAACGCTTTTTCAAGGCGTTCGTTACTTGCAAGTATTGGATAAAAATTCAGGAGGATAATATTTATGTTTCGAAGTGCAAATGAGTCTTTCGTTGTAAATGGTAGCGGCTTGTTGAACTGTGCCTTAGGGTCTCTTTTAGCTATGCTTTTTTGTAGGGCTCGTTATGCGCCATGCGGGCAATTTCTTTATTTTAATGTTTGCTTTATAACGTATTGAATTCTACAGCGCGAAATGCAAAATGAAATTCGAAGAAGCACCCACAGACAGCGCTCACTCTCACCTGAAGGTTTATCGCATGCAACACAGGAGTGAACGTGTACCCACATGCGCAAAGAAAATTTATTATGAGCAAAAGAGATGAAATTTTCTTTGTGTACGTGGGTACGCGTTCATGCCTGTATCGTATGTAGTTATTCTTCAAATGAGAGTCAGAGCTGTCCGTGTGTGCTTCTCCATACTTAGTCTCGCATTTTCCGCTGTACAATCCAATTCGTTATGAATCAAGACCAGCTCGTCCGGTTGTCCGTTCTGTTATCTGCTCTTTCCTTTAGGTTGCTTAAGTGATGCACGTAGTCACCGTCGCCGCTACAGATTCTTGCTATTGTCCGACCCTTGCTTACAGTGACGCGGGTAGTGAGAAGTCTAACCTTAGGTATTTCTGGCTACCTGTTATTTTGCTGTAGAGTGTTGTCTTTAATTTTACTCATACAATACATGCTGTCGTGTCGAGGAAGCTGAGTTCACTGGAAGAACGTTGCAAGGTAAATTTTATACTCGAATGAAATTTGTTAAAAAGGCAACTGTTAAAAAGGCAACATTCTGTGGCTGCCTATCCGTCATGCCTTGCGGCTGCCAGAGAGGCAGCCACAAGGCATGACGGCAAAAAACAAGACAAAAGCCAAAGAGCAGATATCTACCCCACCTAAAAAAAAACTGGTTTCGGAAGGGGGGCATTTTTTTTATCGCACGCTGTCGTTTTTCATAAATTTGCTTCTTCTTCGCAATAAACTTTAATTGGAAGTTAGCGCTCGTCTTCGTTGGTCTGTTTGTCCTATTGTCTTTCCTTGCTTTGTAATCACTTTTGAAATAGAATACCAACTAACCCGTACCCACACTTTGCTTCAGTATGTTCCCTTTTATTGTGGCACGCGGACTACTATTTAACATGCCGCTATAGTCCATGGCATGTTAAATAACTATTTAACATGCCGCGGACTAGCGACCTTAGCCCAAGTTCTGCGTCCGGTCAGTGACGCTCTACTGGCTGTCACACCACTCTATCTGAATACGCTCTCACCGTTAGGGTAAGGCGGGGCAAAATGAGACACGGGGCAAAACGCGACATTTTGGCTTTGCCGACCTCTATAGCAAATAAAGAAAGCACTTTTCTTTGTTTCTATATTTCAGCGAGAGGTGCTGGTAGTTGTCCACCTTTTTATGTGTAAAAGTTGATAATTGCTTACAGCGTTCGCGTGGGAAAAATTACGTGGCTGGTGTCAGTGTGTTCGTGACCCATCAAAAAAGGGGCGAAATTCTGCTCTGCCAAATTTTCGTATCTGTGCATGAAGCTACTCTCGCGTCAGTACAACAACGTAAGCATTTATATTGTTACTTTATACTACTAGCTACATACCACCAAAATTTTAGTTCACTTGGTGCCCGGGGCCAAAGCGGAAATTTTTTTGAATTCGGCCATGTGAGGGGGGGGCAAAACGCGACAAAAAGGCATTGAATTGCCTTAGAGAGCGTCTTATTAAGTGAACCATTTACTTACACTCAATATATATTATATTTCATTGTTTAGAAGGATTCGGACGCACAAGAGAATATCATATATAGCTTCCTGGGAGGAAAACGACGTGAAAAAGCGCTGATTGCTGTTTAGGACACTCACTCCATTCGCGCTGCATCGAGTTTTTTCCGCGTTCCCAAGGATGCTCTCAAGAGGCGAATGCAAAATTGGAAGAATCTCCAGGTCAAGCCGTTCACAAACACGTCTCGGCATCGAGTTTTAATGACATTCCTCCAATACCAAATTAAAAAAAAACAAGTGCTAGAAAATCCGAATCTAGCACAGTTTTAAATTCATCGCCTCACGAAGCCCGGCTGACGAAGCTGAAAGCCACGAAACACCCGTGCAGTTTTGCACCAAACCGGCAAAAGGAGGCGAAGAAGATGCGTCAGAACATCTCTAGGTTCCAATCGTTGAATAATCCTATGAAGTGCAAGCTTTCAACAAAATACAACAATAGCACAAATGTGGTTCATAACTGAGGGTACTTTTGGCGCAAATCAAACGAGGACACAAACACACAAGAGAACAGAACATATTCTGCTAGAACAAAGGTGGTGTTTGATCTGCAAGGAGTTTTGGAGCAAAACAGCACCGGGTTCTGTCTGTATTCAATGCGTGGAGTGCAAGGACTGGGGTCATGAAGGCTGCGTGAGGGCCCACGGAGTGAATTTCAAGTGCTTATACTGCAAAAACTGAAGGGATGAATTTTTTTTCACACTGTCTCGCTTTGCCCCGCAGGTTGGGGCAAAATGAGACATCTGGTGCATTTTTTATTTCTTTTTAAAATAAACTTTTTGACCATGGAAACATGGTCACATTTATGTAGCACATACCTTGTACCCAAAGGAAAGTTTCTGCATTGACGTTAAAGGGTGAAGAGTGAAATAAAAATAAATATTGTCTATTTTCAAGTTTTTGTCTCATTTTGCCCCACCTTACTCTAACTACTACAGCCACCACAAGGGTTTTCGGTTAATCATTGATCGTGGACGTTAGTCTTTGGAATGCAGATGTACCACCAAGCGTCAACGTAGGTGTATCCACGTTAAATGGTTGCTATAGCTGTCAAACACCAAGAGACATTTGCAGCTCTCTTATATCAATATACAGTAAACGCATTTTACTGTCGTGTTATACCGATTGCCATGACGGAGGGATAAACACGGACGAAGAAAAAACGCAGCACCAACCAAAGTAAACATGTATTGTTAAAAATATATCCTTCGTCTATGTCCTTCCCCGGCCGGGCGAATTTCCGCCAAACTCTCGACTTCAGGGATTAACATGTTTTTTCTTTGCCATCCGATTGTGTGCATTTTTTTCAACATCATTCCCGTGACGGAAACACGTCACTGAATTCTTGGTGGACTCTGGCATGAAACACTTTCATGGTAAAGAGCTCCCCTTTTCCGAAGCTTTCCACGTGCGGAGAGCAGCTGAGTAATGTCAAAGATTTGCAAAGCCGGGGGAAATCCGATATTAGCGCGCGATGACCGACGGTCACTCAGTGAGCGAAGGAAAAAGTTATGATGTTCAAGTGAGTTTTACGATGTAATGCCGTGAGTCGGTCTGGGAGGTGTTGAGAGATGACGCCGTGGGAGCAGTGAAAAGTTTCGAAGACAGTGTCGCCGAGAAGACATGTGACCTGAATGCGAAAGGGAAAGAATCGCAAGCGCCTCAGTCTACGTGGAGGGGCTCGTCAAGCTTGTGAATGAGAAAGGACACCAATTGTTCCGAAATATTCTCTGGTGTTTGGATTTGAGCATATGCGATTTCATTGTTCTTCATTGTTTCTTCAACTCGTGTGAGTTGTGACCATGGGTCGGCAAAAATTGTTGAGCTCACTCAGACTCCCCTCATGAAATATATTTTGCGCTTAGGGCTCACTCGGACTCAGACTCACGAAAATTTTCCTGAGCCGGACTCACTCGGACTCCAGTCTCACCAAAATATCACTCACGCGGACTCACTCGGACTCAGCACGGCTCGACCTGAGCCTGAGTGAGTCCGAGTGAGTCGACTCATGAGGCCGTTAGCCTAGATTTAACTTTTTGGACTATGGTGTCAATGCTCTTTAACACCATTCTCTCACGTAATCGGTGCTCTTCTTGGCGCCTTTTGATATAGTAGCTTCAAATACGATTTATACGTGGTTGCAAACCAGTGAGGACGTTTTTCTTGAAAGAGATGACAACATAAGATAAATTTATAAAGAACTTCCCGGGAAGGGTTAGCGGGGGGGGGGGGGGGGGGAGGTCAAGGCACCCTCCTACGTAATTCACGCCTTTGATCAATAAATACCCAAATGTAGTACGAACGATACTGCTTTGGAATGCTGTAAATAGACGTGAATATAAACGTGAGTCAAATTAAGGTTCATAGTAATGCTGAAGATGAGTAGATAGGACCATAGGCCCGCAAAATAAAGTGCAACTCACTCAGGCTCACTCAAGAAATATATCTTGCGGTTTGGACTGACTCGGACTAAGACTCACCAAAATTTTCCTGAGCCGGACTCACACTCACGAAAATGTTACTCACCCGGGCTCACTCAGACTCAGACTCACAGCTCGATCTGAGTATGAGTGAGTTCGCCGACCTATGTTTGTGACTGTACCAGCCAACCGTTCATGTTTTGGCGATGCTTGTACTTCGTTAACTGAGAACATATTTTGTTTGTGTTATCAACTCTTGGCTCTGACTCACTCTTTGGAACACAACCAGCGCTCGCTGGCGTGCTAGAAGGATGTACCCTTAAGTTGTTCTAGCTTTCGTGGTGCGTTTCGGAGAGCCGATACATGAGCCCTTTAAATCTGCCCGGCGCTTGCCTCCCAATTATAGGGATTGTGACACCCGTGTTAAGAAGTTTTCATGTTGACGAACATAGGTCGGCGAACTCACTCATGAGTCGACTCACTCGGACTCACTCAGACTCAAATCGTGCCGTGAGTCTGAGTGAGTCCGTGTGAATGATCTTATGGTGAGTTTGAGTCCGAGTGAGTCCGATGGAAGAAAATTTTCGTGAGTGTGAGTCTGATTGAGTTCGGCTCAGGAAAATTTTGGTGAGTCTGAGTCCGAGTGAGTCCAAAGAGCGAGATATTTTTTTTGAGTGGGTCTGAGTGAGTTCATTTTTTTGCCGACCTATAGTCAAATCTACTCATCTTCAGCCTTACTACCAGCCTTATCTGGATTCACGTCTATACGCATGTCTACTCACACGTGTTCCAAAGCTGTGTCGTTCATTCACTATTTCAATATTTATTGATCAGAGGCACGAATTATGTAGGAGAGAGAGAGAGAGAGAAAAAAACTTTTATTTTCAAAACCCAAGTTAGGGTCCGAGGTCTAGGGTGAGCTTTCACTGACCTCCCCTAAGATGGTTCGCATATGGTTAAGGAGATTTTTCCACGAGGAGGTTGTTTCGCCCAGGTTCGCAACCCAGGCCTCCCATGTAAATATGTTAGAACGGAGTGAATGGCGTTGTGGCGTATTGGCTCTGGGGCAGTGCCAGTATGTGTGGGAGAGAGTCGGTATGGAACCGCACACTTGGCAATGAAGTGTATTCGGGGCTTGTTGTATTTTGTGTAGTGTAAAGTCATTCGGTAGAGAGTGTGTTTGTGCTTGTCTCAAGAGCGCGGTGTCTTGTCGCGAAAAAATATCGGGTGGTCTTGGAAGCTCTCTTCGGGCTATTCGGAGGGACTTCAGGCGGGCCCTTCGTTCCTTGTGGCGTTCAGCGCGGTCCACCGTCGGCAAACAAATCTCAGGCCAACCCTGGGAAGTATGTGAGGACCAGGGTATTGAGGCCTCAGCGTGGGTCTGGGAGTTGCCCAAGGAAGAAGAGTGACCTGGCGTCCACTCCAGGCGGACTAGTACAGCGGGGTCCGCCTCGGTGGAACAGTGGCTACGGTGCTCGGCTGCTGACCGAAGGTCGCGGGTTCGATCCCGGCCGCGGCGGTCGCATTTCGATGGAAGGCGAAAAGGTAGAGGCCCGTGTACTGTGCGATGTCAGTGCACGTTAAAGAACACCAGATGGTCAAAATTTCCGGAGCCCTCCACTGATAATCATATCGTGGTTTTGGGACGTTAAACCCCAGATATTATTATTATAGTACAGCGGGACTACGATTTCCATAAGAAGTGAGTTCAGCCAGTATGTGTGGAGGGAGCTGGTTTTGGAGGAACGCCCGTAAGGCTGCCTGTGAGTCTGTCCTGATAGTGGTTTCGGGAGAGGCGTGTTCATGCTGCGTGATTGTTTGCGTTATGGCCAGTATTTCTGCTATTGCCACGGAAGGAACGTCATGATGGTGTTTTACGATTGTGCGACCACGTGGGTCCACGGTTGCTGTGACTGATTTGCCGGCTCTAAAGCTGGCATCGGTGTGGTATGAAGCCGGATCACTTCGAAGCTGTCGGCGGCAGCGTGATTGGCGTCTTTCAACATCTCTTGCAGTGTGCATGTGCTTTGGTATTGGTCGAACGTCGATGTAAGGAAGTGCGTCCCACGGAGGAGCTGGCGGTGGTATAGGGGGAAGATTGGTGGTATTTTGTCCCAGAAGTTCTAGTAAGCTACGGCCCTGGTTTGAAGTTGTCAGGCGGTGGGTTTGACTTTCTTCATGCATAACTAGTCTTTCGCTTAAGTTATTGTAAATAGCTGTCGCATCCACGAAGGCACTTGCTGCATAGCTTGGTACCCCAAGGGTTACGCGCGTGATGCCTCGAAGGAGATTGTTGAGTTTACTAAGTTGGGTCGCGGTGAGATGCATGTATGGAAAGCCGTACATAATCCTGGTATATACTAAGGCTTCTGTGATGCGCCGCAGCTCAGCTTCTCGGACGCCATTATTCTTGTTGGCTATTCGTTTGAGCATATTCCTGATCTGATTGATCTGTTGTTGAGTTCGTTGGAACCATATGTCTGATCTGCCATCCTGCTGCCAATAAAATCCCAGAATACGTATATGTGGTTTTCTTGGTATCGGTTGGCCATCTACACGAAGCTCGATGAGGTGTCGTCGTTCTTCTGCTGCCTTGGTATGGTCATTAAGGACTACTATGTATTCGCATTTTCCAGGGGAGAACTGAAGTCCAAGACTGGCGAGGTACCGCGCAACGATGTTTATTCCTTGCTGCAGTGTGTTTTCCTGTTCGCCAGCGTTACCTGTAGGAAGGTGCCTTGGCCTCCCCCCGCCAACTCTTCCAGGGAAGTTCCTGATAAATACACCTTATGTAGTCATACTTATGTAGACCCTACTGGTTTGCGAGCACTCATAACTCGTATTCGAAGGTACTATATCAGAAGGCTCCAAGAAGGACACCAATTACGTGAGATATTGGTGTTAAAGAGCGTTGACACCGGGCTGAAAAAGCTAATTCTAGGTTAAAGGACTCATGAGTCGACTCACTCGGACTCACCCAGACTCAGATCGAGCGGTGAGTCTGAGTCTGAGAGAGCCCGGGTGAGGGATGCTTTCGTTAGTTTGAGTCCGAGTGAGTTCGGTTAAAGAGAATTTTCGTGAGTGTGAGTCCGGCTCAGCAAAATTTTGGTGAGTCTGAGTCCGAGTGAGCCCTAAGCGCAAAATATACTTCATGAGTCAGTCTGAGTGAGCTCCACAAGTTTTGCCGATTTATACTGACGAATATTTTCAGTTTTTTAAACAATTCATTCAACCGTAGTGCAAGCTTCGACGAATATCCATGCATGCTCAGATAACCTTCAACGCCATTAAGCAGGGGAGTCGTTTTTTCGGCGTTTTGAATGTAAACGTCAAGTTGTTAAGGTGCGCCTAACTGGGCTGGTTGTTACATTATAACGACGGTAAAAAAACAGTGGTGGACGTAGGACGGAGAAAGAACGACAGACGAGGGCGCTGAACTAACATCCATTAATTTATTGCTGGGATATATGCAGCATATACAAAAGCTTTTTGGGCAGCAGAGCAACAAAAAAGAACTTCACCATCTCCCGCAAAAGGGAACCATGTGGGGATGCGAAGCAGCGGGGAGATGGTTAGCTTGAGCGGGAGAAACGTCGCCGCTCCCGTTTCGCGGCAGCGGCCTGGGCGCTCATGGCGGCGCTGCACAGGAGAGGGAATGAGGCACGCTCCGTCATTTTCATACAGCGGAACTACCGTGGCGCCCCCCAGCGGAGTATGCAGCTGTCGCACCACCTCTCATGCGCGCCGCTCCGTAGAGTAGAGGATTCCTAGAGGAGAGAAAGTGGCAGCGAAAGAGAGGAGAGAGAGGGGGAGGGGACACGCATGCGCTGTGGGGATGTGGGACGCGGGAAGGAGGGACGGACAACGCCCCCGCAAGCACATGCAAGCAAGATCAAGGAATGGAGTCAACGTGGGCGACAGACACCACCGGTAGTGCGTGTTATTCTTTGTTGGCACCCACCACCTACCTAGCCATTGCTAGGCAGCCACTCTGTGCTCTCGGCCATGACTCTGGTGACTGTGGTGGTGGTTGACGGCCTTATTGTACTACAGTGTTCTGGTTCGCATAGTGGCTGCTTCCCTACTTCATGAAAGTGACCGGACGCGGTACGCGGGAGGGAGGGACGGACAACGCCCCGAGCAAAAGATGCTTCGCATCTAAAACACAGTATCTGCGCAGACTGAGACAAGAAGTCATCATGTCAGATGCGTCGGCAAAACAGGCTATCACGTTTTTGTCAAGTTACTGATTTCACAGCTATGCAGGGAAATCGACGGCAAACTGACGCAAGCCTTTCTGTGTGCATGAATATCGTAAGCTTCCCCCTTCAGCTGGCGAAAATCAAAGACATACAGTCTGCGCTATATGCCAACGCCATCACTATATGGGCATCACACGGCTCGGCAGGAGACATGAAAGCCGACCTGCAGCAAGAGGCGGAAATCGTGAACGACAACACCCGTCACTGCGGGCTTCAGTGTTCACCGTCCAAATCGGAATTCGGGCACGTACGTCCATTGCAAAGCGCACCATCAAAATCTACCTCTCCATTCTCATTGGATCCATACCCGAACGCGACATCAGAGTACTGGGGTTCGTTATACCAAAAAATCGCAGAGCAGACAGTACATTAGCCAAATAGCCATAGGCGTGCGCAGAATTCCGGGGGGGGGGGGGGGGGGGGCAAAGGCTCGTCGCAGTGCCCCCCCTTCCCTATTAAGTCAATCTATGGGGCAGACTTTGCACCCCCCCCTTCTTAGGCGACTAGGGGGGGCGGGTGCCCCCCTCTGCCCCCCTTCGTGCGCACGCCTATGCAAATTGCGTAAGGTGGCGAATCAGATGGGGCAGATGACCGGGGGGTTACGGTTAAGCACGGGGGGTTACGATACAAAGATGGCTTGCGGCTGGCGCATGCATTCGTAACCAGCCGAGTTTTGTACTCGACTCCATACGTCCACCTATGCAAGTTTGACGATAATGCAGTCGAAGTCATTCTCCGCAAAATCTGCAAGCATGCCCTCGACCTTCCGGGGAACACCGCCAACCAGCGACTTCTGTGCCTGGGAATGGCGAACACCTTCATGGAGCTGCTAGAGGCGCACTTGACAAACCGATATACTAGGCTCTCCAAGAGACCGTCGGGTCATCACCTCCTTGCCCGTCTACACATCAATCATTCAGTACGTACGGAAGCGCGCGTACAGATTCCGAAATTTGGAGATACTCGCTGCATGCGCGCCCCTTTTCCGGCTAACATGACCAGAGATGACCACATTGGCCGACGCCTTGCGCTGGCCGAAGCCTTGACTCACCACTACGGTCACAAATTCAAAGTATAATACGTGGACGCCTCCGTCCCACACCACGGGGGTTGGTAAACGGCCGTGGTTGTCCAAAAAACACCGGAGTAAATGGAGTTACCTTCCGAGCACATAACCACAAAACAATACGCTCGTGGAGATCGCCATCACACTAGCCGCCCTAGAACAGCCCTCGAGGGTCATTATCACCGACTCAAGGGGTGCCTGCCGCAATATTTAACAGGGCTACGTTCCGTACTTGGCTAACAAAATTCTGCAAAACAGCGACTGCCTACTGCCCCCCGTGCACCGAACAATCATATGGGCTCCGGCTCACAAGGGCCTTAAAGATAATGAGGCGGCCTGTACCGCGCTGCCCGCGCGCTCACCTCCGGGCACCGCGCGCATCCCCTTACGATCCGGTCCTCGAACCCAATCCCGCCTATACCCTTAAGGAGATCACACAATATTACCAATCCGGCCATCACATCTATCTGAAACCCTGTAAGGGCCTCACGAAGGGGGAGGAGCGAAGCCTTCTTCGCCTTTATACCAAAGCTCTATTGTGCCCGGCAGACGAAAAAAACTTCAACCCTCCTTGCACAGGGAAGTGCCCGCACTGTGAGGGAAATTCTTGTGACATTTTCGACATGGTGTGGGCGTCCTCAAAACCCCCCAAACCTAACGCCTCTGCCCAACCTTTTCCGGAAGGACTGGGAGGCAGCCCTGCTAGACTGCTCTGACCTGATGGCCCAACGGGCCTTGACCGAGCAGGCCCTGGCCGCAGCCTACGCCCATGGGCACCAGTAAGACGGAGCCCACCTAGTATTTGTAAGAGGCGGCCCCTTAAGGACCGCTCCTCACCCTCCCTGTACATAACTTGTGCAAATAAATGTTTTTTTTCAGTCAGTCAGTCACGAATCTAACGTGCTCTTTGCTCTCTGTACGTTTCCAAAACAGTGCACTGGGGTGCTATGCAGGATGGCCCGAGCTTCTCGGGCTCACGAGTTTGCTGCGAGCTCGCACTGCGGTGGTCATGGCACAAAGACAGAGCGGAGCGCGTGATAGCAGCATTGAGAAAAACGGCTACATGAACGAGCGTGGCGTCAAAAACGCATGTGGGGCATCTGTGGCGGTAATCGAAGAAACACCGCGTGCGAACACGTCAGCGCCGCCACTCAGTCCACATTTTAACAGTGCAGCGACGTCAGCGTGATGGTCGCGCTATCTTTTTGCCAACTCAGCATTGCGCCTCCCACAGGCGTGTTCGTGGGCGTTCTTCCACTTTCGGGCATGTTCTTTCGTTCCACCCGCAGCATGGAAATTTCCACTCTCGAAGGCAACAACTTCTATCAAATATTGTGGATAAATATACGGACAGGTTGTCACCAGGGGCGCTCGCATCATTGCGGCAACGCGGCTGTGAGTGGTACGTCGTGAGCGCGGTGAAATTGAATGCGAGACATCGCAGCCACGTGATGATATAACTTTTATTTCTTCGTGCGTGTGTGCACAGTCTGCGCGATAAAGCTGATAGATGAATCATGCCGCTCACCGGCGTTGCGGCGTGAGCACTGCTCCTTGGAAAGCGCAAACGTGGTGGGTGGATCCGATCTGCGCCGCGGGCGTCTGTCAATCAAACTGATTGAAGCATGAACTCGGGTACAAACTCGTTGATTCTGAGAAGGCCCCAGTTCAACTCGTGACTGACATGGTGCCGGTGTGACTGTCAAAGGTTTCATGCGGTAGACGCTAAGCAGCAGCTTCTTTGGATATAAAATAATTTGGTCAGCCTTTACTACTTGTGCAAGGCTGGAGCCATAGAGGAGCTTGTGATCACCAAGCTTCTTCCAGCGTTTTAAGTCGGTCGTCTACTCAGTCTGCTCGGTATACGCTTCGAAGTAAAGAACGCATCAGCTCCGTCTTAATTATGATTATACTAATTAGGCAGGACTTAATTACCATAATATTGAACAGTTGTGTCTTGATTGGTAAGGTTTTAATTAAAACGAGAATAATTACTTCGGGTGCAAATAGCATGATCTTGATTAGTGTGCAGCTAATTAACATAAACCTAATTCGCTTGATCTTGATTAGCACCATATTATTAAGGTCTAATTAGGCTGAATTTACTTAGCGTGCTTATAATTAACGTCGCGTTAATTAGCCCGGTATTAGTTAGCACGGTCATAGCTTTACATGGCTTCATTAGCATGGTCTTAGTATGGTATGGCTTCATTAGCTCGATCTTAGCATGCCTTGGCTTAATTAGCTTGTTCATAGCATCTCTTGACTTATTTAGCTAGGTGTACCGCCCAGTCACCTAGCTAATCAGCCGGGCGCACGTCCTCGGGCAGCGAGCACACTATGAAGGGATGAAGAGGGCGCGCGCCAGTTGAGCAACGCGCAAGAATGTACCGGCTGACCATGATCATTGTACACGTAGCCTCGGGTTTAGCTACGGTCGCGATATTGTAAGGTGCTCGGCCGGAACTAATCTCAGAGGCCACCGTGCTAATTATTCTAAAGGATACTTAGTACAGATATTAAAAGCTTCAAAACGGATTTATACAGCCCCTGCCTTTAAAAAATATCAGCAAACCTTTCTGGCACTTTTATTGCATGGGTGCACTTCTGCACTCAGTGGAACGACAAACAAATGAAAGAAGATGCCTCCGGTTTGAAAACACCGCCCAATTTTGTCGACCGCGTCCTTGACGTGACGTCGCGTTCCATCGTAACCAATGGAACGCAGCGCGCGCTGAAGGGTGGATCTGAGCTTTTCGTACTCTTGGTTCGTTCAAAAGGGGGTGTCGCCAGAGCTCGAAAAGATCCCGAGTTTCGCCAAGCTCGGGCCATCCTGCATAGCACCCCTGCTCACGTACTCGGTTAACGGATCTGTGCCTAGTCGCTGAATGAGCTCAGAACTGCAAAGCATGTGGCTGTCAGCCAATTCTTGAGCAATGCACCGTTTTGGAAACGTGCAGAGAGCAAACAGCACGTGAGATTAGTGAAGCTTACAATATTCATGCACAAGGAAATGCTTGGGTCAGTGTGCCGTCGATTTCCCTGCATAACTCTGGAATCAGTTACTTGTCAAAAATGTGACAGCCTGTTTTGCCGACGCATCTGAAGTGATAACTTCTTGTGTGTGCCTGCTCACATACCGTGCTTTCGTTGCTCTGCTGCCCAAGAAGATTTGGTATATATTGCATATCACATCAACGAACCAGGGGTTGTAATTTCAGCGCCCTCGTCTGTAGTTCTTTCACTGTCCCGCGTCCAGTACTGTTTGTTCCCGTCTCAGCCAAGTTGTTTTTCAATCTAAGTTTTGTTGCAATAGATCGCATTGTAGTCGGCTTTTGTGTACACTGCTTTGAGGCCTCGTGAAATATTAGACAAAAAGAATGCTTTACCCATCAGAATAGCCAGGTGTTTTATCCACGCAAGAATACAGTTTTTTTAAATAAGACTTCTTTCGTTCATTAAAGCCTCATCAAGGCGCCCCACATATTTGGTTGTTATTTGCCAAGGAATGAAAGTAGTTCGGTTGCTTCGCTGCCGCGTGAGTTCTCGCAACCTTTAGAGGCAGGGAAGTACGTACGTTATTCATGGCTTTTTCCCTAGCCGTCATTGCAGGCACAAGGCATTAACGCCATCTCCTCTCTGCACGTTCCTTGACGTCTGTCTTCAGTAGCTTCTAACAAGCGCAGCAAACTGCGCATCTGTACAACTGCCGAACACAAATACGAAAAAAAACCTTTTCCGGAATCTGATCCCCGAAGGCAGGTTGTGCGGGCGCGTTTTTGCTTGTTTTGCGCGCCGTATGCACGAAGGTGATTAGGGGGCTGCCTTTCAGGTGCTACCTCCTTTGCCGTTTTTACTGCGACATGCCTATCCAGGGTTTGTCGTCGTGTTTCATACATGAGCGCCAAGCCGACTTCGTACACCTGTCCCGTGGCGTTCATCACAATTTTTCTATCTTTAGGAGCGAGCGCGAAAAGAGAATTTCGCATTCGCCGCAGCAGCACAGGGCAAAAGTAACTGCAGCCACCTAGGCGTAGCCTATGCGGCGTAAAGGCGGAGCACGCCAAGAAGGCCGCCGGACAAATTGCGGCACTTGGCAAAGGCCGAGAAAACTGCCCGAGCACGACAGCAAAATGCTCGCCGCACTGTGGTGGTGTACGCAGGAATGGCGAGGCAGCCCACCTATTCGAGGTCGTGAAATAACCTGAACAGGAAAGCCTTTTTTGGCCAAACATAACCAACAGTCAGGGTAAAATTTTTTTCGATTATTACTAGGAAAATTACCACGCGAGAAGCTTTGACCACCAATAAAGCGCTCGTGGAACTCGTTCGCAGAAGAGATATTGGCGCTTGCACATAAAGAAAGCCAATTCGTTCTCTTTTGTTGCGATCCGAGTGCTGTGTCAGTTGTGTGGTAAGGATTACCAATCGCTGAAGGAAATACCTCACGTCCTTGCGGAGTACCTCTACTGCATTTGCTCAAGTTCAAATAATTTTTTTCCCTTCTGGAATAAGATTGATGCTTTTGTGGATGCAAATTACATTTGGAAAAAGCTCTGAAACCAGTCTTATTACTGGTTTTACTCTGCACGCGCATAGCGGCAATCACGACAGAGACGTTACGCTGATAATTAAGCAGGACGATGTCTGCGAGGTTAAGCCAAAGAAGCTCAATAAGAACAGTGACGAGTTCCTGAACATCGAGCACTCGTGCTCGAAATACTGTGATGAAAATCATGGTGGTAACAGTTCTGCTCGACTATTGCTCTGCTTTGATCTACAGTAGATGACAAAAGGTCACTTGCGCAACGTTGAAACACGAGCCAGAAGCGAGACAAACACAAGCGCAAGCTCTCCAATGAACTTATTGGTGGATTTAATACTTTCTGTGCAAAGACGGACGTGAAAGACAACTTGGATTTTGAATAACGGGAAGGGCAGGAAGCAGACATGATGCGTTGTCAACTCCCCCAAAACAGCGTCAGGTCGTTATTGGTATCATGGTGATAAAGAACCTGCAGCAGCTGATAAAAAGCAAATATAAAATTTGAAAGTGACGCTTCCATATTAAATATGGAAATATTCAATATTTGCCGCTGCGATCCTCGCGACATCTTGTGCCTTCTTTTGTAGCAGTTATGTCTTTAGTAAGGATAATATCCCGTGAATCCATAGCCGAATTTTCGTAGTTTTTTCTAGTGCTACGCCGCGCGTCACGTTCTGCGTTGCTGCTTCAACCACCACAAGATCACACAGTCGTCCACGCGGCTGCCAAGGTAAAAGAGAGCAAATATGAGGACAATGTACATTGAAAAGCCTACTAACGCGGTTCGTAGATATATTGTTGTGAATAACCAAACAGAGGCGCTGCTTGCTTGCAATAAAAGAAGAAACGTTACCTGAATATCCACACTTCACGAAATATGTGACATCCAGCACACAATTTCTTCACCAACTCGAACATCTCCAAAATCATTCTTTCCGGTGTTTCTGCTTTTGTGCACTTATGATGTAATAGCATGTTTATTTTTTGGATAAACGCATCGTAATCGGCGAGCCGATTCGGCAGCCGCTGCCATAACTAAGTCAGCGGATTCAGCTGTTGTATTCTGTTTTTGCGCAAGGTGCATTTCCATATGCTGATGCATGTTTGAAGCCGCGTTCGTCACAACAGCTAAATTAGACACAGCCATATGAACCTTACAGTTGATTAGGCTACGGAAAGTATGGATGACGTTGATTGAGGTGGTATGCAGGATGACACGACTTTGGCGAAGCTGGGAATCTTTTCAAGCTCTGGCGACATTCTCTTTTGAAGGAGCTAACAGTCGGAAGAGTTCAAATCCAGCCATCAGGGCGCCCTGCGGGAAAGGTGGTCGGGAAAGGCGGTCGAGAAAGTTGGGTGGTGCCTTCAAACCAGACACACATTCTTTCATTTGTTTGTCGTTCCATTGAGTAAACCCTTGCACCCATGCAAGAAAAGTGTCAGAAATTTTCACTAACGATATTCTGATGATGTACCGGCTGTTTATATTGATTTTGAATCGTTTCATGCCTGCACAAAGTATCTTTTAGAACAATCAGTACCGTGACCCAGAGATCAGCTCCGGCCGAGCACCTCCCAACAGCGCTAGGCCGGAGCTATTCGCCGAGGCCACGTGTATAATCACCGTGGTCGGCCTCTACATCATAGCACGTTCTTTGGCCGGCGCGTGCCCTCCTCATCCTCTTCTTCATCGTCTGCTTGCTCCCCGAGCACGTACTAATTGATTACCCTAATTAGCTAGGAGGTATACTTGGCTAATTAGGCCGGACATGTTATAAGCTATGTAATTAAGCCAAGCCCAGATGAGACCGAATAATTAAGCCACGTCGCATTAAGAGCGTGCTAACGAAGCCGTGCCAGGCTATGAACGAGCTAATTAAGGCCATGCTATCTAAGGTGACGCTAATTATAAGCGTGTCATAAGAGCAAGCTAACTAAGGCCCTGCTCATTAAGATCATGCTGACTAAAATCATTCTGATTAGGATTGTGTTATTTAGCTCCCGAAAATAATTAAGACATTGGCAATAAGGCATGAGTTAATCACCCTCGGGAAGATTGGCTCCGCGCACCGCGTTTTTTCTTGCCGAGGAGCAGCGCTCGAGCCAGAAGGCCAGCCAGTGGCGAGACGAGCTTATCTGCACATGCTATGCACATATGCACGAATAGCTAAATATCGTTTCATCACATGGGTACGATGTCTCGCATTAAATTTCACCGCGCTAACGACGTACCACTCACAGCCGCGTTGCCGCCATGAAGCAAGCGCCCTGGCGACATTTGGAGCGAGAAATGTTTGTGGAGAGGTAGTTTCTTCCGATTCGTTATGCAGAAAAATCTTCAGACGAGTATTGCAAGTAACAGAAACATACCCATATATTTATCTGTAATGTTCGATAGAAGTGGAACGAGCCGCACGAGAATGCTGCGTGCACATCCTTGTCGCCTTCGAGAGTGTAAATTTCCATGCTGCAGGTGGAACCAAACAGCTTGCCCGAAAGAGGACAAACGCCCACGAACACGCCTGTGCGAGGCGCGATGTTCAGTTGGCAAAAATATAGCACGACAATCGCGCTAACATCGCTGCGCTGTTGAAATGTTCACTGAGTGGCGGCGCTGACTCGTTCCCACTCGGTGCTTCTTTGAAAACCGCCGCAAATGCCGCACATGCGTTTGGGACGCCATGCCCCTTCTTGTGGCCGTGTTTCTGAACGCTGCTTTCGCGTGCTCCGCACGGTGTTCTGGTCATCATCGCCGAAGTTCAAGCTCGGAGCAAACACGTGTTCCCGAGAAGCTCGGGCCAACCTGCATAGCACCCTTGTTGCGTCTCACTGTAACATGCGAACTGTAATGCAAAATGAAATGATTCGAGGTGGAAGAAAAATCCCCCTCCGTTCCGTCTGTGGTGTCTGAACCGCCAACCTTCGAATTACGCGTCCGATACTCTACCAAATTGACTGCGAGAAGCGCTTCCCCGTGCACCTTGTTAGGCATTTCTGTGCATGCAATCCCGGGAGCCAGCGCCGCCCGTAGCCCGGGTGGCGAGTGCGGAACAGAACTGTCAATCAGGAGATTTGTATTTAGTTACGCATATTGAGTGATTTCAGCGCCACATGAACGAGGCACACTGGCGAGGCCCTCACTATGCATGACCTGAAGGAAGAAAAATTTCGAACAGCCAAGCTGTTCTAGCTCGGCGTAATGTCGTGACCCAAAAATTAAGGCAGTTTCGCAGTAGTGGTGGCAAGCCTGAAGGAAGAGCGGAGCTTCCTTGTTTCTCTTTATTTCTATCTGTTTTTCATATCACTGTTTCTTTCTCTCTCTCACCATCTATTTCGTTCCCTTTCTCTCTATTTCTATTTCTAGCTTCTTTCTAGCTTCACCCCCCTCTCTTCTTCTCTTGTTATTTGTTTCTTTATGTTTCTCTGTTTCTGTCTTGCTCTCTGTTCTTTCTATCCGTTTTTTTGTGTGTTTCTTTCTGTTTCTTTCCCTCCCTGTCTATTTCTTTCTCTTTCATTATGCCTTTCATTCCTTTATTTCTCTCTACATCCCTCTTTCTCTCTCTTTCTGTCTCTGCCTTTCTCCCTCTCTTTCTTTCTCCAACTTCGTACTCGGGCTCTAGCCCATCCGAGTTACTGCATCCCACGCCGGGAAAATTGGCGCACACGTTCTGAAAGCCTAGTAGAAGATGAAATTGGTGAAAGTGCGTTGGCGGGCTAGTTGGTTTATCATCCATGAATTGTGAGTAAGCGCGACAGACAAAGACGTAGAAGAAAACCGACACGGAGAGAGCGCTACTTTCAACTGATATTATATTTGAGTAAAACTTCTTTTGCGCCTAGTTGGTTCATAATCCTAGCTGTACATTTACAGCGCAAACGCAAAGACGCACCACAAAGAGTGTGTCGTTTCTTTCTTTGTGGTGCGTCTTTGCGTTTGCGCTGTAAATGTACACCTAGGATTATATTTGATGCATGGATACAAACCAACTAGCCCGCCAACGTGTTTTAGCAATGGTTTATCATGCAAAGTTTGTACAGCACGACTGAATGCGGAGTAAGTAGAACGCGCGCGCAAACACACACACACACACACACACACACACACACACACACACACACACACACACACACACACACACACACACACACACACACACACACACACACACACACACACACACACACACACACACACACACACACACACACACACGCACGCACACACACACACACACACACACACGCACGCACGCACACACACTCACACACACAGACACACACGCACGCACGCACGCACGCACGCACACACACACACACACACACGCGCGCGCGCGCGCGCACGCACACACGCACAACGCTGACTTTCAACTGGAAATGTTCATTTTCATGTGCACGTGACGCATATATATAGAACTCGAAAACATATTCGGTGCTTGCAAAAAAGGACGTAAGAGAGACGACACCACGATGTCTCTTACGTCCTTGTTTGCTAGCGCTGAATATGTTTTCGAGTTCCGTTTACCAACACGCCCAAAAATTGGCAATGCATATATATATATTGCCACGCGCTTAATCTGCCAGCGAGAAAGAGGCAGACGAAGACGCAGTAGTCCTCGCGCCAGTGCCTTTGTTTTTGGCTGTGCTGTGCCGACTCCTCTTGAGACTTGCAACGTCTGATAAACGTCGCCTTCGTTTTGAACGTGACATTTTATTGGTGGAGGTGCTGGGTAATCTCACCTATGCAACAGACCCCTTCCAGCAGCAGGGACACGAGCCAGAACCCGGAGCTTACGCCAGTACACCGCGCTAGCCGGAGAATTCGGGGACTGGCCCCCCAGTTTGTGCTTCGCAACACGACTGTAACGTCGACAGGTATGGAGGATTCTAAATCTGCCACCCCTGCTGCTGCAGCTGCCGCTGCACCCGCTCAATACACGCTGCAAAAACCACGCGTGCCGAGTCCCTTCCGTGGTGGCCTCCTTGAAGATGTGGAAGACTGGCTGGCCGAGTTCGAGCACGTAGCGGATTTCAACGGGTGGGACGAAGAAGCGAAGCTCAGGAATGTTTACTTCAGTCTTTTGGATGGTGCTCGTACGTGGTTCCAGCACCGCAAGGGCTTCTTGACGTCGTGGCGCGAGTTCTGCCGCAGGCTTCTTGACACGTACTCCAGCCCTGATCGTCGAGAGCGAGCTGAATGGGCCCTCCAGTCCCGTACTCAGATGCCTAATGAAGGTGTGGCAATGTACGTGGAGGACATGGTCCATCTGTTCAATCGAGCCGATCCGAACATGCCGGAAGCCAAGAAGCTGCGACACTTGATGCGAGGTGTGAAGGAGCAGCTCTTTGGTGGGCTCATTCGCAGTCCGCCTAAGACGGTTACGGAGTTCCTCACTGAAGCCGTCGCCATGGAAAAGGCGCTGCAGCAGCGGAACCAGTACGATCGGCAAGTGAATGCTAGCTATACCATTGGGCTAGGATCATTCCCGACTGACGTGGAAACGCTTCGCGAACTTGTACGTTCGGTTGTCCGCGACGAGCTCCAACAGCTGCACCTGGCGCAGCAGCAGCCTACCACTAACAACATCGCCAGCATCATACGCGACGAAATCCAGCATGCGCTCGGTGCACCTCGTCGCGAGACACCTGTTCAAGTCGCCGCACCACTTCAGGCGTTCACACCTTCACGTGAACCTCGTCGTGTGACCTATGCCGACGCTTTGAGACGCACCATCCCATCGTCGGTGACACCACCCCCGGTGAGCAGCTTCCAGCACGCCAGTTATGCCGACCCATTTCGACATATCTCACCTGCACCAGTGCCGCTACCCCCAGCAACCCCGTATGCCACACTTCAGTCGGCACAGGCGGTCCCTTATTTTGAAGACACTCGGCCCGTCGCGCGTAAGTCCGACATTTGGCGCATGCCCGACCGACGACCGCTTTGCTACCACTGTGGTGAGGCGGGTCACGTGTACCGAGAGTGCCAATACCGCCGACTTGGGCTTCAGGGTTTTCCCGCCAATTCGCCCCGTCCTCGGTTCGGACAGCGACCACCCGAAATTGAAGATTTTATCGCTCGGCAGCACATACCACCACCCAGGCGACAGTCCCGTTCACCATCACCACGGTCAACATCGTATTCGGGACACAGGAGTCGGACGTCGCAAGAACGATCTCCGAGCCCTCGCCTGGAAAACTGACGTCTGCGACCTTCCGAGGCGAGGCCGCTGATTCTCGACGTGATGAAGACCTCGACCTCCAATCGACGCGACTTCGAACCGACGGAAATCCGACGACGCATGTATCCCAGCCAGGCGACTTTTCAATGGACATACCTGTGCTTATCGACGGTCGAACTGTAACTGCTTTAGTAGATACTGGCGCTGATTACTCGATTATTAGCGGAAAATTGGCCAGTCTACTGAAGAAAGTTATCATGCCTTGGACAGGGTCGCACGTACGCACAGCTGGAGGACATCTTGTCAAGCCGCTTGGTGTGTGCACTGCCAGGCTGCAAATCCGAGGTACCACGTTTCTGGTCAGCTCCCTCGTGCTACGCGAATTAATTCTCGGAATAGACTTTCTTCGAGAATACGGGGCCATAATCGACCTACGCAGACGCTGCATTTCCTTTTCTAGAATCAAAGCTACATCAACGGACACCTGCCACCGTACAGCCGCCCTCCGTGTTTCCGACGACAGCGTCACAATACCCCCCTCGTGCAAGTATCGTGGTTCAGGTGACATCTGAGGGAACAAGTGACGGCGAAACACTAGCAGAGTGCAATGTCTCCCTGTTTCTAGCGCTTGGAATTTCTGTGGCACGAGGCATCGTTGACATTAGGAACGGCCAAGCCGAAGTCATGATCACGAATTTTACAAATGAGCATCGTCACCTTTTTCGTGGCACCGCCGTCGCCTACGCTGAAGCCATGGAGGACGTAATAGAGTGCTTTGCGTGTGACGACAGTAGCCGCAATGGAAAAGCCGTACCAGATGTTGACATCAACAATGCGCTATCGGAAGCGAACCAGAAGGCCTTGCGAGAGCTGCTACTTGAATTCGGAGCGTGCTTTGCTCAATCGTCTAAAGTGAGTCAGACGCCAATCACGCAGCACAGGATCATCACATTCGACGACGCATGACCTATCCACCAACAGCCATACCGTGTCTCGCAGAAAGAACGCGAAGCAATTAAGGAGCAAGTGAAGGAAATGTTCGACGATGGCGTTATCCAGCCTTCGAACAGTCCGTGGTCATCACCGGTCGTCCTGGTGAAGAAGAAGGATGGCACGCTTCGCTTCTGCGTCGATTACAGAAAGCTGAACAACGTCACAAAAAAAGACGTTTATCCGCTGCCCCGTATTGATGACTTTCTTGACCGGCTACGGCGAGCGAAATATTTTTCATCCCTTGATTTGAAGAGTGGTTATTGGCAAATCGAGGTTGATGAGCGCGACCGTGAGAAAACAGCCTTTGTCACGCCGGATGGCCTTTACGAATTCCGAGTGCTCCCGTTTGGTCTCTGCTCTGCGCCTGCAACATTCCAACGCATGATGGAAGTTTCGACCATACCTCTACGGCCGCCCATTCAAGGTAGTGACGGATCATCACTCGCTGTGCTGGCTGGCGAACCTAAGAGACCCTTCCGGACGACTAGCACGGTGGAGCTTACGTTTGCAGGAGTATGACGTCACCATCGTGTATAAGTCAGGCCGTGCGCACGAAGATGCAGACACGTTGTCCCGCGCGCCAGTTGAACCTACCGCTGAAAACCTTGAAGACGACTGCCCTTTCCTTGGAACCGTAAGCACAACAGACTTAGCTACACGGCAGCGAGCAGATGCTGAATTGCGAGCTATAATCGAACATCTAGAGGGCCGCAACGTATCTCTGCCCCCGCGTATAACTCGCGGATTGTCATCCTTCTGTTTGCGACAGGGCGTGCTGTACAAGAAGAACGCTGCTGCCAGCGAGAAAACTTATCTTTTGGTCGTCCCAGCAGAGCTTCGTGACGAAATTCTATTTGCCTGCCACGATGAACCTCCATCTGGCCATCTGGGCATCACCCGAACGCTTGCTAGGGTACGCAAGTCATACTACTGGCCGAAACTTGCCACTTGCGTTAAACAATACGTTCAAGCCTGCCGCGAATGCCAGCGCCGAAAGTCTCCATCTGTCAAGCCTGCGGGATTACTCAACCCTATCGAGCCACCCAGAACAGCCTTCGACCAGGTCGGCATGGACCTCCTGGGCCCGTTTCCCTTGTCATCTTCGGGAAACAAGTGGATAATCGTCGCTACAGATTATTTAACCCGCTACGCTGAAACGAAGGCTCTTCCCAAAGGCACAGCTTCTGAAGTTGCTCAGTTTTTCATTGAGAGCATTGTACTACGCCACGGCGCCCCATCCTGTGTCATCACAGACCGAGGAACGGCGTTTACGGCAAGGCTTCTTGAACATGTTTTTCAGCTAAGCTACACCACGCATCGCAAAACAACAGCCTATCACCCACAGACTAATGGATTGACCGAAAGGCTGAATAAAACGATGACTGACATGGTATCTATGTACATAGACGTACAGCACAAGACGTGGGATGAGGTACTGCCTTATGTAACATTCGCGTACAATACCGCTACGCAAGAGACCACACGCTTCACGCCGTTTCGTCTTCTATACGGTCGTGATGTCCAAACGATGTTGGATGCAAAGCTCCCATGCGACATTGACAAGATCGACAATCTTGACGACGATGCCGAGCGCTTTGTGCAAAGAGCCGAGGAAGCACGTCAACTGGCCCGCGTGAACATCCAGAAACAACAGTGCATCGACACACAGCGCTACAACCTCCGCCACAGACAAGTCGACTACCAACCGGGTGACCAGGTGTTAGTATGGACCCCCGTGCGACGCAAAGGCCTTTCTGAAAAACTTCTCAGTCGGTATTTCGGCCCTTACAAAGTGCTACGACGAGTGAGTGACGTAAACTACGAAGTCCTTCCGGACGGAAGCCAACCACCACGACGCCGACAGCCACGACCCGAGATTGTGCACGTGGTGCGGTTAAAACCGTACCACACACTGTGACATTCATAGTTTACGGGACATTAGGTCTTTGTTTGTTTACTGTAAGGGGTTCGTTTAGCATCGAGACGATGCTCCTTCGGGAGGAGGAGCAATGCCACGCGCTTAATCTGCCAGCGAGAAAGAGGCAGACGAAGACGCAGTAGTCCTCGCGCCAGTGCCTTTGTTTTTGGCTGTGCTGTGCCGACTCCTCTTGAGACTTGCAACGTCTGATAAACGTCGCCTTCGTTTTGAACGTGACAATATATATGTGTACACATACGCTGGCAGGTGAAAACGAAGCAAGAAAGATACAGAAGGAGGACCCAAACGTGCATGCTTTTGCCGCAATCGCAACCAGTTCCAACGAAACTTGGGTAGCTGGTCTAGAAATCTCATTGCCTTGTCGGACAGCGACAAGGATGGCATGCTAACATTCATTTTTCCTATTTCACAATTTCAATAATTTCCCTTGTCAATCTATCCTTCGCCCTCCTTAGAATACTCGTTTTATCAAACACTGTAATACAGCTACATTTTTGACAGTGAATAGCAAGGTGGCCCGAAATTATTTTTGTGACGTTGCACTTTTGCTCTTTCAACCTTTGATTAACACAACGGCCAGTCTGGCGAATGTACATACGAGCGCACGATAACGGAACTGAATAAATTACGTCTTTAACGCCTTCTACAAATTTCCCACCCCTTTTAGTGGAACAGGCGATATTTTCTTTTTCGGCATTGACCCCTCGGAAAAGTCCCTGCAGTCGAACGGGTGCGGGTAAAACCAACCGGACCTTCTCGCAATCCTTTTCAGATAGTGAGATATGGTGTGGATGTAGGGCCTTTTTTGCTCGAGTGGCACTGTCGCGCTCATTCGGGCTTGACCGGTACTTTTTGCTTAGGCCTTCCGCCTGAAGAGGACGAACAGAGCGCGTGCTGGCTGAGTTATTTTTTACACGCCCGACGGGGGGTTCACCTCGTGTAGAAATTTCATTTCATTTTACTCGACTTTCCAATTCCTCTGGCGCATACCTGACCAAGATTCCTGCGCTGCTCGAACTATTTTCGGTAAACATGGCACTGAGCCTGATGCCGACAAGGTTGACTGCACTTCCCAACACCGACCAACACCTTCGCAGCTTCCTCGGTTTAGCGTCGCACTTCCGCCCGCACCTCCGCCACGCCGTCCGGTGCGGCAGTAGCAATGTTATATTTCAATGCAGTCGCGCGCTGCCAAAGTGGCGCAGCCCGCGTGACAAACGATGAAGACGATGAACTACATAGTCAGTAGCACACACACTATCATCATCATGAATGGGTATGTGCCACAGAAATGGGGCAGCGGGCGAATAGCGAGGGGGGCGAGAAAAAAAGAGAAAGAACGAGAGGTCGAAAAAAATGGCGAAGCCTAGAAACAGCGAAACTGGACGATGCTGCCGACTAGTCTGGTTGCTTCTTGGTTGCTCGTAGGCCTTACATAACTAGGTGATGCAGGTTGTTTATAGCTTGCTCCTAGCTAGGGGATGCAAGGTTGCTAGTACGGTGATTCTCAGCGCAGAGAGGTTTGAGTTAAAACACACACATTCAAAGACACTTCACGGATGTTCAAACTGCGGAGATAGAAACTTGCGCTAAAACGAACCATTCGCAACTCTCATACCGTCGCAGACATGACATGGATGTTAGAAGAAGTTAGATGTTGGTTTATTTTTCCACACACGAAGTACAAGAAAGGTGCACATGAGATGTGGTTTGGAAGGTGGGAAAAAAACTACATACACGCAGCTTGATTGGCCCAATCTCCCAGTACCCAGTTGAGACATCTCTGGCGGTGGCAGCATCTCCGAATGCTTAACCAGAGACAAACTCCCGCTGAAACCAAGTGTTCACACCTGTCATAGATCTACGGGCACGTCGCGTCGTCATTGGCGTTGTCTTTCCATGACTTCGGGGTCTTCTCGCTGCCGCCGTTGCCTTTCCCGTTCCCTAGTGTCGGGCTAACTGTTGCCTTCTTCTTCTAAAGTGAACCAGTGGTGAACAGTTGGATTTACCCACTTTCAATTCAATTTCAAATCAATTTCAAAAATTGTTTTTCTTGTACAAGAAACAAAATGATGTTGGGGCTAAAGGCATATCGCCTGACGGAGAACCCAGAGGACTTTGGTTTATGCCCCTTTATGATGGTGACAGTTTTCTGATAGACTGCACAAATTTCTGTGGCACATACCCGTTTGTTTGTTCGGCTAACTGTTTTCTTCCATTTCAGTGGACCAGTGCTGAGTAGTGCGATTTACCCAATTTCTGTGGCACATACCTGTTCGTTTTTCCAGATAGGGTCAGACACATGACGGCTATAAGCTTCTCTGTTAAAAGAGAGAGAATCTTGGGGAAACAATTTTCTCACGAGGCGGCGGTATTCGAACCCACGTACCCATGATCCCAAGCCAAGCGTCTTTACCACCTCGCTATGCAGGCAGCCTTGTATGGTATCGTACAGCAAGGGGATAGGAAAGGGAAGTGTGGGTGAGGAGGAGGGAAGAGAGTAAAGCACAGCCTAACAAGATCGAGAAAGAGAGAAATAGAAAAAAGAAATGAAGAAAGAGAGAGAATCAAAGGAAGAGACAGCAAAAAATGGAGAGGAAGAAAAAAGATAGAAAGAAAGAGGAAGCAAGTGTGAAAAAGAGAGAGAGTAAGAAAAAGAAAGTGGAAGATGAAAAACCGACAGAAATAAATAGGGACAAAAAATGGGGGAATTTTGAGCAACGCTTGGCGCAGCGAAGGTGCTCGCTCTTCAAGCAAAACGCTGTAACCCAGTTACAGCGTAGCAGCAACCGGCGTTACTGGAGGATCGAGCAGCTTCGCTGTGCCGAGCTTTGCACGACTCAGTGCGAACTTACCGTATTTTGAGCAAAGGTGTATACCTCTCGTTGGTCGGAAAATTTCGTGGCATAAACACGAAATGCCGGGTGCTCCGAAACCAGCTACAGACGTTCGCGTGCTCCTCTGCTAGCAGATGCGCGCGCTCATTGCGTCTTCGCCTCGGACGCAGAGGAAGGGCATTCGGAGAGGTACCAAGACGAGCCGACGAATGCATTCTGTGTAGACTCGTGCACAACTGTAAAGCCACAAGTAAATTTCGACCTCGGGGTGGTTTAGGAATCCCTGGATCATTGAAGACAAGGGCCATCGTCGCATTCGTCGCAATTGAATTAATGAAACTTTTACCAATCGAGATTAACCTTCTTGCCCTTTGTTCTGTTTTCCCCTTTGAACTATTGTTCATTGTTTCAATCAATGACTACGTTTATTTACGAAATTGTTGCGCTTTCATTTGCTATTACTTTTCTGAGGCTTACTTTTGGGACGGTGTAAATCGACCGATGAATTACACTGTACTTTGAAAACATTTGGGTGGATGACAAGACAACGATTCCTGTAGTACATACTGTGCGAACTATTCCCTCCTGGCAGTAGAGTTATGGTTAACCGCTGCGAATTCATTCGTGGGAATTCATTCGTGGTACAAAAAGTAAAAGTCGTTGCAATATTATCGTATCCCTCGTGAAATGCCTGCTGAAGCCGCATCTGTAACGAAGGCGCTGTATTTTTTTTCTCTTTCTCATCCTACTGTGTGCATATGGAAAGTGCGCCGCTCCAGTTGCTGCAACTCTCCAGCGGCTAAACTGGGCAGGGATCATGAGAAAGTGGAGATGGGGGCGGGCTCACCTCTGGCAGACGCCCATTGGCGGCTCACGTCGGTAGATTCGGTCCGCCGTCTGGGAAGCCAAGTGTGCCGCCGCATTCAACTTCAGTTGTCGCATGAGGGCGGGTGATGCGCTGCGAATACGCGAGCGAGCTGATAAGCTGCAATGGATACGCAATCTCCTCAAATTTTACACATCTTCTGCGCCGTTATTTTTTCCCTGTTCTCTCGGAGGCCAACTTAACGCTGACAATGGATGCTACTCGCGGGTGGTGAGCTCTGCGGATGCTTTTCATTCTACGAAGTTGAACGAAGGCGCACTGTGTTTAAGTAGATTCCGCCCGTACGCGCTTACCTCACTGCGCACACAGCTGATGTGCAGTGACGTACGGCGTAATCGAGGACAAGAAGAGTGATACTCCCCATCGAAGTGTGTGCACAGTAACATTTAAAACGCACTATGCGTCTTCTCGCTCCACAGACTTTCGGGCAACAAAGTTCTATGAACGAATTTCGCTCGGATGCTTCGGCGCGAAGCCATCGCTTTCGCTATTGCCAACGCTGGGTTGCATTCGTCGACGTGACACTTGTGAGTGATTTTGTTCAGATGCTGTAATGCTAACACAACACTGTTGATGTTTGCTACTTTGTTGCAATTACAAGATGACCATTTTATTGCGCTGTGCTGACACTGGACCTTCCGCAGTTGCTTCGAGCGCCTTTGCCTGCCCTCACTGGTGTTCAAAACTAGACTGCGTGAAGCACCACTCTCATGAGTTTTCTGTTGAACAAGTTTTCTTGTTTCGAAATACCTGAGTATGAAGAGTAATCCGTTCGCAAGACCCGCAGATGAAGTCGTCTAGTAAAATGCGGGGCTGATATTGTTGCAGACAGTTCGGCCGCCCTTTGTTGTGCGATAATCACTACGTAGAGCACTGCGATACTTCTTTTCAGACTTACTAAAACCATAAACAAAGATACTCAGCCGGTACATTAATCAGAAGACTGTGCAAGATGACTGACAACGTAAGGCGCGAAAAATCGCCTCTACGAGACTACAACATCGGGCTACCGAGTGTACCTACCAACGCCGGCCGCTCATGGTGATTCGTCGATTCCGCTCAGCACTGTTCAGAGACAACAGTATTAGTTATAAAATAGCGTCCACAAAAGCACGCTTCGAGCGATGAGGACTGTGATGTATTGAATGAGTGTACATCTGGCGCGGACAAATTGTTCGAACTGGGACACAGGTGCAACGAAGTGTTCATGTAGATACGTTGACGAAAGAACAGTGGAGAAAGCTGGTTGACCGACAATTAGAAAACTACTGTGAAATACTATAAATTTGGCCCTGTCCACACATTTTGAATGTTCCATTTAGAAAGTTATTGAAGTGGACAATATTAATGACACTGAAAATAAGAAGCTAAATGGCAATGCAATTTCCAAATGACATGTAGGTCACAGGGAAGTATGTAATGCAATTGTGGAACGACGATAACTGTGAAATTTTTAGGACATCACCCGTAACTTTCGCCTGAACTGTGATGACTGACTTACTCGTCAAGCAAAGGTGAACGGTTGCTCATCGCTAGTAGATCGTCAACCAGTGCATCTACGACACGAAAAGTGCGAAACATGTTTGCCAGTGGTGCCCGTAAAGCAATCGAAACCATCGGCTACCGAGAGAAAAAGAAAGGTGAGTAGAATTAGACGTGTAGCCTGTTGTTACTGTGGCCATCTGCCTCATTTTTCTCGAAGATCTCGTTCGCTACATCATAAAAAATCACAGTTTCGCTGCAAGGGCAAAACGATGAATGCGATAGCAACAAATTGTGATGTTATATTAAGTTAGGCTAGCAGCTAACTCTTTCGGACCTGATCTCGCGTACTTCTTCAAAACGCTGGTAAAGGGCTCGAGAAAGAAAAGGCATTTTGATGCTGTTTGTCGTCTAAACAGAAAGCCGTGCTAGTACACCAGGCACACGAGCCGTCTAGAGATGTCTACCGAGATAGCCGGCCGCCAGCGTTCGCGACCGCGCCATATATGGTGAAAGACCGCAATTCGCCCTATTCTAGAATACGCATCTTTCGTTTGGTACCCCAACAAACAACGTGACCTAAAAATCCTTGATAGTGTTCAACGTAAAGCCATCCGCTTCATATGCCGTAACTACAGCCGCAACTTCTCGCCAACACAGGCTCTGCAATCGCTGAACATCGTACCATTACATTCTCGTTATCGTATCGTATCTTTAGAACTATTATATGAAGTTATCAACTCCTCTCCTGGCATCTTTGGTGGTAATTACATCGCATTTATGGAAGAAACTTGCACCCGCAGCTCCCACAACTTGAACATAAAGCCTTTATTTAATCGTACTAACACACTCAAATTTAGTTTTTTCCCACGTAAAATAGATCTTTGTAATTCTCTGCCGGGCTGTATTCGTTCACTTACCATTAAAAGATTTCATTGATGCCGCTATTAACCACTTTGAAAAAAAATTAGGGGACCCTTAAGCTTCGCCTTTAAGAGTTGAACGGGATAGCGATATCCCGTCCCTAGTGCCTACTTCAATCACTTAGTGCATACTATGTAATGGGTAGTATGCTTTAAACCAGGAGCAATTATGCGCGGCAAATGTGGTAAATGTTTTCGAACTTGCAATGCACCCACTACGTGGTGTTAAGGGAATACGCGCAGTAAGGTGTGTGCCGTTTGTAATGGGTGGCTCGCTTTAAACTATGAAATCGTTATGATAGTCCACATATTCTGACGCCCGATGGCAATGTACGCTTGTACCACGCAATATTCCTGGGATATTATATGTTATATTGCGACGCCTATATAAAGGACGCTTCCGTTTGCGAAGCATGGCAAGTTATTTTCACTGTATTTCCAAGCAGAGGAAGTTATTTTCACAGTATTTCCAAGCAGAGGCATGGCTGTGTGGTAGAACACCTGCTTGCCACGCAGACGACCCGGGTTCGATCCTCACTCGGACCCGACAATTTTTATTATTTATTTTATTTGCATCTTTCTCGATTTTTCGGTCACGGACAAGATGATGATTTTTCGGGTCACGGACAAGATGATGATTTTTCGCTCACAACCAACGACGCCGACGCCGACGCCGGAATTTCTGCGAAACGAGCTCTTTAACGCTATCGCGTTAATATGTAAAATCCTTGTTTGTGATAAGTAAAGTGGTGTTTTCTTAGGTACTGCTGTAATGTACTTCAGTTTTATTGTTCTTTTTTACTCTGTTGTATTAGTTCTGTATAACTTATCCACTCCTGCTATGGCCCTGCACTAGGGCTGCAGTATATATAAATACAAAAAAAGTTCCTTCTCTAGCAGCACCCCCCCCCTCCCCCCAGCGGCACTGAAAGAAGGGCGTATCCTCCCTGCTTGACGAGTAATCGACGCCTGGCCTCACACACGCGGCAATGTTATCGCATTTGCCCTTCATTCGATGGATATGGCTGGCTCATGTTATTTCTGCTTCGGCCGCACTCGACCCTAGCGCTGGCGCGCTTTTATTAGCGCGTAGAACATATGATACGCCGGGCAATGTTATCCAATCGTATTTTATGCCGATCATGATGGCGACGGTGACGGCAACGGCAAAAAAAAAAAAAGCACAGCCCAATCAATCCGTAAAGATGGTTAACTAGCGAAGCTCAAGCGTGCGGCCACAGGCGGTCACCGACGTCGCAGCCAAAGCCGCAGTGCCGCTCGAGAAAGTCCCGCCGAAAGCAGGTGTTGGCCCTGGCGAACGCGTTCCCGCCACGCAGTCTCTTCGGCTCGCATGCGTTCATTATCTCGAGTTCGCATGGCGTCGTGGTTTGCAGTATCCGCCAGCCATTGGCGCTTGCGTTCCGCTTCGCGATTCAGAGTGGCTTGGAAGGCTGCTGAATCCTCGGTAGGCAGTTGCAGCCTGAGCTTCGCCACCCGGGCCTGTTCTTGTGCCCGCCGGACTGCAGCATCGGCTCGGTGAACACGAGTTACCTCACCGATCTGCGGTCGGCGCTGTTCTTCGAAAGTTGTCTGCTATAGGGAACCCAAGCTCAAGTTTGCGCGTGACGCTCGCGCAGCCGAGCTATGCGTTACTGGGGATGGACGCTTCCGGCGAAGGCGGTTTGTCGACCGGATTTAGCATCAGTGGCGTTAAGGAGACTTGCGCGCATGCGCTCCTCATTCGGCCCCCGCAGCTCTGCTAGTCAGCAATAGTTACATTCACACGCACCACGGATGCAATCCGAGAGCTCCACGCGTGCGCGGAAGCGGGGGGCGGCAGTGTTATGGCGAAAGAACGCGCCGGGTATATTCCCAGTCACGATGAGAGCAGTGGCGCCGCTCGAAGTTGCTTTGGAAGCCTATTCGAGAGTTGATACGATCCGTGGCCTGCCCATGTGGAAGTTTCAAGTTGAAACTGCTGCGCGCGGGCTCGGCGTCACGGCTGCGAAGGGATGAACGACGTCACGGACGCGCAGACAATGGCACGCGTGATTGGGTACGACGCAGAGAATGGCGTCACTAAGGGCGCTGCCAATGGCGCGCGCTCGGGTGCCACGTAGAGAACGGCGGAACTGACGGCTCAGCCAATGGTGGCCGTTATCGAAACTTGTGGCGAGTGGTTTTTCGTTTCGCCTAGCCATACACAGCTTTCGCTGTAAAACCCGCTGAGACTGTTCATATAATTCCTATCGCAATAAAAATAATCCGGCAGATATCATGAACTGTGGGAATCATTGTATGCGGAAGCAGTCGGCAAGGAGCTGTATGCAGTGAATTGTCTGGCTTGGAGACAAATCGAGACGTATATGTCAACACACGCCGTTCTCTATCGAATGTTTGTCATGTATGTATGCATGTGCATTCCAGTATGTACATTCTAATTACACGTATCTTCTGGGATGTACCATACATGGTTGTAATAAGTTAGTAATGCCCATGGAACGCCAAATTCGGTATATCGTATCAAGATAATGAAAGTGGCACAAGAGAAGTAAGGCAGTGTCATGTAAAGAATAACGTACATGACACGCATTTAATGATTTTCATGTTCCGGCTTTTCATTCGTCTTGATCGTAGACCGATGTCGCGCAACATGTGTTGTTGTAAATATAAAGTTAATGTATAACGGCCACGAGAGATGGCTCTGAATTCAGCACACAAATAGTAGCCTCCCTCCCTCTCCCCCCCAGCCCCACACACGCTTTTAATTGCGGAGCACCTCAGGGGCCCGGCTTGTCGTCCATTCATGCATCTCACGTGGCGTGATCACGCTCACAGCAGAGCGCTCAATACAGTTCACTAAGGTAGAGTGTTGGGCTAGTTGGCCATACAGGCTAGAGATGCTCAAAACCAGGTCAAAATGAACGACCAAGGCCTAAAATAATATAATTACCATAAATAAATAAGAAGTAATAGAAATAGTTAACTTAGATTCGTTAAAAGACTTCGGAAACATGCGGTTGACTTATGCGGCGCGCAAGAGAGGGCGCCACCGGCAGACGCACGAATGCCCCTGTCCCTGCGCTTTCCCGGTGCGGCGTCGCTACATCTGATGTGGGAAACTGCCTGACAGAACTCGCTGCCAACGACTCGTATCTCAACTGCAAAAACAAGCAGGAAGTTGATAAAATGCATCAAAAAGTAGCGCACATGTCACACACCAAGTTTGCGAATCTTCCTAGGAAGGTTCTACTCGTGCCGGGGAAGTCCTACATGCTGACCTCAAGCATTGGTGTCGTTGACGTTTTAGTGAACGGAGCAGTGGGAACTTTATGAGCGGGAATCGCTGAGTGCCCGTGCTACGCCCTTCCTCAGGTATCATAGACTCTAATATGAATAAATGTTTCTTCTCTCTCTCTCTCAGTTACTTTTTTTCACGGAAACAGACATCTACGTCGAGACATCATAGTCCGCTCTAGCAGTCCTCTGACATTCTCCGGTGGACGTGTTACCGTCCACAGTTCTAAGGTTTTTTATGAGTTCATTCTTCAGCACGTCCATATGTGCTGATGTCGCGTGTAAAAAGCTTTTGTTCTACTGCGTAGTTGTTGACCATGACTCGAGGCATCGATTGTTGGCCGAGGCCTATCTAGCGACCTTCATCAGGCGCTGCGGAATGTGAGAGCGTGCTGATGATGGACCTAAACCTAGTCGTTTCTTATTACACCAAAAACGACGTACTGGCAACGTTACAGGAATGTCATAAATTGATCGCGAGATGTCGCGCTTGAGCGCGTGTATCTGCATCATGGTCACGGGTTAGTTCCGAGTCGGCTAGAGTACGGTAAAACTGACTGAAGTGCGCCAAGCCGACAACATGAATAGAATAACCAACGGCACTATATGACTCGCCTTCTGTGACCTGTTTTATTGCAACCGGAGGCGTCGTGTGGATGTCAAACATGCAAACTGCTACGTGCAGCGCAGTGGTCTGCCAGGCACAGCTAACTAATGGAAACACCCACGTCGGGCAATCCGGCAGGTGTGTAAATGACCGAATGGTATAACATGCAAACAATTTAAAAAAAAAAGAATAGCGCATCATCTGTCTGCACATTGCAGATCACGCTGCAATGATCCACGGCTTAATGGCGTGAGAATTATTGGCCAGATTGGCCAGGGCACCGACAAATATTGGGAATTTTCAGAGGTGTGTCATATATATATATATATATATATATATATATATATATATATATATATATATATATATATATATATATATATATATATATATATATATATATATATATATATATATATATATATGGTAAATGTGTCTTATTCAAATATCCCCTTCTATGTGGAGCACGGAAATGGCATTGGTAGGCTTTTCGCGAACAGGGTGACTTTTCAATTGTTTTGTGCGGTGCCACGGTGTCGAGAGTGTGTCCGTGAGGTATGTTTGTAATAAGCCTGATATCGACTTACAGAGTTGAGTGTAGAGCCGTCTTTACTTCTACTCTTGTCTGCTTCTTTGTTCCCCGAGTTTTGAGCTACAACATCGCGACATTAAAGGCAAGCGCTTGGCTCAAGCCCACCGTTGCAGCGTAACTGCCTGGAGCCTTCCGAAACGAGATCTTGTTGGGAGCAGCGGGGCAGTTAAAGAAAAGCAGTGAAGTAACTTCCATGACTTGGCTACGTCACTAAAGGTCACGAAATAGAAAGAAAGAAGGAATATGGAACGGAGTTTAACTAGACTACGTACAATTTGCTGCCTTATACACAGGGAGGGGAATAAGGGAGTAAAAGAGAGAGAAAGAAAGGGAGACACATTTCATAACACACAACCAGTGCAGGGCGGTCATTCAATGCTGTTGCCTTCAAGTTCTGCAGGAGGGCTCGTGTGGCTTTCTGGCCTGTTGTGCTGAGAGACCTGGCTCTCAAGATCTTTCTTTCAGTGAAGGGCTGGTCATCGAGTCTCCTCAAGGCACATTGGAAAGTCCGGCCATCTTCTTTAAGTTCGAGAGACCGACACAAGAGATATCTGCACAGTTGCAGTTAACGCACATGGATGAATCTGCCAAACCAATGCGATGAGTGGGCCGAGCTGAAAGGCAAAAGTGGTGTGCTCATCTTGGCTCATACATACATCAAAGTTTCTGAAATAACGTGCGCAGTGTGATTCAATGGCACCTTGGCAATTATTGCCTGGACTGCGATTGCGACCCCCTTTTAATCAGTGTACGGTAGTGACAAGGCAGACGTCACAGCTAACCCGCGAGAAAACATAAGTGGAAAAAATTCACAAACGAGGCGACATCTACGTAAGCACCCCATCCCTCGCACTGTGATGGCTTAAGCGTGATTACTTGTCCGGGTTGTAGGACAATCGTTGACATGTGCTGAAAATGATTTGACTGTCCATGTATTGATTAGACTTGCTTTTATTGTTTTCTGCACACCTATATATTTTCACATTCTGCAAAATAAAGACCAGTTGGAAGTAAGCAGAAGTTGGAAGTACACTTGTGCTGTCAGGGCTTCTGCATAGGATGAGCACGCCAACAGCCACTGAAGAAGTGCGTCAAGCATTATATTTCTTTGTTGAATCGAATATAATTTACGAGATATGCAAGCTTTCCCCGCTGCTAGACGGCAAGCATTCACACTCATTAGGAAATATATGCTAAGTTATTGGCAGAGGCAACTTATGATATACTTAGAAATTTCAGATATACACAGGCATGACTAACGTCTCATTTCGTGTGGTAAAGAAGCTCCGAACGTTCAGTGAATTCAGTGATGCGCTTTTTTCTGTGGTGAGCTTTCAGCCAGTAGCGTAGCCAGAAATGTTTTCGGGGGGGGGGGGGGGGGGGGTTCAACCGTACTTTATGTATGTTCGTGCGTGCGTTTGTATGTGCGCGCATATATACGCAAGCAAAACTGAAAAATTTCGGTGGGGGGGGGGGCTTTGAACCCCCCCCAACCCCCCCCCCCCCCCCCTTGGCTACGTCACTGCTTTCAGCCTAAGTTTCTTGTTCGTTCCTTCAGTTAAGTTTAGCACACATGTGCACATTCTAAAAGACAGGGCGTGCAAACACAGACACGAGAAAATAGCAAGACACCAGAAACGCCGACTATAAGCTGAACAGGCGCAAAACGGCGGAAAAGAAAGAAGGCGCGAAAACTTACCCGCGCATGCCCATGCAGTCGGCGAACCTACAATCCGGCAGGCGTGCGGGTCTACTTGAAAGATACGAATAACTGTTAAGGCTAGTATTCATCCTAAAAAACAGGGTTTTCTTACCAACTGCATACATACAACCTATCTCAGCTGTCTGTTTTTCTAAACAAATGTGCAGCAGCTTTGAAATAAAGACTTTCCTTTGTCCGTCAGGATGCAGTCGGTGCTTTCAGAAGGGCTCCTGTGATGCACCGGCAGGATGACGCTGCCCATTGCTGCAATCATCTTTATTTTCTCGTGCAAGCTGTGAGGGCACAGAGGAGTGTCTTTGTTAAAGGAAATCAACCTTAGCACAGTAGTTGTTCTGTGGAGTAATTTGTAAACCACAGCACAAGGTCGATGAGCATGCCTCTAAAAGAAGCTTTTATGGTCATCTGGGAAAATATGAAAATTTCTTTGGTTTTAATACCATAATCCTTTCAAGTTGTGCTACAAATTATTTCAGTAGATATCATGATAGTAATGAGAATATTATGAAGCACTATAATATTATTCTTATGCTTTATAACAGCCAATTTGATAGCGTAATAAATTAGCCGCTTTTTTCTCAAAAATTATGCTTTCGCGGACAAACGTGCTTCTATGCTTCTGAGAGTGTAAGCCACTAACTACTGAATTTCACTCGCTTACATTTCTTGCCTGCGCTAATACTGTATCTGGTCAAACGTTCCTTTTACATGCGACATAAAAAGCAAGCGCCATTGAATCTGGCTCGGTGTTCTTCACTGTGTCATTCAACAGGATTTCGATGTTACCCTTTTCATCTAGGGCGCTGCATGTATACGCCGGCTTCTTCACTGATCTCCAAGCGCGATAGAATGGTGTGAACTTCAGAGGCTTGTCCTGGAGCCGCACTGGAGCCGTGAACAGCTGATGAGCATGAACATACACCCACAGCACAAGAAAAAAAGGAGTTGGCCATGGCAACTCGCTCCTGAGCACCGTGCTTTTGGAATGTCCCTACATTTTCATACGTTCTAATGTAGCTACTTTCTGAGGTCATGAAGGCACGATGTGAGGTGTTTTGTGGTCACAGAGGCAGAAAGCAAAACAGGCAGCCATGGGGTTCCTAAGGAAGGCATCGTCATCTAAGCTTCTCGTTTCAAGTATTCCGATTTGTCCAACGAACATGCCGCGTGGAACGTCGTATACAATGGCGTTCTCAGCGCGGCGGATGACACGTTGAAGGCACAAACGTCGAGTTAATGTTCGCCTAGCGAATACCACGTGCAAACGCGTGCGATGCTGTGAACACAGCATAACGCTCGAAGCGTGTACCCCCTCGCTTGCTTCGGGGTTGACGATACGTGAACCTGTGGGAAGGTGCGAGCCTGGGGTGCGTTGATAAGTGTAGCGTCATCATCATCGACCTTCATCATCATCATTTTACTAGCCCCCGCGCCGCGCCTCTCGCGCAGCTCATGCTGACAGCTCGAGGCGCGAGCCAGAGAACGAGTTCACGCGCCTGGCTATTCGGACGCAGGCAGCCGCCGCCGCTCCGCTTCCGAATAAAGTGGCGAGAGTTCGGCACGGCCACGTCGGCCGCCTTCACGACGTCGTCTCACGTCTCCATCTCTCGCTACAATAAGAAAGGTTTGCCACGTCAAGTGATCACTCTACCGCCTCCGTCGAGCCATCACTGTCTTTCGAGGTGCCTGATATGGTAGGCCAGCACTCGGTGCAGCAGTGCAGGACGTGCGCAACGGAGCCCGGTGTCAACCTGCACACGTGTCCACAGCATCAGAAGCTGTGTGAAGCTTGGGTTGTGAAACTACTGAAGCTTAACGCAAACAGTCGTCAGTGAACAGCCCCGTCATTGAACAGCATCCCAATTTGTGAGATCGGCGGCGCCGTGCATTGAAAGCATGTCGCCAAGCGTACGGTTAAAGTGTTCGGTGAGGCTATTCGTCTGCGGGTGGTAAGCAGTTGTTTGGCGGTGAACAGCATGGTACTCTTCGAGAATGGCAAGAGTATAAAGTCGGGCATGTTGGAAATACATTACTGTCCTCGTAGCGCAAGAGAGAGAAAGAGAAAGGTTAAGTGAAAGGCAGGTAGGATAACAAGAAGAAATTTTTTTCAGTTTGCTACCGTGCACTGGGGAAGGGGTAAGTGGGGAGAGAAAGGCAAGGAGGGAAAAAGAAAAGATTAATGGATAAAAATACGGAGAAAAAACATGGCTGATCCCTCTGTCAAAGGAATCGGTATAACACGAAAGTGCAACGTGTCTTCACAGAGGTAGTTGAGGGTTTATTGTGCATTGTTTCACCACAAGGGCGAAGGAATGAATGTTACAGCAACAAATTGAAATGTCACGCGAAGAACGGCAAGCAGCTTGAAACTTGCTGCGTGCACCTCAAGCTGAAAGGACGCACGAAATGAACATACAGAGGACGAGCACAGACTAACTGTCACAGCTCGACATCTAAAGCGCGCAGCTCTAACACAAAGAAAGACGCACGAAACGACCGCACAAGTATATACACAAGACGGGCGCGAACAACTGTAACAATTGTTCGTGTGTGAGCAGCGCGCTCCTTTCGTAAACGCGCCCGCTGCGCTGAGCGAAGAGACCTTCGCGCACTTTTAATCCCTGTAGCTTCATAGCAAACTTGCGGTGGAATGACAAGACGTACGTACAACGCGCCCCAGTGCCCCGATCAGGAGATAAGCGCGCGCGCACGAGTGGTCACGCCCCGTGGAGGCGCGAGCTTACCGCAGCCAGAGGCACGGCGACCTTTAGAGCGCGCACTCCGTGCCACCTTCGCGCCATCTCGCTACTCATGACGAAAACGCGCTGAAGTTGAGGAGCTCTGAGGACCGCCAACGGTATATTGTGTACATAAATAGCTTGCCGTTAGCAGGCTGAGATACGTACGCTCCCGCGGCCGAGTGGTTTTACGCCGCGCGCTGCGGAGCGAGAGGTCACAGGTTCGACGCCCGGTGACGGAACGTTTTCTTCTAGTTTTTTCTTTGAGCTTAATATGTTAGTTCATATTTTACAACGTCATATCCGTGACGGAAATACGTCAGAGGAGCCGTGGTGGACCCCGGCATAAAACACTTTCGTGTTAAAAAAGAAAAAAAAAGAGAACGCGCACGCACTCAAACACCGGAGTGTCATAGTCGTTTAGCGAGTCGGCTTGACCGCAGAAACTTCAGTAGCGCCTTTGTCGCTTTCTGGTTGGAAGCTCGAACGTTCCGGCACTCGAAACTGGACTTCTAGGAAAGCGGCCGGTCATCGAGCCATGCTAATGTTGCTGAAAGGTGTTGTTTCTGGGAGCAAAGAACTAAGAACTAAAACTAAGAACTAAGTATGATCGTATAAAATTTCTATTCCGCATTATTCGTAACCAAGTTAAAATAACTTATTAGATCTCTTTGTTATTTCTCCAGATCCGTGCTCTAGACACAGACACAGTTTATACATACAGCCCACCGTCACCCGAAATGACACATTTAAATACAGCTTCTTTCCAATGGCAATCAAAGAATGGAACGATCTACCTAGTCCAGTTGTCAAGTCTTTCTCCATCACAGCTTTCACTGCAGCTTTAGAGCCACTAATTTTCTCTCTTACAAATGGGTCGTAGCATTCAATTTTTTTTTAATTCTTGGGCGACGTATCTTGCTTCTCACTTTGTCAATTTTCTCTTCTCAATGCGCACAATGTAAGTGTACATCCCTGTGTTTTATTACATTTTCAATGCGCAAAATGTAAGCGTACATGTCTGTATGTCTTCATTTTGTGATGTACTTCCTGGCCATTATTTTTTCTTTTTATTGCGATAGCAATTATATGGACACTCTCGGCTGATTTTCGCCGTCGCTGTCTGTCGACGCCGTCATTACTCGGATATGTATATGTATGTGTGTATATAAAAAAGGCATAAAGAAAAATAAATCATTAGAAAAAAAATTCCAAACCACCTGGCCTGCTGCGCTAGCCAACACCGCCACACGCCATGCTCATGCCAGCGATATAACGGCGAGCAATTCATATGCACCATTTGCCACTCGCGGTACGCAGACCTCGCAACAGCTTGTGCGTGTTTTCTATCACGCAACGCTTTTACAGTTTCAAATTGAAAACTGCCCTTGAGATGCGCACGAAAAATGTGGGTCCCTTCTGTACCACTCAAACACGTAACAACTGCGACAGTTGTTAGTTCACGCTTGTCCTGTGTATACCTATGCGTCTTTTTCGAGCGTCCTTCTTTGTGCTGCGGCGGCGCGTTGCAAGTATCGAGCTGCTTGTCGTTCTTCGTGTGACAAGCTAATTTCTTGCTATCGCATTCATTGCTTCGCCCTAGTGGCGAAACTGTGACATTTTTTTTTTCGTTTCATTTGGTCCTAAAGGCATTCACAAGAGAAAAGTACTTGGTATTCTCGGATTTCACAGCGGAAGCTGTTTTGAGATTACAACGACAGCCGACTTAGGCGACATTTTGGTCCGCCACCGCTGCCTGTGTCCCAAACCGCTATCTCGCACAATGAGAAAAAAGAACTTGTAGAATGCTTGAATTTCTCTTTCAGGCGTAGAACTGGATAGCGTGACCGGGCCCCGCGCGCATCGCCTTCTCAGCTGCTAGCCTCGCTTCGGTTATCGGTGCATACCTCAACCGTGCCGCAAGCAAACGAACGTCTGTGCGCGTAACATTGGTTGTTTCTAGCTATCCTCAAATGCCCCAGTTGCGAGGTGCCCACTACGTCTTGATTCTTTCTTTTTGCGAATCAGTGAAGGGCCACGTTGATAAGGTAACACGCAGCTGCTCACTTTTTTATGCTTTTGCAGGTGATAAAAAAGAAACGGGCCTTTAAAACACCCACTCGTTGCGCGATTCGCGTGCTTTCACGCCTTGAATGATTTTACACAATATACAGGGGTGCTGAAAATATCCTCGCTTTGCCAACGTTTGCTCAGAATTGAATCATAAATATTGAACCATATGAAAGCCCCGTTAAGTAATTGGGCGAGTTTGAGATGTGTGTGATTTTTTCAGAACTAGTTTCAATTTCAGATGGAAGGTGAGAGGGCAAAGGTATAAGCGGAAGTGAAAAACAGCGCTAAAATGACGGGACAAGATAGGACACAGGACAGGGCGCTGACCAGCGCAGACTGTCCCGTCATTTGGCGCTGTTTTTCACTTCTGTAAACATGAACCAACCAGCCCAAATGCGTACGCTACTGCAGTATAAGCGGGTTTCTTGTATGTGGAGATACCGGGCGTCATGAATTTTTTTTGTTTCTCCAGGAAAAATCTACAAAGGATATTTATTGCGCAAAACCCATGCTTAAATAACAGAACTACGCACCACGTGTACATGAGGGGCCGGATCGAAAACAACATATAAAAAATACTATACACAAGATGGCAAGATTGAAAATTTATCCGCGTAAGCTCAGATAGTCCAGCTCTTTGGCAAGCAAGGCAATCGAGGGCTGAGCGACGCAACCATCGGACAGTGCACTGATGTGGGCAGCTTCCACAATTTCCCAACTAGCCCAGCTTACCACTCTTCTGAACTACAAAGGATAGTCACACAAAGGACAATGTCGGAAACATTGCGGGAGAAGTGTCCTTCCCATAGCACTCTCAAAAGCTGGCTTTCTCTTATGGAAACATGAAATTGCACACTGAATTTCAGCCGTGTAGCGGCCACCTAATAACCTCGAGGGATCCGGTAATGAGCTATGCTGTCTACAACCCGATTATCGATGATAGGCGAATACCTGCCGAAAACATAGCCCAGTTCCTGAGAATCTTCCCCGGGCATGTCGGTTCCATTGGCACCAATATCCTACACATGCGCAAGCTATCAGTGAAGTGGGTGCCAAAATGTTTGGGTAGTCAAGAGTGAACATTCGCCCACGCGCAATGTTGTGGCTGCCGAATTGAAGACCGTGGGGTCGAGATTGGCCCACCATCGCTCATATCCACATGACTTGGGCCCCGTCAATTACATCTTTTCTAACTTAAAGAAACACTTGAAACGACATCAATCTGACCATAGGCGTGCGCAGGGTTCCCATCAGGGGGGGGGGGGCGATGGTTCGTCGCCACGCCCTTCTCCCTATTAAGTCAATTCATGGGGCAGACTGCGCCCTCCTTCCAATTAAGTCAATGTATGTGGCAGACTTTGCGCCCCCCCCCCCTTTTAGGGGACTAGGGAGGTGGCCGCCCTCCCTGCCCCCCCCTCGTGCGCACGCCTATGATTCTGACGACATTTTTGACGTCAGACATGCTGCTGAGAGCTGTTCTGATTACCTATAGCGTGTTATTTTTTCAGTAAACAAGAAATATAGTACTAGACACTTTTAGCTTAGCGTACGTAACGAGCCTACGTACGCAGCACGGCTACGGGAGAGAAGTGCGCATGCGCAGTACGTAAAATATCTATTTCGCGGATGCGTGCGTATGCCCGAAAAAAAAAAATCTGGCGCACGCAAACGTAACGAGACGTAGCGCTAGCTACGTGACACTATCGCGAGATCTCGAATGAAAGAGCAGCCAGATTGCAAGATGGCACAGAATGTAAAAACGCGCATCCGATGATTCAGCTTGACTCGGATGCCAGTGGTCGTTATAACGGCCGGTACCGCAGGATGGCGCTAAGAAGCACTCGAAAGCTGTTTCATTTCACATATGATACGTCTAGTTGGACTAAACGCATCCCGGTAAAGCCGTGTTCAGACTACGTGCGCAACGTACGCATCCTCGGTAAGGATCGTAAGCGTAAGCGCAAGCAACGTAATGAGCACGTTCAGACGTTGTTGGATTTTGCGTAAAGTACGTAACGTAAGGGACGTAAATGTTGCCGGGCCCGCGACTTTTACGACAACTACAGATGCGACCGTTACGTACGATCAATGGGCAAAGCAGTTTCGATTTTCACTTTCCGTTCGCGGGGCTTCTGGCCTCCCCCTATTCCGCGTCTTCATGCGCGTCTTGAAAGCCCTGCAGTATCGTGTCTGTGCAGTTAGTTTGCCGGACTAAAGCGCAGACGCGATGTGCGTTAATGTGAGCGCACGTAGCGTCTTCCCCTTTAGCCCAACCAGGCCAGCCATGGCCAAACACGCGAACCTTGCTAGGCTGAAATTCTAGCGAGGACGCAACGCACATTCAGAGTGGTGATTGGCGCGTCGCAAAAAACGTATCGTACCGAAAAGATCAATGTGAACATACGTGGTCGCTAGCTACGCAAACTGACGATACAGCTGTTAAGCGATACGACATTTATGAAAGATGCGACTGCAGTCTGAACGCGGCTTAAGGTCGATACGGTAAACTAAAAGTGTTGCTGAGCGCTTCGCTTACAGCGTACGCACCGTATCGTGCTGCGTACGTAGGCTTGTTGCGTACGCCCAACTAAAAGTGTCTAATAATATCTGGGGTTTTACGTGCCAAAACCACGGTATGATTATGAAAGACGCCGTAGTGGGGGGGCTCCGGAAATTTTGACCACATGGTGTTCTTTAACCAATAAACAAGAAAAGATTAAACAACCATGTAGAAACGGCACCTGTTTGAGTGGAGATTATTGTGAATAACTGTGTACTTTCGACGATATAACTACAGGCTTTCTGTGAAAATCCAGAAACTTTACCGCGCCTCAGATCCCCTAAATGCATTAAGGGGACTCATCCCGCTACATGACATTCATATAGCGCTCCTTTCCGAAGCAGTTTCAAGTGATGGCCTGACTCAGTGGTAGAACACCTGCTTGCCAAGCACAAGGCCTGGACACGATTGTCACTCGAACGGAAGATTTTTATTGCTTATGTTTTATTTGCAACTTTCGCAATTGTTTCGGTCTCGTACAAGATATTTTTTTTTGCTCCCAAGCAACGACGCCAACACGACGCCAACACTGAGCTGTTGAAGGCTATCGCGTTGATAGAGAGTTTCAGAATTGCGGAACCAAGACAGTGGGTCCCCAAGCTGCGTCGGGTAGGCTGCTGTTGCGTTCAGAGGATCAGCAGAGTTTGAGAAGGGAGTCAAACGCAGGCTGCAATGGGTGAAACGCACGCGGCGCCACACGTTGCGAAATTAAAATTATGCGAGGCACTGGTCATACTGCGTCGTCGTGGTGGTGAAAAACTTTATTATAAAAGAGAGTGTATGAGCCCCCCGAAAGGGGCCTGCAGACTCGGTGACATTCGCAGTCCGGGATGTCATTGGACAATGCCGCTGCTTTTGCTCGCGCAATGAAGGCCTGTTTGGCCCGCAGCTAAACAGCGTCGCCTCCCAGTCCTCTCGCGTAGGGTAGGGGAGGGGAGAAATGGCTGTGTTCAGCTGGCAGGCCCATACCATGTGGAAGGCATCGGCTGTCTGCCCACAGTGCTTGCACCTGCCAGTGACTGCGGGGTCAATGTATTGTAGTATGGCCGGACATAGCAACGTGTTTGTTTGTAGCCGGCATAGAATTCTTTCTTCCTTTTCACCCAGACCCTTGGCGGGTGGGGGGTGGATACGGGCAGTGCTAAGAGCAATAGTACTGTACAATTTCCTTGTACCTAAGCAGTGGCGGTTTCGGTGTCCAGTCCATATATAGGGCTCAAATGAGGTACCCGGGGAACGAGCGCTCGGGCAGCCGCGTCTGCGGCCTCATTCCCTCGAAGTCCCTGATTACCTGGGCTCCATACCACGCGTTTTGGAGTGGGTTCCGCGAACCTCGCGCTCACACGCCGAATTTCGTTGGCAAGGGGTGAAATTTGCCCTGCCATGTAGCGGGCGCAAGCTTTGCGAGAATGGACAATGATAACTTTAGAAACACGGTGCCAGATAGCTAACGCTATAGCGACCTCCTGTTGAGTTGCGATAAAGGAAAGGCCATCCACCTGCGTTTCCTTGTGGAATACTGCGTGGCGCGCGTTGCGTCTGCATCTCTCGCTGATGACCCAAGACGCCTGGAGTCCCACGCTAGATCTAGATATCTGCGTCAACGCGAGCGCAAGAGCCCAAGAGCGACTTGCGTTCTGCGCATGCACCCAGGCGGCTCGCAAATTTCTTGGGTTTCCAAGCTCCTTATGGCCCCAATTCTCTAACTTTGTAATGTCCAGGAATGTGTAGGATATAAACCCTGTCACTCTGCACAGGTGTCAAGTATAACATTCTAATATGTTGCTATCGAATTAATTGCTTCGCCTTTGCGAATAAAATGTGACTTTATACTTGCGATGGTAAAATAAGTGACTTATATTAATTAACGCGTTAGCGTTTAGAGTCTCGTTGCGCAGGAACTTCGGTGTCGGTGTCGACGCCGTTGGTGTTGAGCGATAAATCAGCGTTCTCCGTGACCGAAAAATCAAGAAAGAAGCAATAAAATATATAATAAAAAAACGTCGGCTCGACTGGGAGCTTGAACCCAGGCCGTCAGCGTGGCAAGCAAGCGTACTACGACAAAGCGACACCATTGCTTGAAACTGCTTCGGAAAAAAGCACTATATGAGTGTCATGTAGAGGAAAGAAGTGGAAATTTAAGGGCTCGGTTTTTCTTTGTTTGACACAATATTAGTGAAGCCAAACAGATAACGATGCCAAGGAATGTATCGGGGATGATGTTAGTAGTAATTGTGAAGTAGTAGTAAATGTGAAGAAAGGAGAGTGGACCAAAAGATAACTTGCCGCTGGCAGAGACCGAACCTGCGACCTTCAAAAAACGCATCGAGCCTTATTTCTGCAGTTTCATGCGCGCGTATCTCATCATACTTGTACGTTACCCTAAGGAGAGGCGGCGTACGCGTCAGTGACTTCCACCCAGTATGGAGCTTCCCTGTACAAAGGCTGTCAGCACCCTGGGACAGGCAGCTCTGACCTCGAGGCACCCTAATTCGGACATCGCGCCACCTGGTGGCGTCGCATGAGACACCGGATTGGCGACATTTTCAAATTTAGGATTCTAAAAAAACGTGCATTACATCACTCTTTTTCACGACCCTAAAGTATTGCCTCTTCATTACAAAGCCAAACTCACAGTGGCATCTACCTTGAGCGCGTCCACGCTAGTACGCGCGCTGCAATTGGCGTGGCCGTCTTTTGGAAGAAGGCCGCGACGGCCTTCTTCTAGTGCGTCCTGTCAACCAATCACGTTTGTTGGTCGTACAGTGACTTTATAGATCACGCTGGCAACGTGCTTAGTTGCTCTGTGGACTCGCCAGGAGTCGGGCGGCTGTCATACGGTTCAAAGTCGAGCAGTGGAATAACGACGAACATCGGAGCTCCGAGAGGTGCGAGTGTGCGTGTTGCCGTCGAGCCAATGCATTCATCGACGGCGATCGGGCAAGTGAAGCCAAACGCACGCGCGACGCCTCACCGTTGGCTTAACTGGTGTTTCCTGTTCACAAACAGTTTCAAGGGCTCCACGTTTTTTTACGTTCCTAAGTACTCGTTCGCAATGTGAAAAAAAGAAAAGCTTATGCGTTGCCTCCCTTACAACATAAGCGACAGCGAAATTTTATTTTGCTGGCTGGTTCATACAGATTTGCCTCATTGTTTCCAATCGAGGTGTCTGCTTGTCAGCCAGTTTCATTATTTTACTTACACGCTTTGCCTTCGCAATCTTTTACAGTCCTGCATATTGGGTACAGCGCGAAAAACGACCAAGACGGAAGACAGATGGGACACAGACGAGCGCTGTCTCGCAACTGAAAGTTTTATTTGAAGAACGCACGAACGTGAAAAGAATAAAAACAAAAAAAAGCTAAAACCTGGAGAAAAAAGCGTATCAACATTGCGCAGAAGTGTTAAAAATGAATAGTACAAGATGCATAGCGTATCACTTGACCGCACATGTGCTCAGTAGATATGCGAACTCTTTGTCCGTGAGATTCAACGATGCCTCACTGACGCATGCGTCATCCATTCGTTTAATATGAAATGCCCCTATCACTTCTCTAGTAATCTTAGAATTATGCTTCGACAAAATTTCTGTATCGGCAAAAACAGGTGAACAGCCACACGTGCTACAGTGCGATGCCAGATGCGAAGCGTTCGGATTTTTGAGCAAATTGTTGTGCTCTCTTAAGCGCACATTAACGCATCGGCCGCTGTGCCCCACGTATGACCGCCCACATGTAAGAGGGATCTGGTATACGATACCGCGCTTGCAGGACACAAACGTGGAAACATGATTAATTCCACAGTCACTTCTTTCTTTTTCACATTTCTCAAATTTCTCCGAACCATTGGAAAAACTTTGTGAAAGTTTTCAGGTGCCGAGAACACTGATTTTACCCTATATCTGCGACCAACATTGCTCAGACCATGCGACAGTTTATCTACATACCGTAAAACTGCTACTGTTTTTAGATTTCCTGTGTGGACTTCTTTCTGTTTGTAGGATCCTGACTTTTAACGTATTTTATTAGTTTTTCTGTACACATTGCTAGCACATGAGTTGGGTACCCGGCACTTTCCAGCCTCTTAATCTGTGCTGTGAAGCTACGCTCAACGCCATGAGCTCAAGACTTGGTTAAAGCTGATCTTAAGGCCGAGTAAGAAATTCCATTTTTCACTATCTTTGAATGATTCGAGGAAAAAGGAAGGACATGTTTCTGGGACCTCGGAAGGTAGCGCCAACATACATGATTAGGCTCAAACGATAGGCTCAAATCCAAGAAATGCAAATTCCTTTCCTTTATCAGTTCCAGCGTGAACTTCAGACCGTTCCCATATTCCCGGAAAACCTTCAATATGTCTGTTGCCCTCCTGTTATAATTACTACAATGAAAAAATACCAGATAATCATCGTCATCGACAGACAGCGCTCGTCTGTGTCCCTTCTGTCTTCCGTCTTGGTCGTTTTTCACGCTGTACCCAATATGCGGCCATACCAACTAGCCCAACTTTCAATACTTTAGCTTTTACAGTCCCTTTAGCTTTTTTCAGTGCACTGTTGCTCTAATAGCGCAATGGAATTCAGAGGTTAGGGAATAGAATTCATCTATCCAATTTATGGAATTTCTGTGATATAACACAAATATATTTTGTTGTGTTTGTCTTCTAACCTTATGATGCACAATTTTCGTCACTGCCGAGTCAAGCTTAGTCTTCCGCCCATGGCTGCATCGGCAATGGCGAATATTGTACTTCATACATGCTGCAGGAGAAGCGCGATCAAACTTTTGCTTTATACCACTTCTTTTATCAAAGAAGATGACAACAATTGAAAATATGAATGTGTATTCCTCGTTTTACAGAAAAGGCCATCGATGACTTGGAGATGACCGTGGTCCGCTGCAAGCCGGAGACCATCGGTGTCCTCTGCAAGTCCACGAAGTTCAGCAAAGAAGAAATCAAGCGAATCTACCAGGGATTTAAACAGGTACTTCCGCTCTTTGCTCCGTAGGAAAACTGAAATATTTGTGGATTGAACTTCTCATGCGGCGTTACAAAATTTATAGCGCAGCTGAAGCAATGACGACGAAATGGCCTCGAGAAGCGGCCATCCTCGTTCTTTTGTCGTCTTAGAAAAGCGAACTACGCACTCAGTTTTCTCCACTTATGAATCACCGGATGGGCCCATCCATGCTGACTTTCTGAACCGTCTAATGCGGCAAACATTTCAACTTCACTAAAGTGGCTCTTAATAATGAAGAGAGAATCATGTGATCTTCTGCAGCCTTCGCGGGAGTATGACTCAGCGTCAAAATCTGCTAATGGTTAACAGAACACAAACGTAGCAAGAAAAAAAAACGGAAATACTCGACATTTGGTGTGCTATGCGTGGAAGAGAAAGAAGCAAAAGTAAAAAAAAAAAAACTAGAGAGGTTAACCAGAGCCGATGTCGAGTTGAGTATACCCTGCACATGGGCTGTGAAAAGGGGCACGAAAGAATGAAATAAACGTGTCTGTGACGACATTGCAAAGTCATTCGGAGTATGGCAATGCGCAGCTCATCCGAAAACGATGCCACGTCACTATAAGCTGTTGCTTTCATTTTCTCTAAGAAAGCGCAGCAGCGCCTTAGTAGCGAGTCGTGTTGAAGTTTGTGTGGGCAAGTGCTCTAGAATTTTTCATTCCGGGAGTGCGTGGTTCTCTAGCAGGCCTCGTGCGGACATGTTATTTTGAGTAGGATTTAGTACGCTTGGTTTTTTCTTTTGCTCTACATTTAACCACGCCTAACGTTTAGAGGGCTGTGTATTTTGACATTTGAAAGCAACATTCATAAACCTCGTTTCAGAGGAGGTAACGCTTTTTTGGTTCAAACCATTTATTGTAATTTTTTAGGCTTAGACATAACATGGGTTTAATGATTGTTAGAAAAAGAGTGTACAAAAAATACTGCACTTTTGCGTAAAGTTACTTTTAAGGGATAATTTAATTCGGCTATTAGGAGCAATCTTTTTTTGATGACATGAAGAACCAGTTTTAAGGCAAGAAAATAAACTATATATTTCGAAGGAGGTCAAGTTGCATGTCGGAATGACATGGGTGTTGCAACTTGCGCAACGGTGCAACTGTGCGATGTTTGCGTTGAGCGCCATTAGGATTTTCGATTTTCATGCACATTCTTTTGTTCACTCAACGATACAAGCGACAAGCCATGTAAAACGGTTTTCGCATTCGACTCAAGCAGACATATTAACGACACAGCGCTAAGGGTTCCGTGTCTCAAAAAGTATGTTGACGTCGGCGTACGCGGCGTTGTCCCTGAGCAAAAAAATTACCCTAATGGACGCAAAAAATGAGAAAGAATCCTTAGATTGACGCCATATTGTCCAGGTAAGTTCTGAGAACAAAGTCCGAGTAAATGATTTATTTTTAAATGTGTAAATTTTTGTCGGCATGGGAATCGAACCCTGCGATTCCGAATGTGCAATAAGCACGCTTTCCGAATGCAACGATGGATGTGTCATTCAAGGTGAGGACAAGAGGACGTAATGGGTGGGTTCTTGCCTTTAACATGATAAAGTTTGAAGAATAATGTTTTAATGCCGGGAAAAATAATAAATAAGTGTAATGAAGGTAGTGGACATGTGGCTTGACCACGGGAGAAGAGAAAGGCTACGACGAGCGATCGCTGCCCGCGCTTCTGTTAGCCCTTGTAGTAGGCAAATCCGTGTCCAGTTGTCGCGACTCCTGCCATTAAAACACCCTCGTTTAAACTGGTGGAGGAGCGGGGCACATCTGGTCTTCACCCTGGAACTACGCAGCCGCACACTACCACGACCTGTCACGATGACTGATTCGGGACCGTCTCAGGGCGCTCCTGCTCCCGCACCTACGCCGGTATTCTGCCCTGGCGCACTCCGGCAGCGCGATCCTCCCATATTCAAGTGGCACAGATGACCACGACGTGGAAGACTGGCTTGCCGAGTATGAGCTGGTGGCCGCTTACAATAAGTGGCACGCCAGTGACAAGCTCACAAATCTGAACTTCTACCTAACCGACGTCGCAAAACTCTGGTACAAAAAATCATCGAACTGATTTCACCACCTGGTCAGATTTCACAACAACGTTCACGGAGGTCTTTGGACGTCCTGCTGTACGCCAGCTTCGAGCTGAACAGCGCTTGCGTGGCAGAGTCCAAAGAAAAGATTAAACGTTCGCGAGGTACATTGAAGATGTGCTCTCTCTTTGCAAGCTCGTCAACTCATCTCTGGATGAAGCGGGCAAGATCAAGCAATCCTGAAAGGTATCGATGACGATGCATTCCAGATGCTTGCTACGAAAAGTCCTCAAATGATCGTAGCTGTCATCCAGCTCTTCCTGAGTTACGATGAGCTGCGCAGGCAGCGCGCGTCCACACGCTGCGCTGCTCAAGATGCAGCAGATGTTTCATCTTTGGGCTTACGCCATGTCAGCACCGGGCATTCAGCTTTGCTTCCACTCATAAAACAGTTCATTCGTGAGGATGACGCACGACAGCTCTCTATCATCTCTAGAACATCGGAGCCGGTGGCGTCTCTGGCGCCTTCTCTTCGTCAAGTCATCGAGACACAAGTTGCCGAAGCATTGTCCTCTAGTTCGACTCCGTTGCCTGTTGCTGCCCCACTCACCTACGCTGCCGTTGATGCTCGAGCACGCGCGCCGCCGTCTCCTGCCGCCTACCAAGCAACTGGCAGAGTTTATACGTCACAGCCACCGACTAGTCCGCTTACAGTTCCGTATTCAGCCAACAGTGCCCCTGCCCTCAACCCATTGCGCACGCATGATAATCGGCCCATATATGTTTCTCGTGTGGCATTCCAGGTCACGTCGCTCGCCACTACCGCCGTCGCAGCTTCCCTCTTCGTGACAGTTCAGGGGCCTCCAACTACGTTCAGGCTCAAAGTCCATATGCCAGGGCCTCCAACTATGTTCAGGCTCAACCTCCATATGCCGTCCCTGCTGATCCTACTCCGGAACACCCAACTACCAGTCACCGACCATTCGATCCACGCCGGTCGCCTTCTCCTCGTCGCCGGTCGATTTCCCCAATGCTACGTCACCGCAGCCCGCAACGAGGCGAAAACTGACAGCCGCAGTTCTGTAGGCAAAAGCTGCGTTACTGTCGAACATTTCAAGACCTAATTTTTGTCCTCCGAACGAAACTGAACTGTCTGTAGATGGTGTCAATGTACATGCACTTGTCGACACTGGAGCTGCCGTATCTGTCATTAGCGAAAAACTCTGCCGCATTTCGAACAAGGTGACCACTCCCCTAACCGGTATCTCTTTACAAACGGCTACGTCACACCACATTCAACCGTCGGCGTTATGCACCGCGTGAGTCGTCACACAAGGTGCCATGTATGTCGTCGAATTTGTAGTCCTGTTCCGTTCCTCGCACGACGTTATTCTTGGATGGAACTTCCTATCGTCAAACTCTGCTCTAGTGGAATGCGCTCGTTCCGAACTAACATTATCTGTGCCGTGCTTCGGCCCCGACGACCGCCAGTCTAGTAAGGTGTTTGCCGCTTCTGACGTTACCATTGCACCTTTCTCCGCCGCCCTCATTCCGGTGTCATGTGCCCCTGTTGCAATCGCACCTGTTTTGTTTACGCCATCAGCCAGTTCCGCGCGCCGTCGGAACGTCTTGCTTCCATTCGCCGTCGTCACTTTCTGCAACGGTAATTCTGAAATTTACGTGTGTAATCCCTCGCAAGCGCTTCATCAGAACTCCGTGGGGAATGTCTGGGAAACTACGAAGTTTTCGACTGCGTTATCCCCGCTGCTATGCCGGACCCTGAGGCGTCACTCCCGATTTGTACTGTCACACCACCTACTGCGGCCGATGACCATGTGGACGTTTTCTCCAAGACCCTTGATCCTGAGCTTCACGCCTAACCAACGCGGAGAGATCGTTACCCTGCTACAGCGTTTTCGCGCTTCATTCGATTGCAATCAGCCATCTTTAGGCCGAACATCAAAAGTCGTTCGCAGTGTTGACACCGGCCAGCAAGCCCCACTACGACAGCGTCCCTACCGTGTGTCGTCTGCTGAACGCCATGTCATCAACCAACAAGTGAACGATATGATGAAACGTGGCATCATCGAGTCATCCAACAGCCCCTGGGCTTCGCCGGTAGTCCTCGTTAAGAAAAAAGACGGGTCCATCAGGTTCTGCGTCGACTACCGCCGACTCAAGAAAATTACGCGTAAAGACATGTACCCTCTGCCCCGTATTGATGATTCATTGGACTGCCTACAGGGAGCAGAATTCATTTCTTCATTAGATTTGCGCTCCGGCTATTGGCAGGTGCCGATGGCTGAGGCCGACCGCCCGAAGACGGCCCTTGTAACACCTGATGGGCTGCACAAATTCACCGTTATGCCCTTCGGCCTTTGCAACGCGCCATCCACTTTCGAAAGGATGATGGACGCTACTCTTCGCGGTCTGAAATGGAACACCTGTCTTAGCTATTTAGATGATATTGTGGTATTAATTGCGATAGCAATTATATGGACACTCTCGGCTGATTTTCGCCGTCGCCCTCGCCGTATGTCGACGCCGTCATGTCCCAGATATGTATATGTATCTGTATATATAAAAAAAGGCATAAAGAAAAATAAATAAGTAGAAAAAATTTCCAAATCACCCGAACGGGGATTCGAACCAGTGACCCCTTGCTAACCAGGCTGCTGCGCTAGCCAACACAGCCACACGCCAAGCTCGTGCCAGCGACATAACGACGAGCAATTCATATGCACCATTTGCCGCTCGCGGTCCGCAGATCTCCGAAGAGCTTGAGCGTGTTTTCTATCACACCACGCTTTTACAGTTTCTTTCAAATTGAAAATTGCCCTTGAGATGCGCACGAAAAAAGTGGTTCCCTTCTGTACCACTCATGATGTAGAAGGAAAAAAAAAACACCGGGCACACTTGGCGTCAGACGCCACCGCGTGGCAGGAGACGCAGAGCGGTCATTTCTCGTGCCGCAGTTTAAAAGAAAAAGAAGTATCAAACAGCGTCGAAAAGTCATATAATCATATAATCAATCCTTGGCCAATCGCCATGAGTGGGTATGAGCCATGTCAGAGGCAAGAACAATAACAGCGTCGGCTTCTGCATTGTAGACACTCGCAGCGCATTGCTCAAATACAAACACGTAACAACTGCGACAGTTGTTAGTTCACGCTTGTCCTGTGTATACCTATGCGTCCTTTTCGAGCGTCCTTCTTTGTGCTGCGGCGGCGCGTTGCAAGTATGGAGCTGCTTGTCGTTCTTCGTGTGACAAACTAATTTCTTGCTATCGCATTCTTGCTATCGCAATGAATGCGATAGCAAGAAACTTTTTTTCGATAGCAAGAACTTTTTTTTCAACCGACTTCGTGTCCCCCCCCTTACTCGCCTAGAGCACGTCCTGATGTGCCTCTCTACGGCGGGTCTTCAACTTAATCTGAAGAAATGCCACTTCGTTGCTCGGAAGCTTACCATCCTCGGCCATGTAGTTTCAAAAGACGGTATCCTTCCGTACCCCGCGAAACTTAGTGTCGTTGCCGCGTTCCCGAAACCGACCATCATCAAAGAGCTTCGAAGCTTCCTCGGTTTATGTTCCTATTTCCGACGCTTCATTCGTGATATTGCTTTAATTATGGCTTCCTTGACGAACCTTCTCGCTGGCAGTTCTGATCTATCAGCCTGGTCACAGGCGTGTGATGATGCATTTCAAGAGCTTCGACGCCTTCTCACTGCCCCACCAATACTGCGACATTTCGATCCGTCAGCACCAACAGAGCTTCATACTGACGCTAGTGGCGTTGGGCTCGGTGCCATACTTGCCCAACGCAAAGGTGGCTTTGAAGAGTACGTCGTTGCTTACGCCAGCCACATGCTCACGAAAGCTGAGAAAAACTACTCAGTCACAGAAAAGGAGTGTCTCGCCATTATATGGGCGATTAGAAAATTTCGCCCGTATCTGTATGGACGTCCATTTGTTATTGTGACCGATCATCGTGCGCTATGCTGGCTATCTTCACTAAAAGATCCGAATGGTCGGCTCGCTCGCTGGGCATTGCGCTTGCAGGAATTCGACATCTATGTTGTGTACCGTTCTGGTCAGAAGCATTCTGATGCGGATGCCCTTTCCCGCTCACATTTGCTTGCTGAGCCCACGTGCTCGTCTATTTCCGTGGCCGGTGCCTTGGCCATCAACATTTCCGACATGCCTTCCGAGCAACGTAAAGACCCCTGAATTTCTTCGCTTCTGGAAGTCCACTCGAACAAGACGCCCTCTCCTGTCTCTCGGACGCTTCGGCGCCAAGCCCAACACTTCGCTACTCGGGATAACCTGCTCTACCGCCGCAGATACAACTTGGTCGGCCGAAAGTGGCTGCTTGTTATTCCTCAACACCTCCGCTCCGATCTCCGCTCCAATCTGCGCCACGGTTCACCATGATCCACAATGCGGTCACGCTGGTGTCTTAAAGACATACAGACGTCTTCAACTTCGGTACTACTGGCGCGGTATGTACCGTTTCGTTCGTCAGTACATCCGGTCATGCCCTACGTGCCAACGACGCAAGACGCCACCTCGACATATCGCCGGTACGTTGCAACCTCTAGCGTGTCCCGCCCGACCTTTTGAGCACGTTGGAATTTACTTATACGGTCCGCTTCGCTACACTCCAAGCGGCAACCGCTGGGTTATAGTGGTCATCCATCACCTGACGCGGTATGCTGTAACATCGGTGCTGATTTCGGCTACCGCAAAAGACCTGGCTAGCTTCATACTTCGAAACCTCGTCTTAAGACATGGAGCGCCTCGAGAATTACTTGGCGATCGCGGGCGTGTTTTTCTATCCGATGCTATTACGGCCTTGCGGAAGGAGTGTCGCATCATACACCGCACTACCGCGGCATATCATCCCAAAGCTAATGGGATGACGGAGCGTTTCAATCGCACACTTGGCGATATGCTGTCCATGTACGCCTCATCTTACCACACCAAATGGGACAGCATACTACCTTTCGTCACGTATGCCTAAAACACTGCAACACAAAGCACCACTGGATTCTCACCTTTCTTTCTTCTTCATGGACATGAACCTTCATCCACAATGGACACAATTCTTCCGTACCGGCCTGACTCTTCAGAGTTCACAATTGTTTCACGAGCAGCCGCATATGCAGAAGAATGTCGTCAGCTTGCTCGTTCATTCACCTGGCACGACCAAAGTCGTCAGAAACATCGCCACGACGAATCGATTACTGCTACATGCTTTGCTCCTGGCACACTGGCATGGTTGTGGGTTCCATCTACTCCTGAGGGACTCTCGAACAAGCTATCTTCGAAGTACCACGGCCCTTATCGGATACTGCAACAAACGTCTGCAGTCAATTACCTCGTGGAGCCGCTCGACGCGTCTTCGGACAAGTGTCTCCGTGGACAAGCAATTGTGCACGTTTCCAGGCTCAAGAAGTACCACGACCCCCCCTGTGTGCTCTTGCCCTTAGGTCGCAAGGATGGCTCCCTTATTGCCCGGGAGTGATTGTAATGAAGGTAGTGGACATGTGGCTTGACCACGGGAGAAGAGAGACAACATACTGTTGAATTCAGAACAATTTGACGATTAGGGTGGTCATTTCAACATCTGCTGTAGGGTAAGTAATTACAAAAACATTTGCAAAGCTTTACTAGTCACGTTTGGTATTCAGCATGGCACTCAGAGTTTTTAACAACGTTTTATAGGCGCAAGCCTTCCATCCTTGCACAGCATTTTGTGGTTTTCATTACTCCTGATTTGTTTTTTGTCAGCGTTGTACATAACAAAATCAGACATTAAAATAAATTATCATTTTTCTTGAATATTATACCGCAAACCGCACTAAAATCTGACACTTTGTCACGAAACCACAGCCCACTGAAATAGATGAGTTCTAACAGAAATTACCCTATGCAAAGAAGAAAATAAGTGTAAGGACTCGTTTGCTTTCTTAAACACAATATAAATGAGAACTAACAGACAATGACGCCAAGGAAAGTACAGGGGATGTTATTAGAAGTATTTGTAATGTAAATGTCAAGAAAGAGCCACTGTAGCCATTGCGGCGAGTGTGGAACACTCTTTTGCATGTTGGCGTCACGTAGCCTAGTATAAACTTTTTTGCGCTACAAGTGAACAAAATCGACGAAGAAAATGTTTATACTATGTACAACCAACTGGCCCCTACCCTGGCTCTTCTAGCGTCACGTAGCCTGTTGGCGTCATTGACGCTCCCACTTTAATACACATATATTCCCTATAAAGTGGATGGATGGATGACCGCCACCGTAGCTCAGTGGTAGAGCATCGGACGCGTTATTCGAAGGTCGCAGGTTCGGCCCCTGCCGGCGGCAACTTATCTTTTCGCCCACTTTTCTTTCTTCACATTTACATTACAATGACTTCTAACAACATCGCCTATACTTTCCCTGGCATGATTGTCTGTTCGTTCTCCTATGCAAAGAATGACGTTTGTGCCTTTTTATCCCCATCCGTGCTATAACCGTTTGAAAAGAAGCGCGACACAGGAACGAATGTAGAGGCTGCGCTATTCACATTTCTTTCCACTCCCCTTGGACTTTAGAATCTCGCATGGTCAGATGTAACAGCCTTTTCAGCTGCGATAAAAAAAGAAGAGTTGATATCTCGGCCAAATGGTTCATGTTACTTGAAGAAAAAAGTCACAGTTTCACCGCAAGGATGAAGCAATGAATTCGATAACAGCAAACTGCGATGTTATGCAAAGCAAGGCCGGCAGCTAACTCTTTTAGATCCGATCTCACGCAACTCTACAAGAGAGAGAGAGAGGGATGTTTATTGTGGCAGAAAAGCTGAGAGGTCGGCCTGAATCCATTTTCTGGCCTGCTACTCAGCGTTAGGAAAGGGGAAGGGGCGGAAAAGAAAGGAGAAAGAAGGTGATGATGATGAAAAGGAGGGTGGTGATGAAGCAAAACGTTCACAAACAATTTACAGTCTCTTGTCGAGTTCGGTCTCTCGCAAAAACTTGATTAGCGCTTTCAGAACATCGCTCTGATGACGAGGTGGTGGTCCCAACAGAACTTTTTCAGAAACTTGTTCCTCCGTAGATTTCAACAAGGTGGTGGCAATCGAATTTCTTTGCGCGATATATCGCGGGCAGACGCACAAGATATGTTCCGTAGTCTCAGGAGTGACACAGGTCTCGAAATTCGGACTGTCTGCACGGCCGATGAGGTGTAGGTAACGACGAGTGAACGCCACACCTATTAGTAATCGGTGCAGTAAGCTTGTACAGCACCTTTTCATGGTTGGCGGTATTCTAAAATGCATATCTGGGTCGAGATCATGAAGACGGCGGTGACGGTGACTTGGCAATGACCAATATGCTGCAGTAGTTTCTCGAAGGAGTGTATATACAACGGGGTTAGTATCCGGCCGTGAAAATGGTATGGACAAGAATGTGGACGTTATCGTGAGCCATATTTGCCTCCGCATCGGCTTGCTCGTTTCCATGTATGCCGCAGTGCCCTGGAACCCACTGATACCTTATTTGATGGCCAGTTTTCAGGGCTGCATCGTGTATGTCGGCCACTTCTTGAGCAAGATGATAATATGGGCCCCCCGTTTAAGGCGCCGAATCTATGACCTGAAGTGCTGGTTTAGAATCACAAAATATAGTCCAATTGCGAGGAGGCTGCGTCGATATATAACGAATTACCTCGCGGATGGCCACAATCTCTGCCGCCGTCGATGTTGTTCGGTGGTCCAGACGGAAGCATTCGCTGGTCTTCAAACTTGGTATGACGAACGCCGCTGTTGAAGCAGTGGGTAACACAGACCCGTCAGTAAAGACATGTATAGAAGAGGCATATTATGTAGATATGTACGATAACGTTAATTGTTTCAGCCCACATGAGGGTATACACGATTTTTTACCCACTCCGGGAATGGATAGGCGCACCTCAGGTCTTGATAAAATCCATGTTGGTACCTCTGGAACTTTCGCTGGAGCAAAGCCTATGGGAATGATGCTCTGATGGCGTGAGATTGATTCTGCGAAAGTGCTGTCCGGTCGGTGGGTGTGGATCGTCGATAATGGATGACGATCATAACGGGTTAACAGTCGGAGATATACCCTCAAAGGTTCGCATGAAAGATAACTATCTATGGGAGTTACGCGTGCTTCCGCAATAACTCCCATCGTTGATGTACAGCGCGGCAGCCCAAGACATGTTCTCAATGCCTGAGCTTGTAAGCTTTGCAATGTACGCAGGCAGGATGGGCGAAGATTGGTCATAATCGGTAAGCTGTATCGCAGGTAGCCTACGAAAAGTGCCTCATACAGTTGGAGCAATGACCTTTCTGATGGGCCCCATTTCGTGCCTGCTATATATTTAAGCATGTGTATAAAGCTGGTTAGTTTGGACCTACACTCTAAGAAAAAAAGAGCATACCTGACTCTTTTCGGAGAGTTCTGACTTGTCACGTATACGACTCTCTTGGAAGAGCCACGGTGACTCTCTTGGTGGGTCAGAGTCGGCGCTCTCAGGAGAGTCCCCGGACCCTCTTAAGAAGAGTGGGAGGACTACTATGCGAAGGATCACACTACCACGTCTGAGGGAGTTAGACGACTCTTGCCGGCGACGCTCCTACGCGGGTCATTTGACACCCACCGAAGCGTCAGGCGACTCTACGGCTATTTTAAGCTACTAAATTGACCCATGCTCTACTTTTGCGCGCCTACTGCTGGAAATAGTGAAGTATTCATTTTAAGCAACTCCATTAATACTTGCCGTTGAGCCCAGCGACTGCAAAAAAAAAGGATAGTTCAATTTTAGCATTACTTTAATAAAACTCCTCAAAACAACACACCATTTCCAGCAAAGTTGAAACAGTTGAGGTATTCCTCATTTACATGTTTGTATGAGTATAACTAACCAAAATGTGTCACTGTGATGTGCATAGTGTCATGTCGTGCAAAATAAACAGCAGATATCGGTATCATGTTTCCATATTTATTCCTTATGATTAAGAATCAAAAAGTCGTGAAGGCTGGACGAATCAGACTTGTGACTTGCTATGTTGTCGCTCTTGTTCAGCGTGAGCAGCCATGACAAATGGTACCTGGAAAAGAAGAACGTGATATCATAATGAGAAAACGGAACCATAGTAAGAGTTTGCAATACCTACAAAATAAGTGATTTACACAGACATAATGAAGGCTCACAACTAAACAACAAATGCCAAGAGGCATGGTAAGGAACAGTGTTTTTTGCCGTTATCGCGTAAAACAACTTTCATATAGTAGCTTTTCTAAGATGTCACTTGGTGACAAACTTGCAGCACAAGATGACGTGAGCTTTTTTTTAAACAACAAAGTCAATTGTTTTAGGCTCCTTTGCGTGGGTGCCACTCACCTCCTTTCCTACGTCGTCATGTCCAACTAAATGAAATATGGGACCGACTGCCTCGTTCACAGGGCGAACGCCGCTGTTGATTTTCCCATCATTAGTGGTGAGGCGCCAGACCATAGCGACACCTTCGTTTCCCCGATTGTGGCTGTCAACTGGAGTGAAGAGGAGAAGCGATCAGGGATTCTGGGAATAACCAACACGCAAACACACACAGGCTCATTAGTTTTATGCAAACCACCCTTTGTTCAACACACGGTTACGGTACACACATCTGACACAAGTGTTTCGTTTTAAATAATTTCGCAATGAAAATAAATTTTCACGTAAAAGAACGCGGGGACCTCGTTTCGCCATATATAGGAAGTCTCCATGCAAGAATGCAAGCACTTATTTTCTGAGAAATCACTTCAAAATTTGCTTTCAGAATAAGCCCGGCTTTGCGCCGACGTATTCCGACAACCAAGCCCATCCTCCGGCAGTCAGGTGCACGCCGTGAGCGGTTACTGACCGCGTGTTTTGCAAACGTAACACGTCCTTAAATACTCAAACACATGCGAGTAGGAACGACATGGCATATGCTAGAATTACCGCACATAGCTCCCACGGCCACGTATACTCACTCGATTTTGTTGTAACTCCGAATGTCATCGCAGATATAGGCAAAGTACGACAACAGCAAAGAGAAACGAGGGAAAAGAGCGCACGGCGGCGGCCGCAACGCGCGCCGTTGAAAGTATATAGAGATATTCCCGTTACCGGCGAGGCGAGTCCTAAACATTTAAGCGACTATCGCGTACGTGCTGAAAGCATCATACTATATCAGCACCTCAAAACTACCGTCTTTAGGCCAACAAAAGCCATTATATACAGTGCGTCTATGTGTCCTGTATACAGAGGTTCTTTTTTTCCATGTTTACACGCGCGGAAGCCGCTGCACACTCGAGTATCGATGGAAATGTTATTATGACGTAGACTAAAGCGCACCTCAAAATGATATCGAGCATCTTCATCAGTGCAGACAGAATGTGCGATCAGAAAATAATCGCCCTAGATACGTGATTGCATCACTCATTTTATGAGTGATGCAGTCACTTGCACAACAACGCGCATAGTGGTCTCAGCTCGTTAAGTAACAGTTTTAATTGGACATCTGCAACAGCCCCACGGACGCAGGCTACCGTTGGAAATGGCTGCCAGCCTACTTCCGCAGAGCTGCTGCAGACGCCCAGCTAAAGCTGTGTAATTAGTACATACGAAAGCAGTACACTCACCGTTTACAGGCGCACGTTCGTGTCCGCTGCTCCAAGCGTCACTTCGAGCACGGAGCCTAGCGTGCAGCCACCGAAGATACGCATGTCCGCTCGAACTGAAAACTACAAGACACGCGACCAGCGACCAGCGCAACCAGCGCAATGCATTCCAAAGGACGGACGGGAGGGAGAGAGCAGACGGCGGAGGTGGCGGAGGCGCCGCGCCGGCGGCGACACTTTGGCGTCGGGGCTCGCGCGCCCGCCGGCCCGCCACAACGACGCCGAACCGCAAACGCGTGATATGTATGGCTTGTACGGCGGCGCCTTCATCCCGGCAGCCAATCGAAAGACGCTTCACGAGAATGTTCTGACTCCTTTTAAAATGCTAACTCTCTTTCTCTGCATCTACCTTCCAAAAGGGGTCAAGTGACGACCCGAAAGGAATCACGGTCTTTTGATCCGCTTTTGACTCCTCTTTTTCTTAGAGTGTAAGCATCGACACATGCTTTGACCAGGACAAGTTTCGGTCAATCATCACTCCTAGGAATCGGTGATGCGTTACATATGGTACAAAAGCGCCATCAATCGTAACCTGGTTACGGTGCTTGGCTTTGCGCGTAAATGCAAGGGCCGCACACTTCGCAGTCGCCAATTGTAGACCTCGCGAACGCAAATATTTAGAGGTGACCGATGCTGCACGTTGTAGACTTGCACGAAGCTGTGGCCGTGAAACACCAGAAGCCCATATGCAGATATCGTCTGCATACAGGCTCATCTTGGCGGTCTCTGGTACTACATCGGCGAGTCCAATGAGAGTTACGTTGAAGAGTGTCGAGCTGAGAATGCCGCCCTGAGGTACACCGCGAAGGACTTCATGACGACTCGTCTCTCCATCAGTCGTCGTCATAAATATGGTCCGGCCTGTAAGGTAATTCATTATCCACAGAAGCATCCTCCCTCCAATTCCTAGCTCCTCAAGTACGTCGAGGATGGCGTCATGTAACACGTTATCATATGCGCCTTTGACATCCAAAAAAATTGAAGGACACTTTGTACATTCCAAAGTGTGTTCGGCGAAAGCGTGTGGCCATTCCACTGACGGAAAGACGGACGGAAAGACCGACGGACGGACGGACGGACATCCGGACGGACGGACATCCAAACGGACGGACGGACGGACATCCGGACGGACGGACGGACAGACGGACATCCGGACGGACATCCAAACGGACGGACAGACGGACGGACGGAAGGACGGACGGACAGACGGACGGACGGACAGACACCGGACCGACGGACGGACGGACGGACATCCGGACGGACGGACGGACAGACGGACATCCTGACGAACAGACGGACATCCGGACGGACGGACGGACATCCAAACAGGGCGGACGGACGGACATCTGGACGGACAGACGGACATCCGGACGGACGGACACCGGACGGACATCCGGACGGACGGACGGACATCCGGACGGACAGACGGACGGACACCGGACGGACACCGGACGGACATCCGGACGGACAGACGGACGGACACCGGACGGACACCGGACGGACACCGGACGGACATCCGGACGGACAGACGGACGGACGGACACCGGACGGACGGACGCCGGACGGACGTGAGCATGAGACATTAAAGGCTTTCGCCTTAAAATTGCTCCTGTCAAGCGTTGACGCTTCTTTTCCTGTTCGACAGTTGATACCAGATCGATCACGCTGTCAATAGAAGACCGCCCTTTGTGAAAACCTGTCATCATGTCTGGGTAGAGGTTGTTTTGCTCCAGAAACCACTCCAGCCTCGTCAAGACCATTTTCTCCATAACCTTGCCTACGCAACTTGCCAGGGCGATCGGTCTGTAGGATGATAAGGCGTGAGGTGTTTTTCCAGGCTTCAGAAGCGCGATGACACGACTGGTTTTCCATTTTTCCGGCAAACTCCCTGTTCTCCACGACGCATTGAACATGGATAGAAGAAGAGTACGTGCTTCTTCCCCCAGAGAACGGAGCGCAGCGTACGTGATGCCGTCTGGTCCTGGTGCCGATGAGCGTCGAGTCGAGGCAAGTGCGGCATCTAGCTCTTGCATCGTGAACATGACATCAAGACGGTCATCAAGGGCTGACGGGGCTTGTCGGTCACTTGTTGAGGGAATACCACCAGCTCCAGCTACAATAATTTCGTCTGGTCCTGGTGCCGATGAGTGTCGAGTCGAGGCAAGTGCGGCATCTAGCTCTTGCATCGTGAACATGACATCAAGACGGTCATCAAGGGCTGACGGGGCTTGTCGGTCACTTGTTGAGGGAATACCACCAGCTCCAGCTACAATAATTTTGCAGTACTCTTCCGAAACGTCTACTTCGCTCCTGCATTGCATAACCGCCAGAGCTCGGAATGGGTACTTTTCTTGAGGGGAAATCGGAGGGTGCGCATTATTTGCCATATTTTGCATAGTGGCTTTCGAGGATCCAAGGAAGTACAAAACCCTCTCCAGCGTTTAGTGTCCAATTTGTCAAGATGTCGATGTACATGTCGTTGAGCTTGGCGACATGTCCTAAGGTCTGAAAGAGATTTTGTTCTTCTGTACTTCCTCTCTGCGCGGCGACGTATAGCAAGCAGTTTTTCATATTCGGTGTCGATGGAGGTTCTAGGTACTAATACGCTTTTGTATTTCGTCGTGTCTTGAAGAGTTGAGGTTATGATATGTTCGAGGTCCGGCGGCGTAGATTGATTCGAACAAGCATTTTCAACCGATGTCTGAAAATCTCGCCAGTTCGTCGATCGAATACGAGGAGGAGAGGCTTTAAGGAACCATTTCAGTTGAACGTAGGTCGGTATGTGGTCGCTACCGTGTGTCTCCAGGTCCGTGCACCAGGTTGCTGAAGGCAGAATGCTTCTGGATACAAATGCAAGGTCCAGGGAGCTACTGTATGTTAGGCCTCGTAGAAATGTAGGTGAACCGTCATTTTTCGTTGCTAGGCCTTCGTCATGTATGAATTTAACGAGCTGCTCACCCCGTCTATTCGTCGTAACGCCTCCCCATAACGGGTGATATGCATTGAAGTCTCCGATAAGTATATGTGGTCCCGGGCAGCCTTGAACGACAGAACTCAGGTACCCACAGTCAAGTCTCTCTTTCGGTGGTATATAGCCTCCAATTATAGAGAACATGCGTTGCTTATGTTTCACGCTCACGCATATGTATTCATTGGAAGCATGTTCAGCAACAACATGTCGCGCGTATACAATGTCGCGACGTATGATAACAGAACCTTGCTTCTGGATATATCTTGGCGTGACCAGAGTTGCAAATACCCTGATAGTCGGAAGGAAGATGTCATGTTCGGTTCGCAGATAAGCACAAAAGGAAATCGATATTTGAATAGACGCTGTCGAGGTTCTGAAAGGCGACCACGTAAACCACACGCGTTCCACTGCATTATAACAGATCGACGCATGCACTCTTCAAATGAACAAGATCTTCTTGACAGAGCCATGATGAATTACTACTCCAGAGCCGCTAAAAGCGGCTCTATAGTATCCATTATTTGTAAAGCAGCTTTCGCTGATGGCGTGCGTAAACTAGAAAGCACGTCTCGCATCACATTCATCAGTTGTCGAAGCATGCTCTGAACCTTGACCCCATCGAGCTTGTTAGCCGAACGTACCGCAGGACCTTCATCCGAGTAATTCTGGCGAGAAGTTATCGATGGCAGGGACGGCCAGGTAATCTCCGCAGTATCTTGCAGGGTAATCGTCCCAGGGACTATTCGAGCCGGTCTAGGGGTACCGGTTGTAGCCGTTCGCTCATTCCGGACGTTTTCCGACTCTCTCGGTGGCTGAGACGGCGCGATACTGGGCTTCGGTAGAGCCTCCGGTTCTTGGGGTCTTGTTGTGCTGCTGGCACGCTTGTGCTTCTGCCGTGAGCGGCGTCGCCGTCGACGCACAGATTGAGCTGCCTCCCTTCGGGAAGAGTGATCCCTCGCCATCTTCCTTAGAATTCGTGTTTCGTCTTGAAGTTTTGGACACAACTTGGATGTCGCATCGTGTGAACCAGCACAATTTCGACATTTAGGCGCTTCCACTTGACATTCCTGCAGTTCGTGACTTTCACCGCACCGTTGGCAAGTCATAGTGTTCCTACAGACTGCACTCACATGTCCTATCTGTTGACATTTGTGGCACTGAAGAGGCCTCGGCACGTATGGCCGCACCGGATGTCTCACGTATCCCACTTTCACATGCGCTGGTAAAGATGATGAGTCGAAGACCAGCTTGACACAACGTGACTGTCCGAAGCGGTGCACGTTCAATATCCGCACTGTTGAGGTCACAAGTTTGCTGAGATTCTCTTCCCTGATTTGAAAACGCTGGTGTAAGAGAATAAGGCCACTGCAGGGACACTTTTCCCACACTGTTCGCGTTGAGAGCCCAGCACGTAGTAGGGTATACGAGTCTCCCGCTTGGGGTTGGCGAGATAGGGAGATAGCGCGCGCGCCAGCGATGGCGACCGCGCCCGTTAAATCGAAGTTCACAGTTTGTGCTCGAGCAACCGCCCGCCCCGCTCGCGTCTTTTCACGATCGTCAAATACGGGTGGTGTGTTTCCTCTTTGCTTGGGAATTCAAGCAAACAGGCGGGGCGATCTTATCGCATGCGCCTTGGAGTGACGGAGATGGGCCGGCTCGTTTGATCTCTGCTTCAGCCGTATTCGTCGCACCCGCTCGCACGCTATTACCCACGGGTAGAACATACGATGCGGTGGGGGGATGTTATCAATTTGGACTTTGTACTGGACATGACGGCGACGGCGAAAACCCGTCGAGGCTGTCCATATAATTTCTATCGCAATAAAAGAGCTGGCAAAAGCACGGGACACGAGAAAGAGGCAGACGCACACACCGCTGGAACTAACAACGGTGACTTTATTGAAGCGAAGCATTAATTTAGGAAACGTCACAACGCATGTGCAGGACATCAGTATCACCTACCACGTCACCCGGTGAATGAAAGAGTAGACAATTATATCTCTTGCCATCGTCGCAAAACATTGAATTTTTTATCCTTATGAGCTTTCCTGGCTGAATGCTTCCCTTCAATAAAGCCACTGTTGTAAGGTCCAGCGGTGTGTGCGTCTGCCTCTTTATTGTGCCCCGTTATTTTGCCCGATGTACTTACGTGTAATGGGCTGACCGCGTTTTATTTTCTCTTACTTTTGTTCAGGGAGCATACTACAGCGATGTGCTGCAGTGTTTCCCGGGTCCAGCCATGTGTCCGAATCCCTACTCCTATACTGCAACCGCTAACTGTAATTTTGGAAGCTGGAAATAATCAGTGACCTCCTGCAAGAGAACACGTTGCCAGGCTTGTTGGTTGCGATACATTGCACGGAGCAGCGGAACACGATAGTCACAGAGAGAGAAGGCGCAAACGTAGCGGTAGCTTTAAACCAAAAGCTTTACTTTACGATCGCAAGTGCCATTCTATACAAAACAGCGAAGCGATTGCAAAGTCATGTAAACAACAAACAAAGGTAGTGTGCAGAATGCACACTACCTTTGTAGTGTGCATTCCCACTACCCGGGGCTACACTACCCCCCCACTACCCGGGGCTACAATTGTGTTTACCGTAAGACGTTCTGGCGGGCTAGTTGCTTCATTGCTCTTAGACGTTTCTTGAACTGCGCGAAATGATCGGGACACGAATAAGAAAACACACAGAACAACGCGAGCGCTCGTGTTGTTCTGCGTGTTTTCTTACACATGTACTGGCCATTTCCCGCAGTTTAAGACCGCCTACATTCGCTTGCTCTCTTTCTTTTGTTTTGATTTGTTACCAATTGCTTTTATTGTAATGCTTTGAAACCTGTTTATGACCCCCCCTTATGTAATGCTTTCGTGCCCTTGATGATGATGATGATGATGAACGAACTTTATTCAGTTGGCAGAAAGATCCCCCCTACCCCTTTCAGAGGAGGGGGGGGGGACCCAACCTAGACGACAGCCATGATCCCGTGGGCCCTGGCGGCGTCTTCGGCCTGCCGTATTAAGCGGGCTTGTAATTGTGACTCGGAGCTGAGGAGCGCGGCCTTCCATCCACGCCCGTCTGGGAATTCGCCTCTCATGGGGACCTTCGGGCACGCCCATAGCATGTGGCTCAAGTCCGTCCCTGTTATTACAGAATTTACACTTGTCCTAATGAAGTTCCGCCGCGAAGTAATGCATCGTTACCGGACAAGGGAACGTATGTGTCTGAAGGAGGCGCCACGCCACCGCCTGTTCTTTGTTCAGTGAAGAGTGCGCTGGAGGATAAATTCTTCTGCTTAGCCTATAATACTGGGTGATTTCTCTGTAAGTGGTCATCCGTTCAAATCTCTCATCATCCTCCCAGCTCGAGCAGGGCAATCCAGAGGCTCGGGTCTGTGAGTCCTCGAGCTGTCTGGTGTGCGGCCTCATTGCCGGGTAAGGAGGAGTGAGCGGGTGCCCAGACTATATCTATTGGTCGCTGGTCTTTGTGTTCAGCCAATATTCTTAGTGCTATTTGTGATATTCGCCCTTGTGCAAAGTTTCTCACAGCCGTCTGCGAGTCGCTAACGATTAGAGAAGTCGAGGTGGATGCTATGGCCAGTGCAATAGCTGCTTCCTCCGCCTCTTCTGCAAAGCTCGTTCTTACCGAGCCGCTGACCTTGTGATTTCCTTTGTAGTCCACTACTGCTATAGTCATGTTGTCATTGCTTTTGTATTTAGCCGCGTCTACGTATGTTGTTTCCGGTAAATCCTTTAAGTTGTTATGGATATTTTTCCGTCTCTCTGCTCTCCTTGCCTGATGGTAGTCGTGGTGCATGTCTTTGGTATCGGTAACATTACTAAACATTTTCTTCCTTGAAGTAAAACTTTATTTTGCGGTCACACGCGCTATTTTGTACAAAGGTAGCTGACCAATAAAGAAAACCAAGTAGACAACAAGCAAAGGTACTTTGCAGAACACGCAAATCTGCAATCTTGAGATTCGTTACACGGAGCAGCGAAGCACGAGCGGAACTGTGAGAGAACGCACAGCGATAAATTTCAACTAAAAGCCTTCAGGAAGGGGTGAGGAAAGCACACGCATTTGGTCGCGTCGTCATTGAATGCGTCGGCATATTTTAAACTCTGGCTAGAGATTTCTAGGGCATCCGGTATGTGTATAGACAGACAGACAGACTGATAGGCAAAGAACTTTAATGAAGTGCTGAGGGACTAGCCGGGAAGGACCCGCCGGGGCCCTCGGCTCATCGCTGGCTGCTCCCATGTCGGAATCGGGAGGCCATGCCTCTCCACTTCTTCACGGGCCCTCTGGACGGCCGTTGATTAGATATCGAGTGCAGTACTTGCGTTGGCTTCTTCCCAGTCCTGTTCGCTCGTGTGTGACGTGTCCCGTAACGCAGGGCACTGCCAGAACATATGTGCTAGAGTACTGAATGCCTCCCCACAATCCGGACACTGTGGATCGATATCTTGTTTAATCCGGCTTAGTAAAAATATGACCTCGTCTGAAGCATCCTAAGCGTGATCGCTTGAGCTCTGCATAGTTTTGGGTGTGGAGGCGGGAAGCGCATGCGTTCCTCTCCTTAGTGGGAGACGATCTCGTGAAAAGTAAATGAGGGGTCTCTGTGCCCGACCTCCTCCGAATCCAATCAAGACTCACCACCGTCGCGCACCGTGAGTTCTCGCGCACGGCGGTGAGCAACCACATTGGGGTTCGGACGGCCCGGCAGCACGTCGTCGCCCATGTGAACAGGGAACCACGTGATGTAATGCACGGTGGAAGAATTAGACGTTGACTTGCTCTTCAGAAGCGCTGCCGCCTCTCTAGCAAGCATTCCGGAGGCGAAGGCTCTGACGGCTGAGTGTAGGTATACGGCCGCCTAGAATCCTGCATCGACAGCGCAACCGTCACCTGCTCTGCCACGTCGGCCGTTGAAGCGCCTACGGAGGCCGCATATAGGAGCTTGCCCTTTTCGCTGGCTGCTGTGACCGCGAATTTACCGGAGCACCCGTACTGAGCTGCGTCCACAAAGGCTTCCATGCCTACCGTTTTCTTTAATATCGCCCTGGCACGATCGGCTCGCCTGGCCACATTGGGCTGAGGGTCCACGTTTCTGGGGAAGAGACCGACGCCGTAGGTCCCTCTTGATTTCTCGTCGAGCTGAACCGCCTCACTTTGGCTGTGATGTGGCCGCAAGCCCGCCGCCTCCAAGAGGCGCCTGCCCGCGCTAGAGCCTGAGGGGCTCGTGGTTTGTGCCGAAAGCTGCGCTTCTATTAATTCGAGGGTCGTATTGTGAACACCGACCTTCATCAGCCTGTCCGTGCTCGCCGTGAAGGGAATAGCTAGTACCTTTTTGACTTTTCCGCATCAGCGTATCAAGCTAGTCCCTTTGGGTTTTAGTCCACCGCAAGGTCGGTACCACATAGTTGATGTGGCTCATGTATATTCGTGGTGCGCTTTAAGTAGGTTGTACTCGCCCTGCACCCCCTTTCTATGTGTACAGATGCAGTCAAGTGTTTCCTATGAAAGGCTGGTCTCCATGCTTGGGAACTGGCAGCAACCATAACGAGGCAGTGCAAAAAACTTCCACCCCGTTTTGCCTCTCAACAGCGGCTACGCCAGCAGCGACAGCTCTGTTCTGAAGGAAAAGTGGGAGTGGGAAGACGGTATCATTTAATCGCGCAGTCGACAGGATTTCACCCACCCTTGTCGGAAAACAAAAGCGCGGCCAAGTCCGCGATGTTTTTACGAAGCACGGTGGCCGTTCAGCGGTCAAGCTACCGTGACTTTGGCGAATGACAGTGTTGATAATGTGCGCTCTGGATGTGTCGCTGAGGTCTTGTATACGTCTTTACGCGCCAAAGTTTACAAGTTATGGCAAACCAACAAGACCAAGTTGATAGTCTTCTAAAGTTCATTTCTAGTTCTTCGGGCCCATCAATTCTTCGTTCCTGTGACCCTTATACCACAACGGCACTCATTGCTTTGACAGTTTGCAGAGGAAGAACTTCGGGTTTTTGCCTCAGAAACCGCGTGCTACCGGAAGATGTCGTCGCTTTTTGGGCGGATTCCTGCCTTCGGCAGGACACGGAGCCAGGGTGCGCAAAGTGCTCAGGGCGGAGGTCATTCGCCGAGCCCGTCTAAACAGGAAACTCCTGTTTGTGCAGATAAGCGAGACATTGCCATCGCTTAAGTCAGAGAGCCCCGTGGGAATTTCAGCTCATCGCGGACCGCGTCAGAGAATTTGTATGGCAGCTGCAGCTGAGAGTGCTTCGGAGTCGTGTACGGAAAGAGAAAGCTTCCTCGACCTGCCCAATACACATTTCCGAACAGGTGGATCTGGCGGTCGACGTCCATCGACTACTCAGCCTTGGACCCAAATTAGCAGTGCAAGGAAGAATAACACTGCCAAAACTACTCTCCTACATCCGGGAAGTCTCCCCCCTAGCTTTAGAAGACGAAGCAAGGAACTGCATCTCCGAAGGTGTGGACATTCTTAGCAGATGTAAGCAAACAGACCCTTGACTTTCTGTGAAACGCGCAGCGCACTACTTGACAGACCATGAAATAAGTGCGTTGCAAACTGACAAAGAGGCTGTTCTGACTTCCGGAACATTCAGCAAAAAAGCAAGGCGAGAAATTTTGAAGTCTTTTGATAGTGTCGAGGGTAATTCCATTCAGAAACACAAAAGCGAAGCCAAGAAACTATGCTCGCGACTGAACCTAGAACAGTTAAAGAAAAGTGTTGTTAAGAACTGTAAAAACCAGCTCCGAGTGTTTTCTACAGTCAAGACGCACAAAGTAGACACCTCTCTTAGAGTTATCGTGTCCGAACACAATACATGGCAAAAGACAATAGGCCTGTTTTTTGCAGAAAGAGCTGAAACTTCTATCGGTTGATGACGCTTTGCACATCAAGAATTCCAACCATGTTCTGCAGTTCATTGAAGCCCACCCATAAAAAAAACCTTAAAGGTTTTTCGATCGACATTTGGGACCTATTTTACAATTTACCTCATGAGGGTTTATTAGTCAGTGTTCAAAGTGCTATTGATGATTTTGGTGAGGTAGCTTTTCAAAATGCTTCCGGCTTTTCAAGTTTTCCCTAATGATGGACCAACTCGCCCAAAAGAAGGTATTGTCGTTGCTTCTGGTATTTCCAGTAGCGAGTTTCTAGAGCTGCTACAGTTTTATCTCGGATCCACCGTCATCAAATAGCAGGATATATGCTTCTTACAGAAAGAAGGCATCTGCATGAGTTCGTGTATAGCACCTGCCCTCAGCGATTCGTTTTTACCTTGGCTTCACAAGGCACTGGCAGCTTATCTCACATCCACGAAGGTGATAAAAGCTGCTTGATTTGTGGATGATTTTTGGTTTCTTTTAGAGTGTGACCCGGCAGATTTTAACCAGGAAGCAGAAGACGCCCTTTATCTTGCTAGGAAATGCTTGATGCCCGTATAAATCATACATGAGCTTCCAAGCCAAGGTAACATTCGTTTCCTCGATATTACGCTCTACTTTCAAGAAAGCCACGTTTGTGGCTATGAACCCCGGACCAATAAACCTGTTCATCCGTTCATGTCGGCTCACTCGAAATTGGTCAAGAAAGCTGTGGCCAATCTTTGCATGAAAAACGCATCGGAAAGGTCCCACCTAATGGATAAGTGTAAAAACCAGAAAATCTTACGGCTGTCAGAAGTAGGGTATCCGAGGCCCCTAATCGTGTCCGTAGCGGAGAAGCTCCTGGGCAACCTCAGGGCATCTAGCTCGAGCGCTCTCCCCGCTTTGCGAGAGGAAGGACAAGAAAAGAAGAAATTAGCGGTGATTCCGTACGTCCACAAGCTTTCTCACAACATTAAGGAGGTTCCTCATAGAGCCGATGTTAACGTAGTCTTTCCCGCCCCTCAGAACCTTGCCAAGTTGTGCGAAATGACAAACCCAAATGTTAATGAAGAGAAGAAGAAGAAGAAGAATGCTTTATTTTCAATGAAATGGTTTACAAAAAGTTTTCTGAGAAAACCTCTACAAAGAATTATCAAACGAGTTATGTGAAGTGCCATGAAGGCCTTGTCTACAAAATTCCTCTAACATGTAACCATTATTGCGCAGGACAAACATGGCGCTGCCTAAACGGCTGGCTTCGCGAGCATGCTAACAACGTAAAAAAGAAGACGGGGGACGGCTTTCACTTCATTGCAACAGTTCTGGCGGCCCACCAGAGTTTCGCAAGTGCACCGTTAACTCAAAAATCGCCAACTAAATGACACGCCTCATTATCAAGGCTCAAAAAATCTCGGGTTTCACAGAAAAAATGCGTAAGCCATGCGTCTCTTCTATTCGACAATGAAATCGCGTATCTGTGTGGCGCGACACGTGTTTATTGAGTGGTTCTTGTTGATATTGTTGCGGTGCGTCATGGACATCAGCAAGCGTGGTGCTCTCCGAAGATGATGAAGACGACTGTGCGTGAAGCACTTGCGCGAGGGGCTCCTCAGCCATCTTGCTGGGCTGCCGATTAACCGTTGTCGTTTATTAAACCATCATCTCGACTCTGTTACATTTGGTGGAGCTGCTGGGCACGACACGCCTCGCAACGGAACTTCGCATCGGCCGTCACTTAAAGGGTCTCTCTACAACAATGGCGGAAGGTACGGCGTCTCCATCTGCGCCTGGTCTCTCTCCGGATGAAGAAGATGCGGCCACTGCATCTGCACCTGCGACAACAACGGTCGTGCTCGAACACCCACGGAATCCTGGCACGTTTAGCGGCGGCGGCAATCCCAATGAAGTGGACGTTGAGGATTGGCTGGCAGAGTACGAACGCGTGAGCGCTCGCAACCGCTGGGGCCCGCCTCTTATGGTGGCCTATCTGATGTTATACCTCAAGGGAACCGCAAAGTGTGGCATGAGAACCACGAAACTGAACTCGGAAGTTGGGTGACGTGCAAAGAGAAAATGTTGGACTTGTTTGGGAAAACCATCGGACGAAAGATGGCCGCGAACGAAATGCTCGCGACTCGGACTCAGACTTCCACAGAGTCGTACGTATCCTATATAGAACATGTGCTAGCATTCTGTCGCAAAGCCAATGCCGAGATGCCGGAGGCTGACAAGGTTGCACATATTCTTAAGGGGATCGCGGACGACGCCTTCAACCTCCTAATCTGCAAAAATTACTCGACAGTGGAAGCCATTATCAAGGAGTGCTGGCGCTTTGAGCAAGCTAAGAGTCGGCGCATTGACAGTGTGTTTGCCCGGCTTCCGAATACGGCGGCAACGTCGACGTGCGAAGACCGCGCAAGAACACAACCGCCAGCTCCAGTTTCATCCGACCAGGTGACCGGCATTGTACGCCGGGAACTTCAAGCCATGGCCCCTGCTCCAGCCCACACCGGTGAAAGTGACACGATTCCAATAACTGCTCCCATGGTTCAGGCCATCGTCCGCCAGGAACTCGCCAGCATAGGCATTCACTCTGTGCGCACTGTGACCAGCCCACAGCCAGCTCCATGGCGTCCACCCTCGTCCTTTCACGAGCAGCGGTTTCCGGCCTGTTCTCGCTACCCTGCTGTTTGGAGAACCGCCGACAATCGACCAATTTGTTTCAGTGTCATAGTATCAGGCCATGTTGCCCGTTACTGCAATATCCGATGGTCCTCGCCACTTCGGACGTCGTCTAACACTTACCCCCCGACAGAACAACACCCGATTCGCACCTCCCACGCAGTATTCTTCGCCCAACTTCAACAGGAGGTTCAACAGTCGCTCTCCGTCGCCGCACGGTCGCCAGTCGCGTTTGCCTCCAGGACGTCGCCAGTCGTCTCGCTCGCCGAAGACTCACCGACCGTCGTCCCCATTCAACCGTACTCCTGCCTATCCGGAAAACTAAACAGTGCAGCGCCCGGAGGGGGTGACGCTGCATTGTCAACTTCCTCCACAAACTTTCTCTTGACGCTTTCGACGAGACAAGGTTTGTTAAACGTGGACGTTGATGGTGTGACTATTTCAGTGCTTATCGATACCGGAGCGCACATTTCTGTAATGAGCGCAAACCTTCGCCGCCGCCTGCACATAGTGCTCACGCCTGCCGCTTCACGCAAACTCCGAGTCGCTGATGGAGGAACTCCTTCCATTCAAGGAATGTGCACGGCCCGTGTTTGTACTGCCGGTCATCCTACATCAGTTCAATTTGCCGTCATTGAGAAGTGTCCTCACGACCTAATACATGGCTTGCATTTCCTGTCACGTCATTCTGCGTTCATCGATTGTGCAACTGGAGCTCTTCAGCTTGAGTTGCCGCAGCTTGCCGATTTTCCAGCTGACCTACCTCCACGTTTATGCTCTCGCCATTTCGTCCGCTTGCCTCCACAAGCTGCTAAATACGTCACTATGTCGTCTTCACGAGATGTGCCCGATGGTGACTATCTCGTGACTCCTATTGTTAACGTACTGATGGCCCGAGACGTCGCCCTTCCTCACAATGTTGTTTCCGTCGCAGATAATACAGTGGTCATTCCCCTACTCAACGTGAGTCTATTGACTCAAGTTATTCCGCAAGACATGTCTTTGGCCACCATCTCTCCGCTTGACAGCTGCCAAGTTGCTGATTTAGACTGCGATGCTACGTCTCCATGTCCTGGTGCTAATTACACTCTGCCTCTCGATGACCTTAACAAGATGATCACTCCCGATCTCACCCCAGCGCAAGCTATCAGCCTACGTCGTCTGCTAGCATCTTATCGTGACATTTTCGACTTTGACGACAGTCCTCTGGGCCAAACATCTGTTGTCACTCACCGCATCAACACTAGTGACGCTAGTCCTATACGCCGGCGTCCATATCGCGGATCTCAACAGGAACGTCAAGTAATTCAGAGTGAAGTCGACAAAATGCTTACTATACTCTGTTTCACCACCACCGTTCAGCACTGCCAAAGCTACAGGGTGTAAACAAGCCACATGCTTGCGCAGGAAAACATAGATTCAGATATAATTGCCTTGCAATTCGCAAGGTTGAGACATTTGCGCTTGTTCAGCATCTGCTTCTGCACATCAATAAGTAATTTGTTTATTCTTCATCGCATTTTCGTCGTATTTCTTTAATTATTGTATCAGCAACCGTCGGTATAACTGCGGTTAAAAATCAACATGGCAGCGCCCATGCAGACGCGACCACCCTCTTCGATCCGAACTTGCCCTTGACGCTCACACAAAGCACTCACAGCAACAAATGAATGGTGTAATGACCTATCTCTTTGCGCCATCTCACGATCAGGAGAAAGCATCAGGTACGCTCTGTCGTTATTGGCGAGATAAGCTACTGCTTTAACCACGCCTGCTAAGACTAACGCGCCGAGAATTTGATAGCGATTCATGGAAATAGCGCAATTTAGTCACGAATATATTGCTGTCGAAGCTTCAAGACATAAATCTAAAGCAAATACATGCGTCTGTTTGAAACTTACGGGCCACAGAGCGCTCAACGACGACGGGATAAACTCGAGGCGGAGAGCAGCAGCCTCGATGAGTGCCGCCAGGTTCTATTTTTTTCGGTGCTGCTGTCTGCTCGCTGAACGTGTGCGCGCAGACGCCAGGGGGGATACTAGCAGACGACGCGGCGCGGATGAATACATGTGGAGGGGCTGATCACCCTTCCTATTGGCTAAGGGGCCCTGTAGCCTCCACAGTGCTGAAGGGAACTTCTGAAACAGAGTATAAAGACGTCATAGAGCCATCATCCAGCCCTTGGGCCTCCCCGGTCGTGCTAGTCAAAAAGAAGGATGGCAGCTGGCGCTTTTGTGTGGACTATCGCCATTTAAACAAATTAACTCATAAAAATGTCTACCCTTTGCCACGAATCGATGACGCCCTCAATTTCCTCCATGGTGCCCAGCACTTTTCATCGATCGACCTTCGATCCGGCTATTGGCAAATTTCCGTCGACCCCATGGACCGCGAAAAAACAGCTTCCATTACGCCCGATGGTCTCTACCAGTTCAAGGTCATGCCGTTCGGACTATGCAATGCCCCGGCAACTTTCGAACGAATGATGGACTCCCTTCTCCAAGGATATAAGTGGTCTGTCTGCTTATTTTACTTAGACGATGTGATCGTCTATTCACCTACCTTTGACAGCCATCTCACACGTGTGTCGGCCGTTCTGGATGTTTTTTGAAGAGCCGCTCTCCAGCGGAATTCCGCAAAATGCCACTTCGGACGGCGTCAAATCATTATACTCGGCCACCTTGTGAGTGCTGCCGGTGTCCACCCGGATCCAGACAAGGTGCGAGCAGTACAAAAATTTCCTGTCCCATCCTCAGCCAAGGACGTCCGAAGTTTTGTAGGATTATGTTCCTATTTTCGTATATTTGTCCGCAACTTCTCTGAAAGCGCCCGACCACTTACTGATCTCTTAAAAAAATGCCCCCCACCTCCCCGAAGGGAAATCGGGAGGAAATGCGAATGCATTTCGCGCGCGCTTCACTCCATTTATATATGGTGGTTGTGGTTCGAAGAAGGAAAAGGCGCCTAATTTCTGCAGCCCGGTCTGGAGCACGGCGCAGAGCTTTTTTAGATGCGAAGCATCTTATGCTCGGGGCTCCCGTGTCCCGCGTCCCGCGTCCCCCGTCCCCCGTCCCCCCGCCCCGTGTCCGGCCACTTTCATGAAGTAGGGAAGCACCCATTATGCGAACCAGAACACTGTAGTAATATGAAGGCCGTCAACCCTAACACAGTCATCAGAGTCATGGCCGAGAGCACAGAGAGGCTGCTTCGCAATGGCTACGCAGGTGGTGTCTGTCGCCCAGGTTGACCCCATTCCTTGAGTCATGGCCGAGAGCACAGAGAGGCTGCTTAGCAATGATTAGGCAGGTGGTGTCTGTCGCCCAGGTTGACCCCATTCCTTAATCTTGCTTGCATGTGTTTGGAGGGGGGCTTAGTCCTGTTCCTCCTTCCCGCGTTCCCTCCTCCTCTCTCTCCTACGCTCACCCCGTTTCTCTCCTCTAGGAATCCTCTACTCTACGGAGCGGCCCCCCGCGTCCCACACCCCCCACAGCGCATGCGCGTCCCCTCCCCTATGCTCTCCTACGCTCACCCCCCTTCCTATACTCTAGGAATCATCTACTCTACGGAGCGGCGCCCACAGCGCATGCGCGTCCTCTCCCCCCTCTCTCCTCTAAGAATCCTGTATTCCACGGAGCGGCTCCCGCGTCCCACAGCGCAGGCACGTCCCCTCCCCCACTCTCTCCTCTCCTACGATCCCCCCCCGTCCTTTCCTCTAGGAATCCTCTACGGAGCGGCGCGCACGACAGGTGGTGTGACAGCTGCATACTCCGCTGGGGGCGCCACGGTAGTTCCGCGGTATGAAAATGACGGAGCGCGCGCGCCTCATTCTCTCTCCTGTGCAGCGCCGCGATGAGCGCCCGGACCACTGCCGTGAAAGGAGAGCGGTGACGTTCCTCCCGCTCAAGCTAATTATCTCCCTGCTTGCTTCGCATCCACACATGCTTCCCTTTAGCGGGAGATGGGGATTTTTTTTTGCTTTTTTTTCACTTTTTTTTTCATATATAGCTCCGCCGAGCTCCCGCGATGCGAGCGCCCTCACGCGTCAGAGCGCGCTCCTCCTCTCCACTCACTCTCCGCTACTCCGCCCACCTGCACCGGTTCCTAGGGGCGAGGATAAGCGCGCGCGCCCGCAGCTGTTGTTATGGGAGAGGGAGTGAGAGCGGAGAGATAACACCTGCCGGCGCGCGGACGCCGCCGCCGGATGCCTGACATAGCCCGACTAAGAAATGCATTCGCATTTAAAAAGGACGTTCCCTTCACGTGAGGCGTCGAGCAAGCAGACTCTTTTTTCGGCGCTTATCCATCTGCTAACTACACCACCAATACTGGCCCATTTCGACCCTCCATCGCATACAGAGCTCCGGACCGATAACAGTGGCCATGGAATTGGAGTGGTCCTCGGCCAACGACAGCACGGCACGGACCGAGGAATTACGCCAGTCGTCTTCTTTCGCCCGCCTAACGGAAGTTATCAATCACTGAGCGTGAATGCCTAGCTTTAGTGTGGGCTGTGACCAAATTCAGGCCCTACCTGTATGGCCGAACTTTTTCCGTAGTCACGAGCCATCACGCTCTCTTTTGGCTCTCATCGCTAAAGGACCCGTGTGGACGTCTCGGTCGCTGGGCGTTGCGTCTGCAGGAATACTTGTTAGTGGTCCACTACAAGTCGGGTCGACTGCACAAAGACGCAGACTGTTTGTCACGTCATCCGGTTGAAGCACCCGACTGCACTGACCTTGAATCAGACCCCTGCGTGCTCTCCATCCGCACTTTGGTTGATATCTCTACCGAACAATGACGGGACCCATGGTTACTTTCCACCATCCACCGTCTAACCTCCGCATCACCAGACCCTTCCCTTCGCCTGTTCGAGTTGCACGACAACATTTTGTACAGTCGCAGCTTCAACGCCGATGGCCAGGAACAACTACTTGTGCTACCCCAGCATCTACGTGCCAGTGTTCTCGAACAACTCCACGACGTCCCTACAGCCGGTCACCTTGGTGTCTCTCGCACCTACGATCGTGTGCGACGCCGCTTTTTCTGGCCCGGCCTGTATCGTTCTGTGGTCCGCTACGTCGCTGCTTGCGACCGCTGCCAACGCCGCAAGCGCCCCTCTACGCTACCTTCCCGCCTCCTACGGCCTATCGACATACCTGCAGAACCATTCTTCCGTGTTGGCGTTGACCTGCTGGGCCCTTTTACACCTCGGGAAATAAATGGGTTGCAGTCGCAACAGATTACGCCTCACGCTTCGCCATCACTCGAGCACTGCCAACAAGTTGCTCCACTGACGTCTCAGACTTTCTCATATATGAAGTCATTCTCCATCATGGCGCCCCGCTGCAGCTGCTTACCGATCGAGGGAGGTACTTCCTGTCACGTGTCGTGGATGACATCCTCCTTGCCTGCTCCACTGAGCACAAGCTTACCACCGCTTATCATCCACAGACAAATGGATTGACCGAGCGTCTTAACCGAACGCTGACCCAGATGCTCTCAAAGTCAATCAATTCTAAGAGGTGTTTCTTTGAGCAACAGAAGTGAAGAACTGGGTAATATAGAATTATTTATTTCATCGCACCCATCAATTCTCACAGGTGTTCTTTTTAGCAACAGAAGAGAGGAAGTGGGTAATATAGGCGTATTTATTTCATCGCTCCTATCAATTCTTAGAGGTGTTTTTTTTAGCAATAGAAGTGTAAAAGTGGGTAATATAGGCATATTTATTTCATCGCTCCTATCAATTCTCAGAGGTGTTTCTTTGAGACACAGGAGTGAAGAAGTGGGTAACATAGACGTATTTATTTCATTGCTCCTATCAATTCTCAAAGGTGTTTCTTTGAGCATCAGAAGTGAAGAAGTGAGTAATATAGACGTATTTATTTCATCGCTCCTATCACTTCTCAGAGGTGTTTATTTTAGCAACAAAAGTGAAGAAGTGGGTAATATAGAAGTACTTATTTCATCGGTCCTATCAATTCTCAGAGGTGTTCCTCTTAGCAACAGAAGTTAAGAAGTGGGTAATATAGACGTATTTATTTCATCCCACCTATGAATTCTCAGAGGTGTTGCTTTGCGACACAGAACTGAAGAAGTGAGTAATATAGACGTTTTTATTTCATCGCTCCCATCAATTCTCAGAGGTGTTCCTCTTAGCAACAGAAGTGAAGAAGTGAGTAATATACACGTATTTATTTCATCGCTGCTATCAATTCTCAGAGGTGTTCCTCTTAGCAACAGAAGTGAAGAAGTGGGTAATATAGACGTATTTGTTTCACCGCACCTATCAATTCTCTGAGGTGTTTCTTTGGGACACAGAAGTGAAGAAGTGAGTAATACAGACGTTTTTATTTTCATCGCTCCTATCAATTTTCAGAGGTGTTCCTCTTAGCAACAGAAGTGAAGAAGTGGGTAATATAGACGTATTTATTTCATCGCACCTATCAATTCTCAGAGGTGTTTCTTTGAGACACAGAAGTGAAGAAGTGAGTAATATAGACGTATTTATTTCATCGCTCCTATCAATTCTCAGAGGTGTTCCTCTTAGCAACAGAAGTGAAGAAGTGGGTAATATAGGCGTATTTATTTCATCGCTCTATCAATTCTCAGAGGTGTTCCTCTTAGCAACAGAAGTGAAGAAGTGGGTAATATAGACGTATTTATTTCGTCGCACCTATCAATTCTCAGAGGTGTTTCTTTGAGACACAGAAGTGAAGAAGTGAGTAATATAGACGTATTTATTTCATCGCTCCTATCAATTCTCAGAGGTGTTCATTTTAGCAACAGAAGTGAAGAAGTGGGTAATATAGGCGTATTTATTTCATCGCTCCTATCAATTCTCAGAGGTGTTCCTCTTAGCAACAGAAGTGAAGAAGTGGGTAATATAGACGTATTTATTTCATCGCTCCTATCAATTCTCAGAGGTGTTCCTCTTAGCAACAGAAGTGAAGAAGTGGGTAATATAGACGTATTTATTTCATCGCTCCTATCAATTCAGAGGTGTTCCTCTTAGCAACAGAAGTGAAGAAGTGGGTAATATAGACGTATTTATTTCATCGCACCTATCAATTCTCAGAGGTGTTTCTTTGAGACACAGAAGTGAAGAAGTGAGTAATATAGACGTATTTATTTCATCGCTCCTATCAATTCTCAGAGGTGTTCCTCTTAGCAACAGAAGTGAAGAAGTGGGTAATATAGGCGTACTTATTTCATCGCTCGTATCAAATCTCAGAGGTGTTCCTCTTAGCAACAGAAGTGAAGAAGTGGGTAATATAGACGTATTTATTTCGTCGCACCTATCAATTCTCAGAGGTGTTTCTTTGAGACACAGAAGTGAAGAAGTGAGTAATATAGACGTATTTATTTCATCGCTCCTATCAATTCTCAGAGGTGTTCCTCTTAGCAACAGAAGTGAAGAAGTGGGTAATATAGACGTATTTATTTCATCGCTCCTATCAATTCTCAGAGGTGTTCCTCTTAGCAACAGAAGTGAAGAAGTGGGTAATATAGACGTATTTATTTCATCGCTCCTATCAATTCTCAGAGGTGTTCCTCTTAGCAACAGAAGTGAAGAAGTGGGTAATATAGACGTATTTATTTCATCGCTCCTATCAAATTCTCAGAGGTGTTTCTTTGAGACACAGAAGTGAAGAAGTGAGTAATATAGACGTATTTATTTCATCGCTCCTATCAATTCTCAGAGGTGTTTCTTTGAGACACAGAAGTGAAGAAGTGAGTAATATAGACGTATTTATTTCATCGCTCCTATCAATTCTCAGAGGTGTTCCTCTTAGCAACAGAAGTGAAGAAGTGGGTAATATAGGCGTATTTATTTCATCGCTCGTATCAAATCTCAGAGGTGTTCCTCTTAGCAACAGAAGTGAAGTGGGTAATATAGACGTATTTATTTCGTCGCACCTATCAATTCTCAGAGGTGTTTCTTTGAGACACAGAAGTGAAGAAGTGAGTAATATAGACGTATTTATTTCATCGCTCCTATCAATTCTCAGAGGTGTTCATTTTAGCAACAGAAGTGAAGAAGTGGGTAATATAGGACGTATTTATTTCATCGCTCCTATCAAATCTCAGAGGTGTTCCTCTTAGCAACAGGAAGTGAAGAAGTGGGTAATATAGACGTATTTATTTCATCGCTCCTATCAATTCTCACAGGTGTTCCTCTTAGCAACAGAAGTGAAGAAGTGGGTAATATAGGCGTATTTATTTCATTGCTCCTATCAATTCTCTGAGGTGTTTCTTTGGGACACAGAAGTGAAGAAGTGAGTAATATAGACGTATTTATTTCATCGCTCCTATCAATTTTCAGAGGTGTTCCTCTTAGCAACAGAAGTGAAGAAGTGGGTAATATAGACGTATTTATTTCATCGCACCTATCAATTCTCAGAGGTGTTTCTTTGAGACACAGAAGTGAAGAAGTGAGTAATATAGACGTATTTATTTCATCGCTCCTATCAATTCTCAGAGGTGTTCCTCTTAGCAACAGAAGTGAAGAAGTGGGTAATATAGGCGTACTTATTTCATCGCTCGTATGAAATCTCAGAGGTGTTCCTCTTAGCAACAGAAGTGAAGTGGGTAATATAGACGTATTTATTTCGTCGCACCTATCAATTCTCAGAGGTGTTTCTTTGAGACACAGAAGTGAAGAAGTGAGTAATATAGACGTATTTATTTCATCGCTCCTATCAATTCTCAGAGGTGTTCATTTTAGCAACAGAAGTGAAGAAGTGGGTAATATGGACGTCTTTATTTCATCGCTCCTATCAAATCTCAGAGTTGTTCCTCTTAGTAACGGAAGTGAAGAAGTGGGTAATATAGACGTATTTATTTCATCGCTCCTATCAATTCTCACAGGTGTTCCTCTTAGCAACAGAAGTGAAGAAGTGGGTAATATAGGCGTATTTATTTCATCGCTCGTATCAAATCTCAGAGGTGTTCCTCTTAGTAACGGAAGTGAAGAAGTGGGTAATATAGACGTATTTATTTCATCACTCCTATCAAATCTCAGAGGTGTTCTTTTTAGCAACATAAGTGAAGAAGTGGGTAATATAGACGTATTTATTTCATGGCTCCTCACAAATCTCAGACGTGTTCCTCTTAGTAACGGAAGTGAAGAAGTGGGTAATGTAGACGTATTTATTTCATCGCTCCTATCAAATCTCAGAGGTGTTCATCTTAGCAGCAAAAGTGAAGTGGGTAATATAGGCGTATTTATTTCATCGCTCCTATCAATTTTGAGAGGTGTTGTTTTTAGCAACAGAAGTGAAGAAGTGCGTAATGTAGACATATTTATTTCATCGCTCCTATCAAATCTCAGAGGTGTTCCTCTTAGCAACAGAAGTGAAGAAGTGCGTAATGTAGACATATTTATTTCATCGCTCCTATCAAATCTCAGAGGTGTTCCTCTTAGCAACAGAAGTGAAGAAGTGGGTAATATAGACGTATTTATTTCATCGCTCCTATCAAATCTCAGAGGTGTTCCTCTTAGCAACAGAAGTGAGAAAGTGGGCAATATAGGCGTGTTAAGGAACAGAGACAGACACAGCACCCGTTCCTGGGCCAGCTGTTCTAACCTATCCTCGTCTTCCTCTTTCTCCCCCCTTGCTGCCCACGCGCCAGAAGCCCGGTGTCGTTCTTCGTCATCACACTCGGCCATGACTGCGAGCGTGCAGAGCTGCCGTGCAGAGCTGCCGTTTCTGGTGGGCGGTGCTGGCTGCATCGTGGTGGTCGGCCCCGACCACGCTGCAATATGGTTTGGTGGCCTGCCAGAAGTGTCTCTGGTGGGCGACACTGGCTCCACCGCGATGGTCGGTCCTGCACACGTCGCGACTTGATTTGAGAAGCCTCAGCGTACTCCGGCGGGCTAAATTGGCTATGTCGTTGCGGTCGAAGTTCTCGGCCACGCTGGCATCCGGCATGGAAAGCGGCCGAAGTCGACTCTGGCGGCCGCCATTGGCTGTGTCCACCGAAGTCGTAGGTCTCGCTGACGACTGTCTTGCTGCACATAGGACCAAGGCAGAGGAGACTGCAGACGACGTATGAAAGCGAGGTGGTCGTCCGGACCACGACTGGTCACACTGAGCTGTTGTGGTAGCATGCTACGTATACCATACTCAGTGCTGTCCACACTTAGTGCCGGCGTGCCAGAAGACTTGTGCTGTGGCAGCTCCGCCATCGGGCCAGTGCACCACGGGTTACGGCAAACAGCAGGTCTTGAGTTATTTCCGCGTGAATTCAAGGCGAGGAGGTCATGCAAACAGGGGTCAGAAGCTGCGTGATATGATGAAAGATACTTGGGCTGCGTGGCCAGTCCTCGGCTAACAATGACATCAGCCATACTCGTCATCATGGTTTCATCGACCTCACCGAAGTCGGAAGCGATGTCGTCGGGAGGAGGTGCAGGTGGTATCGGAAGGTCGTCTGTGAGGATAAGGTCTTCTTTTATTTGAGCTTCATTGACCGACACTTCGTTCAGCATGGAATGACCGCCTTCTTGTGTCTCTAATGTCTGCGCTGAGAACCGAGGATGTTGCATGAACGGCTCAGGAAGCCTCTCGTTCCTAATGTCCGTCGCTAAGTCCGCGTCCCGGCTTAGCGCATCAAGTGCGAGCGGAGCCGTCGCCTCTGTGTGCTGTAACAATGCTGAACTTGGAGGTGACATTTGCGAGTTCGACGGATGAAAAGTGTTGTCGGCCGCTGACAGTGGTGTAGCGTTCATCCACTTATCGAAATCCATTGGCTGATCTGTTTCCTGGAACGACGATGGGACAGGAACAGGCCGCTTCCTGTCTCTAAGCGAAGACGTCCTCGAGGGCAGAGTCGCAGATTTCTGCAGATGCAAGGAGGTCTCGGCTTCTGGTAGCAACTGTCTCGTGTCCGCCACATATGCAGAGTACGAGACACGAACTGGTGAGCACGACCTCAGTCTGGTGCTTACACTCGGACAAGCTGCGAAGTCGTCTGCCGGTGAGCGGCAGCGTGCAGTTGCTGCCTCGAGGTGGAGCCCCTCCTGAGCTCCGTCCTCGTTGGAAGTCGAGTTGGATTCTCTGGAGGTACAGGGAATCCGGCCAAAAGCGGCAATCAGGGCAGCACTCCATTCTGCCCAGGGCTGCTGTCTCACGCCTTCGTATCTGTGCCACGCCGCGGCACCGTCGCGAAGGCGCTCTACGGCCACGGACCATTTCTGCAGCTCCGTCTAGGCCTCGCCGGCTGCTAGATCGTTGACGGTCGCCACCCAACTGTCGGCGTCGTTCTGGAACCCGCGGAATTCCGGTAGTTCGCAGACAGCCGTTGATGGTGGGACGGCAGGTGAAAATGCGGAGATATTCAACGCGAAGCAGCTCAGCTGGAATGAGAGCTGCATGACAGTGGACCGCAGCTCTCTTCGTTGGTCGGGTGCGCTGGCCTCGAGGTCGTATGAGGCGGCTATCTCCAGCATGGCATCGATGGCGCACAATTCCGGCACGATAGCAAGAAACAGCGCAGAGCTCGACGCTTCCAAGGCGCTGACCGTGACGTGGAGGCGCTTGATGGTACGGAAAAGCGCGGCGGTGTTTTCAGGCTATCCGCACGCTGTCTTGTCGGCGTTCGGGTACGCCAACGAAGCCTGAACGGCGTCCCTTGGATGCTCAACCGTTAGAAGAGTATGGGGCACAGAATCCGAGTAACGGGACGCGTACGCGACGTTCCCAGAATGGCAGGAGCCCATGCACCTTCTCAGACGAAGGTGGTAGCCAGGTTCCTCTCAGGTCGTGCCCTGAAATCACCGGAGAGGCATTGACGCCGTCCGCGGATGATTGAACGGGTAGATGCAGCTGCGGTCGGGTCGTGGTGTCCATGATCGAGGAAGCGTGGACGGCGTTCCTGGATGGAGAGACCCGCGCTGCCGACGACCCGCGAGGACAAGTACAGGTGGCTTCAGCTGTGAGGTTCAGATGTCGGGCTGCGCCATTGTAAGGAATCAGACACAGAAATAACACCCGTTCGTCGGGCAAGCTGTTCTGTTCTGTCTCTTCTTCCTTTTCTACTACGCGCTAGCTGCCCGCGCGCCAGAGCTCCAGCGTCGTTCTTGGTCATGACACTCGGCCATGACTGCGAGAGCGCGCAGCTGCCGACACTGCTTCTGGTGGGCGGCACTGACTGCATCGCAGCGGCCGGTCCCGGCCACGCTGCGGCTGTGTTTGGGGATCTGGCTCTGTGTTTTCTGGTGGGCGGTGTTGGCTACATCGGAGCGGTCGGTCCTGGAGACCTGCCCGAAGTGCCTCCGGTGCGCGACACTGGCTTAATTGCTGCGGACAGGCTCGGCCACGCTGGGGCTTAGCCTGAAACTTCGTCGATGGTGTCTTTGAACAGCAGTCCCGGGAATGCTGCGACAATGCACGGGAAGCGGGCTTATTCGTCTCTGGTGGACGAAATTGGCTATTCTTGCATGATCGCAAGACAGGCAGGTGCTGGTCCCGTCGTGATGCCGCGAGTAGTAGCGCCTGTTCTTGCGTAGCCGTTAGCGACACTGAAGGCCTGCGACAACAGCGAGAAGGTCTGAGGAGTGGTCGGATGCATGTTCGATGGCCTCTTCCACTCATGCGTTTCCATTTCATCTTCTTCGGGGTGCAGACGGCACGGAAGACGTGGTGAAAAACCCTGGTCGCACTGATGGACCGCGACGAAGGGGAGAACCTCGGCTTTTGTTTTCGACGTTTCAAATACGTAGCTGTCCTCGTAGGCATACATGTGGGGCTTGAACCGGTAAATGCTGAGGGACTGATGCGCACAGAAGAGCCATCCTGCTCAGCAACTATGGCCTTGGAGAGAGACTTGGGCTGTACGGGCAAGTCTTCCATGATCATTACACGTGCCACTTCACTTTTCTTGTTCTGTAGTAGGTCACTGGCTCCTCGTTCATGTGGTGACTGCTCTGATAGCCGATGATGTTGCTCCGACGGGTCAAGATAGATCTCGTTTCTTATCTCCGTGGGCAGGTCGTATTCCTGGTATGGCGGTGAGTCAAGTACCAGCGGAGTCGGGATTTCGGTATGTCCACATGATTCTGAACTTGAGTAGTGGAGATGTAATGTGGTTTCTGGCTGTGATGGATTTACGCCGGATCCCGACACAGAGTCTGAGGTCTGAAGGGCTAAACTACAGTGCACAGCTGCAGCCTCGAGGAGGAGCCCCTCCTTAGTTCCATCCTCGGTTGCGGTCTGGTTGGACTGGGTGATGGCAGAGAGGTGGGAGGGAGTCCGGCCAAAAGCAGCAATGAGCTTGAAGCTCCACTCCTCCCAGGACTGCTGCCGGACGCCTTCGTATCTATGCCACGCCGCGGCACCATTTCGAAGGCGGTCTATGGCCACACTCCACTTCTGCTGCTCCGTCCACGCAATGCGAGCTGCGAGAGCGTTCACCGTCGCCAGCCAGTCGTCGGCGTCGTTATCGAAGCCGTGGAACTCCGGACGTTCCATGCAGCCAGCGGTGGTGGTACGGCAGGTGACAAACAGGAGAGTGCGGACGCGAAGCAGCTCAGTTGGCTTGAGAGCTGCCCGAGTGTACGCCGGAACTATCTGCGTTGCTGGGGGGAGGTGGCCTGAAGGTCTTGTGAGGCGGCTAACTCCAACATGGCGTTGATGGTGCACAATGCTGGCAACATGTCAGGAGCTAGTTTGGAGATGGACGCTGTCAACGCGTTGATCCCGACTCGGAGCTGCGTGATGTTGCGCAACAGCTCCATGGCACTGTCGGGTGAGGCGCACGCATGGCAAGGATCCGTGTCCGTGGAGTATGCAGGGTTAACAGCACTCACGGCAGCGAGGTCCACGGCCAAGGAAGCCTGGACGGCATCTCTCGGAGGCTCATACGTTGAATGAGTCCAGGGCAAGCGGGTGTCGCAAAGGGAAGCCTGAACGGCGTTCCCGGGCAGCATAACGTTGTGCGCTGTCTTGGTGATGCCGGGATATGGCTGCCCTTGGGCCACCGAGGAGGCCTGCACGCCGTCCTCGAATGGTGGCGTACGTGCTTCCGGCCGTAGCAGGGTCCTGGCGTCCATTGTCGAGGAAGCGTGGACGGCATTCCTTAGACGTAGAGACCCGCAACGCCGACGAGCCAGGAGCACGTAGAGGTGGCTTCAGCCACAAGGTTCAGTTGTCGAACTGCGCCATTGTAAGGAGCAGAGACAGACACATCATTTCTCAGAGGTGTCCTCTTAGCAACAGAAGTGAGGAAGTGGGTAATATAGGTGTATTTATTTCATCGCTCCTATCAATTCTCAGAGGTGTTCCTCTTAGCATGAGAAGTGAAGAAGTGGGAAATACAGACGCATTAATTTTTCAGCTCCTATCACTTCTCAGAGGTGTCCTCTTAGCAACAGAAGTGAGGAAGTGGGGAATAAATACGTATTTATTTCATAGCTCCTATCAATTCGCTGCTCGCCGAGCACTATTTTCTTTAAACGTTCGCAGTACATTCTGCGCTTGGCATGGCATGATTATCGTTAATGGTTGCTTTGTCATGGTGTTTCGAAGTGGGCGTTGTTTCGTGGTGTTTCGAAACTTCTCTGAAGCTTTTCAGCAGTTCCTCTTATCAGTCTGCCTTACTAGTTTAGTTGGACTAAATACATGTGTAACTGTGCTAGCACAGTAACTTCTAGCTTCGCGCGTGATAACTTTTTTGGAGAGAATGTATGCATTGGTTTGTATTACGTAAACAAAAAGAATTTACTTTTTTCTGCCTTCGTAAATATCTTGACGATTCTGTGAAATTGTTATGCATAGGAACAGAATACAGGCACGGCAGAAATGGCACGGTGTTTTTGATTCGACTGTCAAGATGAATTTATTCTTTCAAAGTCCCAAAATTCGAGAAATATATAACTGCATTATTTTGTTTCTCATTCTACTTCTTTGCAGTCCTGTCCCACTGGCCTTGTGAACGAGAACACCTTCAAAGACATGTACTGCCAGTTTTTCCCGCTCGCAGGTAAGAAATCTTGTAGCTATCGCAGCACAATGATGGTTTATTCTTTATATCGTTGCTATCACAGCGTCGATATAAAGGAGATATAGCCCGCCTGACTGTTGAATTTGAACATATCGATGCACTTGTTCAGTTGCACAGATAGCATTTTCACCTAAGTGGCTGGGTTTTTGCGCAACCATTGACTTACGGTATTATTCTAGTCGTGATCGCGCTTTGGTAGAGTGGCTTTTTTTCGGGTATATATCTGAGTGATCCGACGTGTTAAACTGTCTGCCTGGCGATGCTGGTATACGGGAGTTTCAAGAAATGTGTCCAATATTTTTTTAAAAATCAGGAAAGCGCGGTATTTGCTCGCTGTCTTCACAATTGCTTGTTCTGTAGCAGCCGACATCTTAACATGGTTGAAGAAATGATTTCGAATAGTAATTAAGAAAGTTAAATTAATTAACTTTTTAATTAACGGAGTTAGGCGGTTAAGTCAAACGGGAGAATTGAAGTCCTTCATGCGAAGAACCCATTTCAGCTTTGAGATGTCCAAAAGGCGGCCTTTACAAATGAATTGCGAAGTAATGAAGTTCTCCCAAATTCAGCGGCGAAACCGAAACGAAGCGCGGCAGAGCGCAACTGCCATATTCGTCTCAGACGTCCAGACTGAGTGAACGTCGTTATATCAACCATCAACCGACTTCGTTGTGTAGGTGTGTGGGCTGCGCTTGCAGTAGTAGCACGCATGACGCACATACGTTAACGAACGGTGAAGAACTGCAGCGCTGTAGCCGTCGTCTTGAACAGTGACGTCATTCTAGTCGACTGATTGTTGCGCTCATCGATGCTTCGGTTTCGGTTTCGCCGTTGAATTCGCCTGAATTTCAATACGCCACAATAATTAATTGACGCCGCCTTTTCTAAATCTCAAAGCTGCGATTCGTTTATCGCATGAAGAATTTCAATTCTCCCATTTGACTTAACCGCCTAACTCCGTTAATTAAAAAGTTAATTAATTTACTTTTCTTAATTACTATCCCAAATCATGCCTTCAACCATGTTAAGATGCCCGCCGCTACAGAAAAAGAAACTTTGAAGACAGCGAGTAAACATGCCGATTTTTAAAAAAACACAGCATATCCACGGAGTGAATGATGATGAGTGGGCGAAGCTGCGGAGGTTCATCGGTAAACCGTGAATCTTCCGTGAATTCTGCCCGGTACATCATCACCGACGTGAGATCGGGCGCGTTTATACTAAAGGGTCGATGAGAGTTATGGTGACTGAAGCAATCATGGTTACACCGTGAAATCTTCAGTGGTTTCGCCCAGCAGTAATCAAAGCGATAGTGTGTGGAAATTTTATTCAAACTTCAACGACCGGTCGTCATCCATGGTCCGCCAAGCAGCACGATCCGGCAAACGCACTCGTACTGCTCGTACGGCGGTCCGCGCAATCGGAGCAGCTGCACCGCCAACGCCATCTAGCGTACCTTCACCCAACCGCCATATTGTACGCATGTCTATAGGACAGCGCCCTCTCGGAAACGAGACGAGAACTGGAGATGAGGACACCATATCCACGGAGTGAATGATGAGCGGGCGAAGCTTCGGAGGTGCGTTGGTAAACCGGTAATCTTCCGCGAATTCTGCGCAGTACATCATCAACGACGTGACATCGGGCGCATTTATACTAAAGGGTCGATGAGAGTCATGGCGACTCGCAGCTCACTTTAATTTTACATGTACGTTGGGAATTTTTTTATTGTTTAATCACGCACAGGAGACATCTCACACCGGCACTACCTTGGAGGTCAAAATCCATTGCCTACTGGCTACTCAGAATGCATGGACAACCGATGACCGCCGAGGTTTTGCCATAAGGAGCATCGCCCCTAAATATATTCATCATATACAACTACTAAACGAGAGATGGCTACATACATCGATGACGCACGACCCACGGCTTAAGGAGCTTCGCCCCTAAAGATATTGGACATATTTCTTGAAACACCCTGTATAAGAGGTCCAATTTTTGAAAATAAACATGTTGGTAGTAGCACTGTTCGGTGTCCTTTATGTGCCTTTTCGTGTCCGCCTCTCTTTCTGTGCTAGATCAAAGAAGTAGAAAGAGCCTAGCATGACTTAGCTAAAGCCTAGCAACGACTTGGAAGCATTCTAGAAACAACCTGCATCACCTATCTATGGCCTAAAAACCACTTAAAAGCAACCATATGACACTTCAGAATCGTCCAGCTTCGTTGTTTCAAGCCGTGCGCGGCTTAGTGGAAGCTTGCCCATTTTCTTTTAACACGAAAGTGTTTTATGGCCGGGTCCACCACGGCTCCACTGATGTATTTCCGTCACGGATATGACGTTGTAAAATATAAACTAACAGATCGCAAAGAAAAAACTACAAGAAAAAACTTCCCCATCTCCCGCTAAAGGGAACCATGTGTGGATGCGAAGCAGCGGGCAGATGGTTAGCTTGAGCGGGAGAACATCCCCGCTCTCGTTTCGCGGCAGCGGCCCGGGCGCTCATCGGGGCGCTACACAGGAGAGATAATGAGGCGCGCGCACTCCGTCATTGTCATAACGTGGAACTACCGTGGCGCCCCCCAGCAGAGTATGCAGCTGTCGCACCACCTGTCGTGCGCGCCGCTCCGTAGAGGATTCCTAGAGGAGAGAACGGGGGGGGAACCGTAGGAGAGGAGAGAGAGGGGACGCGCATGCGCTCTGGGTGTGTGGGACGCGGGAGCCGCTCCGTAGAGTAGAGGATTCCTAGAGGAAAGGGGGGTGAGCGTAGGAGAGGATAGATAGGGGGGAGGGGAAGCGCATGCGCTGGGGGGGAAGGGGGGGGGGCGTGTGAGACGCAGGCGCCCCTCCGTGGAGTAGAGGATTCCTAGAGGAGAGAAAGGGGGTGGGCGTAGGATAGGAGAGAGAGAATGGGAGCGGACGCGCATGCGCTGTGGTGGTGTGTGACGGGGGAAGGAGGGTTGTTAAGTACGTAATCTGTGAGATAACTGAGAATACAACAGTAATCTATGCGCATATGGCTGTGTACAAATGTCGATTTCGCGTGAACGCCTGTCGTGTCTAAGCTCCTCTTTTTCCTATCACTTTGCTTGTCATTTTTAGAGGCATTGGATTAGTAGACATGCATCTTTGTTTGTACGTAGAAAAAAATCGGCAGATTCCACGCACCGGGGTATCGATTTAATGAAGCAGCCAGTAAGATGCGGCATATATTTAAGTCACAGCGCACATGACATGCATGTCAATATTTTCATGTTACCACCTGTCATATATTTTCCTGATACAGTCAAATTCAAGGAATACAAATTTTGTTCCATATCTACTAAATTAAACGCCCGCAAATGCCCCGAGACCGTTACATGTAAATCATGCCTTACATGACATGCGTGTCATGGTTTGCATCTTATGACTTGTCAGTTATGTTCGCGATACACTCTTGTCAAGGCATACAAAGTTTGGTATATATCAAGTTAACGAAGCGTCTGCAAGAGGACCAGGGCCATGGCATGTAAATCACACCGTTTATTAATGTGATAGCGTTAAAGAGCTCGTTTCGCAGAAATTTCGGCTTCAGTGTCGGCGTCGTTGGTTGTGAGCGAAAAATCGTCATCTTGTGGGAGACCGAAAAATCGAGAAAGCTAGACGCAAATAAAATTATTAATAAAATTTCCGGGTCCGAGTGAGGATCGAACCCAGGCCGTCTGCGTGGCAAGCAGGTGTTCTACCACACAGTGACGTTTCTGCTTGCAAATACAGTGAAAATAACTTCCTCTGCTTGGAAATGCAGCGAAAATAACTTTCATGCTTCGCCAACGCAAGCGTCCTTGATATAGGCGTCGCTATATAACATGTAATATCCCAGTATTATTGCGTGGTACAAGCGTACGTTGTCATCGGGCGTCAGAACATGTGACTATCATAACAATTTCGTAGTTTAAAGCCAGCCACCCATTACAAACGGCACACACCTTACTGCGCGTATTCCCTTGACACCACGTAGTGGATGCATAACAAGTATGCACTAAGTGTTTGAAGTACGCACTGGGGACAGGAAATCGCTATCGCGTTCAACACTTAAAGGCGAAGCTTAATGGTCCCCCCAATTTTTTACATGCATGTCATGATTTTCATTATATGAGCTGTCATTTGTGTTTGTCATACAGTCATGTTATGCCATTGCCAATTGTAGTATAGGGCCCATTAACCAAACAGCCATAACAGCACAAAGTCGTATGCGGCTAGATAGATACGTTCAAAGCCACCGAAGTTCGCTGAGAAATGCTTCGCACTTTAAAATACCTTCGCATACCGTCCCACACTTGCAGCCATCCATGCGGTGGCGACGAACGCTGCCATCGTACACTGAAACGTTCAGATGGATTTAAGTTCTGATCGAGCATGACAGCCAGAATCTCCCTTTTTTGTGCGTCTGAGATAAAGCGACGACGTGTATCTCACCACGAGAAACTGAGATGCGACAGCCACAATAAGGATCGGCAAAGTTTCAATGAGCTAGCTTGTTTTGTCTGGCGACTTAATGGTCGGGCAGTCGATGACTTGCGCATAGACGTGCCTTATTATCGGTACAGTTCAAGTTGGTCAACACAGGCGTAACGCGAAGGCTACGACTTTGCCAACGGCATATCGAGGAACAAATCTAAGAGCCCGAAAACGTCATAGGCGTCCCGTTTTAGGCGCCACCACTTGGCAACATGAGGCAAAAAAGTTCGGTGAGGCTTCATTTTGGTTTGGCATAATTACTGAAACACTTTTATTTGGAAAGCGAACTAAAAGATAAAAAATAAAATAGGAAAAAATTGCGCTCATTTACATAAACGCACCACTTTTACTTTGTCAATGAAAAAGTTGTACGATGCTACCGCAGCAAGGTATTTATAGTGCAAGCCTAAGAGCGTGCGTTCTGACAAGCTGGTAGAGGAGGACGCGAACAACCCCGCATTTCCTGAAAGTAACAACTCGGCCTGCACAATACGATGTACGATTAAACCAGGTTTACTATTGTCATAATGACAGCTGGTACTCAAAAAGAAAAAAAAAACACCACCTGAAAGCTCCACGCATATCACGGCGCAGCACGTATCAGCATTGCATTTTATAACTGTCTGCTACCGTCCTCCCAGTGGTGCTGTGTCTCCATTTTTCAGTCCTCTTCAATCAATTGCAGAGTTCGTTAACGAAAATCACTTTGATGTTGTGTTTGGGGGGTGACAGTAATATTAATATTATGAAGAATGACTTTTTGAAGGAAGAGCTTGACCTTTTACTTATGGTGAATGACCTAGTTAATGTAACTAATCTACCCACTAGAATAACTCAACATTCCTCATCTTTATTCGATATCTTTTTCCCAGATATAAATTATGCAAATGTTAAAGCAGGTGTTTTCGTATCAGTGATCACCTACCTATATTTATTTGTTGCAACGTACATATACGTAGTAGAAGGCCCAAATTAGGCACATTTTGTTCAGAAAATTACAGAAGAAAGATTATCTAGATTTCGTAGTCAAATAGAACATACTTCTTGGGAAGAAGTGTTTAGGTGTTGTGATGCGAATAGGGCCTACGAAATCTTTCTTCGTGGTATTAAACCTATATATGCAGCTAGTTTTCCTGCCATCTGCTTCAAGCAAGGGCAAGAAAATTCGAAAGCCTTGGATAAGCTCCCACCTTCTTTCTAGAATCGAGGAGAACAACCTATACCACAGATTTATTAAAACTAAAGACTCTGAGCTCCTTCGCCAATTCAAGTCATGCCGTAATCGCTTGGATAAGGATATAAAGAAAGCTAGGCGTAACTACTTTGTAAACTATTTGAGCGCCGCAGCTGGATGCTCTGAGCTTATGTGGAAAAGACTAAACACTGTCTTAAAGGTAAACGCCGCTCCTGAAAAGATTACGAAATTAGAGATAAATGGTCAAGAGCTTTCAGGTGCACTGCTTGCACACGCCTTTAATAAGCACTTTGTTAGCGTCGCAAACATTCCATTTGGGCAACACAACCTCAATAGCTTTCCCTACATTACAAACACAATCTTTTAAACCCCGTAAATGAGCTTGAAGTAATTCATATAACTCATCACCTTAATAGAAGTAACGCAAAAGACATAGATGGTTTCCAGATTAAACATGTGAAGCATGTAATTGATCTATTAGCCCCTCCTCTTTCTTACATTTTCAACCTTTGTCTAAACCAGGCTGTCTTTCGCCGTGAAATGCAAGCCGCATGTGTGACGGTGTTACTTGAAAAAGGTAATAAAAATTACAGGGGTAACTATCGACCTTATATCCATTCTTCCGGTAGTTTCCAAATTACCTGTAAAAATCATTTTAAATCGATTTACTGAATTTGAACAAAGACGTAACTTCAAAACCCCGTTCCAATTTGGTTTCCGCAAGGGTCTTAGCACTGAATTTGCGTTATTAGCTCAAAAAAGAATTAATATTAACGCACTTTACTAAAGTAAATTAGTCTTAGGAATTTTTCTGGACTTCACTAAACCATTTGACTTTATAAACCATACCCTTTTAATAGAGAAACTGTTACTGAACCTTACAGAAGTTAGACGAATGGGCACGTCAAAACAGTTTTAAATTAAATACAAATAAATGAAAATCTATGTTATTTTGCAGTAAAAATAAGAAGATTACGGTTAATAAAGATTTATTACTAAACTCCTCACCCATCGATATCGTGAACATCATGCTGGGATACCGATGTCGATTGCTTAGCAACAAAGCTGTCTCAAGTAATTGGTATTGTTTACCGCAATCGCCATATACTGCCACAGAATTTATGATGCTAATTTTTAACAGTTTGTTTCATTCCAGACTTAATTACTGGCACTTAGTTTGGGGCACCACGACACAAGGAAATCTACCCATTATGCATGTCCTACAAAAACAAAAAAAAAGCTCCTACCCACAATTGAAAATGTCCCAAGTCACTTTCACACGCGTGAATACTTCTTAAAATATAGGGTACTGCCAGCCACAACACTATATGATTACCGTTTATGTAGGGCGTATAAACAAGAGTTAAAAACTAGATCGGATTTTCTTAAGCGCCTTTGCATATTACAAGAAAACACCACTATGCATGCAACACGTAACAAAGAATACTGAAAAATATTAACAGTGCGAACAACATATGGAAAACAAACACTCGGAAATAACCTACCAAGATTTTTAAACAGATTAATTTGCGAAGGGCTACAATTGCAGAGCATGTCCTTTAAAGCTATACGCAGTTACTTTGATCTAAAGACAGTTACTTTTGATACACATTTTTCTGGGGCCTTTCATTTGTAAATCTTGTGTGTTTGTGTTTTCTTTCTTTTTTTAGTGCTCTACAATAACCTAGGTTAGGTGTGAATAATGTTATTATCTTGCGTGTTTTTTGTGTCTGCAAATGATCGCATTTGTAAAATTAGACAGTGCTGTTCTGCTGTATGTGACTTGTGTTATATATTAATGAATTATGTTACTATATTGTTAATATATCGCTGCTGTTATCGCCGATGAGGGGGGCCGGCGGCCTCGCCAAGCTGTCTTAATGGCAGCTTTTTCCGCCCGCCCCTTCGTATCATTCACTGTATTGATGCGAAAATAAACGTCATTGTCATTGCGATAGCAATTATATGGACAGTCTCGACGGGTCTTTTCCGTCGCCGTTGCCGTCGCCGTGAGTCGCATATAAAGTCCAAATTGATAAGATCCCCCCAGCGCATCGTACGTTCTACCCGCGGGTAATAGCGCGCGAGCGGGACCGAATAACGCGGCAGAAGCGCAGATCAAACAAGCCGGCCCATCTCCGTCGCTCCGAGGCGCATGCGATAAGATCGCCCCGCATGTTAGACCAGCCGTCGAATGCTCAAGCAGAGAGGAAACACCCCGCACGTCTTTCGCGAGCGTGCAGAGATGCGACTGGGGGGGGAGGGGGGGAGGTTCCCTCGAGCGACCTTTGATTTTACGAGCGCGGTCATCGCTGGCGCGCTCGTTATCTCGCTATCTCGGTAACCGACAGCGGGCGGCCGGCATACCCGTCTCCGTGCTGCGCTCTCAACGCGAAGAGAATGTGTGAACAGACCCTGGAGCGGCCGTATTCTCTTAAACCAGTGTTTTGTAGAGTTGCATGAGACCGGATCCAGAAGAGTTAGCTGCGAGCCTCACTTCGTATAGAATTAAAATTTGTTGCTATCGCATTCATTGCTTCACCCTTAGTGGTGAAACTGTGACTTTTTTAGATAGCCGATGTACGCGCGGCGCCGAGCATGACCCAATGAGATGTATCAAAAAAACAACACGCTGAACTACCTTGGCCTCGCTAGGGTGTCACCATACCATTCGAATGCTGCTACTGACCAATCATTTTGCACGCCTGTCTCCATAATTATCCTTCGATGGATTTGAAGGTCCACTTCCTTTATGAAGACGAAGAATGAGAATGCTTTTTAAATGCTAAGTATTTCTAAGCGAACTTCGGCGACATTGAGCGTCTCTATTTATCTAGCCGCCTACGACTTTGTGCTCTCATGGCCGTTTGGTTAATGGGATGTGTACCAAAATTGGCATGACATAACATGACTGTATGCCAAACATCAGTGACAGCTCATATGATGAAAAGCATGTCATACATGTCATAAACAGCATGGTTTGCTTGCCACGACCCTGGCGCTCTCGCAGGCGCTTCGTTAACTTGATATTTACCAAAATTTGTATGCCTTGACAAGAGTGTATGACGAACATAACTGACAAGTCTTAAGTTGCAAATTATGACACGCGTGTCATGTATGGCATGTTTTACATGTCATGGTCTCTGGGCGCTCGCAGCTGTTCAATTTAATGGATATTCGCCTCGAGATCTTGGAGTGGCGCCCTCTCGCGTGTGACGTCAGGGAGAGGACTCGGATGCAGCTCTTCGCGCGCGCGTTCGCTACGTGAAGGCTGCTCGACGCTGCCAGCCTGTCTATCGCGCTCGAGTTATTGAAACATTGGTGGGCGAGTTGATAAAGCAATTTGTACTGAATGTTCAAGCAAAATGCCCATCGAAATCGAGTGGAGTTGCCGTCAGGAGCACGTTCTGTGTCGATTGCTCCTGTTGTCGTCTGCTAGCCATCCATGTGTACATCTGCTTCTATGGCGAATTTTTTTCTTTTCGCGACTGTTCTATGGCCGTGGCGCACTCAAAATGACTTTCCTGCCCGTTTTCGATAACTGACTTCAGCGTTCGGCCTACAGCTTCCATGTCTGCGTTAATGCGCAATAAATGTATACAGCGTGCTGCGCGTGTTCGGTTGCCAAGCCTGCTCCTTCGATTCAATTCATATGTTCGGAGCATGACAAACGACGTGTGATGTCATTCAAATAAATTAAGTGGCGTTACCGGCAACAACGTTTCATTAAATACACATTTTTAGCAGCTGCTGTGTAAGCGCGTCGCAAGTACTTTAAATTGAAACACGAAATAAACAGGGTGAGTCTAAAGGGGATGCACGACGGGGATATGAAATATCGGTAGGTTGTCCGGAGTGATTTTCTTTTGTTTTTGTTCTATTTTTTTGCAACATATTTTAATCCTTACGTTAATAAATCGACGTTTGTTCACTCGTTCACGGAGGTCTGAAAATATGCTGAACAGAATTAGTGTAATCATACTAACGTTGATAAATATAAAGCTTTCGCATCGAAAGATGTATTTGCAATAAAATAATGTAAATCAGTCTCAACGGTCGACTACTGATGTGGCTTGGTGCGATCACTGTACTAAAAAGACTAGAGTTCCTTATGCATTTGCCTAAGTTGACTCGAAGGCGAAAGCCATCTTTTTCTTGAGTCGATGTATTGTTCCTTCGCCGCCCCCCCCTCCGAATGCTTTCTGGACGTAACGTGGTTTTGCATTGGAGCTTTCTACACATGAACTGGTTTTGCATCGCCTCCGAGATCGGCCCACCGATCACGGAGGCAATGCAAAGCGACGATGTCATGTGATGACGTAATCATGTGACATGACGTTATGACGTCACAACTTTTGTCGGTCTGGGATGTCATGATGACGTGATCATGTGATGAATTTTCGCATCACTCGTGTTGACGCTGGCGACGCGGGACGCCGACGGTCAATTTTCGCAATTTATGTGGAATCTAAGGCTCCCACCTTAAAATATTCAATCTTGTTACAGCACGGTAAAGAATCACAATAATCAGCCACAGGGGCCAAAAGAATGGTGGGAAAGAGCTCTCTTTCTCCTCTTCCTGGACACATTCGCCGATTTTTCCTAATGTTTACGAAGCTGTACTATCGGTGTCAAGTGAAACGCGAACACTGCAGCGGATCGCGTTGCCCAAGCATTAGAAATATAGTGCGCGCCATCCTGTCATCACCATTGACAGGCTCGCACAGTCGAGTAGGCACTGCGCGATCCGAAAACGTGAATGCGCCTCATGAACGTATCTATCTCTAATCGTAAGAGTCGAACTGTACCACGCGCACCAGTGCTGGCGTTTCATTCCGAGCGATCTTATTTGCATCCAGCTCACCCAATCTATGCTAGTGGTCCGCAATAACCCGCTGGTCGATGAACTTATCGATTTCATTTTGTCGGCTGTCGTGTCTGCACAAGTCCAGATGACTACAATTGGGAGTGGAGCGTGAATTTTCGTTCATCTCAAGTCTGTTTACACAACGCTGATTTTTGCGAATAAGCCGCAAAATTGATCGCGCTGCGATTTCAACGCAGCGTAGACCCTCTTTAACTCACTTGGCGGGGGGCGTTCGCGCTTTCACGTAAGCTATTTCAACGCCATCCAGCCCAGTGAGCAACGCTACGAACTCGGGGGCCTGAACCTGACCGCGATGGCTGTCGGTATACAGAAGATATGTTAAATGTTAACGTTTCTTAAACTCATGTAATGCTAGCAGTCATCTCAAGAAATACCATGAAGAAAATGCAGCTAGCAGTCGAGGAACGCCGTGCGACGCGAGCGAACTGTAACGAAAATGCTGCTGTTTTAGCCAGAGCGTAGCAGACGACAAAAGCCGAATCCCCGCCCTTGCGTCACCGGAGCGCCGTTCGCAGCGCCGCCATCGGTCGCACACGAGGCGAATACAACAAAATTGTTATTCCTTGACGTGACTATATCACGAACATAAATAAATGGCGGTAACATGAAAATCATGACATCGATGTCATGTACGCCATCACTCACAAGTCACGCACATGGTGAGCTCGCGATTGTTGCAACCGCTTGATAAACATCAAATTTAGTATTGCGCGACGTGACTGTATGACGAACATATACAACAGGTGGTAACATGAAAATAATCATAAGCATGCATACGGGGGGAGGGGGGGCAAAGGGACGGCCGCCCCTCTAGTCACTTGAGTAGGGGGCGCAAAAGGGAGGTGGGCGCTGCGACGAACATCCCCCCCCCCCCCCCACCCCCTGAAGGGGAATCCTGCGAACGACTATGAAAATAAAGAGTTTCTTGTCATGTGCGCCATGACTTGTATGCCTTGGTCATGGTGAGCTCATGGCCATTTCTCGTCAATGATATACACCGAAATTGACGTTCTGTGACTTAACCGTATGAAGAACATAAATGAAAGTTGGTAAGAGGAAAATAATGACTTGCATGTCATGCATAGCATGATTTACATGCCACGATCACGGTGAGCTCGCGGTCGTTTCGTTCGCTTCATATTGTTACGCGTATATTTGCAGCATTTACAATATGTTTACAACACGTACTATCGTGAGCAATATGAGCTCGAACACGCGAACGCGTGGCTAATGGCCTCGGACCTTACATCGGCTGATTCGCAGCGGCCGCCTTCGGAAACAAAGTGGAAAGGGCGCCGCGCTTCCCCTAGCTGCTGACACTCCTGCTTCGATATCGTTGCTGCAAAGCGGCTGCTTGTTCGCCTCGTGTGCCACCGATGGCGGCGCTGCGAACGGTGGTCGGGTGACGCAAGGGCGGGGATTCGGCTTTTGTCGTCTGCTACGCTATGGCTAAAACAGCAGTATTTTCGTTATAGTTCGCTCGGCGTCACACGGCGTTCCTCGACTACTAACTGTATTTTTTTCTAATGATATTTTTTTAGTTGACTGCTAGCATTGAAGGAGGTTTAGAAACGTTAACACTTAACATATCTTCTGTATACCCACAGCCATCGCGGTCAGGTTCATGCCCCCCGAGTTCGTAGCGTGACTCACTGGGCTGGATGGCGGTGGAATAGCTTACGTGAAAGCGCGAACGCCCCCCGCCAAGTGAGTTAAAAAGAGTCTACGCTGCTTTGAAATCGAAGCTCGATCGATTTTGCGGCTTATTCGCAAAAATCAGCGTTCTGTAAACAGACTTGAGTTGAGCCAATTGTAGTCATGTGGACTTGTGCACATACGACGTTGGCCAGCAAAATAAAATTGATAACTTCATCGACCAGTGGGTCATTACGGACGACTAGCATAGATTGGGCGAGCTGGATTCAAATGAGATCGCTCCGAATGAAACGCCAGCAGTGGTACGCGTACAGTTCTATCCTTAGATTAGAGATAGAAACGCTCATGCGGTTTGCCACTCGTGAGCCACATTGATTAAAGCAGCGAGTTGGGCTCTTTCCCACATTGATGACTTAGATCGCGCCCGCACTGCCTAATCCACTGTGCGGGCCTCTCAATGGTGATGACAGGATGGCGCACACTATACAGTTTCTAATGCTTGGGCAACGCGATCCGCTCTTCGTGTTTCATTTGACACCTTTTGGAGCACTGACAACTCGGCGAATTGACACCGATGTGGATAGTTTGGCACCGATAGTTCAGCTTGGTGAACAGTAGGAAAGTTCGGCGAATGTGTCCAGGAAGAGGAGAAAGAGAGCTCTTTCGCACCATTCTTTTGGCCCCTTTGGCTGCTTATTGCTATTCTTTACCGTGCTGTAACAAGATTGAATATTTTAAGGTGAAAGCCTTAGATTCCTCATCAAACGCGAAAATTGACCGTCGGCGTCCCGCGTCGCCAGCGTCAACACGGGTGATACGAAAATTCATCGCATGATGACGTCATCATGACATCACAGACCTCCAGAATTTGTGACGTCATAACGTCACGTCACATGATTACGTCATCACATGACATCGTCGCTTTGCATTGCCTCAGTGATCGGTGGGCCGATCTCGGAGGCAATGCAAAACCAAGTGATGTTTAGAAAGCTTGCAATGCCTCCGATCCTGAAGGTAGTGCAAAACCACGTTACGTCCTGAAAACATTCGGTTGGGGGGCGGCGACGGCACAGTACATCTACTCAAGAAAAAAGATGGCTTTCGCCTTCGAGTCGTCTTAGGCAAATACATAAGGAACCCGAGTCTTTTTAGTGCAGTGATTGCACCAAGCCCTATCAGCAGTCGACCGTTGAGACTGATTTAACCTATTTTATTGCAAATACATCTTACCACTTGCGATGCGAAAGCTTTGTATTTATCTACGTTGTATGATTACACTAATTCTGTTCAGAATACTTTCAGACCACCGTGAACGATTGAACAAACGTGGATTTATTAACGTATTGATTAAAATATGTTGCAAAAGAAAACCAACTCCGCACAACCTACCAATATTTCATATCACCGTCGTGCATCCGCTTTTGACTCACCCTGGTTATTTCGTGTTTAAGGTACTTACGACGCGCTTACACAGCAGCTGCTAAGAATATGGATTTTATCATGCGTTGTTGCCGGTAACGCTATTTAATTTATTTGAATCTCATCACGCGTCGTTTGTCATGCGCTTAAAACTCTGAACAGAGAATCTGAACCGAGGAGCAGGCTTGGCAACCGAACTGTGTACAAAGACTAGTTGCGACTATGAACACACGGTTACTAACGTTGTAGACGTTCTGCACAAATGTAGTTACGGGTTGAAATTCACTCACAAGGTACCTCAAAACAAAGAATTACAGTACCTAGAAGTGAAGCTTAGACTAACTGACAGTCATGTTTGTTGGATTTACTGTCCAAGATCCGAAAAACCAGTTCTAAACTTTAAATCCGCTCATTCAAAAGTCGTGAAACATGGCATAGCTTTTTCCTTATTGTTTTCGTCCTTGTTCAAATCTTGTTTTCATAAAACCGGCGAAAGCAGCATGAGACAAATCGAGCGTGTAAGATTGGCAGGTTTTCCGGAAAGCGCTATCAGAGTGAACGTGCAGAAGCTCCTAAAACGCATAGAAGTATAAACGCCCACCATGGATAATTCGAAGTCTGTTGATAAAGAAAAATTTGTTGTAATTCCGTATGTCCACAAGCTGTCCCACGCGCTAAAAAATGTAGCTGGTCGGTATAAGATAAATGTTGTTTTCTCTGCTCCTCAAAAAAATGCGATAGCATTTGTGGTGTAGTTGAAAGGAAACTGGCGGGAAAAAGTTCAGGTGTGACAAAAAGAGGCTGTACTGTAAAGCACACGTCTCCGTTCTTGCCATGCACAATGGGAGTTGTATACTATTTTCCTTTTTCCTGCGGTCATGTCTATATTGGGCAAACTGATCGTTGCCTGAACGTAAGGTTGTCGGAACACAAGCGTTCATTGGAAAGCAACGTGTACTCGCACGTTGCCCGACACTGTGCAGAACATGGATGTACCCCCAATTTTTGTAACACCAAGTGTATCTTCAGGCATAAAAATCAGACTACTAGAGAAATTGTTGAGGCTCATGACAGTAACAAAAGAGGCAATGAATGTGCAAGCATGCCTTCAATATCACTGCATGACAATGAAATTTCTTTCCTCAACCGTTCATCACACAGAAAAAAAGCGCGCATGTGATCAATTTTTTTCCTGTCTTTTTTTTCCCGTTTTTTTTTCTTTTGTTCGGCTATCAATGATGTACGAGCGCGTGGTACTTGGTCATGGATTAAATAGTATGCGTTCTTTCCGATAAAGTTAATTGTGAGAACGCGCTGTTGGTGTGTTGTACTTCTTCTTGTGTCCTCGTTTTTTTCGCTGCCTAGTTCGAAGATGCATAACCAATTCCAACTTGCCCAAATGTCAATTCTTCTGCAGAAGATGTGAATATAATAACGACATTGTGGTTCAAAGCCGTCCACCCATTACAAAAGGCACACACGTTACTGCGCGTATTCCCTTAAGACCATAGGCGTGCGCAGGGTTCCCCTTCAGGGGGGGGCAAGGGGGGGCGGAGGTTCATCGCAGCGCCCCCCCCCCCTCCCTATTAAGTCAATGTATGGGGCAGAATTCGCGCCCCCCCTCTCTTAGGTGACTAGGGGGGGCGGCCGCCCCCCTCTGCCCCCCCTCGTGCGCACGCCTATGCTTAAGACCACGTAGTGGGTGCATAGCAATTAAGTTCGAAAACATTTCCCGCATTTCCCGCGCCTAATTGCTCGTGGTTTAAAGCATGCTACCCATTACATAGTATGCACTAAGTGATTGAAGTACGCACTAGGGACATGATATCGCTATCGCGTTCAACTCTTAAAGGCGAAGCTTAAGGGCTTAAGCTTCTATTTACTACCTAAAATTCACAAGATTAACAATCCCGGTTGACCTATAGTTTCCAGCAACGGCACCGCCACCGAAAAAATCTCTAGTTTTACCGACTCTCTCATTAGACACATCCCAGAATCATTCCTATCGTATGTTAAAGATAGCAGCCACTTCCTTCGAGAACTCTCAAACCTTCAAGTACCACCAGGATGCTATTTGGTCACTGTCACTTCTCCCGTAGATGGGAAGGCAATCGCCGGGCGGATTCCAAGGGCTGACGTAGCGGCCCCCCGAAACGCACCGCGAAAGCTCGGACAATTGGGTGTAGGTCCTTTTAGTGCGCCAGCGAACGCCGGTTGTGGTCCAAAGACCGAGTCAGAGCCAGGAGTCGACAACACAACAGAATATATTCTTAATTAAGGCAGTACAATCCTTACACACGTATGTACATTCATGCACACTCGGCAAGTCGGTTCACTATATAACTCACAATAACAATATCATTAGGACAACGGGGACAAACAAACCAATCGCGCTGCAAATACAATGTTATACTTTACAAAATCTGTAGAACACTTATGGTCCTAAAATATTCACCGAAGATGTCCGGTCCACCAAGTCTTGAAAATGCGGCCGAATGTTTCTCTTCTAGGAAACACGGAGACTTCAGCGCTGGCTGTTGTTCCCCTCCGTCGTTGGCCCGTTACATCGGTCTTCTTGCCGCTCTTCACCGACCGCCCTGACTCTCCGTCGTCGCCCGCTTATATCAGGTCGCGCTCAAGTTCGCGAACGTTCCACATCACTCACGTGGGCGCAGCACAGCGAAAGCCAGGGAACGGACTAGATCCCTCTAGTAGGTTCTACTGCGTAGACGGACGCGCGCCCGTGGCAGCCGCGTTGGCATCTCGAATTCTCTCGATGTTGCGTGGTGTTCGCTTTCACGGCGCGCGTTGTTTATAGAGGAGGCGGGGTGGTGTACGCTTTGGAGAAGCGACCGTTGCTGGCGCCTTGAATCGCGGCGCGTGATCGGCTGGCGCCGTCTGTTTTGACGCTCTTTTGAGGGTGGTTCCAGCGCTTGTTTGTGACAGTCACCATGGATGTCTCACCACTGTACACCGACATTCTCCACACCGAAGGAATCGCCGCCACAATCGCCGCCTACGGAAGAAGTAAATCGACGAGTGAGGGCTATGAAAGCGCTTTAGAAGTGCTTCTAAAGCGTGTACTCAAACGTAATAACCTTGAATTCGACCACAAACATTACCTACAAGTGAACGGAACTGCCATGCGAACCAAAATGGCCCCAAATTACGCAACTATTTTCACGGCATCTTTAGAGATTCCTTTCCTCGAAAATTCTCTATCCAAACGGATATTCCACCGACGTTTCCTTGATGATCTATTCGTCGTGTGGGCTGATGGTGAGCATAACCTTTCAAAATTCATTTCTGATTTCAACTCCATGCACCCATCGATAACCTTCACGCACACATACTCACAGGAGAGTGTTCATTTCCTGGATATCACTGTATCAATCAGTGGCACCAGCATCTCTACTTCCCTATATAAAAAAAAAAACGAATGACCGCCAACATTCTCTGCATTTCCACAGCAGTCACCCCCATCACTGTAAAATGGGTGTCCCCTACTCTCAAGCACACAGATACAGAAGGATTTGCTCTGAAATTACACAATTTGACACCCACGCATAGGAATTGAGAGCAGCCTTCCTGCCTCCAAAGTACCCCAAAAAATCATTGACAATACAAGTGAGCGCGCTCGCTCTTTGGACCGAGAAGTAACAATGGAAGAAAAAGGACAGCGACAAAGATATAACGTCAGGGGCAAATTTAATTCTCACGTACTCCGCCGCCGCGCCTCGGGTAAACTCTATACTAAGCCGCCACTTCAACATACTTAAACAGAGTAGTCGACTCTCTGCCGTTTTTCAAACTCCGCCCAAGGTGCTTTACCGAAGAAATAAAAACCTGAGAGACTTGCTGGTCAGGGCGAAACCACACCGATCCGACCACCATCGGGGCTGTAAGCCATGCGGTAAACCTCGTTGCAGGGTGTGCACACACATGGTGACCACAAATACTGCCGAACCTCCTCTTTACACTTTGTGTATAAAATTATAGACGACCTTAATTGTGATTCGGCCAATGTGGTATACAAAATTCGCTGTGAAGTGTGCAAACAGGAATACATTGGACAGACGTGTGCATTTCAACAACCACAGGGCACACGTGAAAGGTCTCCCTAATTTGCCGTTCTCCAAACACATTAACCTGCCTGCTCACTCTCTCGAGCGCATAAGTATTATACTCCTACAATCCGGCTTCCAGAACACACGGGGGAGCGCGAACAGCGAGAGTCATGTTCCATAAACAAGATGCGAAACAGACGAGCGCTAAGAAACGGGGACATATACAAGAGGCACGCAGGACAGGCGCTCAACTTCAACTGAGGTTTATTGAGCAGACATGAAAATTTATACCAACAACCAGCCAACGCGATAACGTTGATCTGTCATCCATCCCGGAAACAAAAGTGTCACACCCACACCTGAAACATAAACAAGTTCAAGTTCATAAACAATTTCAAATCACTCTCCCACGGAATCAACGATAGCCCTGGGCGACTGACGTGCCTCCGCGACCTATTGTAGCAATCAAAAAGGGATTGAATTAATTTGTTTATAAATACTTGAATTCCGACACACAGGCCAATAAAAAACAATCGAGCGCGTGAAAATAGACGCAATCGATGCTACATGCATCAACCGGCGCGTGTCCTGTTTTTCTCTTTTTTTCCATTTTTTTTCTTTTTCTATCCTTTTCTTTTGAATTTTGTTTGTTTATCTTTTAGCGATTCCTTATTTATGTATTTATTCTTTACTATTACTGATTGTTATCTATTTTTTTTTCTGCATGAAAGTCAGGGGGAGGGGGGGCACATTTAGCCTTGTATTGTGGCCAATGTTTTCCTAAAGCTGGAGCGGGTCGCGCGATCCAGCTTTAGGAAAACATTGTCGTATGTATTTCTCCTTGTGTGTGTACAGCCCGGCGCTGCGGGCCAACCGCCGAACCATCTGAACTTGCTAAAAACTTAATTAGAGCACAGATACACGACACACTCACGCACACACACGCCCACACACCCAGGCATCAAACACGCACAGCGCTCAATTCCAACTGATTTATTCATAGCACGAAGGCTTGAATATATACATGTAGCACATGTGCGCATTAACAGCTCTAATTAAGTTTTTAGAAATGATCTACCAACTAGCCCAACAACAAGTTCTTTTACATCTGAACTTGAGAACTCCATATGTGCGATGTGTGTCGGCCTACACCTTCGGAGGACCGTGGGAGTTCTGTGAAGAACGACGGAACGATCTCCCTGCGTCATATTATCAAGGCGGTTTACCTCCAGCTCAGACTCGACAAGCGTCTCTACCCTCCCCCTCATCCATCACTCACTGTGCTAGAGGCCTGCATTTTACGGCACATACAACTGAATTGCCTCATCACCCCCTGTCGCCTTTTTCTCTATAAATATGGATCTGACCCCTGCTGTCCCAATTGCCCCTCCACATATACCGACCGACCTGTCACACTGCCTTTTCTACTGCCCAACTGCTCAGCAATCCAGCTTTTACCCTCTCCCTTCCCTTTACATCACCACCTGGCTCGACTGGATCGGCGCCGAAGGGGAAGAAGAACAGCGTCGACTGGTCGCGCAGGCGGTCGAAATGCTCGGCCTTTAGTTTTGTGGCTGAAATAAAAGTCCATTACTACTACTACTGTGTAAGCGGCGATTCTTATCTTTTCCCCTTTTCCTTGGTCGCTTGATTAGGCCGCCCTTCTCATCTACCCCTCGTAGACAATACACGAATAACCCGCCCGCTTCCAGCGGCTCTCCGTCTTTCCTCCTTTCTTTCGCCTTTTCTTTCCCTCGCTGACGAACACCCCAGCGAAGCTATTGTCGCTGTCCCCTCCTTCGTTAGTTCTTTCTCTCTCACCTTTTTTCTTCTTTCTCGGTCTCTCTTTCTTTCTTTATTTTTGTTTTTTTTTTGTCTTTCTTTTGGCCCCCCAAACTGGGTGGGCGGCCGTCTGCTGCGGGTTCTGCCATTCGACTTACATCCTCCCAAGAAGGCTCGACCGCCCGCCGAAACTGTTAGGATAAAATACATATTTGTCTGGTTTCCTATGTTGCACTACTCTCGAAGTTTTTATTATATATATATATATATATATATATATACACGCTGTACGTCCGGCGTGTGTCTGTCGTCTTCTCTTCTTGTGTACGCGTCCGTTGAACTGTTTTTTTTTTTCGTTTCTACACCAAAAGTGTTCGTTCTGCCATGGATGAAAACGATAGTGAAAGCGCTCTTGTCCGCGAAAGGCAAAACGGCAACGCCGACAACGAGCTGCTACTCCGGAGTTGAGGGCGCGGAAAACGGCGGCTCAACGGCAAAAACACATTGTATATATGTACACACGCGTTGGTACTCATTTACATGCGCGAGTGGGTAATGTCACGGGTGATTTACGGTAATAACGATCCCAGTGCTTCGCCCACTCGTCATGATTCACTTCGTGGACGTGCGTATATTTTTTTTAACAGCGAAGCTCTTTAAAGGGAACTCTGGTGATTTTTCGATATTCACCGATTTCAATAAAACATTCAACATATGTTCTCGTCGATACTGTGATGATACGTGCCAAATTATACAGCCGTAAGTCATATAGTTTTTTTTTTGAAAACGAATTTTAAAAATTGGAAGCCTATTCTGAAATCGCGCTTGTAAACGCGGGCCAGCCTGTGTATGTGACGTAAGTCACATACACAGGGTGTATGTGACTTACGAGATACACATCTTTTGACTTAACAGAGATACAGATCTTTTCCAAAACCCCTCCTCGTTAGGGTGGCTAGAGCCTCGCCCAGCAGACGGATGCAGCGCGCGTTTTCTTCTGCGAGGCGACGATGACGCGAGCACAGTTCGGTTTTGTCAGCCGCATATTGTGTTGGTCGTCATGGACATCGGGTCTTACACTAAGCATGCATGCACAATATTGAGCAACGAGGCGATCGATTCGGGGCACGTCAGATGCTTCACGCGCTGGCGGGTCGAAATCAAAAGGCGATGCTTCCGCGCTCAGATAGTAGCTGCAAACATCGTTGAACTTGTCAGTTCAGACGAGCTGGCACAGCCTGATTCCGCGTCGGATGACAAAAAGGCACCTGTGCGATGTTTACACCCTTGCCAGCCGTGGCGGCGTATCGTGACGTCATCGTATACCCAGCCCGGGCAGCTCCCTGTTTCGGTTTTGACTCATTGTTTTTTGCCTATTTAAAGTTATTGACGATTCTCTCAGCAAAATGAACCACCCCTACCTGTTACAGGACTGTTAATGCTATTTCAAAACGGCATTAGCTCAATATGGTCCAAAAGTTCCCCTTTAAGCAGACCGCCCAAAACTTTCGTGTCCCCAGAAAAGCCGCCGCGGTGGGTATGTGCCACAGGGATTGGACAAGCCCCATTACCGAGTACAGAGCGTGCGAGCGTTAAACGAAAACTTCGCTCGGCGAAGGGGAGCACGTGAAACATATTGTTACGGGTGTGATGGGGTTTACTTACAATGAGCGGTAAGCGTGGGAGAAATAAAACACAAGGGTCGGTCGGAAGCCGCCGATCAGCGATCCCTCGCGCCAGTTATTCCTCGTCCTTCATAGTTCACGCTCTTTCAATGCCGCGTTACAATATGAGAGAACAATATACAAAGAAGGAGAAACAGAGAGAGAAGGAAAGATAACGGTTGGAAGGAAGATAGAGACGAAAGAGAACGAAAGAAACAAATATAAAGAGAGAACGACAGAACGCAGAGTGCAAGACATAAAGAGGAAGAACCAAGAAATATAGAGGGAACAAGGAAAGAACGAGAAGGAAGCAGAGAGAGAGAAACAAATAGATGAAATGAAACAGAGATACAAAAGAGATAGAAGAAAGAAAGAGGTAAAGAGAAACAGGGAAGGACACCCAGCTCTCATCACCGTTAGTGCGAAGCTGCCATAATTTTTTAATGTAGGTAACACCTTTTGTATTCCATAATTAACATTTTTTTTGCAAATATTCAAGTTTCTATATATTATAATTCGCCTTGTTTGCTCCTAGTCTAAATTTTGTTTCTACCGTGTTATTTGTATTCCTACTATTACTATAATACTATAATTGTTAACATGTGAACCACAAGGCTTCTATAAAAAAGTAAGACTTTGTGGTATAACAGACGTGCTACATTGTCCATACTTATCGGGTTTTTATTCGAACCTTTGCTTGGAGGGCCCTACAGCCCCTCCAAATAATTACGCCAACGGTAACGGCGTGACCACAATTTTTTTTTAATAAATGTGGATGATCTTAACGTTAAACCACCCCATGTTATTTCCTTTCGAATTTATTGTTGGTTGTTCATGATATTGGCCAAATTTTTCTGGGTCATGCGCACAGCACTTGCTCCTAACTCTTTGTAACAAATGCCGCGAAATTGAACCACCGCGTAATGACAACTTATGCACAACTACACAAAAAAACCGGCAGATCCCACGCACTGTGAGAATCGATGTAATGCGAAGCAGCCAGGAAGGAGCAAATCATGCTTTACATAATTTGCATGTCATGTTTTACGTGTTAGGACCTGTCATTTATGTTCGTGATACAGTAATGTCACTCAATACCAAATTTGGTGTATCTCAAGCTAACGAAACGGCCGCGAGCACGCCATGAGCGTGGCATGCAAGTTATGACGCACATGACAAGTCATGATTTCCATATTACCACTTGTCATTTATGTTCGTCATACAGTCACGTGACTCAATACCAAGTTTGGTGTATATCAAGCTAACGAAACGGCCGCGAGCACGCCATGAGCGTGGCATGCAAGTCATGTCCCTCATGACATGTCATGATTTCCATATTGCTACTTGTCATTTATGTTCGCCATACAGTGACGTCACTCAATCCCAAATTTGGTGTATATCAAGCTAACGAAATGGCCGCGAGCGCGCCATGAGCGTGGCATGCAAGTCATGTCGCTCATGACACGTCATGATTTCCATACTGCCACTTGTCATTTATGTTCCTCATACAGTCATGTCACTCAATACCAAATTCGGTGTATCTCAAGCTAACGAAACGGCCGCGAGCACGCCATGAGCGTGGCATGCAAGTCATGTGCCTCATGACATGTCATGATTTCCATATTGCCACTTGTCATTTATGTTCGTCATACAGTGACGTCACTCAATCCCAAATTTGGTGAATATCAAGCTAACGAAATGGCCGCGAGCGTGCCATGAGCGTGGCATGCAAGTCATGTCGCTCATGACATGTCATGATTTCCATATTGCCACTTGTCATTTATGTTCCTCATACAGTCATGTCACTCAATACCAAATTTGGTGTATCTCAAGCTAACGAAACGGCCGCGAGCACGCCATGAGCGTGGCATGCAAGTCATGTCCCTCATGGACAAGTCATGATTTCCATATTACCACTTGTCATTTATGTTCGTCATACAGTCATGTCACTCAATACCAAATTTGGTGTATCTCAAGCTAACGAAACGGCCGCGAGCACGCCATGAGCGTGGCATGCAAGTCATGACGCCCATACAAGTCATGATTTCCATATTACCACTTGTCATTTATGTTCGTCATACAGTCATGTCACTCAATACCAAATTTGGTGTATCTAAAGCTAACGAAACGGCCGCGAGTGCGCCATGAGCGTGGCATGCAAGTCATGTCGCTCATGACATGTCATGATTTCCATATTGCCACTTGTCATTTATGTTCCTCATACAGTCATGTCACTCAATACCAAATTTGGTGTATCTCAAGCTAACGAAACGGCCGCGAGCTCGCCATGAGCGTGGCATGTAAATCAAATCATGTTGTTCATGACATGCACGTCCTTATTTGCATATTACCATGTGCCATTTATGTTCGTCATACAGTCACGTCACTCAATCCCAAATTTGGTGTATATCAAGCTAACGAAACGGCCGCGAACGCCCCATGAGCGTGGCATGTAAATCATACTTTTCATGACAATTTAGTCATGATTTTCATGATATGACCAGCCATTTATGTTCGTCATACGGTCACGTTATGCCATACCAAATTTGGTATAAATCCCATTAACGATACGGCCAGGAGAGCACAAAGTCGTAGGCGGCTAGATAGATAGATAGATAGATAGATAGATAGATAGATAGATAGATAGATAGATAGATAGATAGATAGATAGATAGATAGATAGATAGATAGATAGATAGATAGTCAGATACGCTCAAACTCGCCGAAGTTCGCTAAGAAATGCTTCGCATTTAAAAAAGCAAGAGAATAAATCAGATTCAGTAGGGCATAACGCTGGCAATTGGTTCTTCGACATGGGTCTGAAGTTTTCATTGTGTCATATATTAGCCTGTATTTAGGCAGAGCCCTTGTCTCGGCGCAGCGGGTGAGGTAGTTGGCAGCTACGACAATACATTTGTTTTCGGAAAATGACGTCGGGAACGGCCCCGGTAAGTCCATCCCAATTTGCTAAAATGGCCGGTGAGCTGGCTCGATGGGCTGCAGGAGTCCGGCTGGCCTAGTCGGCGGTGTCTTCCCTCGCTGGCATTCTCGAAAAGTCCTTACGTAATGAGTGAAGTTGGCAGTGAGGCGAGGCCATAGTACTTTTCTTGTGCACTCGCTAGCGTACGGGAAGATCTATGTTTTCCAGCCGGCGGGTCATAATGCAACGCTTCCTGAACCTGTGGACGGAATGTTGAAGGTATAACACGCAGGTAGTTGGCTCGAAGTGGCGAGAAATTCTTCTTTAAGAGAACAACGTTGCGCGAGAAAACCGACGCCAGTCCTCGCTTGAATACCTTTGGAATAACGGTGCTCCTGCCCTCGAGGTATTCCATCCGTGTCGGCACATTGCAGTTCAGCGAAGTAGTCGGCAATTAAGGTTCCCAAGGGGCAGTCGCCGTCCTGGTAGCTCTGCGCCGGTGCGTCAACGGCGGCACAAGACAGGCAGTCGGCGTCGGAGTATTTTCGTCCGGACTTGTAAACGACGGTAATGTGGAATTCCTGAAGTCGCAGACTCCACCGTGCGAGGAGACCTTAGGGTCCTTCAAGTTAGGTAGCCAACACAATGCGTGTGGTCGCTCACAAGTTTAAAGGGCCTGCCGTAAAGGTAGGGACGAAACAGTGACGTAGCCGAAATGATGGCAAGGCACTCCTTCCCCGTCGGGGAATACTTGGCTTCCGCGTTTGATGGCGACCGGCTAGCTTAACTGATAACCCCTTCCACTTCGTCAGACCTATGCACAAGGCCAGCTCTGAGTCCTACGCTGCATGCGTCGGTGTGGATTTCCGTGACGGCGTATTCGTCAAAATGCGCAAGTATCGGGGACGTATGACACCATAGTTTCATTCCTTGAAATGCAACGATTTGTGCTGTTTCTCACTTGAATTCCACGTTGGTTTTCGGGAGCTTAGTGGCTCAGCAATGCGTGCAAATTCCCTGACGAAGCGTCTGTAATAGGTGCACAAGCTGCGAAATCGGCGTACGGCCTTCTCGTCGGTGAGCGGCGAGAATGCAGCTATGACAGCTGTTTTCTTAGGTCGGGGCATACTCCAGACTTGCTAATCATGTGGGCCCAAGATAAAGAGCTCGTCATAGCAAGGCGGCACTTTTCTGGCTTCAGGGTAATTCCTGACGACTTCAGTTTCAAGGCGCCGGAGGTGTTCGTCGATGCTTGTGGCAAACACATCGACGTCGTTCAAGTACATGAGGCAAGTCTGGCATTTCAAACCTTCCAAAACTGTATGCATAAGTCGTTGTAAATTCGCAGGTGCCGAGCGAAAACCACCCAATGGCATGACTTTGAACTCGAAAAGTCCGTCTGGTGTTATAGGTTATAGTCGACCAGGGAGACCGACAAAAGATTGCCTCGAGGCAGTCTTTACTCGGTCTCTCTCATCGACTTCGGCTTGCCATTAGCCGGTTTTGATGTCCATCGACGAGAAGTACTTCACGTTGTGGAGTCGATCTAGGACGTCGTATGTCCATAGGAGAGGGGTACACGTCCTTCGTGATTTCGTTCAGGTGACTACAGTCGACGCAGAAACGTAGGGTTCCATCCTTCTTCACTAACACCACGGGAGACGCCCATGTACTCTTGGACGGCTGGATTAGGTCGTCACGTAGAATTTCGTAGACTTGTTTCCCAACGGCCTCACGTTCTGGCGTCGAAACTCTGTACGGACTCTGACGAATTGGTCGGGCTCTGTTTTCCGTTATGGTGCGGTGTTTAGCTAGTAGCCTTTGTCGAAGCCTTGATGACGACGAGAAATAGTCTTTGTATTCGGTGGGCTTTACGTCAACCCAGCCAAGAGCTCTTGTTCTAGATCTCGCATGAGGAAGCGGATTTTCTTTTGGGTCTTGTCAGGGACTGCGTGGCGGAAAATACGGCTCACTTCTGAGAGTAGTGTGTGACGTTTTCATCGGGAATCTGCGCGCGGGTTTCACGCTGAGCTTCGGCCCTTTTTAGCAGATGACGCTAGTGAAGTTAGCCAAAACTTGGTTCAGGGAAATGTCCCGTGATGTTAGGATGGACTGATGGTTCTCGAACCACGTCCTTGTGGTGTTTTCGAAGGAGAAATAAGCATGCCGTTGCTTGAGTTCCTTACTCCAATGTTGGAAGACGTCGACCCAGCCATATGCATCTAACCAGCTCTCAGAGTCTTCCCACGATGATCCACGTGATTTCGGCGGCTCCCTGGGCTGCTGAAGCAGAATTGATGTAGGCTGCTCAGGTGCTGTCATCGTGGCGGCTTGTTTTGTCGTCGTGGCTCTTGTATTGTCGGATAGGGGTATGAACTCCGGCAGCAAATCTTGCATCCTGCAGCGAACTCGTTGCTGCAGGAGGGCCTCAGTGTCTTCTTCACGTTGTGGGCTTGGTTCGCGGCATCTCGTTGGTGTCAGGAACATGAAGGAGCCAGCAGCTCCACTTGATGTCACGTGCTCGTGACGGCGAAGACGACGGCAGTCTGGCTAATAAAGACGTCACTTTTTATTTGGGCAAACTTGTTCCCGGGAACGAAAAGTCAAACTACAAGAAATACACACTGCAGAGTGATAGCGGCGAACAGAACGTCGGACGACGATAATCTGATCTGCGGTAAGGTTTGGGGGGCGTTTGTACACGTGGAAAAGAACAATCAAGCCTCATCGCTAACGGGTGTATAGACTATTTTCCGTCAGGCATCTGGGCGCCACCATCTTGAGCTGTTAAGCCATTGTTTTCTTGTTTTTGCATATCGCGACATGAATTAATACGGCCACGAAACATCGTATGCACCAACCCTAGCCGTTTTCATGCGTATGCGTCTACCGTAACGCTGTTCGTTTAGTTGTTAAAGATACAAAACACAAAGGTTAACAGCCCAGTATGGCGGCCCTCAAACCCATCCGTAAAATAGTCTATAGGTTCCAGAATAAACTGAAGTGTTCATCTTTGCTCGCTCAAGCCTAACCGAAGATTCTAAAATATTGTGGAAGGTTCCCAGACAACCGTACGCGGCTCGCGCAAGCCAGTTACACGTGTAACGTGTTGGTTACATAAAAGTAACAAAAGAAGCGCTCATGGCAATATTGTTGTGCATTGCTGAATCATATCGTGGTTCTGGTCTAAAAATAGTTTAGTTCCTTGATGCCCTTTTGTTTCCCTTCTATGACGCCAGTATTGTACACTTACTGGACGTCATCAATCATGTATAAAACCTTTTTTTGTTGTTGTTGTTGTTGTTGTTTTTCGCCGCCACTGCTCTTCTGAAGAGGCCATCGCAGCCTCTTGGGAACAAATGACTACGTTACCAATACCGTCATCAGCGAGTCTCGAAGCACCGCAATTTTCATTCATGTTCTGTTTCTTTCAGACACCACACAATACGCTCACTACGTATTCAAGGCCTTGGACAAGGATAGGGCTGGAGCCATTAACTTCAAGGTAAAAGGTGGTGTTTATTTTCGTCTATCATTTCATTCTTTCAGTAAGTGTACATATATAGTTGGGAAACTGAAAAAAACAGAAAATATCACAACTGCTGCAGCAGAAATACTTGTAAGCAACTTTGCATCTAACGGGGAAGGGGTTGATACGCATGATGAAAGGTAATTATATTTGAAGCAATGACTTCGGTATGAAAGGCAGGGCGAAGTGAAGACGACAGACACAGCGCTGTTTAACAAACTAAGTTTATTGCAAGTCGACTGCTATTCGTCTTCTCTAAAGTGCTGTTTCATTTCCTCCCCCACTGCACCAACCAGGAAGGTCGAGCCTGGTTGGTTTGAGAAGATTGAGACTGACATCTCCTGTGCCATGAACCATTTTCTTGAACGCCTACCGGAGATAGAAAGCACACGCCACTAGAGAACAGAAGTTCGGCTTTGCGAAGCAATGCGCCTCGTACACCTGCCGTCCGGATGAATTTTGAAGCGCGCAGAACTCCGATATTGCATTCTAGTTATTTTGTGGCAGCACAGTGAGGTTCACTGACCGTTCGTCCCTGGTTGACGACAGAAGCGGCCGGTCTGAAAGCTCGGCCAACGACCGCGCCTCAGGCTTTCCGTGGGCTCTCCTTATGGAGACGCTAGCAGAAGTTTCCGCGACGGCGTCCAACAAAAAATGGCGGCAGCGCCCAGTGTTCATAACGAGACCCTCGCTATGAATGAAGGAAAGAAGTGTAAATCTCTAGCACTTCTTTAGCACTTCTTGTCACCCTCAGACTAATGGTCTCACCGAACGCCTCAACCGCACACTGAAAGACATGCTTTTCATGTACGTTTCCGACGACCACACCGATTGGGACATTGCCCTCCTGTTCGTCACCTTCGCCTATAACTCGTCGCGTCATGAAACTGACGGCCACTCTCTTTTATCTTTTTCTTTGGATGCGGTCTATAGCCATCTTGAGCGAACAAAAGCGTGACACAAGCGATGACGATAAAGAAACGACAGACTACAGCGTTTGGGACGAGGGGGTGGGCGTCGGAGCCCATATGGCCCGGGAACCAAATTAAGTGCTTGGTGTCAGTCCACGCGGCACGCGAGAGCACGCTGGCTGCATCTTTACTTGCACACTTCCAGGCGCGAGACCTTACTCGCCGCGTCAGGAGAGAGGGCGGCCCACGGCCCAAGGGCGAGAAATGGCTCCGGAACCAACTCCAGACCTATAACGAAATCTGTCAGCACTATCGTCTCGAACGGCGAAAGTTTCCCATCCCTCACCCTCGACTCAAACGACCACAAGCACTATCCTTCCGTCTCCTACAGACAGGAGCATATCCTTCACCGGCAGTTAATGCAAGATTTATAAGCGAACTAAGGCCGGGATGCCCCCCGATGCGGCATCCCGCGATATAACTTGCAACACATGCTGTGGCAACGCCCCGAGTTGCACGCAGACGACGGGTCTCCAACCACAGGAAAGGACTGGGACACACTCCTCACAAGTCCCCACGAGGACGACCAACTTCGGGCCGTCCAGAGGGCTCACGACCTGGCCGTCGAGTTTCAACTCCCGGTCCCGTCGTGGGCGCGGCCCGCAGACGACGCCCCTTAGGGGATATCGCCTCCTCAGGACCAAATAAAGTTATTCAGTCAGTCAGTCAGACTACAGCGCTTACTCGCAACTAAAATTTATTTCGAAAAGAAGCAGAATAAATAGTATCTGAAAAAAAAGAAACAACCATCGCGCATTCCCATGTGACAAAACAAACAACAAAAGGCTATGTGGATGATGAGACGTGGGCGTGACACAAGCTATCCATGAGGTATGATACTTCTGTATCTATTAGTGCTAACGAAGGCTGGCTGATACAATTATCACCTTCCAGTGACATGTAAAATGCTTCCATATCTCCCGCGAACGCTGGTCTCTGTGGCAATGCAAGATTTCTGTTTTTTTTCAAAACAAGGTTTACAATCACTTCTTTGACAATGAATGGCCAAATGAGAACCTGTGCCGTTTTTTACATTACGCGCATGCTCCTGAATTCTGATGTTTACGCACCGACTAGTTTGCCCAATGTAAAACTTGTTGCAAGAACATGAAATTTTGTATACTGCATTCGTTCGAGAATCTACGAATTTATTCCTGTGTTTTACCGCGCAAACTTGCCGTTTGTCATATTTTTCACCGTTTAACTTCCTATGAACAGCTGGACACACTTGCCGCAACTTGTGGCCAACGCTGAATACTACATCAACTTGGTACCTACTACCCACATTTTTAATCCCGTGCGACAGTTTATGCACATAAGGCATCACTGCAAAATTCTTTCGAGTGGTGGTGTGATTATCTTCCGATTCCTTCTGCCCAGCTTTTACCTTTGCCACTTTTTCGCAGGCCCTCGTGATAACCCATTCAAGGTATCCTGCTTCTTTAAGTCTTGAAACTTGCTTTGTGAAGCTTTGTTGCATTTTGTGGTGACAAGATTTGAACAAAGAAGACTGCATACATGAAACACTGATGCCACTTTTTACCACTTTCGAGTGATCAGATGAAAATGCAAGCAAAGGCTTATCTGCTCTAGGGGAATACTCCCAACAAACGTGATCCCCCGCTGAAAAAAATAGTCTTACATATAGAAATTGCAACTCATTTTCAGCCGGCAATTCACACGTGAAACTGAGCCCCCCTGCCACATTCCCTGAACACTTTTAGAACATCGATTACTCTTCTTTGTACGTTACAAGTCTTGACAATAACTAAAAATCGTCTGCATACCGCACAACTTTAACAACAAGGTCTCCGATTCTCTGTTCTACCTCTTTGTCCACATGGGCTAAAAAAAATGTTATTAAGAACTGGCGCCACACTAGATCCGATGAAAACTCCCGATTTTACCGTCCCAGCCGACAAATGTGGAATTCAAATAAAAAGACAAAACCTCCATAAAACTATCGAAACGAATGCAGAAAATTCCATGTTCTTGCAACAAGTTTTACATTGGGCAAACTAGTCCGGTGCGTAAACATCAGAATTCAGGAGCGTGCGCGTAATGTAAAAAACGGCACAGGTTATCATTTGGCCATTCATTGTCAAAGAAGTGATTATAAACCTTGTTTTGAAAAAACAGAAATCTTGCATTGCCACAGAGACCAGCGTTCGCGGGAGATAATGGAAGAATTTTCCATGTCACTGAAAGGTGATAATTGTATCAGCCAGCCTTCGTTAGCACTATCAGATACAGAAGTATCATACCTCATGGATAGCTTGTGTCACGCCCACGTCTCATCATCCACATAGCCTTTTGTTGTTTGTTTTGTCACATGAGCATGCGCGATGGTTGTTTCTTTTTCCAGATGCTATTTATTCTGCGTCTTTTCGAAATAATTTTTCTTGCGAGTAAGCGCTGTAGTCTGTCGTTTCTTTATCGTCCTCGTTTGTGTCGCGCTTTTATTCGTTCAAGATGGAAATACACCAACTCGCCCAATTGACAGTTCTGGTGCGCTCTATAGCTACCTTTCGACACCCTGCTTCCGTTTGACCCTCCATCCACGACTTCGTATACGCTCAAGATGCTATCATCCGTGTTCATATCGCACGCACAGTAGCCCGCACTCCACTCTCATTGTCCCAGTCTACACAGAAGTCCATCTATGATAGTCGACACGGGGATGCTGAATTTTCTCTCTCCTTCTACTGTGCCTCCCATGTCGTCGTGTTGGCCTCAGCGAGAAGCTCTTATCGCAGTACGTCGAGCCTTACCGAGTCATTCGCCCGGTGACATCTGTCACCTATGAAATTTCCCCGACAACCAACTCATCGACTGCTATACGCCCAGAACTGGCATCGTGCATGTTTCTCGCCTGAACACCTACAATGGTGACTCGCGCTTTAAAACAGAGCAGGCACCGAGACGGTGCTTTACCGGCCTGGATAATGTCATGGGTACGCAAATGACACTTCGGCACGGTCGCTGAAATGGCGCTCAATGGACGAAGACGACAGCGTTGTTGTGGGACTGAGTCTGGGCTGCCCTGTTGACCTGCAATCCTGTGCGTTCTGTGTAGTGCTATCTCGATCAGTGCTCACTGACGACCGCGGAATAAGTACTCCCCGCAACAATATTGTCCTTTCAAGTTTACAATACATTAACAAAACGGAAAACTATAAACGAAGGACGAAGTGAGGGGCCACAGAAAAGCGCCGACTTGCCACCAAAATATATTCCTGAAAACGCACATAAAAAACAGCAGCTCAGTGGTACTGCGCTGATGCTCAAAAAAAAACAAGGTCTTGTGCAGTCCGCCGCAGTGGAGCAGTTTTCACGGTTCGCGGCTGCTGACCCAATGGTCGTGGGTTCGATCCCAGCCGCGGCGGTCGCACTTCGATGGAGGCGAAATGGTAGAGCTCCGTGTATTGTATGATGTCAGTGCACGTTAAAAAACACCAGATGGTCAATATTTCCGGAGCCCTCCGCTACGGCACCTCTCGTAATTATATCCTGGTTTTGGAACGTAAAACCCCAGATATTATTATTAACGTCTTGTGCAATGGAGTCCTCTAACCAATGAAGTCCGTTATATAGCCGTTGTACAGTCATGATAGGCTGAATGCAAGCTCAATACCGCCCTCAAGTGCGCGGCGACTGTTTTTCATCATATACGGCGTTTTATGGCGCTAGAAACTCCTGTTTTCAGGGTCGGCATCGTGCCATCGTTTCTGTTGACAATCGAGGTAAAACAGTAGACTTATTTCTAGATAATTAGCCTGTTTGTGAAGAGTAAAGCCCTGTAAGTGTTGATTTTTCCCATTAGTTTTACAGGAAGCAATAAAAGGTGGATTTCGGACAAAAAGGCGCGTGCTTGATACCATGAGCTGTCTTCGTGGGAGACCATGGAGTTCTGCCTACTATGGCGGTCTGCAGAAAAAAGTGGGAAGTCGTGACTCTGATTACTTGCCGCGGTGGCTACACAGCAATAAGTAAATAGTGCGAAGCACGTGCGATGTTTTTGAACGTTCGTCAATGAGGTATTTAAGATAAATCAGGCTCTACACTATTTCGCCTTTTGTGGCCTTTATTGGAAGACGCTGGGTACAATCAGTCGGTGCGTCAACCGATGCTATGTGACTGAATTCCGTCCATATTGGTCACAGCCTGTGTATTGTCATACGCAGGAATTCGTCATGGGCTTGTCGGTGCTGTCACGCGGTTCGCCGCAAGAGAAGCTCCAGTGGGCATTCAACCTCTATGACATCAACAAGGATGGTGCGGTGACTCGCGACGAAATGTTTGAGATAATATCGTCTGTGTACAGTCTGCTAGGCCACTACGCGGCACCACATCCCGACGACCAGTCTGCAAGGGAGCACGCCGCAAGAGTCTTTCAGGTAAGCAATCGAAAGTATAAGTGCCAGCTGTGAGACTCATGGAGAATTCGGCGTTGAATGTACTGAGATGAAAAAAGAAACCGGCAGATCCCACGCTCTGTGGGAATCGATGCAATGCGAAGCAGCCAGCAAATAGCTGCATACATAGCTTTGTTTGTCTTTGAGGCAAATGAAGTTATTCGCGTCATGACATCTAGTTGCATCTAGAGCATGCTTGTCATGCACGCATGCATGTACAATAAACTACCGATCGTCCAGTTTGATCAGAGACAGCAGCCTCTGAAGGAACTTTGATAGAATCCCTTGCCAAGAGCCTTTTTCAGTGACAACAACCTTAACGGCACACCTTCCTTGTGTGTTTTCGCTGTGAAAAACTTGATAGTGTTCTTTTTGGCTGCAACGAGGTTCTTCCTGAGAGTGGGGAGGTTCGAATCATCACACAAACCTAAAGCCCCTTTCTTTAGATATGTGATGTAAGTATCTGTAGACACAAAATTCTTGGACATTGCCTCGGGCGCCTTATCATCATAAAGAGTCACCGGTAACACAACGAACCCAGCTTCCATTGTCAGAAACTAACAGCGCTTGGATCATGCTTCTTCAAGAAATAAATACTCCCTTTCACCGACGAGCCTTGGTTAAACCAAGGCCTCTCACTATTGTGGCAATCAACGCCTTCAGAAATAAGTTTATTACAATCGTTTTCTTTCGTCCGTGAAGCGACGTTTCTAACCATGGGCAAAAGGGTTACAGGGCTCTCATTATTAACCGTGCAAAAGTTTCGTACGCAACGCAAGACCGCATCCACCTTGTCAAGCGTAGAGGCCTGTCCAAGGTAGGTCACCTTTGCTGACGAAGTCTCCTGCTCCTTCCTGGACTTAATCCACGAGCAGAACAACGGAAGCTACTTGGTCTACGGGAACTCGGTCACCATTGACGCCTCCCTCATGAGATCTCGAAACACACACTCACTGTTTTTGTTCCCGAGGACCAGCGAAGACTGGGCCGCTTGGTGCATAGTGAACGAACAATAAAACAGCGCCAAAGACGGGACGAGAAGAAGACACTTACCTTGGCTGTTAGTTGAGCACCTTTTCTGTGTCTTCTTCTCGTCCCCTTTTTAGCGCTGTTTTATTCTTCGTTTTATCACTGCTAACACTCGCGTTTTATTCAGTGCAGAACCGCAGTGGTGTACAGGATTCCGCTATCCTGCGTCCGTTGTTTTGTCATTGTTGCCATTGCAATACTTTACGGCAGCGCTAAATATAGCGTTTTAAGACACTCAAAATTCTCGCAATACAAATCATAAACAAGCGTGTTCACGTCTTATAAACTGACGGAATTTGTTTGATCTTTATATCGAATACTTTTGGGGAAGATTCAATGGCTATTTGTGCAATTTACTGCGCGAGAAAAGGAGCGTTCTCAAGTTTGTTTACTAGATGGCGCCACCATCCTTGTACGATATGAACATTCGAGAGCGTGGCCGTGTCGCCGATTGCGCCGGCTTGTTTGCGCCTCGCGTGAATCGTAGTATCTCGTCGTCCGTGTTTTATTGCGATAGCAATTATATGGACACTCTCGGCTGGTTTTCGCCGTCGGCGTCGCCGTCGCTTTCATGTCCCGTATATGTATATGTATCTATATATTTATAAAAGCCACACAGAAAAATAATTCAGAAAAATGTTTCCCACGCGCGGAATCGAACGAGGGACCTCTCGCTCTGCAGCGCGCGGAGCTAACCGCTGAGCCACGAAAGCGTACGTCCTTCAACGTTCAAACGGCGAGCTATTTATATACAGCGTGGTTCCAGCGTGTTTTCAGCATTACCAGCGAGATGGCGCAAAGGGCGTGCGCGGCGCCCCGCTCATCGCGACGCTCGCTCTCAGGCGCTCCTCTGCGGCGCGTACTTTGCCTGGTGGGGGGTAGACGCCCGTGCTCGCACGCGCTTATCTCTCGGTCAGGAGAATAGGCGATGCGCAAAGCGCTGACGACGCCATCTGCCGCCACGGCTCGGAAGCGTTTGCGGGTCCGGGCGTTTTCCCGCGAGCGTGTACGCGAGTGCACGGATGGATGTGTATTTATTGTGATTTAACGACTCTGTCGGGCTTCAGCGATGCCGAAAAATAACTGCTGTGTTGTCGGCTGCTCAAACACATACAAAAAATTGCCAGGAACGCACTTCTGCAGGTTTCCGGTGCTATTTCATGAGCGAGAGCGACGGCTGCGGTTGATTGCGGCTGTCCGAAAAAGGTACGCAATCGCGCTTTGTTTACGGCAATGTTAGAACAGTTACCGTGTTTTTATTTCTCCATTTATGTCGCGACGTCTTCAGCGAACGCTACTATGTTTACATTTGGTCGCCTCGCCTGCATTGTAGACGCTACAATACACATGAGATTGTTATTACAGATGAGACGCGACGCCTAGGCCCTCTTGAAAAACGAATGGCGCGAAGGGCAATGCCAGAGAATGTGGGGCAGGTGACGGCTCCTTTACAAAAGCCCCGCGGAATCGCACGTATGCTGCACGAAATCGGCTGCATTCTATCTATTGATGACACTGAAATGGGATCACCGGTGCAGAATGTTCGCTGTGCGCTCACCTCAACTATATCCATATTCGCTGTAAAACATGGCACCTGTGCGCATTGAAGGCTTTTGACAGGACATTCAACCGATTGAACCGTCCTTTTAAATGCCTCGTAACATGACTTCATGCTAATAGGAAACCCTTCATGTATCCCACTAATGCTCATTCGCTTTACAGAAGCTGTGGTATGAGTGTGCCCATAGGCGTCCGCACGGGAAGGGGGGGGGGGGGGGCTTTCCTATTCGCCTAAGAGGGGGGGGGGGGCGCAAAATCTGCCCCATGCATTGACTTAGTGGGGCCTGGGGGCGCTGCGATGATCCCCCCCCCCCCCCCTTGATGGGCAACCCTGCGCACGCCTGAGTGGAGCCGATTATGAAACTGACGTGTTTTCTTTATTCTTGCTGGTGGTGCTAGCTACTGGTTGCTACGTTTCATTTAGCATGTAATTGGTGAGTATATGTTGGTGCGTTACTAATCCCGTGAAAGTCACGTAACTAATCACGTGAAACGTTCTCGCAAGAATCACGTGATTAGCGTATCTACTCACGTGCCATGTTCCCGCCAAAACCGCGTATTAGCACGTAGAACCTAACGCCATTTTGCAACACTCGGTAATAGCTTGCAAAAAACCTAACAAATACGTAGCCAAGCTGATATAACAAGCTAGATGACCACCAGCTCCGCAGTGACTCAGCCTCGCGCCACTAGCGCAAGCTGCCGAGATATTTTTTCACAAGTTTATCGTGCTGGTTTCAAAGTTTTACTGACGCTGACCCTTCGCGTGGCCGCACCCGTGAAATCTATGCGCCGGTGCGACAGCGCTCCCTCAAAATCTACTATATAAACACATGGCACGTAAACGAAGCTACTGAGTCGAGAAAAAACGTTGGTTCACTCGTTGGTTCACTATACTAAGTGCGGCTCATTTGCGCACACTATCGCCGCAAAAGTAACTATTTGGGACGCGCAAAATCGGCAAATCGCACGCGCGTACTTCCGTCATGCTTGCAGTGAAAGGAGGCGTCTGCTACGCGACCCGCTTGCGGTTCCAACGGCCGCCGCTACGCGGCTTTCAGTGGCGCCCCTATAGGCGCTGCGCATCGCGAATAGTACGCCTTAGGCTTTCGTCGGAACGATTGCGTTGTAGTTACCGAGCGCACGAAGGTCACTTCGCTCGCTGCAGTCCCCCCGTTTGCGAAAAGAGAACGCTTTTCAAACACAGCGAAGTAACAACTGTGACAGTTGTTGGTTCGCGCTCGTCGGTACCTGTGAATACGTTTCGTGCGTCGTTTTTGTTTGAGCAGCGCGTTAAGTCTCGAGCTGTGAATGTTGTTAGTTCGCTCTCGTCCTGTGTCTGTTGCTTTGGTGCGTCATGTGTGCGTGATCAGCGCGCTGCACGTTTCGCTTGACATTCCAATTTCTGTTGCTATCGAATTCATTGCTTCGCCTTGTGGCGAAACTGTGACTTTTTTGTTGCCACGAAACAACAACTCGACTTTATGTGATTTTATGTGAACTGAGACGCAACAGCGAGCCTTGAAACAGAAAAAAAAACAGCCGGGATGACTGCAGCATGCAGTGGCGAATGCCAGTGAGAAGTCACCCGAGAGCTGAGTCTCTTTCAATCATGGCGGTACCCGAGTGGTTATAGGTTTTAATGCATGGGCCCTATGGGGAGCTTTTCCTCTAGAGTCAGTATATTAACTCTATGACACAGAGTCCATCCACTGCACATGCGTAGGTACGCCATCTCTTTATCAGTAAGTTGTATGGGAAGGCCACGCTTACACAAGGGACAGTATAAATATACGTGCAATTTTTTCAATCAGGGTTGTTGAAAGTGGAGCGCTCGTCGTCGTCGTTCGTGTTCCTTCCGTCCGTTGTGTGTTTTTGCGCTGTATTGTGCCATAAGTATGTACAAACAAGCCCAACTCTCCACTCTAATGAAACCGACAGACAATTAAGCGAAGTATGTTTTAACAAGACTGTTTGTTGGCCTAGATTGGTACTTGCTTAATGACATATTTTAGCCGCGAAGTAGCACATACACAGAGCAAAGAAATACACAAAGCGACCCGTCCTGTCGTTGGGTGTTAATGCGATAGCGTTAAAGAGCTCGTTTCGCGTAAATTCCGGCGTCGGCGGTGGCGTCGTTGGTTGTGAGCGAAAAATCATCTTGTCCGTGACCGAAAAATCGAGAAAGATGCAAATAAAATAAATAATAAAATTTCCGGGTCCGAGTGAGGATCGAACCCAGGCCGTCTGCATAACGAGCAGGTGTTCTACCACACAGCCACGCTTCTGCTCGGAATTAGATTGAAAATAACTTCCTCTGCTTGGAAAGGTAGTGAAAATAACTTTCATGCTTTACAAACACACGCGTCCTGTATACTGGCGTCACAGTAGAACATGTAACATCGCAGTAATATTGCGTGGTACGAGCGTACATTGGCATCGGGCGTCAGAACATGTGAATATCATAACGACATCGTGGTGCAAAGCCGGCCACCCATTACAAAGGCACACACATTACTGCGCGTATTCCCTTAAGACGACGCAGTGGGTGCATAGCAAGTTTGAAAACGTTTCCCGCGCATAATTGCTCGTGGTTTAGAGCGTGCTACCCATTACATAATATGCACTAAGCGATTGTAGTACGCACTCGAGACAGGATATCGCTTTCGCGTTCAACTCTTAAAGGCGTAACTTTAGTGTCCCCAAATGTTGTTTTCTTTGCTCTGCAGTGCTACTCCGCGGCTAAAATATGTCATTAATTAAGCGAATGAATACATAGGGCTCATTGTCTATGGTTTCTTAACTGTAGCGTTATGATTCTCACTTAAACTACAAGAAATTAAAGTGGATAAAAAAAATCACCATTTCCGTCTTGGGATCCGTACGCACGACCTTCGATTTACGCGTCAATCGAACGTCATTCCCCTGGTTTCGTATTCTCTCCTTTGCTGTGTTGCTCTTTTTCTTTCCATTTCTTTCTCTCCCTCTTCTTCTTCCTTTCCATGTTTTTCTTAGAGAAATGAAGAGAAACTTCATTTCTCTATTTCTGCCTCTCCGTTTTTTCTACCTCTGTTTCGCGCCTGTTTCTTTATATCTCTTTCTCTCTCTGTATAGATTTTTTGTCTTTTTTAGCATTTATTCCCTTTTAATCTCTCTACTTTTCTCCTCCTTTTTTCGCTATCGTTTTCTCTCCCTCTCTTTCTTTCCACTTCTTCTTTTTTTTACGTCTTCGTTTGACACTCGCACCTGCTGTGCACGGCAGTGGAGCTTGCCCAATTCCGGTGGCCCACCTGAGTAGTTTTGCACGACGGAATACAAGTTAGCGATAGCTCAAACCGCGTCACTGTAATGAGAATGAAGGGAGCGCGAGCTGATTCGTAATGATAATATTTTTTTTATACGACGGTGCACAAGTTAGCGGGAGCCAGAACAGCGTCGCTGTTAAACAAAGGAAACGTCGACTTCCAGAAAGAGTCCACAACCACGCTCAAGCAGCGCCGCACGTAAGAAATGGCGGCCGCTCCCGTTTGTTTGGCTGTAAAATATTTATTACGTGTGTCGCCGTATCGAGGAGTTCGGCACCCCATTGGCTTGGGCCCTTGCGCGAAAGTCGAGACAGGGCTTCCGCCTCGCGCCGCACGCGCTGTGTGAAACTGAAGGACATAGGCGTGGCGCTCGAGGCCGAGGAATTGTGCATGTGGCCTCTGCTGGGTAAGCATTTGTGTCTGCTAGTTTCGGCCGGTGTTGATTGTCACTTTTAGATGCGAAGCAGCTATTTGACTCACGTATGTAACGCCGTACGTTACGTAAGTCCGCACGAATGCGCCGCAACGCGTTCCCCTCGCCGTAGGTGTTGGAGCGTTGCCAAGTAGGTCACGCTCCCCTCGCACGCTTCCCTCGCAGGTGCGCGCTGACGTCACTCTCTCCCTCACCCGCAGCATGCTCGCGGCAGCGCCCGCAGCTGCCGGCTGCTCCGCCCGCTCGCAACAACTCTGACCCGCCTCCCGTGTCTTTGCGTTTCAAACAAACGCTTACTCGAGTAAACGCTACACCGAGTTTCGCTTCAAACCGTTCTTCCAGCACTCGCGTCGACGCCCGTTTCAACCGGGTCAACGCCGTGCGCACCGCTGCTGCTTCGCATCCCATCAGGGTTCCCTTCGGGGAGATGGTCCAAGTTTTCTTGGACCACAGGCTTGTCTTTAGCCGCTGTGAAGAAATACAATGATCGAAGTGTCTACAAAGTTTCATCTAAGCGCAACGCTGTATTGGAGCTTTCATGTTGATGTATATCCATCTTTCTCTTTGTTCAGAAACTGGACCTGAATAATGACGGCATCGTTACGTATGACGAATTCATCGAAACATGCTTACGGGTAAGATATCCCTTCTCAGTGCTATCGGAAACCTATTGACGTGATAACTGTACTACGTTTGTTTGTGCTACTTGCCCACTTTATTTTCATTTCAATATGGTATTACGCTACCAGAATAGAATACTTAATAGACTGACTGGAGATAAATCACTGCACAGCTTTGGAATAGAGTTCACCGTCGTAACACTCTATGGAAGCGTTGGTTCAAGCACATAGAATAACTTTAGTTTAAATATTGGAACGCAACCTGAAGAAGACAGTGTAGCATTGTATGGTACCTTACCACGACTCGTGACATGACCGTCTCGCGTCGTATGCGTTCTTTGTAAGCATTGTTTTCTTATAGATAGACGCGCAAACACGTCAATAAGGGGCTTGTCATCGTTGGGACAAATAGAGGTAAATTGATATTTAAAGCAAGCGTATAAAAGCGATCTCACAGCTCCCAGCATCTTGATGTGTAAGCAACAAGTAAGTAGCGTGAGTGCACTCGACGTCGCCTTCGTCGACATGACGCTAAAGCAGCGATTTTCAGGCAGCGAACGAAGTGACATTCGCTGACAGTTATATGCGACCAACATGTGGCAATTTTTTCGCTCTGTTCGTGTCATCAGGAGCGATTTGGAACGCTGCTGAACGTTCGTGTTAAGCTCGCTGACGACTGTACCTATTTTTCCACCGCATTTGAAAAATTTTGCCTTTCTCTGCCGCTAAAGACGGTTGGAAGCAAGTATATGCGCCGCGCCAGTCGTAGAGCGAAGATCACAGCCCGTGTGAAATGAAAACGCCATTAGCGGCGGCTGGAGCGAACGGAATAAGTTTTTGCGCTACAATTGTGGCACGTGAGACTGCCCTTAGTCATAAAACAAAAGAAAAATGTCTGGAAAGCAACCGCGTATCGCTAATCGTTCTGCTCAACGCGAAGTGGAGGGCATACCTCTCAACCCGCAAGATATGAAAAGCACGTTGTCCGTAAATTTTATTTTTCGCACGCCAAAGCCAGCGAGTAGCAGAGACTATACAGTTTTTCCCAAGGCCAGTTGTTTTAGTCCAAGCGTCAGTGCATTCAGTGCTGGTACCGCGCAATGGTACCAGTGCGCCAGAAATCTATTCAACGCGCTACTCATGTCAATCCCCAAGCCGGAAGATTTCGTAAGATGTAACACCTGGCGAGTTAGTAAAACTTCATGGCGGCTATAGTGCCAACGGTACAGCTTAAAGAAGCGGATGCATGTTTTCCTTAATGCCTAATGCTTTCAATGAAAACGATCTTGCCGTGGAAACAACGGCCACAAATTAATAGCCATACTCTATGTCCCTTACGGCAGATTGGCCTTATTTGTCCCACTATTTATTTTTTTCCTTTATCCCTACTTTGCCGCCACCAATCCTCCAACCGGCCCTTACTTGTTTCTGTCACGGCCGCGTTTAACTTTCCATTGTTGTCCCTACAGCTCAAGACTTCCTGCAGGCTAGTGCCCAAACATACACGAGGTTGGATATATCATAATTCAATTAAAACGTAAGCCGTCGTTCGCTTAGCTTTCCCACAGCATGTACGCTTTTCTTCTTCGTTTCTAAATTTCACTTCATAACTGTTCATTCTGAGGCAACCCGACCTCCCTGGACACAGTGAAGTGCTTCCCTTTGAATTCTCACAGAATGCCTCCCTGCTTATTTCGTCTGCGCCCCATCTGTCCCAATCTTGGCACTTCACCTGAGACTTGATTGCAAAAAATTGAGGACTATCTATCTAAAGTGAGAAACTTCCCTCAAAAAATTTTTCTCTGCCTCAAGCCGAACGAGAAATTTTTCGGAGAGCTCGAAGCTATGCCTCGTAAAACACGTTGTCAAGAAATATGTTTTTCCTAAATTAGCTAGGGACGAAATTTTACCTATAGAACGACGGCAGGCTTTCGCTTGAAACAAGTTTTACGATATGTTACGTGTTCGCGAGCTTTTTATGCTGCCTCAAATATGGGCAGTATGGTACATACTGAAGTTCTTTTCATATGAAGATAACGTTGAGAGAAATCGATTGTTTGTACTAAGTGATTTTCAGGAAGTTTTACTGTAGGCAAAAAAAAAAAAGCTTGACACGCATACAATGCGGAGTAAGTCTGTACAGCGGGCCACAGTTTTGCAAAAAAAAGTTACTTGTTGCACGTGCCTGGTCGTAAATTTAACATTAAGGTCTCAGAAAAATATGCTAAATAGCGCATTTGCTAGCAATCTTCATTATCTACTGACTGAGTAAGTTCTGTTAAAATACTTTCGGTTTTAAGCGAGAAAAATATTTTTGGAGCTGTGTTTTGCCAGTGTTTGTGCTTGCAAACGTTTAGACTTCTAGGAACACGTTCCCAGCGGAAAGTGCGGACTGCGCGGATGCGAGGTCTGCCGCGGAACGCCTAGGCTTTTGTCCGTGCTTATTTGAATGATTTACTAGTCACCTGAGTGAAGGAGAAATCCGAACCCCACTAGAGTGTATTTAACCGCATGAAGCTGTGCACTGATGGTACGCAGAGAGTACTTGCGCAGAATTGGCAAGTGATACCGACTTGTACGATGCGCCGTTACCCTAAGGTGTAGAAGTGAGAACACGACGATAAAAAACGGATCTGTTGCTTTAATGACGTATCAGTTGGATTGATGAGCGAACACAATCGTACTTAAAAGACCATGTTTGACCAGTCCCCATGTGTTGGCTCATAACTGCAGCTTATCTGCCATGCTAAACGACAGATACTTTTTTTCTGTTTCGATAGCTGCGTTCCTTTATCGTAGTCTTCTTTCCACTGCGATGGACGTAGTGGGAAGAACAGTGCCGGGTGATCGCACAAGTCGCTGTCATGTCTTCAGAACTTCTTTTTGGGTTTATTGTAGGGCGAGGGAGCAACAGCGCGAAGCCACAAGAGTGACGACAGAGACCAACAAGCGCTTGTGGGTCCGTGTCGTCAATCTTGCGCGTGCGCTGTTACCCCCTCGCTTTACGGTATCACTTCTCAGTGCTGCGCAAGCACCCTCCGCGGGCCGTCAGTGGAGATCGGCTAAATGCACTCAGTAAGGTTCGCATTTCTTGTTCACCCAGGCTAATACTCGCTAGTACATCATTTAAAGCAGCACGGGCAAAGCTGGCAGCGTTTCCTAGATGTTCCTCCTTTTTTTGTCCCCGTTCAATGGGAAGCAGATATTAATTTCTTCTTCACATTTATTTGAATCGTCTATTCACTTCTTAAATAGGCACACCCCATCGTAAGAATGTTTTCAAGTGTATTGAAATGAGTGTGAAGTAGAAATTAATTTCTGATTCACATTTGATTTAATACACTTGAAAAATTCTACACACTTCTTACGATGGAGCATGCTTATTCAGGAATGGATAGACGAAAGAGGAGAAAAGCCGCCGAACCGGCACCAAGTTGCTTCAAGGACCGGCGCACTTTGTCCTCTTCTTCCTTTGTCTCCGTCGCCTCTTCAGCGTAAGGAATGAATTGTGCGTGATTCTTTAATATCTTGGCAGTGTAAAATTCAAAAATATATTCAACATGTCGTTAAATAATTTCTCATTCACTATCATTTTATTGCACTTGTTTTGCACAAAGCTCGTACAACGATGTAGTCGACATATTAAGCGTTGTAGGTACCTCATTCCATAGCTTCTGGAAAAACATCTGATGTGCTGCGTTCTGCATTGTCTTTTTCAGGACGAAGACATCGTTAAGTCTCTGAATGTCCTGGACACCGTACTGGACTGAAAGGTACTCTCTTCGACGCCAACTACCCGTTGCTCACAGCTGGACATCCCAATGGCAGATGGGCGTCAGCAGTTGTGTTGAATACTCCAGGATATTTAGCTTCACCCTTAGCGCTATCTTCACCGAGCCTCTCTCTTTCGACTGTCACAGAGTTCCTCTTCTGTCAAGAACTCCTAGAGCACTTTTTGGGAGTAAGTGTGCATGCCTGCTCATTAAGTGCAGCGCCTATAATCAGTTATTTTGTTAATTTTAAATTGGAAGCCCTGCACGCACATTGAGCGTGTCTATCCCCGTATCTATCGATCTATATATATATATATATATATATATATATATATATATATATATATATATATATATATATAGCCGCCTGCGTCTGGGTGATCTTTTGATCAGCTCCTTAACTTGGTGTGGACCGAAATTGGCTTGGGAGGTTAAGCGGGTTCAAGGAATATAACTGACCGCTCATGAAATGAATAACGTGAAAAGCTCGTCGAGTACGTCGTCAAACTCTTTCCTCCAGACAGGTGTGGCACATACCCGTACATTATGGGCCGCGGTATGCGGCTATGCGCCACAGGTGAATGACGGTTTATATCTACCCAGGAACGGCGAGAATAGGCATTGGTAATTTGAATGCGAGAGCGTTAAGAAAAACTGATGCAGGCAGCGGTGACCCGAAGAATGCAAAGAATAAATATCAGGGTCCCAGCAGGAATCGAACCCAAGCATTCTGCGGGACAATCAAGTATTCTACCAAAGAGCCACGCCAGGTCTCGGAACTGCTTCGGAAAAAGATCCTATGCAGGTGTAATAGTGGTGAAACGTCAATTGTGGTTGCAGTGCTGCCTATCTAATTTTGTAAACATTACATATGTACTCCTGTGATACAGGCCTCGTGTCGTGTTGGCGTCAGTCGTATGCTTGAGCGCCATCCCCTAAAGTTGGTCGACGTAGCACTAGCCAGGCCTATCATCCTCGGAAACACAAGCGCTACACATCAGCTTACCGCTTCTGGTGTTGATAATACCCATGTTTCTGTTCGCATCGTTAAGCAACACTAGACAACTGGTTACATAAAACATATGCGTCTGTTGAGCATATGTGAGTGCGTACATTTTTACATATATTTAATGTCATTTCGTAACGTCTTGCCTAAAAAAAAAATGACACGACAGTCACCTTCCCTCCGCATCCTTCGCATGACATCGATTCCCATGCTACGTGGGATCTGCCGGCTTTTTTATTCACAATACCCCTAAGGGCCCTCTTACGTGGGTATTACATAGGGGGGCGCGTACATTCGAAAAAGAAGTGGAAGAAAAAAACAAAAAAATCCATCCCATTACACGAATTACAACTACATGATAGGAAAAAAAAGTACGCAGTTTCGGCTAGGTTACGCAAGCGCAAAGCGCAGCGAAGCTGGTCGATCTCACGATTTCCTATAGTATATCGCGGTTGAACTTGGCAGCTTCAAGTTTATAACGTCGTGGTACTTGGCTATACCATGGTTGAACTTCACTGTTCGAGGTTCTGTGTTTTCGGGATCGGGTTGTCGTTTCCCTTGTCTCTCCCGCATAGAAGCGAGTATAACGAAAAAATAATAATAATAACGTCTTTATTTCCATCAACGATGGCGGAGACTGCAGGTAAAAGTCGCTTGAAGGAAAAGCAACTTCATAGAGGCCCGCAGCCACCTCTACAGTGCAGGCAGCGATAGCACGCATGTTCAGAAAGAAAAGAAGGAAATCATCATACAGAAAGCATAATCAGCATACAAAAAATTCAAAAGAATTCAAAAATACAAAGAATTCAGAAAATGCAGAAATACAAAAATACAAAGAATTTAAAGAATTAAAAAAACACACTTATTTACTTATGGGAGTATGCACTGATGTAATGTTCGCGCAGTATTCGTGCAGAGGTTTTTCGTAATTCAATGTCTAACTTATAAAATCAATTTAAAAGGGGTCGGTAGTGTGTACGATATTCTTTGCATAGAGTAGTTTGCCCGTGCAGTGACCACCTTCCACTGTTCTGCGTGACCAGTGCCATATGAATGCGTGTTTTTGGCTAGATTAGATAGCTCACGAAAAAAACCTTAAGTTTTCTTTTAATTCTCGTTTGAACGCAAGACTTAACTTATAATTATAAAGGTTAAACACGCGGATTATATTTTCTTTCAAAAATAAATCTGAAGTATGGGAATTGTATGGTACATTAAAAAGCGTTCGAATAAACTTTTTTTTGCAATATATGAAGTCTTTCAAGATTTGTGTATGTCGTCGTACCCCATACCAAAAGATAATAATATAAGGAAGAAAAAAAAAGCGTGTTGTAAATACGAAGCTTTATTTTAAAAAGTAATATAAATCTATGACGCGCCATCATACCAACACGAGAAAAGTTGCCTAAAACCGATTCAGTGTGTGCATCCCAAAGCATATTTTGTGTAAATGTAATTCCCAGTATTTTCACACTGCTTAATATTTCGATTCTTTCAAGTGCATAAAGAAGCCTGATGTCATTGCAACTGATCTGCTTAGATTTGGGTCTGAAAATCACAGCGTTAGTCTTTTTTGTATTCATTTGCAAAACGTTTGCTGCTGACCATTCTTCAAGAGCTTTTAGAGCAGCGTTGGCTTTGATCTGAAGACTACCAAGTTCAGATGATGAGAAAAATAGGCTAGCGTCGTCAGCGTACAGTACGTATTCTGCATTTCTGTAAATATTTACGGGGTCATTTATGTAAACTATAAAAAGAAATGGGCGGAGAATACTACCTAGAGGGACCCTTTTACTGATATGTTTTAAATCTGAGCGGTAGTTTTCAATTTAGACGTATTGGTAGCGATGATATAAGTAAGACTTCGCAAGGTTTAGATAGTGCCCGCGAATACTGTAAGTTTCGAGCTTTTCAAGTAATATGGAATGATGGATGCAATCGAATGCTTGAGTGAAATCGATGTAAAAGCCGAGCACAAGACATTTGCTTTCAAATTGTGATAGAATGAATTCTTTTTGCTGAAGTACGGCTAATTCGGTAGACAAGCGTTTCCTAAACCCGAACTGGGTGGTTGTAATAAGGTTGTGCTTATTTTAAAAATTAGACATTTGCATATGTATAAGTTTATCCAGCCCTTTCGATAATACAGGTAATATCGAAATAGGTCTATAATTTTTTATATCGTTTGAGTCACCTTTCTTAAAAAGCACAGAAACTCTTGCGATCTGCATCCTCCTGGGAAAGATGGCGCTCTCCAAAGACAGATTAAAAATATAGGCGAGATACGGACATAGAATATCGAGTACGAACTTGATTGGACGAACCTGCATGCCCTCAGCATCACAACTTCAGCTATTTTTAAGCGAAAGAAAAACTGGCAGGACTTCAGACTCTGTGAATGGGTGAAATAAAAAATCGCGCCATATCCATGAAGTGAATGAGTAAGCGAACCTCGATCGTTTTCATCCATGGCAGAAAGAGAATGTGTGGTCTGGAACGCGCTTATACTTCATGGTCAGCTGCGTCATCGTCATCGTTATCACGTGCAGTGGGTACATTCCACTATACTGGAACGCGCTCATACTTCATCGTTATCATGTGTAGTGGGTACATTCCACTATACTGCGTCATCGTCATCTTTATCACGTGGAGTGGGTACATTCCACTATACGTGGCTATCTTCCTACTACTACTACTACTACTACTACTACTACTACTACTACTACTACTACTACTACAGAGGAGGGACAGACCCACACCCTTCGGAGCTTCGCCCCTAAAAAGGACGATGGATTCCTATCTGGCATACATTTTGAAATATCAGCGGATGAACAAGCATTGTAACTGCTTATAAAATAATCATTAAATGTATTCGCTAAATCACTGCCCGATATTTCGTAGTCACCGAGAAATAGCTTTTCTACACGTGGAGATGATTTACGGCGATTCAAAACGGTATTAAGCTTTTGCCACAACAAATCGGGTTTATTCGAGCAGTCATCAAACTCAGCTTGAAAATAGCATTTCCTGTGTGATCTTAATGTTCTGTTTAGTTTGTTTCTAAATGATTTGTATTCTTGCAATACGCTTGGAACTTTACTCTTAATAAACTTGTGATAAAGCGCATTTTTACAACTAATTTGATGCAACAATTCAGGGGTTATCTATGGTTTTCTTATTCTTTTACCCAATTTAAACTTCTTTTGTGCGAAGCGATGCTTATATATACAAGAGATCTCATCCATAAGCTTATTGTAAGCAGTATCAACGTCATGTATTTTCAGAATTTGCGAAATATTGCTAAGCAGCAATTCAGGTCTAAAATTATCCAAACCTGTTTGTGTAATATTTTGAAAAGTAACACGCTGATGCTTCAATTTGTAATAAAACTTTGCTTTCTTCGCAGAGCAATTCTGGTCTGAAACCTGGGAGGACTCAGAACGGCTCGTGAATGATTTTTGTAAGGAAAAACTTGGGATAACTGTGACGTCAGTTTCGAGAGCGCATCGTGTCGGCCGCTTTTCATCTGAAAAGAAGCGGCCTATTATAGCTAAATTCTTCAATGGAAAGGAAGTTGAACTTGTGTTGAGCCGCGGCTATAAGTGAGAGGCACCACTTTAAGCATGTTACGAGGTTACTCAGAAGCCGTTCGTGAAAAGCGACGGAAGCTTCTTCATTTCTTGCGAACTGTGAAGAGAGACGGGGACCGAGTGCGGCTTGTTTTTGACAAGCTATTTTTAAACAACGATGTTTACGTGTGGAATGCAAACGAAAGCCGGTCGATCCTTGTTTCCCGGTCCAGAGATGAATGACCTTCTTCTGTATCAATCTTCGCATCATCTGCCAGCTTGCCAGTACAAGCTCATTGCAATGCCGACAATAAATGTCCCTTTTCTATACACCAATTCCAGAAGTGTTGTCGCAAATTGTATTGCACTGTCGTCGCTCATCGATTCACATCAGGCTTGAATAGTGTTACTTACCGAGACGTGGCTCAACGACACTATTCACGATAGCAATATCTTCACGAGTGTATCTTCATTTAAATTTTTTTTCGCTGTGATAGACAACAGCGAAAAGGGGGGCGGCGTGCTCATCGCGATAAAGGAAGAATTCATAGCTGCACAAATCATTCTCAATTCTTTTCTAGAATGTTTTGGATCTCAATGAAAAGTGCTGCTTTTCGTGTGATTATTGGCGTTTTTTACTGACCATCTGAAATGTCTGGTGTATTTACTGATGAATACCGTGGAGTGCTAGGCGAAGTGTGCGCGCTTTTCCCGAATTCGGTTATTGTTATATTTGGGGACTTCAACTTTCCAAACATTGATTGGTCAACGCTCTCCGTGTCAGCCGCGGATGCAGCCGCAAATTTTTTTCTCAGCACTCGCCTTGACTTTTCATTAACTCAGCTAATCAATCAACCAACACGATCCAGGGAAGCTTCTGCCAATATCCTAGATCTAATATTAACCAGCAATCCGGATGTTTTTTCCGACATAACTCATGAACAAGGCATTGCTGACCATGACGTTATTACCGGATGCCTGATCTTTTCCGCTAGCAAAAGAACAACCACAAAAGAGAAAATAAGGTGTTACGCCAAAGCCAATTTTGATGAAATGAACACCCAATGAACAAAGTTTTCAGATAACTTTTTGCACAATTTTTACAAGCGCTCCATTGAACAGAACTGGAACCTCTTTAAATCCACCTTCACTCATCTCATCGACATGTTCATTCCCTTGTTATCCATTACCTGCAAAAATTGCTCTCCCTGGTTTACCAACCAACTTCGGCGACCTAATACAAAAAGAAAAAACTATACCGGCGGGCCAAACTGAATGGTCTAGCGAGTACATATGCGAAATACATGACGCGCGAAAAGGAATATCAAGCACTGCTTAAATACACTCGTCTCGCAATTTTTTTTCTCACGACTTATCACCCTTGTTAAAAAATAATCCTCGTCGATTCTGGCGAGTCGTGAACCCGGTAACTCGTGCTGACATTAGTCTGACAGATCCTAATGGTGATCCCATCCCTGATTCACAATGCGCTCAAATTCTTAATGACGCGTTTGTAACGGTCTTCACTCGCGAAAACGTAAACTCACTTCCTAGATTAATGGGATTAATGGGGATCGCTATGCACGAGGTTGTCGTCAGTGAGCCTTGTGTTTTTTATCTCTTCTAACGAAACTGAAAATGTCATCTAGTTCCGATCGTGTAGGTTTCAATAACAAAATTTTAAGAAACCCATCGCATAGTATTTGCTCGATCTTAGCCGCTTTATTCCCAATCGCTATCAACCGGTCGCTTCCCCGATGACTGGCGCATAACCAAAATCATACCCATCTTCCAATCAGGTGATCGCGCTTATCCCCTATTTATCATGCCATCTCATTAACCAGCACAATTTGTAAATTACTCGAGCACATCGTACATACTGAAGTCACCACCTACTTTGAAGATCATAGCATAACTTTTAAGCACCAGCCCGGTTTTCGCAAGGGCTACTCATGCGACACCCAAATCGCCGGCTTTATTAGCGATGTTCACGCACTGATAGACGCTGGTTTTCAAGTAGACGCCATATTTTTAGATTTTTCGAAGGCATTTGATCGCGTTCTACATCAGAGGTTGTTGCTCAAACATTCCCGACTTAACTATCACCCTAAAATAATCGCATGGATCACCGATTTTTCTCTCTTCGCGAATTCGGTTTACATCTATTGACAATTCTGACTCATGTTTCGCTGATGTATCATCTGGAGTACCTTAGGGCAGCGTGCTTGGACCTTTACTTTTTCTAATATATATTAATGATTTACCCATTTCCGTGACGTCACAAATTAGATTATTTGCCAATGGTTGTGTGCTTTACCGACGTGTAACATGTAACACAGATAGTCAATTATTACAGACTAATTTAGACGCAATAAGGACATGGTGTTCAGACTGGTTAATGCCATTACATATTTCCAAAACTAAGCTCATGTCATTTACTAATAAGCAACGCATACCGACCACCTACTCCCTTGATAACAGCACTGTTGAACTCGCCACCACTTATAAATACCTTGGCATCACTCTCCAGTCAAACTCATCATGGAACAACCACATTAATATTGCCCTCGCCTCTGCTAACCGCACCCTTGGACTCCTGAAACATAATTTAAAAGAAACCCCAATTCATGTTAAAAACTAGTATACATAACGTTACTCCGTCCAAAATTAGAATACGCATCTGCCATCTAGGACCCTGAACAAGCATATATCATCAATAACATAAAAGCCCTGCAGAACCGTGTTGTGCGACTCATTTTTTTCTGATTATTCACATTACAGTAGCGTCACCTCGTTAAAGAAGAAAGCTGAGTTGGAGAACCAAGCACTTCGCCGAAAAATTTCCCGGTTATCACTCTTCCATAAACTTTATCCTCATCATTCTCTGCACGATGCATTCTTTCAGTCACCGCTAGCTATCTTCCCACGTCGTGATCATCATATAAAGTCAAACGAATAAGCTGCCAGTCTTCTCATTATGCTCATTCATTTTTGCCACGCACAATAACCGAGTGGAACGCATTATCATCAGACATTGCCACGGAACACAATCTTAGCAAATTTCAAGATCTTATTCATGCACAACTTTCTACCTTATCTTACTATGTTAATTTTCTTTTTCTTGTCATCTGAGGTGATTTTCTGGTGAATCCGGTAGCCATTTCATGTTGTTTTTCTGATTGAAAATGATTTTTGTACATTGCGTCACTCCATTTACTTTGCACTTTTGTTTTCCAACTTTTGAAATGGATATATAACATGTAACTGATACCTGTCCCCCCCTATGTAATACCCTCGTCATGAGGGCCTTTGTGGTTTTTTTTTAAATAAAATTTAAAAAATGTTGGCAGGTGGTCACTGAAGTCACACGATATTACACCACTATAAGCTTTTGTAGAATCGATATTAGTGACAAATAAATCCAGCAGTGTTTCGCTTTCGGGTGGTTACCCTTGTCGGTACACGGATTAAATTTTCGTAACCATTGGAAGCCAACATGTTTAACATGGCCTTTTGTGGGGCAGAAATGGTCAACAAGTCAATATTGAAATCACCAGCAGACACCAAATAATTGCCAGTTTCTGAAGCAAAGGACAACAGCTGTTCATAAAAAGAAAAGAAACTAGAAAGATTTCCATTTGGTGGTTTGTAGCAAACAGAAAACACATAGTCATTCGCACGAGCTGTTGTTACTACAAAATCATCACAGTAGATACAAAAATCAGAAAGCAGCTCGAAGTTCACGCGCTCTCTTAGCAAAAGCGTCACACCACTGCCTCGACGGTTAGTTCTGTTCACGCAATACGACTGATAAGTTCAAAATTTGAAAACTTCATGATCGTCCCTGCACCAAGTTTCACTGAGCATTACTGCATCAAACAGAAAAAGAAAACCATTGATAAAGTCATTTATATCTGCTCCCTTGCTGTAGAACGAGCGAACATTTAGATGAAGGTACTTCAATGAATGTGAGCGGTGTCTTGCCACAAAAGTGTCTTAACTCGTGTGGAAGAAGGGGACTATGACTAGCCACATTCAGGAATGAAATTATTTAGATACGGCCAATAAATAGCAGGATTAGACGGGAAACTCGGATCTATGACGCACTACAAGCACAGAGTCACCATCGGTTCTGCGCAGCAGGATTTTTCCTTTCTTGTGCCATGCGTATTTGTACCCATTTTCTTTTGTCCATTCCTTAGCTTCTCGAAGCAGTTGCCGGCTTTGACTGGTCAAGTTCTCTTGGATGAACACGCTAGATTTTTTTCTCTCAGTTTTGACCGGTTGTGCAGCCATATTCGTCTCTAACAGACTGCCTAATATACCGAACGATTATACCTGGTGTTTTGCCAAATTTGCTCGGGAGGCGGTGAATGACAACGACGTCTGTTGGATCAAGTGCAGGAATGTCAATCAAACCGGCAACAGAATTAACCTTTGCAAGCAAATTTTCACCGTCAGAGACTCTAACACCGTGAATTTCCAAGTTTAACTTGCGGCTTCTCCACTCAAGCTCATTTAAATCTGCCACAAGTTTTTTTGTTTCATCATTACCAGCGGAGGTGTTCTGCTCAAGGCGTTCAAGCCTTTTCCGTATTTCTTTCGCGTATTTTTCTTGCACGGCTAGTCGCGTTCAACATGTCATCGTACTTGTCTGACATGAGCTGTACCGACCGCTCGATGCTTGGCACTGTTTCTCTCAGCGGCAGCAACTCGTCTAACTTTTGACTTATACCAATGAGAATGGATCTGATGTCAACTTCAGCCTCTGGCCTCCCTTCAGTGTTCTCGGCACTTTTTCCACTATCTTTGCACGCAGAGCAAAGTCCACTTTTGCCTAGCCGATTCAGATTTCTTTTTGTACTGTTTCTCCGATATGCCAGCACATGTTCCAATGTGAAAACAGTGGCCACACTCGGCCACATGCCACGCGCAATTCATCTGATTTAATAGCCTAATTACATGTAGGGGTTGCATTTAGTGTTGACATGGGTGCAGGTAAATGTATCACACAGAACAAATTCAATGCACTGGGCAGCAGCGGCAACACGCTTAGCGGCAACACCCTAAGAGCAAGAAAAACAAACAGGGCGTGAACTAACCTGCGCAGACAGTCGCAAAATGAACAGATGTGCCAATTGTGCCACCGCTGCTGCCAAAGAGCCGCTGTCCTCATAGTCGGTGAATTTATAGCGAAGGTCGGTGACGGTGGTGGCCCCCAGCGGTGCGGTCGTCAGTAGCTTCAGCAGAAGACAGCAGTTCAGCCGAGGAAATCGCTGCGTGAAAGTGGCACGCGGTTGGATGAAGCTTGATAGCAGGAAACACGGGATCCACACAGGCTATTGCTTCCGCGAAACGAGGCGTCCTGCTCAGGAGTACGTACCTTCTTATGGTGACCCATGGCAGCAACCGTCTCGAGACGGCGCGATATTTTTACTTAGCTCGGGCGCTGTTGCTGCGCAGTTGTTGCCCGATGCAGGTCGACATGACGTCACTCCAGTTGGCGCGTAGCGATGTTCGACTTGCACGAGTGCTACGGCGCGGTCGGTGCATAGCTGCCACCCCGGCGCACACGCGACTTGACATGACGTCACACCAGCTGTGCGAGACGAGCGGTTGGCTAGGCAATGGCGCATCGAGTTTTTTTAGATAGGGTCGGACACATTGCGGCCACCTTAAAGAGCATCACCGTTAAAAAAGTAATATATTTAAAACATAGCATTAATACATCACTATAGCAGGAACATCCAGTATAAGACAAATATGAAGCTTAGAGAAATTCATTGTGATTACAAAATATATACACAGTAGCAGTGGGTAGATGTAGCATTACGTAAAAGTCGTACTGATGCAGAATATGTTAATGCGTACATAACAAAACAAGTAGTGATATCAATCTAAGTAAAACTGTTTTCACGTAACAAAACTTGAAAAAATAATAAATTAGTTTCAGTTGCTATGCGTGACGCTGGGTTATTCCCTTCAATTATTGTGTGTGGTATAAATTATTTTACGCAAATGGGTAACCGGCAAGTAATGCGTGCTAGTTTGTTATCATGGTCAAGACGCGGGAAGCCTGCGGGGGGGGGGGGGGGTGAAGAAACGAAGTCATCATGAAGCGTGCGATGATGGCAAAGTTTATGAAGTAAGGTTAGGCGAGCAAAGTGACGTCGACGTGATAGTGGTTCCAACTTGGCTCCAAGAGAACAGACTTTTGGCCTGGTTGGTTTGTTACGTTCATTGAAGCCATGGCGCTCATAAGGCAGGGACCACAGAAAGAGGACGGGACGTGCGCTCTTTCTGTGGTCCCTGTCTTATCAGCGCTACGGCTTCAATGAACCAACTTGGCTCGTTGTTTTAAGGCTGTGACACTCGTGAAGCGGGAGTAATCGGAATAGACGAAGCGAACAGCACGGTTTTGCAGGGATTCAGTGCTGTTGATGAGATATGCTTGATCAGGATCCCTGATTGCAGAAGCATGTTCAATCTCTGGGCGGATGAGTGTTGTGTAAATGTATTTTTTTAAACGGGATGGTGCATGTTTGAGGTTATGCTTAAGAAGAACCAATGCTCGGTTAGTTGATGCTAAGACAGTGTGGAATGCTAATGCCAAGTTAAATAAGACTAAAGATGAACGCCAAAGTACTTGTAGGTTGATGTAAGTTCAAGGCTAGCATTATTGAGTAAGCAGGTTGTAGGAAGTCGAGTGCAATGGTTATTGAATGACATTAGCTTTGTTTTAGGCCCATTTTGAGACATTAGCCATGATGAGCACCAAGCTGTCACTTCATCGATCTAAACACATCAATCTAGACAGGGCGTGCAAATACGGACACACAAAGGAACTCAAGACACCACAAACGCCTACTAACAAATGAAGATCCGCACAAAGGCGGAAAGGAAAGAAGGAACGAAAACTTATTTGCGTATGCCCATGCAATAGGCGAACCTGTCAATCTGGCACGCGTAAGGGTCTACGGGAAAGATAACTGTTAAGACATTTTCTTTCATCTTTATGCACGTTAAGCGACGGTTGGCTCACGGCATGCACTACAACAAATATGGATATACCACGCCTAAATCACAAGACGCGTTTCGTCATTCCATAGCCGGTACAAAATTACGCATTCATCGAAATTTGGCATGCACTTACATTCTCCACAATGTAAGAAAAAATTAGAAGGTGAGCCTCCGCTTAGCGTTCTCTTATGTTCCAGTAATCTCTGGTTAATTCAACGGCCGATCTGTCCCACGTAGAAGCGGCCGCAGCTTAAGGAACGTTATAACCTGTACATCACACCTGTACGGCAATAAATGAATTTCTTGGTGTGTTTTACGAAAGAAATATCGGTCCGTGTTTGCACGCCCTGTCATTTCCAATGAATACTTACCAACTAGCTCAGCTCGCTGTTATTCTAAACACTTCATCAAGGTCAGTTTTCAGGGCAAGGTGGTCAGCATCATTATGAATTTTGCTATACGTGACCCAATCATCCGTGAAGAATTTAATTGTAGAGGAAACACATTTCTTCAGATCGTTAATAAAAATTCAGAAAAGTAGGGCACCAAGTACGCTGCCTTAAGAGACTCCAGAGGCTTCGGAAACAGAAGAGTTAGAGCCATTACCAGAGGTGTATTGTTGTACATTGGAAAGAAACTCTTTAATTCAGGCAACAACCTTATGGGTGAATATGGAAGTACATTAATTTGATTAGAAGCCTGTGATGTGAAACGTGATCCAAAGCCTTAGAGCAGGGTTCGGCAACCTTTTGAGGCGAAGGGCCAAGTTGCTTGAAGCCGACACAGCGGCGGGCCGCACGGAAGGTTGGGGGGGGAGGGGCTTTGCAGGCAAAGTGTAAAAATTTGGTGAATTGACGGTAATTTGTAAAACTGGATTAGAAATGTTTATTTTTAGCACGCACGTCACAAAGTTTCAATGAAGCATAGGTTACGAATAAAAATTCCACTTTAGCTCAAAAATGCCATGTCGGCCTTCAGATAGGGAGTGGCAAGGGGTAGGGGACAGGGGAATGACGCCATGCCGGGGGGCCACATAATAGTGCCACGCGCGCCGCATGCGGCCCGCGGGCCCCCGGTTGCCGACCCCTGCCTTAGAGTAATCCATAAACACTGCGTCCACTTTAAAGCCTGCGTCAATAACTGCTGAAAATAAATCGTTAGTAAATATGGCGCGTTGAGTATCGCATGAATAACCCTTGCGAAAACCGCGCTGATATTTAAAAATGATGTCATATGCTCTTCTAGGGTAGTTATTACTTTATTACTTTAGTAGGTATGACATGCACGAGAAGTTAACTTATGTTACTAGTTAATTAGATAGGACGATAGTTAAGTGGAACGGAAGGGTCACCTGATTTGAAATTTGGGATTACTTTAACTATTCGGCTATCGTCAGGAACAATGCCAAATGACAGTGACTGTCAGGACAAGGAGGATGATACCACGACAGAAAGGTTTAGAGAGGCATTTCTAAGTGTCTCGTTATTGAAACCGAGGTGATCAGTGCTGGTACTAGTTTTGCGGTTATTCAACAGGGCATAAATGCCGGATTCATTGATGATCATATCTGACCTAGAAATGTTAGATAGTGACTGTAATGTGGGTGAACTGGTAGTTTGTTCATTGGTGAAAACTGATGAAAAGGCATCGTTTAGCAGTCGTGAACATTCAGTTTCAGTGACTGGTTCTCCGTCAATATTAGTTAAAACTATATGAGGATGAAAACTTGGATTGATGGCTTGTCAGCATCAATGAAAATTACTGGTTAACATAATGTGCAGGTCGTGACTGAATAAATAACGACGAGTTGTTTTAAGCAGCGACTGATGTTCCTTATCGCAAATACTGTACTTCTCCCAGGAGAAGGGAGACCTGCATCAAGTGCTAGGTGGTACAAGCGCTTTTTCTTGTTATTAAGACGACGAATGCGATATGTATGACGGATGGTGGTAGTTGGCACATACTTCTCGACAAGGTTAGTCAATGAGCTTTTAGGTGACAGCCAATTTTGTTCAACTGGGCAAGATTAATAATGACCAAGGAAGCTATCACAAAAGATTTGTAGTTCTCTGTTAATCATCTCAAAATTCGTGCGGCCGTAGCAGTCGATTTTCGTAGTGGTACGTAGTTTCTTTTTCTGAGCGGATGCATGATGCAGCCGGCGATAATGTCATGATCGCCTACACGATCTCGGATGCGAGCTCGAATGTAGAAGTTCACCCTGGGATTGGAACCATCCGTGACTCCATTGGCTTCAGTGACGACGGCTTTGAGCGATTCTTGAGGTCGACGTTTTCCGTCGCGAACTCACTGCGGTCGCGGCTGAAAATCAACGATGTACACGAAAAAATGAGCAACAAGAAAGTCAGAAGAGGCGAAGAGAGAAATAGTAGAGATCAAACAGTACAATAGTAGCATAAACCTGGAAGTGAAGGGGCTGCCTTTGGTCGCTCATGAAGATTTGACAAATAATGCGGGACAAATTGCCACGTTGAGTAATACTTGTTTTTGGGCGAGTTGGTTAACATCAATAGGGTACATAATAGCGCAAACTTGGAAAAAAGTCCGATTCGAGAAAAGAAGTAGGAGGGAGCAGAAGGATCAGGTGCCTGGCCTTTCTTCTCCCTGCTACTTCTTTTCTCGAATCAGACTTTTTTCCAAGTTCGCGCTATTATGTGCCCCATTAAAGTGCCACGTGTCACGGTATACGTGTCAATGAAAAAAACCTTGATGTTGTACATCGCGTTCCTTCTAATGATAAGAACAAAGCAAATGTCACCACAATGGTTTCATATTTTCTGATTATTCACCCTACACCAGTATTTCAGCACTAAAATCTCGCGCCCAACTTGAAGACTTATCTCATCGCCGCAGAACTGCCCGTCTTTCGCTTCTCCATAAACTTTATTATCACCCATGCCTTCACCGCATCTTCGAAACACCAGCAGCTATCTTTCCACGCATAGACCATATCTTCAAGATAAAACGCATAACCTGTCGCTCAGCTCATTATGCTCATTCTTTCATTCCCCGAACAATAGTTGCATGGAATAACCTGCCGTCCCGCATTGCCACTGAACCCGATTACTCAACGTTTCAGGAACTTTTACGCGACAATTCTTACTAAATATCCACCGCGAGTGCTCTTTTGGATACCGTCATGTGTTCTTCAATGTCAAATTTTCTTGTTCTGATCATTTGTCAACAATTTTCTCGATTCATTGTATATGATGCATTTTATTTATTCTGTCTATTGCAAACGTGTGTTTTGTACAATTATGACTGCATTTTACTTTTCACTTGTGTGCTGTATTTCTTAGTGCCCTTAGTTTAGTTAGATTTTTTTTTTATTATTCTATATTTCCTCTATTTTTCATGTTTCGCAATGCATCTAGTGTTCATTTTCTATTGTTTGTTTCGTTTTATTATATAGCTTGCTCTCGTTATTTTGTATATTTCCTTTCTCGGACCGTAAACATACATCGTTTGATTCACGTGTCTGTTCCCCTATGTAATACCCCTTTTTGGGGTCTTTAGGGGTATTGTGAAATAAAAAAGTTCACGATTTGGTCTGCACGAGACAGGGTTCTCTGTGTGGCACGACACGTCATGTGTCATGTTAAACACTGCCACTTTGGGCTTTGAAACGAGCGGCCCTGTTTATATCAACGAGCAGCTGTGCGGCGTGAATAAGCGACTGTTGGGCAAAGCTCGACAACTGAGGCGTGAAAAACAATGAAAGTTTGTTTGGATGTCGCAGGGGAAGGTCTTAATGCGCACATCTGAGCAATCGCCTGTCCCACGTATTGCCTGTGATGCTGACCTGGACACGGTTACTTAGGTGCCCTGTACTCCTGGTTGAGTGCACTGTCCTTATGCCCACTGATACAATGGAACCAAGGCGCAGGAATCTTATGTAATTCTTATTGTCTTATCTGACTTTTGACAGGATGACTAAAGGCATGTTTCTTCGAAACAGCAATTACATTTGCCGGAAAGTTGGATTTGAGCTTAGCCTTCATACCTCATCTCCATGTACTGCACTCTGGCCGACTAAACGAAGCATGGGTGCTATTCATAAACTTTTTCATCTGTACCGGTCATTTATATTTTATAGCCTGCTCCGTACTCTGGTTATATTTACCTAGTCATCCCTGTGGCAGTCTTGCTGTTGGAGGCACCAGCGCTGAGGAGCTATACTTTGTACCATTTTGGTCAAAAGTTGATTTTGTACATATAGCGTTATTAGCCTTGACGTTAATGCCACTGTTCTTTTTAAATGCGAAGCATTTCCTTGCGTACTGCAGGCACGTGCGTGTCTATCTATCTATCTATCTATCTATCTATCTATCTATCTATCTATCTATCTATCTATCTATCTATCTGTCTGTCTGTCTGTCTGTCTGTCTGTCTGTCTGTCTGTCTGTCTGTCTGTCTGTCTGTCTGTCTATCTATCTATCTATCTAGCCGCCTACGTCTGGGTGCTCTCGTGATCAGCCCCTTAAACTTGAAGTAAACCAAAATTAGTATGGGAGGGTCAGATGGTCTGACGAATATGACTCGCTGGTCATGTGATGAATAATGTGACAATCCCGTCGCGTACGACGTCAGACCATTTCCGCCAGACACGTGTCGCACATACCCGTATAGCACGGGTGGGTATGTGCCACAGGTATGCGGATATGTGCCACAGGTGATTGACAGTTTATCTACCCAGGATCGGCGAGAACATACATCGGTAATTTTAACGCGAGAGCGTTAAGAAAAAGCTGACATCGGCAGCGTTGGCCCGACGAATGCAAAAAATAAATGTCAGGGTCCCAGCCGGAATCAAACTCCCGAATTCTGCATGGCAATCAAGTACTGTAGCACAGAGCCACGCCAGGTTTCGGAACTGCTTTTCAAATAGACCGTAATGTTCGTGAAACATCAATTGTGGTTGCAGCGCTGGCTATACAATTTTAAAAACATTACATATGTACTCCAATGATACAGCCGTCACGTCGGGTTAACGTCAATTGTAGTTAAGCGCCATCCATTGAAGTTGATTTATGAGCACTTTCAAGGGCTACCATTCTCGCGAGCACAAGCGCCACATATCAACTTACCGCTCCTGGTGCTGCTAATACCCATGTTGTTGTTGGCATCGTTACGAAACTGTAAACGGCTGGTTATATAAAACATATGCGACTGTTCAACATATTGTCACGTGGTCGTGACGTCGACGAAGCCAGCAGGCGACGTGTCCAAGATGAAACTATTTATTAGGCCGAACTTGTGACCGGTAAACGGAAAGTAGGATTACAGCAATACACGCTGGCACTGATAGCGGCGAACAGAGCGTCGGCCGTCGATCAACTGGACATCGTTGGAGCGCGCCGGCTTTTATGCATCACGCGTCGAACATTCTAGCCTTATCACTGGTCATCGCGCACGCTCAGGAATAATCTCGAGTGGTCGCGTCTTGCGCGCAATCTTAACAAAACGATCTACAATAATCGCGAAGGTTGTAGAACAATAAGGCGCGGTTTCAGTTGAGCTTTGCTGACCGGTCTTTGTGGGCGAAAACCGAATACAACAAAAGTGAAAATAAGAATAGCGCGTGGCAATGCCCCCCCTCTGAAAAGGCATCGTCCCGATGCTTAAAACAGAACACGGGGGGAAAATGCATGCAACAATAAATCACAACAATAAAGAAACAAAGTACAATAATTAAGCAACAAGTGCAGTCCTCAGGTTTGCTAACGCGCGTAATACGGCTTTAGGCGCACGACATGGACGACTTCACGTCGCGCACGGCGCCGTTGAGAGTTCGTTATGCCGTCCGGGACGACCTCGTAGTCCAGAGCACCGAGACGTCGAAGCACCTTGTACGGCCCGAAGTATCGTCGAAGAAGTTTTTCACTAAGTCCACGTCGGCGTATCGGCGTCCACACCCAAACACGGTCGCCGGGCTGGTATTCCACGAAGCGTCGTCGAAGATTGTAGCGGCGGCTGTCAGTCGTCTGCTGATTCTTGATCCGCAGGCGGGCGAGCTGTCTTGCTTCTTCGGCGCGCTGTAGGTAGGCGGTCACGTCGATGTTTTCTTCGTCCGTCACGTTTGGTAACATGGCGTCGAGTGTCGTTGCCGCGCTCCGTCCGTAGACCAACTTGTATGGCGTCATCTGCGTCGTTTCTTGCACGGCCGTGTTGTATGCGAAGGTCACGTACGGAAGGATGGCGTCCCACGTCTTGTGTTCGACGTCGACGTACATGGCCAGCATGTCGGCGATGGTCTTATTTAGACGCTCGGTCAGGCCGTTGGTCTGCGGGTGGTACGCGGTGGTCCGGCGGTGGCTTCTGTGGCTGTTTGCCAAGATCGCCTGGGTTAGGTCAGCCGTAAACGCCGTACCTCTGTCGGTGATGAGAACCTCTGGGGCGCCGTGTCGAAGGACGATGTTCTCAACGAAGAACTTGGCTACCTCTGCGGCACTGCCTTTGGGCAGGGCTTTTGTTTCGGCGTAGCGGGTGAGGTAGTCGGTGGCTACGACGATCCATTTATTTCCGCAAGTCGACGTTGGGAACGGCCCTAGGAGGTCCATCCCGATCTGCTGGAACGGTCGCCGAGGAGGCTCGATCGGCTGAAGGAAGCCTGCTGTCTTGTTGGCGGTGTCTTCCGTCGCTGACAGTCTCTGCACGTCCTTACGTAGCGAGCGACGTCGGCGGCAAGGCGCGGCCAGTAGTACTTTTCCTGTACTCTGGCGAGCGTGCGGGAAAGTCCGAGGTGTCCAGCCGTCGGGTCGTCGTGTAGAGCCTGCAGGATTTCTGGTCGCAGTGCTGAAGGCACGATGAGGAGGTAGTTTGCTCGAAGTGGCGAGAAATTCTTCTTTATGAGAACGCCGTTGCGCAAGAAAAACGACGCGAGTCCTAGCTTGAATGCCTTTGGAGCAATGGCGGTCTTGCCTTCGAGGTACTCCACAAGGCCTCCGAGTTCCAGGTCGGCTCGCTGTCGTTCCGCGAAATCATCGGCACTTATGGTTCCCAAGAAGAAGTCGTCCTCCTGGTCATCCTGCGGCGGCGGGTCGACGGGGGGCGCGAGACAAGCAGTCGGCGTCAGAGTGTTTTCGTCCGGACTTGTAAACGACGGTAACGTCGAATTCTTGAAGTCTCAGACTCCATCTTGCGAGACGACCTGAAGGGTCCTTCAGGTTAGCTAGCCAACACAAGGCGTGGTGGTCGCTCACAACTTTGAAGGGCCTGCCGTAGAGGTAGGGGCGAAACTTTGACGTTGCCCAGATGATGGCAAGGCACTCCTTTTCTGTTGTGGAATAGTTGGCTTCTGCCTTGGATAACGACCGGCTAGCATAACTGATAACCCTTTCCACGCCGGCAGTTCTCTGGACAAGAACGGCGCCGAGTCCTACGCTGCTTGCGTCGGTGTGGATTTCCGTGTCGGCGTGTTCGTCGAAATGCGCAAGTATTGGAGGCGTCTGCAGGTGTCGTTTCAATTCTTGAAATGCTTCAACTTGCGCCGCTCCCCACTTGAATTCCACGTCGTTTTTCGTGAGCTGAGTTAGTGGCTCGGCGATGCGCGGAAATTCCTTGACGAAGCGTCGATAATAGGCGCACAAGCCGAGAAATCGGCGTACGGCTTTCTTGTCGGTGGGCGGCGGGAAGGCAGCGATGGCAGCTGTTTTCCGTGGGTCGGGGCGAACTCCAGACTTGCTGATGACGTGACCCAAGAACAGAAGTTCCTCGTATGCGAAGCGGCACTTTTCTGGCTTCAGGGTGAGTCCGGAGGCCTTGATTGCTTGAAGTACAGGCTGAAGGCGCCGGAGATGTTCCTCGAAGTTTGATGAAAACACAACGACGTCGTCCAAGTACACAAGGCAGGTCTGCCACTTCAAGCCGGCCAGTACAGTGTCCATAACACGTTGGAACGTCGCAGGTGCCGAGCAAAGACCGAAGGGCATGACCTTGAACTCGAAGAGGCCGTCTGGTGGGATAAAGGCAGTCTTCTCTCGGTCTTTCTCGTCGACCTCGATTTGCCAATAGCCGGTCTTGAGGTCCATCGACGAAAAGTACTGCGCGCTGTGGAGTCGATCCAGGGCGTCGTCTATACGTGGGAGAGGATACACGTCCTTCTTCGTGATCTTGTTCAGGCGGCGATAATCGACGCAGAAACGCATGGGTTCCGTCCTTCTTCTTCACTAACACCACGGGTGACGCCCAAGGACTCTTGGAAGGCTGGATGATGTCGTCGCGTAGGATTTCGTCGACTTGTTGCTTTCGGCCTCGCGTTCTCGCGTTGAAACTCGGTACGGGCTCTGGCGGAGTGGTCTCGCATTTTCCTCTGTTACGATGCGGTGTTTCGCGATTGGGGTCTGTCGAATTCTTGACGACGAGGAGAAGCAGTCCTTGAATTGCAAGAGCAGACTTTTGAGCTTGGTCTTGCTTGTGATTCGGGAGGCTCGGGTTGACGTTGAAATCTGTGTGGGGATTCCGATTCGTCGAAGCAGGTTCGGTAGCATCGGATAGGGCGAAAGCATTGCTGGTGTCCACGAACTTCTCGATGTAGGCGACCGTCGTACCAATGTTAAGGTGCCTATATTCGTGGCTGAAGTTTGTCAGCAGTACCTTTGCTTTGCCATCACGCAACTCGGCGATTCCTCTTGCGACGCAAATCTGGCGGTTCAGGAGCAGGTGATGATCACCCTCGATGACGCCTTCGAAGTCTGCGGGTTCTTCGGTGCCGACGGAAATGATGACGCTGGAGAAAGGCGGAACGGTGACCTGCTCTTCTATCAGATTTAAAGCATGGGTTCGCTGGCGTCGTGTGGGGCGGCAGTGCGTTTTCTGAGGTTAGGGTTATTGATTCCAGACCTCAGGTCGATCACGGCGCCATGTTGACTTAGGAAGTCCATCCCAAGTATCACATCCCTGGAGCACTGTTGCAGGATTACAAAGCTCGCAGGGTAAGTCCGATTATTGATAGTGACTCTTGCTGTACAGACTCCGATTGGCGTTATCAGGTGACCTCCAGCTGTCCGGATTTGGGGTCCACTCCAAGCGGTCTTTACTTTCTTCAGCTTGGCGGCGAATGGCCCACTGACGACGGAATAGTCGGCGCCAGTGTCGACGAGAGCGGTGACGTTGTGACCGTCGATGAGAACGTCGAGGTCGCTAGTCCGTCGCCTTGCGTTGCGGTTAGCTCGCGGCGTCGGATCACGGCTGCGTCGATTTGTTGCGCTGCTTCCATCATGTTGCGTCGTCAGGTCTAGCTCGGTCCGCGAGGTTTCGTCGGCAGTGCTCTGTCTGCTTCGCGTCGTGTTCAGCAGGTTTCGTCGCGTCGTCGTCGTCGGCGGAGGATCTTCGGTAGTTCGACGTACAGCAACCGCACCTCCATCGGTTGCTGCCCTTAGTTTTCCGGGTATGGGCTCGGAGATCGGCCCCGAGCCGGACTGGTGTACTGCCTGCGATGAGGTGAGGTGTAGCGGCCTGGCGACGACGAACGGGAAGGTCGTCGGGGTGTCCACTGCGCTCCTGTGAGGTAGTCGGCGATGTCACGAGGTCGTTCGCCGGGCTGCGGACGCGGCGCGTCTACGGCGAAACCACGCAGTCCCATCTCCCGGTACTGGCAGCGGCGGTACGTGTGCCCGGCTTCACCGCAGTGGTAGCATAGCGGGCGGTGGTCAGGGGCGCGCCAAACGTCGGTCTTCCTCGGAGGGTAGCGCTGGCTGGCAGGTGGGCGGTATGGCGCCGGTGGTGGTGGGGGGCGGTGTCTGGCGACGGTACTGCGGCGGCGCGGTGTCTTGACGTGGGCGTGGAGCGGGAGCGTAGCGTCGGGCTGCCGCAGCGTAGCTGATGGCTTGCGGCTGAGGCTGTTGCGGTTCAGGGGCACCCTACGACTGCTGGATTTCCTCTCGAACAATATCTGCGATCGAGGAAACTTGTGGCTGGGATGACGGGAACATGCGGCGAAGCTCCTCGCGCACTACGGCCCTTATGGTCTCGCGCAGGTCGTCTGAGCAGAGGGATTGAATGTCGGCGTAGCCTGGCGTCGAGCAGCGATTGAATTGCCGGGTGCGCATCCCTACTGAAAAAATCCGCATGCCGTCATACGGAAAACATACGGATTCCGCATATTTTCCGTATAAAATATATGGATTTTGTACGGACGTATACGGATGCTTACGGAAATTGTAAGGAACATATGGAAGTATCATATGGTACATAAGGAATTCTGTATGGACGTACGGATGTAGCCTTAAGGAACATGAGGATGCCGTATCTGTTATGCCGATAGAATCATACGGCGATACGGAATATACGGAAAGTATGATACGGAACATGCGGAAACCACATTGGGATACGGAAAGAACAAACGGAATCCGTATGTGCTATGCGGAAAGATCCACGTGGCAATAAGTAGTATACGGAAACCATGGTGTTCTACCTGAACCCATGACCATAGGCGAGCGCACGGGGGGGGGGGGCGCCCCTCTTCCCTCTTGTCACCAAAAAGGGAGGGGCCTCCCTCCCTCTTAGGTAGAGAGGAGTATCGCCTCCTCTATACTTTCTGTGCCCGTGAAACGCTCCCTCGGCGACCGTCGCCTTTCCCTCTCACCCACGATGGTATTACGCTACATTCCACCGCGGCGCGCCACCACCTACGTTGGGCTTGGCTTTCGTGGCTTGAGGCGCTCCTGCCAGTGTATCGCACGCTGCCGCGTCTAAGCAATCGCGCTTGCGATGTTTCCTTGCTGCTGCGATTCTTTGCTGATATACCCGTAAGCGTTTGTAGCCATCCTGGCCGGATACCTGGAACGCCAGTGCCGAAGCGGCTGCCCTGCCCTTCGCAACCAGCTAGGCGTTGGATGTCCTGTGGTTGTGCGGCAGTGAATAGGCGCCCGTCGGCTAGCTGTTGTCTACATTGCAACCGAATGGTGACAGGTGTGTGTGTGTGTGTGCCTGCAGGAAAGGTTTATAATCTGCAGGATCTCGTAACACCTTGGGAACCCGAAGGTGCATGACGCGACCTGCCACAACTCTAGTTACATCGGAGAACCACGTATTTTTGTGTCACCATGGACTTTGCTTGCTCCACCACGTTTCCCGCTTGCTTGGCATTACAGCTTCAAAGGTTTACCCGCCAGTGAGAACACCATGCATTCATTGCAGTTAAGGATGGCGGGTCAATGCGATTACCTTGCAATGGCAGGAACTGTGTGAGAGATTCTGCTGTTTCTACATCTTCGCAGTATTGAGCATGGTCAGTGGTGGCAGATGTGAACAAGTGCATGTGTTGTGGCGTGTGCCAGGGTGTCGTGTCATCTGACAGTGTGCATTGTTTATGCTTATTCTGATTGGTGTGTGCCCGGGTGTCGTGTCGCCTGACAGTGCGCATTGTTTACGCTTACTCTACGTGTGACAACTGCCACTGTTTCTACATTCTCGACACATGGAGCATAACCAGTGGTGGCAGACGTGAACAAGTGCGTGTGTGGTGGTGTGTGCCAGGGTGTCGTCTTGTCTGACAGTGCGCATTGTTTGTGGTTATTCTGCGTGGTGCATGCGAGGGTGTTGTCATCTGACAGTGCACGTCGTTTACGCTTATTCTGCGCGTACATGTGCAGAATAAATATTATTCACTTTACTTTTATCTCTCGATTAAGCTGTCCTCCAACAAGTTCTGACTTCATGGACGACCTTGTCTGCATTGTATGGACTCGCTAAACCAAAATCACACAACAATTAACCCTTGTAGAAGTCAGTTTTGCCTTACAGAAGATAGATTTTAGTATCTCGAAATGGACACATTTCATATGGCATCTGATGCGGAAAAGGTATATATGTTAGCCGTATCATGCGGTTTCCGCACGACCACAAATCCGCACGACCAGCCGTATCATACGGCATCCATAATACCATATTTCCGTATATATGGAAACCGTATATACGGAGGATACGGATCCGTATAATCCATATATATGAATTATGCGGATCCGTACCATGCGGATCCGTATCATGCGGATCCGTAATACCATAATTCCGTATGTACGGATCCGCATCTTCCGTACATACGGATTTTTTCACTAGGGATCTCCAGTGTCTGCTCGATTGTGGTTGCCTCTGTCAGGAATTCATGGACGGTCTTGGGTGGGTTCCTCATCAGTCCCGCGAAGAGCTCCTGCTTGACCCCTCGCATGAGGAAACGGACCTTCTTCTCCTCGGTCATGTCAGGGTCGGTGTGTCTGAAAAGTCGGGTCATCTCCTCGGTGAAGATTGTCACGTTTTCGTTCGGGAGCTGGACCCGTGTTTCTAGTAAAGCGGCGGCCCTTTCTTTGCGTACGACGCTTGCGAACGCTGGCAGGAAGCTGGTCCGGAAGACGTCCCAGGTTGTCAGGGTAGACTCCCTGTTCTCATACCAGGTCCTGGCGCTGTCTTCCAACGCGAAGTACACAAAGCGCAACTTGTCGTTGACGTCCCACTTGTTGACGGCCGTAGTCCTCTCGTACGACTCGAGCCACGTTTCTGGGTCTTCCCATGATGATCCCCGAAAGATTGGCGGCTCCCTTGGCGGCTGCATCACGATCGCGGAAGGTGGCGCAGGGGCTGTCATCGTTGCCGCAGTCGTGGTCATGGTCTTGGTCTTGCGAGTCTTGACGGGTAGAGGGCCGTACTCCGGTTGTAGACCTTGCTGCCTACGGCTAACTCGCTGGTCGTGGTTGGTGTCGACGTCTCCTTCACGACTGGGGCTGGGTTCACGGCTTGAGGGGGGGCGTCCGGTACATGAACGAAGCAGCAGCACCTCCACCAGATGTCACGTGGTCGTGACGTCGCCGAAGGCAGCATGCGACCTGTCCAAGATGAAACTGTTTATTAGGCCGAACTTGTGGCCGGTAAACGGAAAGTAGGATTACAGCAATACACGCTGGCACTGATAACGGCGAACAGAGCGTCGGCCGTCGATCAACTGGACATCGTTGGAGCGCGCCGGCTTTTATGCATCACGCGTCGAACATTCTAGCCTTATCACTGGTCATCGCGCACGCTCTGGAAGAATCTCGAGTGGTCGCGTCTTGCGCGCAATCTTAACAAAACGATCTACAATAATCGCGAAGGTTGTAGAACAATAAGGCGCGGTTTGAGTTGAGCTTTGCTGACGGTCTTTGTGGGCGAAAACCGAATACAACAAAAGTGAAAATAAGAATAGCGCGTGGCAATATGTCTGTGCGTACAACATTTGTACATATATTTAGCGTCATTTCGTAACGTTTCGCTCAATAAAAATATTGCAACACAGTCACATACCCTCCGCATGCTTCGCATAACATCGATTCCCAAATGTACTTGGGATCTGCCGATTTTTTTTCTTTTTTTGCAATGTTCGTTTCTCGCTCTTGTTCAATATTCGGCTTCACAAACTGACTGTGAAGTGCATAGTCCCTATGAATTTAGTGCAATTTTGGCGGATAAATGTGTACCGACTCAGTTTTTTTAGATTTGAATACCCAGTCAGCCCGTTCAAAAGAGGAGGAGTTTTAAATTTTTCTTGATGAATTTGGCTTTAAGTTTTCAGTCATTACGCTAAGCGAAACTTGGTACTGTTTGAATGTAGATGGGTATAATGCGGTTCACATGAACAGAGAAAGAAGCGGAGGTGGTGTATGCATATTTGTTCATATATCAGCTGTGATGATTGGTCTCGAGGCTGAGAAGATTTAGAAGTCATATGTTTGAAATCTGAAAAAGCTCTCATTACTATTCTCTGCAAACCACCTCACGGCAGCATCAATAGTTTTTTTCCACTTTCTAGACGAATACTTCAGGTTCGTAAATGAGAACAATTATACTGTAGTACTTGAAGGGGATCTGTGCATCAACATGCTCACAAAATCCAACCGACAGACTTTTCTAACATGCCTCTTTCGTAAAGCCTCTAGAATGTTATATCTACCCCAACTAGCGTTACAGCCACCAGAGCGACTTTAATAGATCTATTTACAACATCACTGTTAATATGCTACACCACGGCAAGGTCAGTTTTACAATTAGTGATCATTTGCAAATATGCCTAATTGCTAGTGTACAAACTAAACAAAAACATGCAGGGCAAACAGGTATTTGCTTTCAAGATATCAATCTACGATCACTCTCTTGCTTTCGTGAAGAAATAAGCTTGTTAAGCTGGAATGACGTACTGTCTTGTTCGTCACCTGAAAATGCCTATCACCACTTTATTGATACCTTGTGCTCAGTATATCGAAAACATTTTTCGGATAAGCAAGTAAAAAGCTCGTAAACCATGGATTACTGTTAAGTTAATCAAGATGATGAAGGAAAGAATGCACTGTTCTGTTCCTTCGTAGGTACTCGTGACCCCAGTGTGTTGAAGACGTTTAAAAAATTCCGTAATAGATTGACTAAGTTGCTAAAAAACCTTAAAGTGACTATTACTACCCCATGTTAGACGGCATTGTGGATGTAAAACAGATGTGGAATAAGCTGAACTCTGTCGTATCATGATGGCGGGCCGCCTCTATTGCTGATTAGCTTAAGGTAAGCGACGAGAGTTTTAAAGACTAAACCCTAGCAAATAAATGCAATCGATACTTTTTTATCTCTGGCCGAAAGCACTCATGATCAGGATGCCTTGATGTATTTACCCAGCCCCCCTCACACATTCGTTTTATCTATATGAAACTAGCGATAGTGAAATTCTAAACGTGTTCAAAAAATCGGGCGAAGCAAAGGTGGGGATGTTAATGGGCTAAAGATAGAACCAATCCTTCGTGTCATCGACCTGATCACACTTTCGGTTGCACTTCGGCTATCTGCACTGAATATGTTGCAAGCCTGTCTTATAAACAGACTCTCACTCATGCGTCCTTCTTTGTTCTTCTTTTCAGTCTGACCACCTGCACTGGGTGCGAGAGCGCCCAGGAAGACACCGATACCCAGCACGCTCGTTTTTCCCCCTACAGAGTCCCTTCTCTCGACTCAGCAGTTTTATGACAATCGCCCAAACCAGTGGTTGCCGTTATTCGTCATTGTTGTGTTTGGTAGTGTACATGGCCCCATTGAGGCTATAGGGAGGTCCCTTTTCTTCATAATGCACAACACATTGTATCCAGCTTCAAAAGTACACTGTAGAATTGAGTGGTGCTTTGCATAAGTGTTGTTGCTATATTTGCATTTAACTTTCCACCAACCAGACGACTGTGATCTTGGGAAATCTTTCACAGTGCCACATTAGCACTACCAGCGCCATTGCGATACCCAAGCACAAGAAGAGCATGTCTTTTTCATTAACTCGCGGTATTTATTGTAAAATTTATTCTTTCAAGCATAAGTGATATAGCACGCGTAGTCATCTCCGTTGAAACGAGTCACAAGCTTTCTAAATCAATTATTTCTGTTAAATGTTGATAATCCTGTACTCATATTTATCTTTGCTCATCATGGCGTACATACAAAGGCCAACATTTTGTTATGCTTTACCATTGTTAGGCCAGCATGTACAGATACCATATTTAATCTGTTATGCCGGCATTGTTCACTCTTTCAAATATTTTGCCGTCTGAAATTTTGTGCGGCAACTTTTATGCCTGTGAATTACAAATGTGTTAGCAGTGCTGTAATACTTTAGTAAAGTGTGGCCATCTTTAAGGACGATCTATGCTGCTGCAGCTAGAAATGTAATTCACGCATCCATCAGGTATCTAATTGCTTCATTTTTACCAGGAAGCAGAAAGGTTTTGTTGATTTCAGCAACAAATTGTCTCTGGACAAGCAACAAGAATGATACTCGTTACATGTATGGCTACTGCCTGACCTGACCTCGATCTCACTAAACTCGACATCCGCCTCTCTCATGGATGATCAAACATCTGTTGTGTTACCATCTTACCGCGTTGCTGATAAGTTGTTACTCAAATGTAAATAAACAACTTCTTGACCCGAATGTAGCAATGCTTCTTATCTTCCACAACCATAAAAGAATGAGGTGAGTTGTACTGCATTTTTTCCAGGAAGCATTACTGGAGGAAATCTTGATGCAGTCTGGAGCATAGACCCTCGAAGTGAGTTGGACAAGTGTTTCCTGCTGTAAGAACAGCTGGCTTTCGGTATTTTTTCACCAAAGTGAACTCCCATGGAAAGCTTCACGTCAAAGAAAATATCGCGCACATTGAATCGTGTCTGGCCATTGTGCTATTGGAATGACTTTCCGACAGGGAACCTGTTCAGCATTAGCTGTTGTTCATGTTTCCCACCACGATACTGAAAGCCAGCGATCCACATCGTCGTGAGACAATCCTGCGAGTTACACATTGCTTTAGCGTAGCTTTCGAAGAAGTATAAGCGTCAGTATTGTTTCTTTTTATTTAATTGTGCACTTAACGAGAAAACTGTTCGTCTGTCACATGACACAACACTTGCTATTAAGAAAAAATTACGCGCAATCTCCGTTAGGATTTGGCGTAAGCGTTGCGTCTTTTTGTAGCTAACCCAGCACAACACCCCTTTCGAGAGGGTGTTGCCCTGCAACGCCTCTTTCAGGCGGCACCAGCCAACACCCTCTAAAAAAGAGGTCGTTGCATCGGCGATGGTGTCTAGCACTCATCCGCGTTTCATCTCCTCTTTTGTACTCGTGCGCGTGCCATGGGACAACGTCTCAAGTGCTCCCCCACGGCACGCCCAGTACTGCAGGCCGTGGCGAAACTGGAGCGGGAAGGCTTCGGAGCCCAAATGCTCGTCACCAAGCTGCACGCTATCCTTGCCAGTGGCGCCAATGTTTCCCTAGACTGGGTCGTATTTAATGTGAGAATCCAGGCAAATGAGCAGGCAGATGCATTGGCGAAAAAGCGTATCACTCAACCGCCACTACCTGCCGTGCTGTGATCGCCTCAGACTGTTCGAAGCTCACCTTGAGTCGGCTTATTCTAAGATGTCATCCTGACGAACATGTAGCCAGGCTGGAATCACCGAAGCGGCTGCCTGACCGTGGTCCCTCCTGGAGAGAGCGGTTCCTCCTCCTGCATTTATGCATCGGGTTGCTCCTGGCCTGCGGCCCGGCGTCATCGGCTTAGCAGAGCCTCGTCACCAGCGTGCACAGCGTGCGGCGCAGAAGGAACGATGAAGCACCTGTTGTGTGTGTGCTCAGCGCTATAAACACAATGAGCCGTCTTGATCGCCACGCTCCGTAACCAGGGTCTACACGCGGCTACACAGAGGAACCTCTTCTTCCCTGTCCAGTGCCACTCACAGGTCTTCAAGCTGTTTCTTCGCTTCCTTGGGGACACCCAGAAAAGGCGATAAAAGCCACCCGCTGCGCCTTTAGTCGTGGACGCCACTCTTGTCTTCTTCTCATTTCCCCTTGGCATTTTATGACCCTCTCCCTATTCCCCTACAGGTGATGGGCCTTGCTTCCAACTAGAGCTGCAGAAATAGCGGCTTTGCCTCGCCTCAAGCTCTCCTCCTCCTTGGCACGTGCATCCCACGACCACTGAAACGCGGGTTGTCTGTCAAAACTTCCCAATGTTTGAAATCTCCAAATGTAGACATAAAGCCTCCCTGTCGGCTTTACGTCTTGTCCTGCAGTGGTCTTTTGCTCAGATTTCAGGCACTTTAACGAATCCTTCATAAACAGCGCTATCTCGATGCACCTATTCTGCCCCGCGGGTACAACGCATTCATTTACTTCACATACGTTCAAACTTCGAAGCAAGTACGCGTAGCGTAGGGTTTAATACACTCGCCTTCGGAACGTGAAGGCCCGTGTTACACCCAAACACCGCATTGAAAACTTTCCTTAGCGGAGAGCACATAAGGAGAGTGTCTGCTCAAGGAACAAAAAATGAGCCCAGGAATCCTTACTCAGACTCGGGAAAATAGACCAGAAAAAAAGGAAATGTGTCGTCATTCCTTATATCCACGGCGTGGCCCATAACATGAAGAGGATAGCCGGCAGGTGTGAGGTCGATGTTGTTTTTTCTGCCCCTGAGAAGCTGGCTAGCCTGTGTAAGGCCGTCAACCCTGGAGCTAGGGAAACCCGCGCCTGTGCGACTAAGCATCGGAATAAGTTTGTTCCATGCGTTCAAGGCGTGGTGTATTCCTTACCACTGTCCTGTGGCAAACGCTACATAGGCCAAACTGGCCGGTGTCTTAATGAGCGTCTCAAGGAACACGCTTACAGCGTTTCTTCGACGGTCTCTGGCCACCTTGGCATTCATTGCCGAGATTGTGGGTGCGTCCCTGAGTTTAATCTTTGTGCGGTTGTAAAGCGCCATCGGGACCAGCTTACACGTGAAATACTGGAGGCCCTGGAAATAGCTAGGCTGGGTGACGCATGCGTGAGCAGGCCTTCAGTTGCCTTGTCAGAAAAGGAGGTTATCTTTCTATCAGAATCATTGCACGCGCAATGAGCATGCTTTTCGGTGATGATGGTGATAGTTCATTTATCTTCGATTTGTCATTTTTGTTTCTTCTTTTCGTTTTCAACTGCGCAGGTATATAATGCGTGGTTGACGAATAAACTTTTTGTTGTAAGTCAGCGCTGTTGTTTGTGTCCTTCTCTGCCTGGTCCTTCGTCTTTCGCGCTGTTTCCCTCCAATATGAGTTACTGAGACGTAGGGTGCGTACATCGTTTAGGAACCTCACGTATACGTGCCATTTCGCTCGGTGGGCTATTTCGTGTGAAGGTTTATATCCGCGAGTGGAGCTCTCTCGAAGGAATAGCTTACGGTAGCACGCTAGTTCATTCATTCGCTTGCCAGTTCTTTCGGCGATGTAGTTCGTATGTCAGGTACGTCCAAAAGGTGCGCTTGCGAAATATGGTTGGTGCGCCTAAACACTTAACGAAACAACCACAGATGTTCGAATGTATCAACTATAAATGATGTGCGCCTTCTGGCGCATTACTGAGTCGAAAGCCTTAGATACCTTGTCAAACGCTAAAATTCACCGTCGGCGACTGCGCCATCCCGCGTCTACAGCGTCAACGCGAGCTGTTGCTTCCACTGACAGTCATTGTGAATGCTCTCTGTACATATTGTATGCCCTACGAGGCACTTCACAGAGATGTCATGGGCCAACGTTACACTCGTTTAGATGATTTTAGCCCTCTATTGCATGGCGTCCCATATTTGGCACATACCGATTAACATTTTTTATAGCGGGCGCAAGAGGACCAGTGGAGAATGTGACACAGTTAGAATAATCCTTATAGTTACGTGCACTAAATATAAAAAAAGCGCTGTCATCCCTAGAGCAGTGTGAAATCTAGACATGAAATAGATTGCACGGCGCACGTGCAAGCTCGGATCATGAACGACAGTGACTGCTATATTTTTCTTGCAACCATTTTCTCGTTGCAGAAGCAAGAAAAAATTATTTTGGCATATCTCGTGGCTTTGAAAATTCATGCTCATTAAGGCTCTTCTCAATTCCGTTTTCCACTACGGTATATAGTCGGAAATCGGTATGTGCCATATTTGGCACAGTATGCATATGAGTGATGAAATGTGCAATATGATGCCATCTCTGTTTTGTTGCACAATGCAAATACAAACGAAGAGAAATCATCTGAGATCATGCAGCACAGCTTGTTTTTGCCAGATTTCAGTTGTGGCGGTAGGTTTTGAGATGCTTCACGAAAATATTGAGTGTCAGCACCAGTACCTGGCAATTTTTTGTTACATTATTGGCGTGGGTGCACGAAAAAATTATGTGAAGTCTAACCAGTGCACGGCGATATTTAGCTTTTACGATCTGTCGGCAAGTGACGCTCACAACCACAAGACAGCGGTTGGAAATTCGGGCAGGAAAGTACAGCAAGGCGGCACCATGCGAACAGCCAAACGTGTAAGCGGCCATCTTGCACGTAGATGTCGGCAGTCAGATGCACTAACCAAAATGTTAAATTATGCCTGAACACAGCAAGCAATTGCTTTGCTTTATTCCACAAATCAAGCTAAAAAGACCGCAATCAGTGAGATTTTGTTTTTCAGCCATGGCAGCAAGTTTGCTCGCCCACGTGCATAGTGTGCCATATTTGGCACAAACCTTTATTTTCATTAATACAGTCACAATAAATCTGAAAATTTTTGTACATGTTGTTCTTCATGTAGTTAATGATAAAAAATGATCAAATAATTTTTCTATTGATTTTCTCATAATTCATGCAATAGAGGGTTAAGATGACTTAGGCGGCTGGCGCGTATGCTCTCACCGCGCTGCCTGGCAAGCAAGCGCTGTCTCCGCGAAAAGGCGTCTGCTACTCAGGAGCAAGGCAGGTGGCACCACATTCGACAAGAGAGTGCGAAGGAGAGGAGACCGAGGAGAAACGAGAACTGAGGAGGAGAGTGTCGCTACTTTACGAAGTCTAAGGGGCTTCAGTGGCTCACTGGGGAAAGGCGCGGATCCGCGCTGAGTAGATTGTTGCTGCGGAGCCTCGCTTGTTTACCACGCTCGATATACATACGTACATAGATGTCAATAAATTAATTCACTGGGACTTTGCAGTAACGAAATTGATTTTCTTATAGGCAGCTTATTTCCCAACAACGTTTTTGTGATATAAACGCTCCTACAGCAGCAAACGTTGGTATGTAGAGCGGTCACATTTTCACGCGACGGCGTTAAAAAGCTCGTTTCAAGACCGAGAGACGAGCTAGTTGGTACATATACATCTTAAGAACCTTCGAGCGCGAACTGAAACAGGGACGAAAAGAGAGGAAACAACACAAGCGCTACTATCAACTGAAAAGTTTATTAGGTAGAAACAGACATAAATACCTCGACCACGTCGCCCGCTGCACATGCGCACCGTCCTAAGTGTAATACCAGGCACTATCACACCGTATCTACTATTAACCCCTTTCCTTTAGGAGCAACACTTCCTTGTTGGAAATCGCCAATGACGGGTGACTGATACAGGATGACCCCCCTAATGTGGATGTGAAATGCCTCTGCAACTTCCCGCGTGGTGCGATCACGGTGCTTAAACAGGGTGACCGTGTCAGAAAAGCTTGGTTCGCAGCCACACTGCGCACAATGCATTGCTGGCTGCGAACCAAGCTTTTCTTGGGGGGTGCGACAGGATGTTTCCCTTGTATTCTGCACGATATATTGCACAGATCCCTTCTTCTTGTAAATGCTTGGTGCACACATGGTCAGTAGGCTCCAAGACTGTCTGTTCTCGGCATCGCCCATCGCCACTTATCTAAGCGCTCCGGTTCACGCGGAGCCTTGAAAAGCGACACACGCTCCATACAAATGCTATGCCCCGACTTGCGATTCGGCAAAAAACACATTTTGCCCATTTCGAGGCGCAGCCAGCGACAAGGCTGCTAACGGGTACTCAGCGTCTGGCATACGTTCAGTGAATCACAAAACACGAATCAGCAAAACAAATGCACTCACAGGGCTCACAGGCACAGGTCAGCGCGTTTCTAAATCACAGAACAGCATACACACAAACCTTTGAGAAAGATCTTCCTTTGCGCGCGAATATCAGACTGCGCCCCGCGCGCGCCCCTGTGACCCCGTACTGTAACGCCATCTCTACTTGTGCGGCAAAAACTACTCGTCGGTCTAGGGCGGGGGTCTCAAACTCAACTCAGCCTGCGGGCCGCAGTCACGCAATTTACTCCCTCAAGGGCCGGGGCAGTGAAAGTGAAGAAGGTAGAAGCAGGAGGGGGGGGGGGGGGGATTTGTAAAGTTGCAAACGCTGCCATTTGAAAAAACAAAATTCTTATAAACAGGTAATAATTTCTGAAGGAGGTTCGGTGCCAAGATTCCAAAACCACGTCGATATCAATCTCGAAAACGACTCAAATCTGGACGCCAATTGTGAAATATAATTTTTATTTCACCGTTATGTTTCAAAGCAACATGAACACTTGGGATACCTCACGCAACAATGCTTTAAACCAGTCAGGTCTGTGTTCCTCAGGAACATACTTAATAGGAAAAATAAAATAAAATACGAGGGGCAATGACAGTCATGTGAGGGCCGCGGGCCGCAACCGAGAGCCTGGCGGGCCGCATGCGGCCCGCGGGCCGCGTGTTTGAGCCCCTGGTTAGGGTATCGGCGAACACAATCTTAGAGCGGAGTTCAATCCGGTGGTGTGTGGCCTGACCACCCTTACTGCACATGCGCCAACTCTCCCCCCCTCTCCTCGCGTGAGCGCGTGGAGGTGGGAGGAATTGGCGCGAGCGCTGCCTTCTTCGTTTCTCCTCTCCCGTTTCTCTCTCTCTGGCGCAGCTGTGCGCTCGTATGCGGCGTGCGGTCGTATATAATGCGACGCGCGCTCGTATATAATGCGGCGTGCGCGTCGTATATAATGCGACGCGTGCTCGCCCCGTTGCACTCTCCTTCGCAACGGCGCCATGGATGTCAACGTAGGCGCCACTTGTAGCGACATCGGTAACGTAAGCTGTGACGGCATCGCAAGCAGCGTAAGCAGCACCGCTGATACACAACTCCACACACAAATAAAAAACGACACACGAACACAAAGAGGGAAGAAATCACGAGACAAGCGCAGTCTCGTGATTTCTTCCCTTCGTGTTCGTGTGTCATTTTTGCGCAAAATGCCATTCACAATGCAATACTAACTCGTCCAACGCTCCGTTCTTACACAAATCAAACATACACGGAAACATACAAATGGAGACAACAAACGGAAAAACAAGTGAACAACAGCGCTGCTTCGCATCCCCACATGGTTCCCTTTAGTGGGAGATGGTGTAATTTTTCTTACACCGTGCCAGTGACCGATCAGGGTGGTTTCAGATCCTGTGGCGTGGTGCGCCGCACGCAACCTGGCGCCATCTCCCGAACCAAGCGGCAATCTGCGCCGCGAAAGCGATGTCTCCGTGGTCTGCTGCGACTGCTCGGAACCGATGGTGTTTATAAGATCGCAGGCGTGCCACTGGCGTCTCAAAGAATGGCCTGTATGGTGCCCTGTATCTTCCTTTAGCACGGTGCCATTAAAAATTGCTAATACATTTTCAGCGTACTAGTTCTCAGAGCTTCAGCAATAGTGGAGACAAACATGGGAAAGAAATCGGAAGCAGTATCATTTAGAAGAAAGGGAAAATAGACAACCACCTGTTTGTAGCATGAAGCCACAAAGAAATCCACGTGGATTTCTCAGAAAGAAAAGATTTTAGTTGCTGAAAATTTCGTCCTAGTCCGGGGTTCAAACCCGGGCCCAACGAGCCCAACCAAAGAGCTGGTTGTCTATTTTCATTTTCTGAACCCTTCCGCCACCTCGTGGGATTCCGCGCGCAGGACTCATTTGCAGTATGATTTATAATTTCTTTGTGCCGTAACTAGCATATTGAGGACAACGTTGCGTTGTTTTCCTTGTTTGCTTAGTTAGCCAAGAAGAAGCTCAGAACGATTCTCTTTGTTGTAGCTCGAAGGACGGGCGCGCACTAACTGCCACACTTGTTACTTCTTCGAGCGTGAGCAGCGCGCTGCTTTCGCAAACGCGGCGGCTGCAGCGAGCGAAGTGACCTTCGGGCTCTCTATAACTTCTCAAAGTTGCGCGGAAAGCACAACACGTATAAACCGCCCCCCATCAAGAGATACGCACGCGCACGAGCGACGCCGCCGTGTAGAGGCACGGCGGCGCTACCCCGCGCGCGCATTGCAACGTGCGGGGTGACGCCCTTTAAAGTGCTCCCTTCGAGCCACTAGCGCCATCTCGCTAGTTAAAACAAAAACACGTAGTGTCGCCGAGCTCTGAGTACCGCCATCGGTAAAGGGTGTATATAAATAGCTCGCCAGAAGTAGGCTGAAGAATGTATGGTATATAGACCAGAGCACGCCTATCTCGCACCCAGGCGCCTAGGCTCTGGCGGCATACTCTCGCGCCCAGACGCCACGTTGTTCGGAACTGCCAAGGCGTGTATCTACTGCGCCAGGTTAACACGGCAAGCGGCATCTCTGGGACTTCAAAATGCGAGAAAGCGCCTGTTGGCGCCGCTCCCGCTTACAAGAAGTCGTCTGGGCACCACTGCGCCGTCTTTGGATGCGAAAACAAAGAGGGCAAGAGGAAGATATTACTCAGCACTGTCTGTGAAGATCGCAACACGGCGCGGGAATCGTGCCGGTGCAGTGTTTTCAGATTGCACAGATTTCCATTCTCAACGAAAAACGCCGAGCTCCGCTGCCAGTGGATAATTACAATCAACAGGAAATACTGTATACGAGCCCACACTCTAAGGCAAAATTACCCGAAAGAGGAGTAATGGAGCCCAATAGGCGCGCGCGATGAACGGATAGACCGCTGAGGAGTAACCACAGAGGGATGCGTGCCGTGTGCAAACCAGTTAGTCTCCAAAGGCACCAAAGGGATGAACCGCGCGGGAGATACGTCACGTGTGCGAACCGTTGTCAAGGGAACTAACCGTCCTCCTCGCTCTTGGTCAGTCTTCTCACTTGTTTTCATGGAGGCGCGTTGGCGGTTGTGTCGCGCTCGGAGAGTTCGATGATTTAGGAACTACGCCGCGGTGCCTTGGATAAACACGTATGCCGCGTATGCGTGGATGAGCGTGCGGTGCCGCTTTTACGTTTCGCCGCAACCATGAAGTTTGGAGCTGGTCTCGACACGCCGAGACGCCACGTGTATTTCTCCGGCCACGCGGCGGCGTAGCAACGGCACTGCGTCGACACCGGCTTGGAATGGCGGCCGTGAAGACATAGGCCTATCGGATACATGAATTCAATCTGCCTCTGGGCAGAAGTTGGCGCTGGATTATTTCACAAGTAAGTGATCATACTTTATTTTTCCGTACCTGTCGTTTGCGCGAAGCGCATCGCGCTAGTTGGCAACGGGCTCGATCGTGTTGTATATATCGCGCGCACGAAATGCACCGCGAAGGTCGGCTTTGGCGTCCGCTCGCCTGTGCTTTGTGACTGCCTGAAAATTGGCCGCCATTGCCGTCGGCCGCCTGGACGCTCTCGCCGCGGTGATGAGCTGCGGGCTCGCGATATTGGGCAGAGGTCTCGCCGCTGCGGTGCGACTCGTCCAAAACGCATTGCGGTTGCCGTCAACGAGCTCGGTTGTATATGTCGCGCGATTGAAGTGCACCGGCAACTGGCGGGTGCTTTAGTTAGCCGACTTTAGCTGTGCTTCGGAACTCTGTGGACAGTTTTCGCCATTACCGTTGGCTTCCCCGCCACCGTCAATCGGTCGCAAGCAGCTCAGCGCCGTTCGTGGCGGCGGCCCCCGCGTTCGCTCGTTGTACTCTGCCGCTCGATCCAGGAACTTCGTGAAAATTTGTCGACATTACCGTCGGCTTCCGCGGCGCTTGCTCGAAAGCAGCTCAGTGCCGTTCGTGGCGGCGGTTCCGCGTTCGCTCGCTCCTCTGTTCGAGGTTCGCTGGCGCCAGAAGCTCCGCGTTCGGCATCGCGTTCGCTTGCTCGAGCTGTATACGACGCCGCTCGCAGAGAACTCGCCGACTCGTTGGCGGCTCGGCGGTCGCGGCGCCTAGGCATGATGGCTGCGGCTGCCGCACTTGAGCTGTTGCGCTATGTGACTCGAAATGCGTTTTTCGATTATGTATGACATCGCAGTGGAAATATTTGCATGCCATATTTTAGACGTGCGTATTTATTTCACCTTGCACGTATTTGCCATGTGCGTGTATCTTCCTCACTGTCACATGTGACTTAACTGTTTGCAATCTTTTTGTGCAGACGTTGTCCACTACGTGCAGAAGACTGCTTGCGCTTGTGCGTGCAATGCCAGTCATCTGTCGCTTCCGTTGGAGCAGCTTGACCAAGACGACTGTACGAGATATGACAACGCGGCTGGACCTGAATTTGACATCTGGCAGCGAATTCACTGAAAGAATGCAGATACTTAATATGTATATAGAAAAATAAAACATTTCATTGTCTCGCTTTTGTCTTTCGTTGTTGCATTGACTGCGAAAGCAGTGAAACAAGCATGACTAAATATTTTTTTCGCGTGTTCTTTTCTGCGCCATTTGTTGCTCACTGCGGAGAAAAACACGCGAGAAAAGTATTAAGCCTTGCAGAGAGTAACTGTGCAAAATCATCCCTGGGGATTAACGCATCATTTGAACTGAGGATAAAAAGTTCATTACGGTGGAGAATTTGCGTCGACCAACCGTTCGTCCGGTGAGGTGCAACCGTGGGGACTAACGGTTGACCGGTAAGGGGGGAAATGTGAGGACTAAATGTTAGTCCATTGAAGTGCAACTGTGGGGACTAACGGTTGCCCGCGAGGGTGTAAATGTGAAGACTAAATGTTAGTCCCTTGAGGGGACTAACTGTTAGACCCGTGCCGTTAGTCCTTAAAGGGACTAATGGTTGTGGCAGCCCCATTAGTCCCCAAGAGGACGAACGGCACACCCTTTTAACACCCTTTTGCCTTAGAGTGCAGTAAAATTGTACGAGTAAGTACACTTACTGCGTGTATTCAAGCGTGACGCCAGCTATTTCGCTTTAGAGCAGTAATTTGCGTCCAGTATGCCTGTAGTGTGCGGCACCAAATCATTGCCGTAATCTGTCGCAGGCCACATGCCAATAATAGGAGATATTACGACTCACACGTGCACGCACACTTCGCACGTTTAGTACAAATGCAATGGCGTGCTATCACGATGCAAAGAAACTTGAACAGCGGAAAGCGTGGCTTTCGACTCAGTCGAACTGCGACATGCCTTGACGGTCGCTAGGCGAATATGTGCTTTCAGAAGCGTCACCGTGCTCTGGCTGGCACTTTGGAACCGCGTGTGCGTTCCGAGTTCCAGGCTTGACTCGCAAATGATAAGCACATTCGGTGCATGGGCAGAAGGAGGTGCAGGATTCTAGCGCTACGGTGACGCCGGCTGAAAGCACAAGTTTTGCCTAGTGACAGTCAAGGCATGTCGCAGTTCGACTGAGTCGAAAGCCACTCTTTCCGCTGTTCGCGTTTCTTTCCATCGCGATAGTACGTACCTGAAGAAGTTGCTTCCGCTGTCTGCAGTGCACGTGCTGTAGACATGCCGGACTGACGAGGAAGGTCTTCTCGACGTTTCACAAGAAAACAGCACAAATTTCCAGGAGAGGAAACGCGCGAAACATGTTTACAGCTGGAGTCTGGTTAGAAGTTTCGCGTTTGATATGCGGAGCATCTGCTAGCCTGACAGTTCAATTGTCGCTTCGCCGCACCTTGCTACAGATGGCGCGGCGTGTTGCCTTAATATGGCGGCACACACTGAACTCGCTGTGTTCTGGTTATCCGTATAGCCCAGTCGTTTCGCGCCGCGTGCTGTGGAGCGACAGGTCCTAGGATCGACTCCCGGGGACGAAACTTTTTCCTTTGTCATTTTCTTTGTCATCTGCTAGTGTATATTTTACAACGTCATATCCGTGACAGAAATACATCAGTAGAGCTGGGGCGGACCCCGGAATAAAACACTTTTATGTTAAAAGAAATCACTGCCCGTGGTAACACAATTATTAGCGCGAAAGCACAAGGGCTACTGTGTGAAGTACGGCTTCAGCCGTGCAACATGCACGGTTTCGGCCTGAAGGTCTCCACGAGAAGACACTGTGCCGTCCGGAAACACCTCAGTACCTTGCACTGTCCGAAATAACGGCTCAAGAGTTTTTCAGAAAACCCGCGTCGTCGGACAGGAGTACACACCCACACTCGGTCGCCAGGAAGGTAGGCGACGTTTCGACGTCGGAGGTTATAACGTCGCGCATCTGCATGTTGTTGGTGCAGCCAGTTGCCGAGCTTCTTCGGCGTACTGAGTGTATTGCTGAGCGTCTGGAGCAAGTTCATAATTATTATCGCACGGAAGCATAGCGCCAAGCTTGGTTTGTACGTTGCTTCCGTAAACAAAGCGGTTTTGTGGTGCACGTCCACGTACGTTGACAGCATGTCAGCTATGGTCTTGTTAAGCTTCTCCGTCAGTTCATTGGTTTGTGGACAATAAGCTGTCGTTTTTCAATTACTTGTGCAGCTTAGTTCGAAGATGTCCTCCATCATATGTGCTGTAAATGCTGTCCCTCTTTTCGTGATCACGCATGACGGGGCGCCTTGCCGTAGGACGATGCAGTGCACGAAGAACTTCGCGATTCAGAAGTTGTGCCACGGGGTAACAATTTTGTCTCGGCATAACGAGTCAGGTAATCTATAGCAACTATAATCCATTTGTTCTCGGAGGACAACAAAGGGAAGGGTCCTAAAAGATCCATTCCCACGAAGTCAACTGGTGTCAACGGTGGCGCAATAGGTTGTAGTAGACCCGTAGGATTCAAAGGGTACATCATCTCGGGTGAGCCGCGTGAGCGATACGGCGATCTTCGGGAAGTTGGCAATGAATCGACGATATAAGCGCACAACCCGAGCAAACGTCGCACGGCGAACTTGTCTCATGGAACGGGGAAGGCGGCGACGGCAGCAGTTTTGTCTGAATCACGTCGAACTCCATCTGCACTCACGACGTGTCCCAGAAATTGCAGCTCTTCATAGCCGAAAATGCATTTCCGGGGTTTCAGCGTGAGTTCAGCTGAGCGAATGGCGTCCAGAACCATTCTTATAGGCGCTTAAGACGTTTTTCGGAACTCTCGGAGAAGATCACCACATCATCCCTAGTAGCACCAAATGTTGACACAACGTTTCCGTAACATTCAGAAAGTTGCTTCAACGTTGTGGCAACGTTTCGTGCTACTATGGATCAAGGTACACAAAGCAGCTTTGCCCCTTCAAGCCAGCGAGGACGGTATTCATCATCCGCTGGTATGGAGCTGGGGCAGAACAGAGGCCAAAAGGTAGAACTCGAAATTCATAAACTCCCTCTGGCGCTACAAAGGCTGTTGTGGGAACAGAAAACTCACAACAAACAAACAATTATTAAGCCGGGTGACTAAGCTGATGTCACGGCCATGAAGTCCGAGCTTGTCTGTCTCCGTCTTTTTCGCGGACGCAAGCACACTGTCTACTACATGGCTCCCCCCCCCCCCTAGCGACAAAGGCGTTGCCGTCGAGCGGTTTGTCTCCTTGAGATGGCGTTGCTAGCGTCCACATGAGCTGGCTTCAAGCGCTCTATAGAAATCGTCTCTTCGCGTCCGTTAACAAAGAGCGTAAAGTACTTAGGATCGCGCTTGAGTAATTTAAAAGAACTGTCGTAAGGCGCTTGTAATGGAGCATGAGTAGCATCGTGATGGATGAAGACGTGGCTGGTATGAAGTAATGATGGGCTCATCATATAAACGATCTTGCGATCGTGACGAAGGGGTGGTGGTACGACAGTAGCCATAGTAGTTCGCAGGTGGTCGGCGTAAGAGTATACTTTAGCAAATGTCGGTTCCGAGGCAAAGAATTCGCCGGGTACGCGAAGTGTCGTGCCGAAAACTAGCTCTGCGATGAGCTCTGTGTGTCTTCTTTCACCGCGGTGCGCAGACCTAGTAGAACCAAAGGCAGGAATTGTCCATGGAATTGTCGAGTCTTGCGCCCGCAGTGATGCGTTGAGTTGACGGTGGAGGCGTTCTACCATACCGTTCGAACTTTGGTGGTATGGTGTCGTTCGTATGTGCGTTACGCCTACAAGGCGAGAGAGAGCTTGAAACAGGGACGATTCAAATTGTCTCCCTCGATCTGCCGTTATGGTGTGTGGCACGCCGTAACGAGCGATCCAGGTGCGCACGAGAGCTTGTGCAACAGATTCTGCAGCGATGTTTCTTAGCGGTGTTGCTTCCAGCCAGCGGGTAAATCGGTCGATACAAGTGAATATGTATCGTTGGTTAGCGTACGGTGGTAGAGGACCCACAATGTCGACGTGAACACGGCCAAAACGGACGTCTGGTGGTGGAAAATGACCAGGCGCGCTAATGGTGTGTCTGTTGACCTTTGCGCGCTGGCATTGATACACGACCGCGCCCAGCGACGGACGTCCAGCCCTCATACGGGGCTAAAGTAAGCGAGAGGTGACGAGACGTTGTGTTGCTCGCACTCCTGGGTGCGATAAGGAGCGTAGGGCTTTGAAAACTTGCCGCCGGAATTGTTGTGGGACAGACGGTCGAGTTCGACCTGTAGACACGTCGCAAATGACGGTATAGTCGCAGCCAGGTAGTAAGACCTCTTCGAAGCGTAGGGAGTTGTTCGCAGTTCGGTGTGTCGGAAGTTCGGGGTCTGTACGCTGAGCAGTAGCTAGGCGAATGAAGTCGATGCCAGAATGATCTACTTGGCTTGCGTTTATGTGAATCCGGGACAAAGCGCCAGCAATAGGATTTTTGGCACCGCTAATATGTCGAATGTCAGTAGTGAACTCGGAAATATAGGCAAGCTGTCGAATTTCGCGTGGCGTGTGTGAGGAACTGTTGGAAGTAATAGCACATATCAGTGGCTTGTGTTTGGTGAGTATAAAGAACTGGCGACTTCCGAGGTTGTGACGGAACAGGCGGACTGCGAGGTAGATTGCCAGGAGTTCGCAGCCGAAAGTGCTGTAGCGGGTTTCTTGCAGTGCCAGCTTCCTTGAGAAGAAAGATTAGGGCTCCCAAGTATTGTCAACCAGCTATTGAAGGACAGCGCCAACATCTATGTCGGATGCGTCCAACATAACAGAAATCGGCGCATCTGGTTTCGGGTGTGCAAAAAGGGTGGAGGAAGCGAGAGCATTTTTGGCTGTGGTAAAAGCAATGTCGGCAGCACTCGTCCACATTATAAACGTGTTTGCTTGGGGTTTTCCAGACAGCAGACTGCAGCGGCTGCAAGATGGCTGCACAATGAGGAATAAAACGGCGGTAGTAATTGATGAGGCCCAGAAATTCCCGCAATTTCTTTGTGGTCGATCATCGCAGGTAACCTTTAATGACTTGAACGCGGTGTGAGACGTACGGGCTGAATGCCACGTTGATGAACTCGATGCCCGAGGAAATCGAGAGAATCGACGCCAAATTCGCTCTGAGGCTGTAATGACGGAGACGTTGAAAGACCTTACGTAGGTCCAATTCATGTTCCGCAGCAGATCGGCCGAAAACAAGAATGTCATTAAATAGACGAAACAACAGGTGAGACCACGTAGCACTTGGTCAATGAACCTCCGAAAAGTTTGAGCAGCATTTCGGAGACTGAAGGGCATGCGGACGAATTCGAACATGCCGAAAGATATGATTATTGCAGTTTTCGGAATGTCGGAAGGCTCCACAGGAATCTGGTGGTAAGCTTTTACTAGATCCACTTTTATGAATATGCAGCAACCATGAAAAGACGAGGTGAAGTGAATATGAGGAATAGGATACCTGTCGGGAATCATCACTTTGTTCAACACCCGGTAATCTCCGCATGGCCTCCAATCACCTGTCTTCTTTGCAACCATGTGTAAAGCGGTTAATTGGTGTATTCATGTGGGAGGTAGTGGCTAAGTACTGCACCAGGGTGGCCAATCCTGCTCTGGTGAGGGAGTGCATTGCTGGCTGTGGTCGCCAGTGAGGCTGCACCCCAGGCCTTTTTACACAATTCCATCATCACGCGGATTTTTAGATGTGAAGCATCTTATGGCGAAGCTTAATCCGGTGGTGGTGGTGGTGGTGGTGTGCCGCGTGCCCACCCTTACTGCGCATGCGCAAACAGTTAAAAAAAAATAAAAATAAAAAACCTCCTCTCCCCCCTCTCTCTCCTCTAGGCATCCCTCCCCGCGGCAACCACACCCACACTGCGCATGCGCCTCCCTTCCTCTCTCCCCTCTTACACTCCCCCCCCTCTCTCCATCCCTGCCCGCGGCGTCTAACTCCCCCCTGCGCATGCGCGTCCCCCCCTCTCTCTCCTCTCCTACGCTCCCCCCCTCTCTCCTCTACGCATCCCTGCCCACGGCGTTCACACTCCCACTGCGCATGCGTGTCACCCCCCTCTCTCCCCTCTCCTACGCTCCTCCCTCTCTCGCCTCGCGACGCCGACGCAGGCAGCGTCTGCTAGCGAGTTTCTTGGTTGAAAAAACCGACTGCTCGCGCTGCACAACCGTTCACTGGCCATCCCGTATATATAGCAATGGATCTTGACCTCCAAGGTGGTGCCGGTGGGAGATTTCTCCTGTGCGTTGTTGAACAATAAAAATTCGCAGCGTGCGCGTTAACTAAAAGCGGAGTGCGGGTCTCTGTGTCCAGTCGGAGTCTTCTGTCTCTCATTGCCCATTAGCAGCGATTGGCATGTTCTAGTAGGAAAAACTGCTCCATCACTGCCTGCCTTGCGCCTCCCCAGTTTTCTCTCCTGCGCAACGCTGCGATGAGCGCCAGCGTCAACGCCGCCGCCAGTGTAAGCGTTAGCGCCCGCTGCTTCACATCTACACATGGTTCCCTTTAGCGGGAGATGGTGTAATTTTTTTTAATCCGGTTGGGAATTGTCCGGCACCGGGATTCGAACCACGGACCTCTTGCATGCGAGGCTGATGCTCTAACCACTGCGCTATCGCTGCGCCACCTTTGCCCTGCAGTGGGCGTAGACAGGCTGATGATGATGATGATGTAAAGCGGATGCCCAAGGGCTAGCACAAGGACGAACGAAACCCAACTCGAGCATGTGATCGAATTCTTGTTTCGCAATTTTCAGCCGGTCAGGTGCTAAGCGACGAGGTCGGGCATATACTGGTGGTCCTTTCGTTACAATGTCGTGCTTGACATTGTGCAGTATCCGCCTCGTGCGCTGCTGCTTTGAGCTGTACAGGTGGCGCCACCAACGGCGAACGGTGGCGAAACGCGGCAACGCGCGGCCCATAGGCGCCTTGCGCAAAGCGCCCGCTACTAATTTCTTCTTTTTATTCAATTTACATTCTGGTTTGATATTTGCACTGCCGACGCTGCTCCACTAGACAGCCGTGACGTTTGTTACGTCGATTGTTCTATTTTATTTGTTTGAAAATGACAAACCCGTTTATTACTACTGCGCACGTGCGTGATGCAATACATGCGTTTCTAACGTGCATGCGTTGAAGTTTTTCGCGTGATCTGCTAACACAGACGAAATAAAAAACTGTTGCAACATAAAACAGACTTCTTGTTTTATTGAACACTCTAAACAGCACAACAACAATGTACATCGCGGTTGTATGCTTGCTTAGGAAACGCATAAAAGACACACGTTTTCATCTTTGTACAGCACTTAACTATACGGCCAAAAGAAAAAAAAACGGTTAGCTAACTGGACGTTGTAACAGGCGCCACACAGCTGCATAATAATGTGTGAAAGTACTATAGTAAATGACCCACAATCATTCGCACTGTTTTTTTATTACTATTATTTCACAGACCGTACAAAAAATTGAAGAACTTCGAACTGCATTACAACCACATATTTCTGAAAATCTGATCACTTTCACCGTCGAAGCCACGATCCTCTATCACATGTGCTGTAAATTACGCAGAAGATTACTCAGGTTTATATAGGAAATGCGCACGCGTGGCATTACTCAGATTTATATAAGAAATGTGTACGCGTGTAGCTAGATTCTCGTATGCTAGATTCTCTTTTGGTACGTGAAACTCCACATAAAATGCGATTCTAGAAGAAATGTTCGTGGACTAGCGAGCATAAAGAAGGGCGACTACTTACAGCCTCACTTACGTTTGTAAAAACTGTATTCCAACTGCAATTCAATATTAACCGACGCAACAGAACAACCCACTTGCTACCACACAGTGCTATGAAGCAGACGCGCGAAGCCAGGTGTGGTGTTTCAACCACGGTGGTGGTTTCAACTGTAGCACAATCGTGCGCGTACAGTAACGTCGTAAAGGTTGCCGTCATATCAGCGGTTCCCACGATGTAGCACCTGTTCCCCTTCTCGGGTCATCAAAGCGCTGCTACGCCGAAAACTACACTCATAATTGACTGTCAAAGAAAAACGCCGTCTTGTAGGAGGCCATCTTGTACAGCCAACGAACAAAAGTGCACGACTGAAGGATCTGAAGCATTTCCATTGATGCGATGGCAGCTGAGAGAAGTCAGGGCTGACCGTCCGACGTGTGGCAACCACCATTACACAATTTTAACTTCGCTACATCCAAGAAAGACACGACGGAAGCGACGAGCCCAAACGAGCCGACGAGCCCACCCGGTCATGTTCGGTGCGCTGGTGACCGCACCTCTGCACAGCGCGCGCTCCCACGGCAACCGAAAGAAATGAAAAAAAAGGGGGAGAGAGGAGTTGACTTGAAGGAAACGAAGGCGGTGGAAGCGAGGAGGTGTCTAGTCGTCGGTGTGAAATATTTTCGAGAGATGGCGCTCGTTTGTTTTTGCACAACGGATGCGCAAACTTTATTCAAAATGCATGGGATCCTATGGCGGTTTGCATGGGGGTGCGACCACGTTTGCCGAGCGGTGGCGCCACCATACCGGTGCACGAGGCGGATTGGGCGATCTGGTGATGGGGGTTGGAATAGCTCTGGAAATTCTTGTAGGAAGGTGGACCAAGGTGCCGATACCTGGCTGGGTGCTTGTACGAGACGCAAGGGCGGTGCAGTTGTGGTGATGCCTTGTACCGACAGGTTGGTCGTGGAGTCCAGAAGGCGGCATTGGCGTAGGTCGACAACCAGGTTGAACTTCCAAAAAAAACATCGGCACCGATGATCGGCCCGCGGACGTCAGTGACAGTGAATAGACATCGAAAGGGACGCCGCAGTCCGAGATGAAGAGTTACTGATTTCTGGCCATACGTTATAATATTGGAACCGTTGACTGCGGCGAGAAAGGACGTGTCATGGCGATGTCTTCTTCGGTCTTCAAAGTAGGGGAAGCACACAAATTTCCGCGCTGGTGTCTACAAGGTAGCGAACTTTCGTTACGTGGTCAGTGACAGAAAAGACGGCTTGATGTAGGGCCGGCAGCACTTGCCGTCATCAGTGACTGGCCCGACCGTTTCCCGAAAAGTTGCAAGGTGGACGGCACTGACGTGCTCGAGTGCCGTATCTGGCGTGGTACCAACAAATATAAGGAGATGAATAGCGGGAGTTGCTTTGGTTGGGCGTGCGACGACGTTGCTCGTCTCTACTCGCAGAGGAGCGCAAAGTAGCTAGCTGAGTAGTTAGTTCCTCCACTTGCGTAGCAAGCTGTGCGTTTGAGGCGCTGAGTTCATCAAAGCGCTGCTATAACTGCGACTGACTCGACACTGGTGCTTTACAACGGTCGATGGCAGATACGAAAGGATGGAAAGTATCCATGATCTGGTCTGCCGTCATTGCAAGTCTCCGATGGACGTTGCCTCAGGTGAGGCGCATAAAATCATCCGTACCTGATTTGGTACACACAGTAGGAAGAGCTCGCGGACCATTTTCGAGTCCGTTGAAGATGGATTGCGTCCGAGTAGCTGGTTCATGCGGCCAAGGAGCTCGGTAGGCTTTCTGCCACCAAGTTCCTCCAATGATAGGAGATGTTGAATGCGTCGAGACTCGGAGTCGGTCATGCGTCGTAGTAGCTCCCGTTTTAGGGTGTCGTAAGGGTCATCGGGTGGGGGAGCTAGCAAAACGTCGCGGATCAACACTGTGGTGGTCGGAGTGAGGAAACTCACGACATTGTCGTACTTGGCCGTCTGCGATGCGATGCGGTGACGGCGGAACTGCGCTTCGATGTGGATAAACCCGAGCTCACAATCTGCGGGCCAGAACTCAGGAAGCTTGAGTGTGGTGACAGAAGGTGTTGCATTTTTCTGGGATTCTTGGGAGCTCGATTCTATGGGGTTTAAGAGAATCTGCGGGACGAAGAGTTGCGATCCGGGAACCGTCCGAGGTCACCAACTTGTGGGAACAGAGGGCTCAAAACAAACCCGCTACTGTCCACTACACTGTCTTTTCTCGGTCTCGCTCATCAACCTCTATCTGTCGATAGCCACTCATCAGACCAGTGGAAGAAAAATACTTTGCTTGTCTTAATCTGCTGAGAGAGCCATCGACCTGGAGAAGCGGGTAAACGGCTTTTTTCGTGACACTGTTCAGCTTCCTATAATCAATGCAGAATCGTAGCGTTCCGTCTTTTTTCTTCACTAGAACGACTGGCGAGGACCATGGGCTGCTGGATGGTTCAATGACCCGATCGTTGAGCATCTCTTTTACTTGCGTCTGAATATCCTCGCGTTCTTTGGCAGAAACGCGGTAAAGCTGATGTCGTATTGGGCGTACGTCATCGTCAACGCGTACGTCATCGTCAACGAGGACGTTCGGCGGCAACGCGGACGAGGACAGGGGCACCCGTGTCGTCTTCCTTGTCTTCTTTTTATGTGCGTGTTTTTTAGCGGCAATTATGCATTCAGTCACAGTACTGCGATGGTGTTTGAAGGATGTCTGCGGAGTGGTTGCGCCGTAGCCGCACTCGAGGCCGCGTTGACGCTCCAGCAGACCAGGAGGGCGACCGCCTTCTCTGTGGACTCCGCACGCGGTGTGAGAAAGAGCGACCCAGCGGACCAAGCACCACCTGTTCTTCCCCTAGACACGGTTGCGACGGATGGCGACGAGTGGGCTAACGAGCCCCCCTTGCACAGCAAGAGCCCTGCCATGGACACCGGTACGAGTGCCAGGACGGACTGATAGAAGCCATCATGATCTGTGTTTTTTAAAGACGATTGTCTTTCTTGGAATACTTCAACGCAGAAATTTTGGTCTGTCTGTCTGTCTTTCTGTGTGTCTGTCTGTCACACGATTCAGCCACCTGGCCAAAGTTTAAGCATTTCCTGAACGCCCAGCCATCCTTAACTGGTGTCTGCGTTAATACTTTGAACATTGTCCATCAAAAAAGAATATTACGCATATCTGAGGCGCAACATCAATACGTAAGTGTTAAGTGGTGAGCTCCTTTGCTAGGAAAATACATAGATACGTAATTCTAAAGACCCTAGTGTTTTTTAGGCTGCGCTGAAAATGCGACGCTATGTACGAACTGCGACGCTATGCACGAGAAAGCCCTCTACCGACGATATGGTGCTGCCGCTGGCAGTGGCCCTCGGTTCTGCACAAGCTCCTGTTTCCCGACACCACTGCCAGATGGCGTCCATATTTCACGCAGCGCCTTCTCTATTTTATCAATGCCAGCCAGATGCGGCCGATTCAACATAGATGATGCGCTGTCTGAGGCAAGGGAAAATATGATAGTGCGGCCGGCAGAGGCATTTCTAGCGAAGCACGCAGATACGCGGCCAATTATTTTTTTTCTTGCGCCAGCCCTCAATTGAACATCGCTTCCTTTTCCCTCACGCGCGGTACACCACCACAAACACGTCATACTGACACCACGTCAAACACGTCTCCTGGGGCTGCCGAGCACGCTTTTTAAAGTTGTCCCTTACTCATCCCACCTCGTCAGCCGACCAGATGACTGTAACCCTAGAACACGCGCTCCTCAATTCACCGTGGGAGGCCGAAACGCCTGGAATACAAACCTTCTATTCGCCTACAAAAGGGCTGCAATTAACAGCGCTGCCTTGTGCGCGTGGCGGCTGTGCCAGAACGCAGATAAGAAACCCACTTACATTTTCCATGCCGGTTTGTAAACCGGCATGGAATTGAATTGCGAAGAAATCGACTAACGACCTTTCACAGCGGAGCTGTTAAAGGTCACAGCGGAGCTGTTAAAGGTGGGTGTTAAGTGTAATGCGTAGACAAGAAAAACCAGTCAGCGGGTATGCGCCACAGGAACTGCACAAGCCCCACAACAGAGTACAAGCATTTATGGGAACCATATCAATGGTGGAAAATGTAAGTGAGGGTGACGAGGAGGGAAAGATGATGAAGCATAGCATATAGCCAAGTATAGCAAGATGTTGGAAAGGGAAGTGGGGATTAAGAGGAGAGGAGAAGGCAAAGCGAAGTATACCCACGTATACTACTGCTATGGGGTGGGAAAGGGAGGTGACTGTGAGGATGAGTAATGTGAGGCTGAAGAGGATAGAAATAAAGTGACGACGGGGTGAATCATAAGTAAAGCCTTGTATAACATAAGAAAAGCCTTGTGTAGTATAACAAGGGGCCGGAAAGAGAAGTGACGGTGAGGAAGAGATAAAGTAGGAGCGGAGAAAGTAAAGCATAGCATATCATTGCGTAATATCAAACAGCAAGATGGGTATGGCAAACCATAGTGAAGATGAGTGACGTGAGCGTAAGGAAGAGAGAAAAGATTAGAGGAGAGGGTGAGGCATAGCTGAGCCTTGTATAGTACGAAACAAGAGAAACTGTCTGAAGGGGTCAGTTCTCCGTATTATACACAACTAATGGAATTGACAGATAATTAGGCCAAAAAAAACCATAAGGGATAATATTTTGTGGTTTCTTAACTGTATTGCAGCGATTCTCACTTAAAATAAAAGGAATCCGCCTTTTGCGGCACTGAACTCATCCTCCAATGGTGTTTCTCCGCCGCCTGCTGCTTCAAGTGCGAGAGCACCGACTTAGATAACTGCTGCAATAAGCGCCGCAGAAAGGCAATGATGTCGACGGGCAAATGTCGTGCATTGGTGGAGCGAGACAGAGGCCAACGGGAAGCAGTGCTGGGCAGTATCGAAGGTAAATCTATCTTAGATACTATATTAAATACTCGCTGGGTATCTTGTATCTGTACGTATTGCAATACGTCTCGCAAGACGAGCATCTGCATCTGTATTTCCGATACATGTGAGAATAGAGATTTTTAGAATAGCGCACGCAAAGACAGCGGGCTTTGCGAGCGCAGCGTTAGCGCAAGAGCGTCATGTCAGTTTTAGAATAGCATTCGTGCTCCGCAAACGCTAACGCAACGCAAAGAAGCTTTGCGGGCCACACGCCTATTTCGGATTTTTCTTTTTTTTTGTTTTTTTTGCGGGCGGAACGCAAACGCTAACCACGGTTAGCGTTACGACGCAAGCGCAGTTGGCAGCGACCGCAAACGCAAAGCTTTGCGTACGTTCTTCTAAACTCTACTCTATCGTGTATTTTAAGACACCAGATACTGCTTTACCAACCCCACTATACGAAAGAACAAACATTGGCTGAACTCCGCTTTGCAAGCTGATACTATTCACCTGAATACACCGAGATTCATTTGTCTTTCGGCCAGAGACTTCTATCCAGGGTAGGCGATGAGGTCTACACGTTCCATATAAGCGTCTTGAATTGGACGAGCAAAGTCACTTGCTGGCGCTCGCGCCATCTCGACAAAAACAAGCGCGGGAACGCCTGCGAGCATCCGACCTATCGTTTCCTCGATATATTCTGTGTTTTCAGTTGTGTCGGTGCCATAACACTTGCTCGTAACCACTGTACTGTGCTGCATACCCCAATGCACGCGGCATCTTTCGCGAAAATCCTGATGCCGTTATAAGCCCTTGTCGATTTTCCTTGAGCTTGGTGCTTCCACTACGAAGTCCGGGGAGTACACGAATGAGGTTGTTTGGCGTCTCACGGGTTTATTGTAGTGTCACGGGGTAGTGTTTTATGCACTGTGACCAGCAGGACGATCCCGGCAACAGTGACGCCTTGGAAGAACAACCTGACTTGCGGCGTAGCCGGCGGCAACTAGGCGTACCCCCTCAACTAGGCCGCCTTTACAGAAGTATGGCGAGTGCAGGAACGCACACTGAAGAGACATCGACTGCGCTTTCTGCATGGTGTTTCAACACCCCGCGAACTCCGAGGTCGTTTCATGGCGACGCTTACGAGGACGTCGACGACTGGCTCGACCACTACAACCGATGCGCCAGCGTCAACGAATGGCATGAGCACCGGAAGCTTCGGTATGCCTACTTTCACCTCGAGGACTCGGCACGCACTTGGTTTAAAAACCATGAAGCTACCTTGGGAACCTGGCCAGAGTTCTGCACCCAGCTGCTGAACACCTTCCGAAGCGCTGACCGAAAGGAACAAGCAGAACGTCTCATCAATTCACGGAATCAGCGGCCAAACGAGAGCGTTACCATGTTCGTTGAGGACATGTCCCGGCTGTTCCGGCGAGCTGACCCATCAATGCCGGAAGAGAAGAAGGTGCGCCTACTGATGCGGGGCGTCAAAGAGCAGTTGTTCGCCGGACTCGTGCGCAACCCTGCAAGCACCGTAGCGGAATTTCTCCACGAGGTCATGACGATGGAGCGCATGCTAAGACAACGATTTCCGCAGTATGAGCGCCCAGGCAGTCTTTCGTCAGTGTCATCGTCCCTGGCAACACCTGATGTCCCAACCATGAGGGAACTTGCGGAGCTCGTGCGCAATATTGTGCGCGAGGAGCTGCAAAAACTGCACGCAGTGTCTGCTCAACCACATGTCACTGCTCTGTCGGATGTCGTCCGTGAAGAGGTCCGGCACCTGGTCCAACCCTTGGTGGCTCCGCCCCCAGCCGAGGTCCCTCTTTTAACGTACGCCGAGGCGTTATGTACTCCAGCACCGGCAGTCGGCTATCCGTCCTGCCCATCCATCTCGCAGCGGACGCCATTCTACTCAGGCCCACTGCGTTACGGGAGTCAACGACTTAATACGCGGAAATCCAGTGTGTGGCGCGTTCCCGACAACCAGCCCCTTTGTTACCATTGTGGTGAACCAGGCCACGTCTACCGCGAGTGTACGTACCGACACATAGGCCTTCCAGGATTTTGTCCAGATGCTCGTCGACCCCGAGATGGTGAGCGGCCCCGTGCTATCGCCGAGTACTTGGCAAGCCAGCATCCCTCAACCTTTCAGCGACGCCAGTCCCGCTCGCCGTCTCCCAGGCGCTCCACGTCACCTGGCGAGCAGTCGTCTTTTGCCGACGTCGTTGCGGGGCGATCGTCTAGGTACCCAAGCCCACGCCGCGAAAACTAGGGGCAGTGACCTCCGGTGGTGAAGCCGCTCTTGACCTGACCATTAAAAGACCCTCCTCCGACCTGTCTGCCGACATCCGACGAGTCCCTTTCGCAGACGTATGCCATCGACAACAAACGTTATCTGCTGACCTCTCCATTCTCGTCGACAACCACCCGGTAACTGCTCTTGTAGACACGGGCGCCGATTATTCTGTTATCAGCGCTGATCTCATTGCTCAATTAAGAAAAGTAACGACACCTTGGGGACATGGACCTAGCCTCCGGACAGCAGGAGGTCACCTGTTAACACGGACAGGGAGATGCACCGCCCATGTCCAAATCCGTGAGTCAGCATACGTTGTTTCTTTTGTCGTGTTGCCTGAATACTCCCGAAAAGTTATCCTCGGAATGGATTTCCTCCGCGAGCACGGAGCGGTTAGTAACCTTCGAGACCTGTCGATAACGTTTTCTGACGACAATCCGCCTGCACAACAAGATACCAATACGCAGAAAACAGCACATCGAATTTGCTGACGACATCATCACACTTCCGCCGCGGACCAGTATGTTGGTAACTGTGGAGAGTGACTGCGACAGTAGTAGTACCGGTATCGCCAAAGCGAACCTGTCGGTGCTCTTGGCTAGGCAGATCTGCTTCGCCCGTGGTATCGTCCATCTGAAACGCAGGATGACTCAGTTCTTGATCACGAATTTCAGCGGCGAGTACCATCCTTTGGCAAAGCGCACAGCAATCGCTCACTTCGAAGCCATTGGTGACGAACCATTTTCTACGATTGTTCCGATTGCCGCAGCTGCCGAATGTGACACTGCAGTGGCTAGTACAGCCGATGTGAATCCGACGCTTTCATGTGCGCAGAAGCAGTCGATAAGCACTATTTTAAGCACGTTTAGCGACTGCTTTGCGTCATCTTCGAAAATCAAACAGACCCCAACCGTGAAGCACCGCATTATAACGGACCCTACCGAACGGCCCGTATACGACAGAACGCCTACCGAGTATCGCAAAAACAACAAAAGGCGATACGTTCTCAGGTGAAGCAGGTGCTTGACGATCACATAATCCAACCATGAAACAGTCCACGGGCGTCCCCCGTCGTACTTGTAAAGAAGAAAGACGGCACGCTTCGATTTTGCGTGGATTACCGCAAACTCAACAAAGTGCCGAAGAAAGACGTCTATCCTTTTCCACGCACAGACGACTCACTGGATCGACTTCGACATGCACGATATTTTTCATCAATGGATTTGCGAAGTGGCTACTGGCAGATCGAGATCGTTGAACGCGACCGTGAAAAAACAGCGTTCATAACTCCCGATGGCCTCTACGAAATTAAAGTGCTACCGTTCGGACAGTGCTCTGCTCCGGTGACATTCCAAAGGATGATGCATACCGTGCTGTCCGGTCTGAAATGGGAAACGTGCCTTGCGTATTTAGACAACGTCGTTGTTTTTTCGCCAACATTTACAGCGACTTCAGTCCGTCTTCGTCGCAATTCGCTCTGCAGGCCAGTCACTAAAACCGGAGAAATGCCATTTCGGCTACGATGAGCTGAAGTTTCTCGGCCACCTTGTCATTCACGAAGGCATTCGACCAGACCGAGACAAAACAATGACTGTTGCTGCATTTCCTCCATCTTCCAACAAATGTGATGTGCACCAGGGGCGTAGCCAGCAATTCCTTTCAGGGGGGGGGGGGGGGCACCTCCTTGATTTCAGGGAGGGCACCTCCTTGAAATGGCCATTTTTCGCTATGTATGCCATGGCGAAACAAAATTTCGGGGGGGGGGGGGGGGCACGTGCCCGGTTTGCCACCCCCTGGCTACGCCACTGATGTGCACCTATTTTTAGGCCTCTGCGCATACCACAGGCGCTTTGTGCAGAATTTCGCGAACATCGCCGAGCCCCTAACCCGCTTAACTAGAGAGGACATTCCTTTTGTCTGGGGTCCCGAGCAACGAGGCGCTTTTTCTGAGCTTCAGCAGCGCCTCCAGACTGATCCCTAACTCGGACACTTTGATGAAGATGCCGCCACTGGACTGCACACTGACGCAAGCAACATTGGTCTTGGTGTAGTGCTCGTCCATTGGCAAGACGGCGTCGAGCGTCCCATCGCCTACGCTAGTCGCATTCTGTCATCTCCGGATGCTAACTACTCGACCACGGAGAAGGAATGCCCTGCTGTTATCTGGGCCATATCAAAGTTCCGACCGTATCTATATGGTCGTCCGTTCAGAGTCGTTACCGACCATCATGCCCTCTGTTGGCTGGCCAACCTCAAGGACCCTACAGGGCGTCTCGCTGGATGGAGCGTGCGCCTCCAAGAGCTTGACGTAACAATTGTCTACAAGTCTGGCCGCAGGCACACAGATGCCGACAGCCTTTCGCCCACTCCACTTGCCACGACATCAAGCGATGACGATACCGACGGCCGTTTTCTTTGCGCTGTCAGTAAATCTGACTTGGTCCAACAGCAGAACGATTCCAAGCTTCGACAACTTATTGAATACCTTGAAGGCCACAGCTCGAGCCCTCCGCAGGCATTCGCGCGTTCTGTCTCCGTAACAACATCCTCTACAAAAAGAACTTCAAACCTTATGCGACAGGACACCTGCTCGTCGTCCCATCAGCGCTGCGTGCTGACATTTTATCTGCCTGCCACGATGAGCCTTCGTCCGGCCACTTGGGATTCGTGCGCACCCTTGCCCGGATTCGTCAACACTACTTCTGGACAAAGCTCAATCAGGATGTCAAGCACTATATAAAAATGTGTAACGATTGGCAGCGCCGTAAAGCACCGCCTATTTCCAGATGGTTTTCTGAAGCCTGTTGCTCCGCCATCACAACCGTTTGAACAAATCGGCATGAACTTGCTCGGGCTTTTCCCGAAATCCCGTGACGGCAACCGCTGCATCGTAATCGCTACTGACTATATGACGAGATACTGCGAAACAAAAGCCCTACAACGAGGCGCCGCCAGTGACGTTGCGTACTTCTTCATGAACAACATGTCCAAGTACACCGTTTCTTTTTTAAGAGCGTCCCCACGAGCCGTTTTACGCTATTTTCCGAACGCACTGAGTTTTCTATTCTGTGACTTCAGCATATAAGTTGACATAGCTGCTAAAGGTGCCGCCTGTATTGTATTTATGAGGGTGTTTCCTGTAACTAGAAACAAATATTTTTAAAAAGATTAACATTTTAACTGAATGAAACCATATGGTTTGACGTCATGTGGCACTCGTTAAGATAATTTTATAGTGCGCTTAAATGGCTAATTACCTAATATCAGTTACGCATAATTTTAAATAATATTAAATATTAGCTCGTCCTCGTGTGATGTTTCTTTTTCCGTGTTTAAATTCGCGCAGTTTTTTTTTTTCAGATGGATACGCACCAACGAACTCGCATCCATTTACTTCTAAGTTAAATATAACGTGTCGGTACGCTATATAGGGCATTCCAGAACAACCCTGTTACAAGTAAATGAGTGTGGGCCCAGGATCCGTAATAAAGGATCCGTAACAAATCACCTGTCGACAGTCAGGTGGTTTGTGCGCACAACACAGAATATATTATAGCAAACGATAACTGGATGCTTCACAAGCACACGGACAACACTAATAACCCTATTTTACACACCTACCCACTCGTAACTACGAAGTCAAAAGTCACACACGCCTATGCAACCGTAACTGTCCTACTCGCCGTCTGTCGTCGTCGTTGCGGTGGGGTTTCTTGTGGCCGCTCGACGAAGTAGTAGGCAGTCCAGCACGTCTCCAAATGACGTGGCCAGGCCGTGACGGGGTCGTCGGACAGCAGGCCGGCAGGACACCAGGCCACTGTAGTCAACGGCCAGTCGCTGGCTCGAGCTGCGGCTACCTTAGATCAGCTGATCCGCTGGCGGTTGCCCTTCGAAGCCATGGACACCCTTAGCCCCGAGGTCCTCAGGCCAAGAACATCGATAGCTGCCAGTCACCGGGAGCAGTGCGGGCATCGAGGTCGCCTGCTCCGCATATCTGCAGAACGCCCGGACGAGAGCAGCAGCTCCGAGCGGAACATCAGGTTCGCCAGGTCCGCATGGCTGCAGGAAGCCTGATTTGTGATCGCCGTGACCCGAACCGTCCATCAGCGAGCTGCCTTTGCAGCCCTGTCCCGCACCATCCGCTCGAGCCGCACACCACGCACGCTCTTCGTTTTTCTCTTCTTCCCGTCAGAGCTCTTCGCCGAACTGCCGTTCCATCTTCGCCTTCGTCGCGGCCACACAATCCACATCATCACAAACCCATTCGTTTTGTGTGTGTGTGTGTGTGTGTGTGTGTGTGTGTGTGTGTGCGTGCGCGTGCGTGCGTGTGAGCGTGTGTGTGCGTGCGTGCATGCGTGTGTGCGTGCATGCGTGTGTGCGTGTGTTTGTGTGTGCGCGTGTGTGTGTGAGCGTGTGTGTGTGTGTATGTGTTTGTGTGTGCGCGTGTGTGTGGGCATGCTTGTGTGTGTGTGTGTGTGTGCGTGCGTGTGTGTGCGTGTGTGTGTGTGTGTGTGTGTGTGTGTGTGTGTGTGTGTGTGTGTGTGTGTGTGTGTGTGTGTGTGTGTGTGTGTGTGTGTGTGTGTGTGTGTGTGTGTGTGCGCGCGCGATGTTATGTAGCTGATTGCGCTAGTTGGAACATACTCATGACGGTCAGCGCACATAGGAGACGAAATACAAGAAAGTACACCACTTTCTTGTATTCCGTGTCATATTCGTACCGTGTAAACGTGTCATCATTGAGATAATACTCATGTTTATTAATTGTTGCACTTCGTCACCGCATTGCCACCCTACCTCTGTTTTATAAATTCTATTACATCTCACGTAACAGCTCGCAAGGCATGTGGTGCGCATCATCTGTCTTGTTGTCTCTGTCTCATTCCCGTCTCCGTTGGTACGTACGAGGCCCAAGAAATCACCCATAGTCGTTTTCTGGGGAAGCACGCGGCTGTGGAGGTAGGTGGCTGGCCAACGCACTCCGTCGTCATTACGAATGCGTCACGTGTGCTACCGCGCTGAAGAGGGAAATGCGAGCTTCCCCCTTTCCCCCCCTTACTTGTCATCAAGTCGATTGCAGGGGCAGGCGGACACTGTCCCCAAAACAGGAAACAATAGTAATCGGAAATAGCCGCCCCGCCCCCGGCCAGTGCACACTGGAAGCACGAAGGGGTCGACAGCCGCGGAGAATCGAAATGCCTTGGCCATCCGTGGCCACGAGTTTTGGGCCATTGACTGCGATGACTATTAGAGACGCGTGACCCCCGGTTGGGCTTCCGCGCTTCAGGCGACGGCCAATCATTTTGTCTGCAAGGCAGTTGTCGTCTCCGTGATGTGGGTTCCTTTGATCTTGCTCAATGCTTTCGTTCGATGTTTTTCTTCGTACAGGGATAACTTCGCGTGCTGAAAGTACATGGGCGTAGCGCTCCGATAAAAATTAGAACACCACCCTTCTATTATTTATTGGTACTCGCAATAATACTACGTGGCTTTGCGTTGTAGTATTTGATTTCCTTCCCGTCTTTCGTGGATGCCCCCCAAAGAGATATGCACGCGCTAGAAAAATGTGGGCTATAAGAACAAAAAGCACGTCGTTGTCCAGCTTCACTGAACTCTGTCTTGTACGAACGTCGGTTTAACGAATATTTCACAATAAAGAATTTTTAGAAAATACCCGGTGGTATCTCTATGCACTCTAAGCAAAAATCTTCTACTTAGACGAACTTCTGAATAGTGAATATTTCACTTGAACGAACTTGATATGCAGACCCGGGCTGATTTTGTAGATTGATCCTATGAAGTTTTGCCCTGTGCAGCACTGGCGTAGCCGATGCGTACTGCCCGCAAATCGCCCATACATTGGTGGTGGTGCAACATCACTTGTGCATGCAGCGCCGCCGAGGCAAAGCGGTCATGCGGGAGTCGAAAATATAGGATTTGGAAATGGTTTCCAGTGTTCGTGCTAAAGCAAAAGAAGAAGAGTGCGACGAAGAAGTTGTATTGACTGAGGCAGGTTCAAATCTTGTGTCTCTATACTCGGCGACAACATTTTCTCACAGCATTGTGGAAGCTACAGAACCGCGAAGCGCATGCCTTCTTCCTCGCCAAAAAATGGTACTTAAGTTTGCTGATAATTACCTCATTGGCCTTGCTGATATAAATGCTGCTTTATTTATTACGAGGCTCAAACAGTCGCGGGAAGTCGTAGGTAAAATATAGTTATTGTTCACTTTGCAAGAATGCCTTTCTTTTGTTTCCATTTCTTAGACAGCACCACCTTTTCAGCACGCTGTTTTCCAAAGCAGACATGGCGCTAATGACGTAGAGGGTCATTGTGCGGCCTCATACGCGTTCTTTAGTTTTCGAAGAAAAATATACTCGTAATATGACACTAAAATGTACACTCAACAATCGAAATGTTCCTCTCATTCACATTTTTCGTGTATAGAATTTTCTAAACGCGTTAACGATGCGAGCGAGCAACACTGAAATCAGCCGCAAGCTGCCGTACCACTTGCGAAACAACACGAATGTGTGGAAGCCTCGCCTCCATAGCATTCGCTCCACTGTCAAGATAAGTTGTCGCCGACTATAGTCGGGGCTGTATGACGTAGCAGAAAGTAGCGAGACTTCGTGTCACAGCAACAAGCTGTGCCATAGGCAGTGCGCAGAAACGTAGAGTGTCTGAACAGCTTGGTCTATTCTTGAGCTTTAAGGGGGCCACTCCAAATGAAAATTACAGAATTCTTTTCAAAATAAATTGCATTTCACACGTTCGACTTGGTTTCTGCTATGTCCAATGTTGTGCCGTATTGCACTGAATATTCAGTTTAGTGAACTTTCAGTAAGGTGAACTATTCCCTTGATTCCCTCGAAGTTCAGTGAAATGAAAGTTCACTGTGTTTAGAAGCTCCGCTTGCCTTAAAGGTGTTGAAAAGTATTCCCATCATATACACTGTACATATATATTGAGACGACATCCGCCACGACAATAGCAGTCGAATTTTCAAACAGGAATGTAATGGTTCAATGCAGCCGCGCAAGACAAAAGCGGCGCAGATCGCGTGACAGCCGATGTTGATGACCATGATGGTTTATATGTACAGATGAAGACGATTAACTACATAGTCAGCGCTCACACTATTTTCGCACCTTTGCAAAAGCGATCAGCAAGTTAGAAAGCGTAGGAACGCGCAATATATGGTTTCAGGCGAGAGGCATGATACATCTCGGTGCTGCGGTCAGTAGCCGCGCTGACAGGAGCGAAGTGATAGTTCACGGCAGATGTCCTTTTCAGCACGGTGAATGGACCCACGGTGAATGGACCTAAATATCCGCGGTCAAGTGGTGTCTACGAATGCAATAGTCGGCGTGTTGGATACTAAACTTTTTATTTGGGCAAACCTGTGCCCAGAAAATTAAAACACAACGCGTAAGCGGTTCACACTGTAAACTTCCTACGCTGTTCCTACGCTGTTCCTACGCTGTTTGTTGCCAAAAAAGGGATACAGACCTCGTCAAGCCGTAATGTGGCTTTTTGTCTGTGTTCCTGTTATCTGTACCATGTATAGATGCGAAATAAAGTTCAAGTTCAAGTTCAAACTAATAGCGGCGTGAACAGTCGTCGGTCATTAAAGGGGTACTGACACAAAATTTCGCGGCCGAGATAGCCTGCTGGATCGATTCCCGTGTACATGCGTGTACCATCTGCAAAATATCGACAACGAATAAAGCTTGGAAGGTATTTTATATGAATTTTGAAGTTCGCGTGCGCGATCCAGCATTCTAGGCCGCACCTGGCGGCATTGACACCCTCGGAGGTGACCCGCGGTGATCCCCTTACTTCCCGGTACAACAGGTTATGATGACGTCGTAGCCGCCATTTCTGTTTTGGCGCGCTCGCCACTGCGCTGTTGGTGACTGCTCGGCGGCTGCTCGCGAGTGTGTGGCCGCGGCCAAGAGGAGGCGCTGCCGCGGCGCACGCGTTGAAAGTTTTGTGTTTGGCGACAGTACAGCTTTCCCGTTTCCTGCTCCCAAGGACTTCTTGATTTCCCTGTGCTGCCTGGGCTGCAGTGACAGGCCACAATGCCGAAATCCTTCTGCGCCGTTTCCTTCTGCACGTCGAAGTCGGGATCAGGCGTATCGCTGCATACGTTTCCCCGCGACGAACCTCGGCGGCAGAAGTGGATCGAGTTCGTGTGCGCTTGTGGACGTCAGGAGTATCAGGACTGGTCCCCCGTGCAGAACAGTCGCGTTTGCGGGCTCCATTTCGAGGCGCATTGCTTTACCACACAGGCGCCGGACTTGGCGTACATGGGTCTTCCGACTCCACCCTGTGCATCGCTCACGACTGGTGCTCTGGTGTTACCTAGCTTTCTTCGGCACCAACAACTTGAAGGGCATCACAATGTTATCAAGTGATTCAATCGAATGAACGTAGAAAAAGAGAACGTACTTTGGCTAAATGAATTGCCCTGCAGAACATTTGTGCACGAATGTGTCGGGTCTTACCATAGTACATTGCCGACGCGAGGTTCATCGTGGTCGTCGTCGCTGGTATCGTTGCCGCTTCCCGACGAAGCACTCCTCGCCAGCGGGTCAAACCTGAAGTGATTCGCCCCGTCGTAAATTCCTTCCATCCCCGTCGCAAGAAAATTGTCGCCATCAGACGACGATGAGCCCGACGACGACAGCGAGGACGATAACGGCGACGACATCACGCAGCATGGGTGACCAAGCGAATGCAAGCAGACGATGCAGACCGCGCGGAAGTGCGTCACTGTTCTGTGTGCTCCGTGACCGAGCATTTCACTCGCTAGGTGGCGATAGTTGCACCCGGCGGCTTGTCGTTTTTGGAGCTCTGTCAAACCGAAACTGAGGCTGTGTCGGTAATGAGGAGCTTGTAATTAATTATCTGTCGCGCGCTGCAGCAAACGATGTGCCGCGTTATGACTAACAGGCCCCCAGCAACACATTGCAGCAAAAAAACACGGGGCGAAAATTTTTGTGTCAGGACTCCTTTAAGTAATCTGATCTGCGGCAAGGTGCGCCGGCATTTAAACATGCAGCATCGAACATTGGAGCCTTATCGCTGGTGCTCGCGTAGGCTCCCGAATGCGCTCCACTATTCGCGTCCTACGCGTAATCTTAACAGAATGAACTCGTACAATTGCGAACATTCTGAAGCATGGCAGGGTGGTCTGCGCCCAGCTTTGCTAACAGTCTCTGTGAATGCATGAAAATAAAGAAATCTTTCACAGAACCCAGGTGTACGAACATGTGTCCACAGGCGCACTTGACAGCTGGGAGGAACAAAGACTCGACGTTTCGCATCAAAACCAACTTTCATCTTTTCCGAATGGCAGAGGGTGTTGGCGCAGCGGGCGACGCGAGCACCGAACTCTTCTCGGAGACACGCTGGTGGAACAGAGGGCGTACACAAAAAGGTGTTGTCCAGAACAAAAGACGGTGCACGGCCATACACGAGGAAAACCGGGCTCTAATTCGAGTCATCTACACCGGGTCGTGCGTTGTATGCTGGTATGGCAGGCAAACGTGACGAAAGGAAGGACAGTATCGTCCCCGTTCTTGTAATCTGGTTGAACATACATGGAGATCAAGAACAAATGTCCGTGAAAACGCTCTGTAAGAGCAATTTTTTTGTAGATGATACGCTGATGTGGCCTCATGGCTGGTGTTAGATGCCTGGAGGACTTCAGCAAGCACATGTGAAAGAAATGACTTGCCATGGAGGAGAACACGAGGGGTGCCTTGGCGCAAAGTAATGGTGGGCAGGACAAAATGGGTGACTTCTGATCTAGCAGGAGAGGGAAGAGGTGGCATGCATGGCATTGCCCGTATGTTTAAAACGCGCGCCTTTTTCTATAATTTCTCCTCCTTGAGATATGCTGCCACGCTCTTCGTGAATACGTGCAAGTTTTTTCATATGCCAATATCTCTCCGTTTTCCCTTTTTTCTTTTTTGTTTCCAAAGCAGCGCGGCGGCTTTCGCTTGCGCACACGAACGCGCGCACGCGGTGCGGCTGGTTTTGTCCAGTTTCGTCCTTCGGGTGGTTATCGCTTCTCGCGCCCGCAAAGCTGATGGCTATCTGGGTTCTAATCTTTTTAAGGGTGACAGCTTGGTACTCTCTCATTTATTGATCCCCGGGGTGCGATTGCATTTTTTCCTGTGTGGCGCTAAATTGAACAAATGGTGCCACCGTGGTTGCGTGTCTTCTTTTGGGTACTCGGAAAAACTAACTCCGTCTCGTTGGCGATAAGACAAAGGATTATTATAGCTTTTGCACTAGTTTTGCTTTCCGGACGGGCGCACAACCATAGTTTTCTTTCTTCCGTGCGCTCACTCACGCAGTTCGCTGACGCTACGGAAGCGCGCGCCGCACACTTCACAAAGGAGTTGCCTCCCACCGATGCTAAGGCAAGCATGACCAAGAGAAGATGCTACATCCGTGCCAACACCACTCAGCGATAGAAACTTCACAAAGAAACGCGGTACGTGTGTGTTGAGTGCAACAAATCACTCTGTGCGAAGCCATGCTTCAAAGACAATCACAGGCTGAAAAGTTTTTAGTGTTAGAGCACGAATATTATTTACCGGGAAAGTACTCTGGTGCGCTTATTTTTGTATGTGTGTGAGCTATGTTTAATAAAACGCATAATGTTTATTTATAAAAATTGTGTAAGTGTTCTTTTAGGATTTTGCTTGATGTTACTATGAATAATCTGTGTATGTAACAACAAAAAAGATTTTTTCGGTCACTATACCGGCACGCAAAAATATTTAAACATTTTTTTCTAAAATGGAATCGCCTGAAGAATTCCTTTCAGCAAAAAAAAAAAAAAGACACGTATTTGGACTGCCTTACGCAAAAAAGTTCGATCCTCAGAGGGCTAGGAAGCGCGAAAGAAACACAGGGACGAAGAAGAGACACACTAGGGCAGGTGCTTTCTAACAACTAGTTTAATTAACGGAAAACCCAGACTTCTTATCCGAAAAGCATTGCGCAAGGTACTTCAACATCAGCGCACATAGTGAAACACGTGAAATGGCTAAACAGTCAAAAAAAAGCAGATAATAATGATGTCTCTTTGTCTGATAAGAAAATGGAAGGATAACTTACAGATAATTACTCAACTGCAGCAGTATTATCATCCTGATGTCGGCTCGAGTTTATTATACTCTCGTCTATTCGCACATATTTCAACGGACCAACGTTGATACGCCGGCTTAATATTTATTGATCAGAAGCGTGAGACACGGGTGGATTAGGCGCCTTGACCTCCCCTAGAAGCCTTTTTCGTTGATTCGTTTATTCGCTTATTCATACCTCAAGGGTCCAAGAAGGACTTTACATGAAGGGTGAGCCGAAAAAAATAAGATAAAATAAATAAGAAATATAAAAATTAAGCGGCACAACAACAACAATAAAGAAAAACAGCAGTAGTACACACTTAAAATGACGATTAATGACTCTTTAAAGCAGACTTTAAATTGAACAAAATTAGATGACGTGGCGATGTGGGCGGGAAGGTCGTTCCAGTCTTGCGCTGTCTGATGAAAAAACGATTTCTGACAGGTCTTAGTACGGGTGCGTACTGGATAGACGGCGTTCGGATGAATATGGCGTGATGTCCCATCAGCAGGTCTGATGAATGCAATGTCTAGTGGTAAGGAATGAAAGAAGTTGTAATACAGGCACAGACGGGAAATTTTACGGCGAGAGGCAAGATGAAGAAGGTCAAGCTGAGATTTAATTGCTTGACACACTTATGTTAGTCCAGTAATTCGAGATGATGAATCTGGCAGCACGGTTCTTGATGGATTCAAGCATATTATTAAGGTTAGCTTGATAAGGATAAAAAATTGCGTTAGCATACTCAAGTGTAGGTCTTACAAGCGTTTTATAAGCGATTACTTTAGTAGAGGTAGGTGCCGAGGCAAGGTTGCGACGAAGATAGCCAAGGACTCGATTTGCAGAATTAGTAATGTTTGTAATGTGTAGCGACCATGTTAAATTACAGGAAATTTCAACATCTAAATATTTAATGGTGTTAGCAGGTGCTACGGGGTAATTGTATACAGTGTAAGTGTTAGCGATGTAGTCTTTACGTTGATGAAAAGTCACTACAAAAGTCTTGTTAATATTTAGGGACATGAACCAGTTTTCACACCACTCCTGTATAGTGTTAATATCTCTGCAAAACGGAAGAATGTAAAGAGTTAGATACAAGGTGATATAGCACGCAGTCATCAGCGAACAGTCTAATATTAGAGTTGATGTTACGTGGTAGATCGTCAATATAAATTGAAAAAAAGCAGGGGGGCCTAGTACAGTGCCTTGTGGAACGGCGGAGTGGACACGAGAGAGGGGGAGACTTGCAGGAGTTAGCAATGACAAACTGCCGGCGATGAGTTAAGAATTCGCGAATCCAGTGGAGCACATATGGGTCGAAGTTAAGGCATGAAAGTTTCAGCAGCAAGTGACGATGTGAAACTTTATCGAATGCTTTTTCGGATTGCTTTAAATTTATACGATTACAGACTGCTACGGCACTATAAGATAGAACAAGAAAGACGTTTGTCTACATTATCAGGATTAGCCGGCATGCAAACTTATAAGTCACATTACCAACGTCGTAATCAGCGACATTGGGTACTTCCTCACACAAGAACAAATTATGGACTGCAAAGAGTATCTTATCAGTTACCGTCGCAATTAAACAAACTCCATTTTGCAGGCATTGAGATTACAGACATTACACTTGCACAGCTCCGCGAATTTCTAATTAAATCTTCAAACAGTTAAAGTATATCATTTGCCTTACCCCTATTTAGATCAACTAATCTGTGGCCCTGTTCTGTTTCTCTCTCTTCGCTGTTAATGCTTTGTCTTTGCTATACTTGTACACATGCTTGTCCATGCCTATTGCTATAATAAGAGTGTATATAACCTGTACTGCCTCCATTTCAGATCACTCAAGTTTATGTATATCACTATATTTTGTATAACTAGGGCCAGTTATTGCTACATTCTTTGTGTTCTGTCGCCACCACTACCCCTGCCTGATGTAACAGGGGGGGGGGGAGGGGGGGGACTGAGTCAAGCGGCTTGCCGCTTTTTTTCTCATCACCCCCTCCATCAACACTGTATTGGTGGGAATAAAATTATTATTATTATTATTATTATTATTATTATTATTATTATTATTATTATTATTATTATTATTATTATTATTAAAAAGAACACGTTCCACCGTGCGGCCGCTGCCTTCTTTGGTGAGCTATTCTTTTTCTGTTTTTGAAGAACAAGTGCTGGTTTGAGACTTTCTACTGCTGGCCAGATAGGACAGACACCCTGAAGGATACGTATGCGTTGAACATCTCGCGCATTATTGTGTGGTTTCGCTGTGCTCTCCGGGGCGTCTATACCAACTACGACAGGAGGCAGCAGAGAACCGGCAGCGCGTTCTAAGGCACGTGAGTGTCATAGAACCGAGCCAGCATTCGGGAATGTCACAGCATGCGAGCCACGTTATCAAACCGGCGACGCTAGTACTAAACGCTGCAGTTCATACCAGCGTACCTTCAGAGACCATGGCTGAGACAGGCGAAAGCGAAGCCAACAAACCTCGCTTCGACGATGATAGGACATCGACCTATGACTTAAATGAAGAAGAAATTGACTGTGATGACACGCCGTACACCTTCGTGAGCTATAAGAAGAAACGACCGGAGGGAATTCCAGTCGTATTTCGACCGTCAGAGGAAGGCAGCAGCTTCTGGCATGTGAATCCAAACCGTGCTGCGTCAGAAATTGTCTCAGCGGCAAAGGAAAAAGTCCAGTCATTCCGCATAAACAGAGATGGGAGCTTTTCTGTCAACGTTTCTTCTGTGACATCTGCAAAGCATCTCCTATCGATGAGTGAAGTGGCTGGATTGGGAGTCAAAACTTATATTCCAGCATCTTATACGAGAAACGTCGGCAAGATACGCCATGTTCCACTTCAATACACCGAGGAGCAACTGGTTGATTTCCTGAAGGATTTTGGTATGACATCTGCTCGCCGTCAAGCACGCTTCAAACGACAAGAAGATGGTGCGATAGAATATCACCCTCCGAGAGCTGTTATACTGACATTCAGAGAAGACAGGCCAATGCCGGAAAGGGTGCAGTTGGGTTTCACGAGTCATCCTGCTGAAGAATACCTTGGTCCTGCCCGGAGGTGTTACAACAGCCAGAGATTTGGCCATTTAGTGAAGAACTGTCACAGTCCACGTCGCTGCAAGATATGCTCAGAGAACCACGACAACTCAGAGTGCAAGTCCGTGCTGCAGCCAAAGTGCGCCAACTGTGGAGGTAAATCATACAGCTTCCTACTCTGGGTGCCCTCAGAACAGAGCTGCCTCAAAATTACGCAGGCACCAGTGGATATACGGAAGGTCGCCTCCACATAATGCGCCCCCACCTAACCTTGACACTGTAAGACATGCGGCTTCAATTTCCTACAAAGAGCAGGACCAAGCGGATAAATTGAGTTATTCTGCAGTTCTCAAGAAAACGAGCCGACAACCTCCGCTCAGCGAGCGACACGATCTGCCCTCAGAGAATAATGCTCATCTCTCCCAGACACCACGGCAGACACCTGATCAAACACCATCTCAGCGATGACCTCAGCGTTCACTCCTGCCACAGAAACCATCTCAGCGGTCATCTGATGCTTCTCCTCGACGGCCTGCTCCGACCAAGGACGGAGCGTCAGCGCCGGTTAGTGATTACCCGTCTGTACCTTTGGCAAATGTGATCCTACCGATGCTATTCACAGCTCTTCGTGCAATTCTCAGCGCCCTTCCACAAGCAAACAACTCACCGGAGGTAAAAGCATTACTGTCAATGGAGCCGCTAGTGCTCCCACAACCTAAGTGAGCTTCACGGCAGGCTTACTATGAATAGTCGCTACAACAATGTCTCCATATTTCAGTGGAATGCTAACAGCCTTCGTAATAAGTCAGCTGATTTTCGTAAACTACTCGCTCAACATAACTTTCCTGTATTATGCATACAGGAGGCAGGTGTGGGAGATGCTACGTGATATATAAATCATCGCGCAGAGCTGGAAAAAGCAGAGCGATGCTATGCGTTAGAAAATATCTGCCGTCCTATTTAATACATTTAAGTGACTCAGATATACCGGAGTTTGTGGCATGTAAAATATCCTTTAGGAATAGAAGTGTCACTGTGATAAGCCTTTATCTACAAGCTTCTAGAAAAATATCTTTAGACAGCCTGGTGAATGTGTTTGATATCGCGGACTCGTGTGTGCTGGTATGTGGGGACTTCAACGCTCATAATGCAATTTGGGGCAGTGAACATACTGATTCTCTCGGAAATGTTCTCGAGCGTGCAATTTGACAGTGCTAAATGATAGCTCTCCAACGTTTCTGACAGGGTATCGTTACTCCAGTTGCATAGATGTCCCGCTATGCTCACATGACCTTCTTGAGGGTGCTGAATGGTCAACGGACTTAGAAACGCATGGCAGTGATCACTTCCCAATTCTGGTAAAACATCGGCTTATGCAAAATACAAGGACTCAGCGGTACTCAAAATATACTAACTGTCAGTATTTTCGTCATCGCATAACGGGTGCATTAGGCGAAAAACGAAACTTTGAAACTTTTACAACTATATTGGGCGACTTTTATAAAATTAGCCCCAAACAGGTCATTGTACCAAATGAGTATGCTGCAGTTGACGGGGAATAAGAACGCTTAAGAGCAATCAGAAGACGAGCAGAACGGGCTTACCGTCGCAGCGGGAAACTCGAGGACTACAAGACGGCACAGAAAAATCACTCAACATCACACCGTCGCTTACAGAAATTAGGTAGCAGACGATCGCGAGAATTTTGCTCGTCGTTGAGTCCTTTCACTCCTGTTCCTAAAATATGAGCGGTTGTCCGATCCTTCAGCAGTCCCGTTACCCAGAGCAATCCTTTCCGAGCCCTTGCCATAGCCCTTAGCACTCCGCAAGGAGATGTTGGTGACGAATTCTGTCGGCTAATAATCCAGACCGGGAATCCCAATTACATGCCCACAGTTTACAAGTTCCATAGCACTTGCCAATCAAAAGGTGCGTGCGTGTTTTATGTCGCAACACCCTCGACTTGATTGTGAGTTTAGCTTAGACAAACTGAAGTATGCACTTGAGTTATGTCGTACAAAGACAGCTGCGGGACCAGATGACGTTACGTATATGATGCTGAAGAATCTTGGACCAGCAGGTAGAATGACACTGCTAGAGCTAATTGTGATAGCTGGATATCAGACGCTCTTCCTGATTCATGGAAATTAGGTCATGTAGTTCCAGTCCTAAAACCAGGAAAGACCCCTCTATGTCTAAAATCATTCCGCCCGGTCTGTCTCACAAGCTGTCTTTGAAAGTTGGTGGAGATAATGGTAAACACGAGCGACAGGCAGCCGACCCAGAATTCAGGGGCCTTGTGGAATACCTCGAGGGCAAGGCCGCCACTGTTCCGAAGCTTCTTCAAGCGAGGACTGGCGTCGCTCTTCCTCCGAAATGGCGTTCTCCTAAAGAACTTCTCGCCCCTCCGAGTCAAACACGACCTCGTGGTTCCTTCAGCAGTGAGACCAAAAGTCCTCCAGGCCCTACATGCCGATCCGACGGCTAGACACCTGGGTGCTTCCCGCACGCTCGCAAGAAAACAGGAAAACTACTACTGGCCGCGCCTTGCCGCCGACGTCCCTCGTTACGTCAAGACATGCCGAGACTGTCGGCGGCGTCTAGCAGGCTTTCTTCGGCCCAACGAACCCCCCTCGCTGACCGTTCCAGCAAATCGGGATGAACCTGCCGGGGCTGTTCCCAACGTCGACTTGCAGAAACAAATGGATCGTCGTACCTACCGACTACGTGACCACTACGCCTTAACAAAGGCCCTGCACAAACACAGTTCCGCCAAGGTAGCCAAGTTCTTCGTTGGGAACATCGCCCTTCGTCATGGCGCACCAGAGGTTCTCATCACCGACAGAGGTACGGCCTTCACTGCTGATTTAACTCAGACGATCTTGGGATATAGCCACACGCACCACCGCCTACCACCCACAGACCAATGGTCTCACCGAGCGTCTGAATAAGACCATCACCGACATGCTGGCCATGTACGTCGACTTCGAACACAAGACGTGGGATGACATCCTTCCGTACGTGACCTTCGCATACGATACGACTGTACAAGAAACCACGCAGACGTCGCCATACTAGTTGGTCTACGGAAGGAAACCGGCAACGACGCTCGACGCTATGCAGCCCAACGTCACCGACGAAGAAAACCTCGACGTGACTGTCTACCTTCAGCGCGCCGAAGAAGCCCGATAACTCGCCTGCCTACACATCAAGAATCAGCAGACGACGGACAGCCGCCGTTACAATCTTCGACGACGCTTCGTGGAATACCAGCCCGGCGAACTTATACATTTGTTGAGCGTTATATCTTCTGTTTTCCCTAAGCGATATTACGTCATCATCATTTCCCCTTTCTTCATGTTATTTGTTATGTCACAACCGCCTTTTTGTTTGCTCGTTTTTTTTTGTTTTCTTTCGTTTTTCATTGCTTTTTCAGATGCACAAAGCTCAGCGAGATTGGTGCTGTCGTAGACCAGCAGATGACGATGAAGAAGAATTGATCGTGGGTTGCTGCCTCCGCAGCTAGCGCCAAGAAGTGCGTGCACCACTATCACCATCATTGTACTGTTTGGTGTTCGATTGTCGCCATTAAAGACATTTTGTTGGTTGTATCACGGCTCCGTCTTTCTGGCGGCGCTATACATATCGAAGGCCGGCGTTCCGCAACTGGTGCCACGTGATTCCGATCTGCGTTTGGCCGCTATCTTGGGCTACACTTTTCTTCAGCAACGATAGTAATTTTGTCGGCACATGCGAGATTGAAAAGATGGGTCACGTGTACAAGTTCCTGCATGAAATATCTGTTCCTTGCTTTCCAGAATAATAAAACGTTGGAAGTGTGCGCTGGTGGTGTTCTGAATGTTTTCTTACTTGCGTCCTCGTCTCCTCGCGCAGTTTAAGAAAGTTTGTCGCAATGAACCAACTAGCCTGCCAGAACGTATTACTGAAGAATCAGGAGCGGCTACTTTCCGCTTCTCCAGCCACCCTCCTCCTCTCCCTTCCCATTCGGCTGCCGACTTAAACAAAACCTTGGCGCCCGAACTCGAGGCCCCCGCGACACCTACATCAGTGCGAGACCGAGGCGGCACCATCATCTTCCGACCGGTGGGCAAGCAATCAAACCTTCTCGCCGTGTCGCGCGATGCCATCGCGGCATTTAATGTCCGGATTTACGCGTCAACTACCGACGCAACCTTGAGGCCGTGGACGTTCTACGATCCGCAGACCCTTCCACACTCCTTCAAGTTGGAAGGATTTGTGACGTCCTGGTCAAGTCGAAGCTCCTCCTGGATAACATCTGCGTGGGCACTGTTTGCGGTGTCGACTCGGACATTGACGCCGCTCACATGAAGGTCAACCTCGTTTCAGCCGTCCCGGTTGTGTCGTGCGTGCGCCGAGGCAAGTGCCTCACCATTACATTCGAGGGCACCGCCATCCCACCGGAGGTGACCGTCTTCAAGCTCCGGGGACCGGTCCGTCTCCTTCTCCCGCGACCCCTTCAGTGTGCCCGCTGCGGCCGCTTCGGGCACGCCACTGCGACCTGCTCGCGCGACGAGCGCTGCCTCCGCTGCGGCGGCAGCCACCCCAGGGGACCCTGCCCAGAACAGTTCCCGCGCTGCATTAATTGCAGCGGCAACCACGCAGCGAACGAGCCGCGCTGCCCTTCCTGGCAGGTCCAACGGAAGGCCGCCGTCATCATCGCCTCTTCGGATGGCCCCATGACGCGCCGCCAAGCGCTGGAACAAGCCAGGACCGCTGTCAGCAACATCCAGCGAGGCAACGCGGCCCCTTCTGCTCCGTGGCTCAAACGGGCCGCTCCTTCTGCGACGATCTTACCGGTCGACGTGAGGACACCGCACCCTCTGTGCCTCGTTGCCAGCCGACGACCCGAGGGACGCTGTGTTAGCCGCACTTGCTGCGGCGCTTCGTGCAGTGTTGGCGCTTATTCCAACGGACTGTCCGGCTCGAGGAATGTGTGCCGCGGCTCTAGCCCCTCACGACGCCGCCGCCGCCACTCTGGATTAACCCTCTGGATACGGCGCCCACTACGAGGTCAACCGGACTTACCACGTGAGTGAGGAAGACCCCTATTTCTTCTTCTTCTTGCCCGTGTTCGCACATCCCGCAAGCACACCGTGCGCTACACTTTTATCCTCCGACCTTCTCGGCGGCTTTTTTCTGACGGCTGCACTTCGCGCGAGAGCCCGCGCTTTCGGGCGCGTTACGGAGTCGATCCCGTTTTTTTTTATACCAATTTTTTTAATATTTTTTCTCTCCTATCCGTGTACCTCTTCGCTATCTTTCATTCCCCAGACTCCATCCCTGTGCCAACCTGTTGAGGTGTCCTCGTGAATAGAGACAGTTACGGGACGGTACTTTTATCTTCTTTTCCTTTTTTTCATAACCACTTTAGGCCAAGAATGACATCCGTCAATTTAACAGCGAACGCAGCGCAGTGACAGAGCACTGCGAGCAGTTTGACCAACCAATGCCTCCTAGACTAGATGCCCGCCGCGTCGCTCGCTTTCCCATTGCGACGGCGGTTCCTTCAGTTCTACACAAATCTGTGAGGCGGCGCTCGTTGCCTTACCGACTTCCGGCGGCAGCGGAAATGCGGGGCGTCTGCTGGTGAGTCTTTCTGGGGCCCCTTTTTCTGTCGGCCTTTCATTAGTTTCCTGGTAGCTACTGCTCCCCGCGTATGGTTACGATGATGTTTCGCGGTGCCAGCATAGAAAACGTTTTAGACATTTTATCGACATTTGCGTGGTTGTTCAAGAATCTTTTTTACTGCGATTCCGCGAACGAATTCGTCTGGGAAGAACAGCGTAGCTAGCGATATTGACGTAGGTTTTTCAGTGGCATGCGTGGTAACACATATACAGACGGTACGCGCACGTTAGAATGAACTTGGATCTTACCTTTCAGCTTGTGATGGGAAGGTCTTCACCCCCCGCATCGCACGATGTAAATTTCAAGAGCTGGCTGAGTTTCTAAACAGCGCGTCAATCGCTTATTGACTCTGCTGGTTCACCTTGCTCGAACGACAAAACGATTATTTACAGTTTTATTCACAGAAGAGTGCTGGGCTCGGTGAGCAAAGTTCACCGATCGCGTGGACCGCAACAGGTCAGAGTCGGCACCCAGTTGTCCCTAGCTATAGTCTGAAGCCATTTCTCGCGCAGTGATGCCCACTGGAATTTCGTGAAACGATAGTCCGGGTTCGCGGTGTTTAGTGCTTGACTTACATTTCGGCACGCAGCAATGAGGCATGATCAGTGCAGTCTTTGCTAGACACAGCCTCGAATGGTTCACATTTAGAAGCGCAGGAACTGCTATCGTAAATCGCCGGCATCCAAGATGCAAAGTGCGCTGCGAAGTACGTCTGCCAACTGAAAATGATGCGAATTTCAACACGTCTGTTATCAGTTTATTGCAACAGAGAATTATTGCAAAAGCTTAATAACTTGTATTCCACCATTTCTTCCCACATGTCGGTGTTTTGTTTTTTATTCCAACATTCAAAGACAGAAAGGGTCGCAGAGCCTGTCGTCTGCGCGCAACGCGCTTACATCAGCTACCGCAGCTGCCAACGTCGTCTGCTCCGCGACATTTCCGCCGCGCACCGCGCCTGGCACCTCCGAGACAGTAACAAGTGTGATGGCAATCTCGGAGGCAGCAGTGAAGCGAGCATCACGTGATCTCCGTTGCAGGCGTTCGCCATACGCGGCGCTCGTTGCCTTTCCGCGGAGAAAAAAAGAGGGAGAGGGTACGGAACCGGGTTTGACGGCCCACGCGGCGGGCATCTAGTCAAGGAGGCATTGGACCAACATACCATTCCCGACGGCGCGGTGATTTTGGAAAAAGAAAGGAACCTTCGCCGACGGCCCCTCCTCGAATCCTGGTACATTGAGCAGACAGCGAGAAACACCAACCACACCACGGGGGGTAGGGTGGGGGCACTGCCCTCCTTCTACTGCCAGGGCTTGCGACGACTCACGGCAAACCTCGAACGCCTGGCAAGAAGGCGTTGCACATCTCGGGCGTTCTCACCCCTGAAGAAGAAGCAGATCAGGCTTCGAAACGACTGATTTCTTTAAAATAAATTTTCTCCGGTTTTTTGTTACCAAACAGTCAGACTTCTGTCGAATGTTCAGGGGTGCTATGCAGGATGGCCCGAGCTTCTCGGGCACACGAGTTTGCTGCGAGCTTGCACTGCGGCGGTCATGGCACAAAGACAGAGCGGAGCGCGTGATAGCAGCATTGACAAAAACGGCTACATGAACGAGCGTGGCGTCAAAAACGCATGTGGAGCATCTGCGGCGGTAATCAAAGAAGCACCGCGTGCGAACACGTGAGCGCCGCCACTCAGTCTACATTTCAACAGTGCAGCGACGTCAGCGTGATTCTCGCGCTATCTTTTTGCCAACTCACCATTGCGCCTCCCACAGGCGTGTTCGTGGGCGTTCTTTCACTTTCGGGCATGTTCTTTCGTTCCACCCGCAGCGTGGAAATTTCCACTCTCGAAGGCAACAAGGGTGCACACGCTCCACTCTCGTGCAGCTTGTTTCGCTTATATCAAATATTGCGGATAAATATACGGACAGGTTGTCACCAGGGGCGCTCGCATCATTGCGGCAACGCGGCTGTGGGTGGTACGTCGTGAGCGCGGTGAAATTGAATGCGAGACATCGCAGCCACGTGATGATATAACTTTTATTTCATCGTGCGTGTGTGCACAGTCTGCGCGATAAAGCTGATAGATGAATCATACCGCTCGCTGGCGTTGAAGCGTGAGCACTGCTCCTTGGAAAGCGCAAACGCAGTGGGTGGACCCGATCTTCGCCGCGGGCGTCTGTCAATCAAACTGATTGACGCTTGAACTCGGGTACAAACTCGTTGATTCTGAGAAGGCCCCAGTTCAACTCGTGACTGTCACGGTGCCGGTGTGACTGTCAAAGGTTTCATGCGGTGGACGCTAAGCAGCAGCTTCTTTACATATAAAATAATTTGGTCAGCCTTTACTACTTGTGCAAGGCTGGCGCCATAGAGGAGCTTGTGATCACCTATCTGCTTCCAGCGTTTTAAGTCGGTCGTCTACTCAGTCTGCTCGGTATACGCTTCGAAGTAAAGAACGCATCAGCTTGGTCTTAATTTTGATTATACTAATTAGGCAGGACTTCATTACCAAATTATTGAACAGTTTTGTCTTGATTGGTAAGGTTTTAATTAAAATGGCAATAATTACCTCGGGTGCAATTAGCACGATTTTGATTAGTATGCAGCTAATTAACATAAACCTAATTTCGCATGATCTTGATTAGCATCATATTATTAAGGTCTAATTAGGATGACTTTACTTAGCGTGCTTATAATTAACGTCGCGTTAATTAGCCTGGTATTAGTTAGCACGGTCATAGCTTTACATGGCTTCATTAGCATGGTCTTAGTAAGGTATGGCTTCATCAGCTCGATCTTAGCATGCCTTGGCTTAATTAGCTTGTTCATAGTATCGCTTGACTTATTTAGCTAGGTGTACCGCCCAGCCACTTAGCTAATCAGCCGGGCGCACGTCCTCGGGCAGCGAGCACACCATGAAGGGATGAAGAGGGCGCGCGCCAGTCGAGCAACGCGCAAGAATGTGCAGGCTGACCATGATGATTGTACACGTGGCCTCAGGTTTAGCTACGGTCGCGATATTGTAAGGTGCTCGGCCGGAACTAATCTCAGAGGCCGCCGTGCTAATTATTCTAAAGGATACTTAGTACAGGCATTAAAAGCTTCAAAACGAATTTAAACAGCCCCTGCCTTTAAAAAATATCATCAGAAACATTTCTGGCACTTTTATTGCATGGGTGCGCTTCTGCACTCAGTGGAACGACAAACAAATGAAAGAAGATGCCACTGGTTTGAAAACACCGCCCCATTTTGTCGACCGTCCTTGACGTGACGCCGCGTTCCATCGTAACCAATAGAACGCAGCGCGCGCTGAAGGGTGGATCTGACCTTTTCGTACTGTTGGCTCGTTCAAAAGGGGGTGTCGCCAGAGCTCGGAAAGATCTCGTGTTTCGCCAAGCTCGGGCCATCCTGCATAGCGCCCCAGATTTGAAAGAATAGAGATATTTTGGTTGCAGGCCCCAAGCGTAGAATGTCGAGCTCGTTGCTTCGTTTTGTACTCTCCTTGCATTCCTTGGGGTGTATAAAGAGCTCGAAAGCTAGGTACGAGAAACGAGCCTGGGAAATGTCCGGGCCATGAAGCTGTGTGCCGTGTTGACTTGACGAACACAACGACAGGTGAGGATTTTAGCGCACCGTGGTGTCTCTTTCATGTCCTTGTATTGCTAGCGCTGAATATGTTTTCAAGGACAGGTGAAGGGACCACTGAAAGTGCTTCGGCGCGTCAACGCTGACTATGAATTGGAGTGGTTGAAGGAAACCATTACTTCCTTGAACCTGTCGAGGTCTTTCTCGCGTCGCCATAAAAAATGAAGTCATCGAACTAGCACGCGCAAAAAAAGGTCAATATCCTTGTTCTTCAGGAAACTTTCGTGTGTAGTCAGATCAAGTCTTTTCTGACGCGACTTTTCATACCCGATCCTACTGGAGTTTCGGCGCTAGCGGTTCACGGGGTGTCGCCATCATTTTGATGCCGCGATTCACCGGCTCCGTGTTTGCGCTACTCCAGGGATTCTGCGGGTCAAGTCCTGTCGATGGATCTTTATTCTGGCACTCGAATCATTAATATTTGCACTCCAAATCAGTGTACGCCTCAAAAAGAATTCTTTGACGCATTGGATAGCTGCCAAATCGGCCTCTCTCGGGTTGTACTGGTGGGGAATTCCAATTGCGTGCTAGATCCTAAAGATCGTCAATCATATAGAGGCACTAATCCCAAATATAGGGAGACGGGCTTGGCGAGAAAGTACTGGGAGATCTTGTTGACGAGCTCGGATTTGTCGATCCTTGGTGCACCCTTCGCCCGGGTCAGTCAGGCATGACTTGGACTGGGAGGAGCGCAAGAAGCAGGATCGACCGTTTTTATGTCTCGCCGTCACTAGCTCCTAGTATGCATTCATCTTGGTTAGTTTCTTCGGCTTTAAGTGACCATTGCCTCCATATTTTAAGGTTCGCCGGCTCTAATCTCATAGCGCAGAATAAACGACCGTGGCGTCTCAACTCGCGCCTTCTAAATGATCAGGAAGTCATCTAGATGTCGCTCGAGTGATCCACCGCTCGTTACACGATAGCGCAGAATTAGACGGGGATAAGTGGGACGAGGTGAAAGCTTGGTGCCGCCGAGTGCTTCAGGTCGTGGGGCAAACGCCGCGCGCCAGAAGAGCGCGCCGAGATTAAAATTGTCTCCGACGCGATCCTCTTGCGAGTATGCTATCGCCCGGCACGACGGCCTTCGTCGTCGTGCCGGGCGGTAGCATACTCGTCCACATCGCACGGGTGCCTCGGCGGCCTCAAACCGCCAGGTGGTATGGATCGGCTACAGCTCCCTGCGCAGCGATTTCGGTTGTTGCGCAAAAGAGTAGACCCCTTGCCTGGGTAAGGCACCGGCTTTCTCGTTGGCGTGGGGCCACGAGACTTGCCGCGTCTATTCGGCGCTTGGCGCCGAGCGAACGCGGCACCCTTGTCTGGGTAGGACCTGTTGCCCGAAACAAAAATCTCTCGCTCTGTGACCCGGGGCGGGAGCCTTGCCGGGGCAAACGTATTGGATGATGAGGGGTCGATGAGTATGTAAGCTCTGGGACATGGCGCCTCCGGGATGCCGACTTCCCCTCCCTCCTGACAACGGCAAGGTGTTTGAGTAGGAAAGAAAAGAAAATAAACGAAAAAAAAAAACAAAAACAAAAAACGGGTGTTGCAATGTTGTGTCGGCACGTACTGAACTGCAGGTGTGCTGGGAAAAGATTGCAGCAATATCGTCTAAAGAGAGTCTAGAATTCGAAGAGGTTATTAAAGTTTAAAAGCTCACCGAATTTCCGAGAAGTAACCGAAACCGAATTTTTTGACCACATAACAGCTTCAAGAAATTTGTTTCTGCGGGTGATGAAGCGTGTCATTTCACTATACCGATGAAATATTTATAAAATGAGATCATTGACGACATATTTATAATAAGGAAGGAAGGTGTTTATGAGCAGAAATCAGGTGTATGTAATGGTTTTAGGCTTTCTCCGATTCTTGATTATTTATAGCTTAGCAAGGTTGACAAACATTTGGAAGGCGCCGTGGGCAACTCTACTACTAAAGCTTTTCGTTGAGTGGACGATTACTTGTCGTTTATTGAGAGAGCAATTATATGGGCACTCTTGGCTGGTTTTTGCCGTCACCGTCACCATCATGTCCCGTATATGTATGGATACATATATAAAAGCCACAAAGAGAAATAATTGGAAAAAATATTTTCCGCCGCGCGGATTCGAACGGGCTACTTCTCGCTCCGCAGTGCGTGGCGTTAGACGGCTCGGCCACGAAAGCACACGTCTTTCAGTACACTAACGGCGAGCTATTGATATACATCATTTACCGCTGACGGCACGACGATCTCGGGAGGTTTTCAGCGTGTTCTCTGCATTACCAGCGAGATGGCGCTAAGGGCGCGCTTGAGAGGTTGGCACCGCGCTCGTTGCGATGCGTGCGCTCGTCTCTCGCGTGTACACAGCCCTGCGGAGCGTGGTCCGCCAATGCACGTGCGCTTATCTCGTTAGGGGGGTGGTTTGTACGTCTTGTACTTTCACCGGAAAGATTGCGTTGTGTTACAGCGCACACGAAGGCCACTTCGCCCGCCGCAGAAGACCCCGTTTGCGTAAAGAGCGCACTGTTCAAACACAGCGAAGTAACAACTTTCACGCTTGTTAGTTCACGCTCGTTCTGTGTATACGTGTGCGTACGTTTCGTGCGTCCTTCTTTGTGTTTGATCACCGCACTTGAAGTGTCGAGCTGTGAACGTTGTTAGTTTGCGCTCGTCCTGTGTGTAGTCCTTTCGCACGTCATTTGTTCTTGAGCAGCACGCTGCGCGTTTAGAGCTGCTTGCCGTTCTTCGCGTGGCATTCCAATTTGTTGCTATCGCATTCATCGTTCGTCATTGCGGCGAAACTGTGACTTTTTTTTCTTATTTCACGCAATAGACCTTATGCAAAATTGCTGCCATCTGTCGGCCGCCGTGTGCATAGCCGCCATGTTAGAGGCTAAGCGCGGCGCAGTACGCACAGTCCGCGCAGGTCCGCGTGTGTTTACGTGCGTATGAGTAAAGCGTATCGACGTGAGGCGTGTATTGGCTGATAACCGCAATGCCGACGTATTGCTGCGTCCCTTGCTGCACACAGAGAGGAACTCGGGATGCTGAAGGAAAAAAGGTAAGCCGTAAAATTTGTCTCTTGTTTCCAGCTGTCGACGTTCCCCGCATGTGCTCTGGCTACTGCTCCCGAAAGACGTGTTTGCGTTCGCCTTTCTAAGCAAATAAGACGTGCACTAGCATTTGTACTTAATTGTGTTCCCACAAATTGCTGCACGCCGAAGCGAGGCAGTTTTTGCAAAGTTTTCGCAAGTAGAAGTTTACCAAGTGAAGGCGAATCGCACGCTTCACACAGAAACCACGTTCACGAAACGAGCTTTATCGCGGCTACTCGTGCGTGCCTGCATTTCGTTGAATGTGCTGTTTTGTTTATTACGCTTCGGTAACGGCACGCGCTGAATGGGAAGCTAGTGCGCGTCATTCGGTTCATTTTCGATACTAGAGTGTGACAAGCTGCCGTTGAATAGGATGACTTGCGCATCACTGCGCACATTTTTTTCGAGCACTCGATGTGCTACAGGACGTTAGCAGAGACCTCGGGGGGTGTATTTCTCCTAAGGAAAAAAAAAGGCAGATCCCACGCATTGTGGAAGTGTACCGTATTTACGCGATGGTAACGCGAGCATAGGCGTGCGCAGGGTTCCCTGTCGGGGGGGGTGGCGAAGTCTCATCGCAGCGCCCCCCCCCCCCCCACTAAGTCAATGTATGCGGTAGATTTTGCGCCCCCCCCCCCCCCCCCCAATCTCTCTGCGGTAACTAGGGGGGACGGGTGAAGCGGCCGCCCTACCCCCTCCCGTACTACGCACGCCTGTGAACGCGCGGGGTGACTTCATTGCGCCCAGGAAGAAAAATAAGGTGTTTCGTATGCATTTCGGTATTCGATTGTAACGCGAGGGTCGATTTTAGGTTGCAAAAATCTTTAAAAAAGAAACGTGTTACATTCGAGTAAATACGGTAATGCGGAGCAGTCAACGAGGAGATGCATACAACGCATTTATTATCATTATTTTTTTTTGCATATCAATGCATCTTGCATATCAATGCACTGAAGCCATGCCGTGCATGGCATGCCTGTCAAAATTTTGATGTTGTGATCTCTCATATATGTTCGCCATACAGTCATGTCGTGCCACACCAATTTTGGTACAGATCACAACGGCGAAACGGCCGTGAGAGCACCATGAACGTGACATTTAAATCAGTCCGCACATGACATGCATTTTATGACTTTAATGTTTCTACCTGTCCTTTATGTTGGTCATAGTCATGTCACCCCACACCAATTTTGGTATATGTCAAGCTAGCGAAATGACCACCAGCATATCACGAGCATGGAGTGTAAAACTTGTTGCCATGGCACGAATTTCATGATTGTCGTGTTACGACGTGTTGTTTATGTTCGTCATGTGACGTCATACCAGTTTTAGTATATGCCAAGTTAGTGAAACAGCCTCGAGCACGTCACGAGTGTGGCATGCAAATCATGATTTTCATGTTACCAACTGTCATTTATGTTTGTCATACAGTCATGTCACGCGATACCAATTTTGGTTACATTCCATTAATGAAATGGCCACAAGAGCACAAAGTCATAGGCGCCTAGGTAGATACGCTCAAAGTCACAAAAATTCGCCAAGAAACGCTTCGTATTTGAATTGCTTTCTCAGTAAATTGACTCAATTTGACCGCTGGAACGAGTTTTTTGGTTGCGCCAAAGTAGTTGCTGGAAATCGTTGCCTCTGAATCTCAAAGTTGAGCACTGCGGTTACACCCGCAAGACTCTGAGAGTGACGTATCAGGCTCCGAGAGTGACAGAGTGAAAGGCGTGTTTTATTGACCTAGAATGTTAGTTACCAGCACAGCTTGGAATGATAACGCATCAAATACCAGCCAATCGATACTTATGTTTTAAAGCAACATCCTTCACGTTCACTTTTGACGTGCAGATGCATAAATTCTTGACAGTTTAAACAAAATATTTTTTGAGTACGTAATTTGCTACAGTGGTGACCTCTAGAGCAAAGCATCAGTTTTATGAAATGGAAAAGAGACAAGCTTGATTGGCAACCACATTTACAACTCATATGTATACTGCAGTAAGAGTTCAGAGATACAGCTTAGAAAGTACTCATTGATAGAGATGAGTTGCACCTCCTTATTTACATCTCAGTTACATGACGTAAATAAATTCACCTATATATACATTCATCGGAGAATTATCAGTATTTCAAACACGCGAGTTTCATGCAACTCTTAATTCTTTCAGGTTTCATTTCACTGCATTCCTGACGAGAGCAGCCTCAGGAAAAGATGGCTGGCGGCGATCAAGAGGGACCCACCGTTTAACATTAGAACAGCCCGTGTGTGTTCCAGGCACTTTAATGAAGAAGATTTCCTCAAGAACATTGTTAGTGGCCGCCGAATACTACAAGACAATGCAGTTCCCTCAGTTTTTGCATTCAAGAAAGCTATCAAAAAAAGAAAGCCGCCAAAAGCCCGACATGCCCCAACCATGAGGAATCCTCTTCGTGCCATGTTTGTACAGGACACAGTCGACAATGACACGCCTAATCACAGAAAATAGCGAAAACACTGAGCAAAGCATGCTGCCAGACACTTGTGAAAATGCAGAATCCCCATGTGACTTTGCAGCTTTGTTGCGGCAACACACAGCCCAACTGCAAAATGAGTTGGCAGAAGCAAAGGCAAAAATTGCTAAACTTGAAGCAAGAGTTTGTCAACTCAAGCAGAGATGCAGTTACCTTGAAAACGCTGCAGCACCATTTTGCATTGAGCAATTTAAAAACAATGATGAAGATTTTCAGTTTTATACCGGCCTGTCATCATATGGTGATTTCATCAAGCTGCTTCACTATCTCAAACCTGACCTGAAGAAGGGCGACGAAAATGCACCAAATCTGAAAAGGGGAGTTGGTAGGCCTTCAGTGCTCACCATCGAGAACCAGCTGTTTATGGTTCTCGTGAGCTTGAGGCTAGGCCTTTTGCAAAAGGACCTTGGCCATCGTTTTAACATTCACCAAAGCACAGTGAGCCGTCTTTTCAATGACTGGATTAATCACATGTTCGACAGGCTCACAGACCTGCCAATGTGGCCATCACGAGCCATTGTTGACAAAAACATGCCTGATGAGTACAAGAAGAAGTATCCAAAGACTCGGGTAATCCTTGATGCTACCGAGATAAAATGTGAGGTCCCGAGTTCCTTTGTACTCCAATCAGAGACTTATTCTAACTATAAATCGAGCAATACTTTCAAGGGACTGGTTGGTGTTTCCCCTGATGGGACTCTTACTTTTCTATCACCACTTGTGACAGACAGTGTTTCAGACAGGGAGCTTGTTAAAAGAAGTAGTTTTCTCAAGCTCCCATTTGAACAAGGAGATGTTGTGATGGCTGATAAAGAGTTCACCATCAGGGACCTTCTTGAACCACTTGGGGTGCAGCTGAACATGCCGCCATTTTTGAGAACACCACAATTCACAGAAGAACAAGTTGCCCAGACAGAAACCATTGCGTCTCTTCGTATTCATGTGGAAAGACGCATCCAAAGGATTAAGAGTTTTCACGTATTCGACCGAAGAATTCCCATCACGATCGCACCTATCATCAACCAAGTGTGGACTGTGTGTGCTCTCCTAACAAACTTCCAAACACCCCTGCTAAAGAGCTCTTAAAGTACTATGTATTTATATTTAACTGTTTATATGTGCAATCTCTTAGAAGTATTTTGTATCTTTTACTATGTATTTGTATTTATCTGTTTATATCAGCAATCACTTAGATGTACTATGTACCTTTACTTCACTGTTTATACCAGCGCTTTTTATTATATCTGTTCAGGAAAGCCCTGTGCAGTCATGCATAGGTTTTAGCTCAGAATGCTGATGCCAAACCTTTTCCTTGTGTATAAGCATAGAGGCAGCTTCATAATTGAGATAGCATGCCATAGAAGATACAATACACACCGTTTCACTTTCAAAACTGGATTCATTTATTGCACTCGCATCCGGGCATGCACTTCAACGCAATTATTGCCAGTTAAAGTCTGCTCAAGAGAGCTTAAATAGGGCAGAGCTTGTTCAAAATAGAAGTTGTCCAATTTTGCTCTGATTGCTGCCCAGGCGTCATCACAAAATTGAACTCTGCACACCATCATCCATGCTTCTGCATACACAATAAAGTGTGTCCAGAGAAGTCCTGCTCAGAACATTTGTCCCATCACTTGTGCATAGTAGTCCCTTGATTCTTTCAGGTGCGGAATGCCATTTAATAGTTCAATGAAAAAATCTGGTGAGGCAAGTGCTTCTTGGAGACTAGATGATTTCTTGCTCCATGGGCACTTCACCTCAAACCAAAAGGTGGATCTTCATGAACGTCGTACACGACACGGTCTGGTGTGGCACCCAACCATGGGGAAGCAGGCCGGACCATGAGCCCACAGGTGTGAGCGATTACCTTGCGGCCAATGTGGTCCATAGACTGTATGTACCGCTGCACTGCTCGTGGCTCATTAAGAGTTCCGTACCTGCGAATACATTCAAGGCAAAAAGTAAATAACATAGATAAGTTTAACTTGTTCGTGCTGTTTAGTGAACAGTCAGTTAACAGCATGTATTCTACGCAACTAACTTTAGCCAAAGAAATGGTGACATTCATCTCAGTTGTAAATGGCAAAGCACATTTCGCTGATTGGATTAAATTTCCCAGTTCACGGCAGGTCATGAGGAACATCACAATGGCACCAGATTAATTTTTATTTCTTTGGGTTCTTTATATGCCCTTCCCCTCCATTGAAATGTGACTACCGCTGCCAGAATTTATTGCGACAAACTGGAGCGCAGCAGCAGGACACGTTCAGGTTCCAGTGATGCAGCGGATGGCAAAGCACGCATAAACAAATGCTTGTTTGCTAGCGAACAAAATTTAACTGCTGCAATAATGAAAAGGACGGAAAGTTGGGCCAGTTGGTACTGTGGCACACTTGCAGATTTGAGTTCGAAGAGGCAAGGATCAAGATAAGAATTGATAAATAGACAAGACAAGCACCTATTCAGAACTTCAGAACTGTTCATTATAAAAAGATGCAAGAACATGCACCTGGAAACAGACTTAAATGTACGCATGCAAGCGAAAAAAGTTTGCAGTTTCCTTGGATACGCAACTAAAGTCGCAGCATCTGTAAAGATAGTAATGTGCACATTTATTAAATAGAATATATCCAAAGATACCCTGTAGGTGTATGCCACTTGATAATTGCACCCTTACTTTGCAGTTATACAGCAGTATTGCCATTAAGCTTATTTTAAGTTGAGAAACATCACATATCGTGTTAGTTCAGTTGGTATTAGCGACACAAGCTTCATTATTGTCAAGCATACATAGACAACTCCAGGATGGAGACCATGCACTGCCTGCACAGCATTGATTTTTTTTCCTCATGACGGAATTCAGGTGTCATCACCAAGGTAGAAGTAGCTTTATAAAATTTCCATATCTGCAGAAAAACTGCATGCATGCTGGAGCCCAACTCGCGATTTTAATTTTTGGCTAGAGATAGCATTGTTTAAACTCTTACCTTACAATGCTATTTGAAAATTCCTTTGGTCGCATGATATTCGCTATGCCCCACTCAGTCCACGAGGCTTTCCTAGACAGCACGGTGCCAAATTTGGAAGCCGTTAGCCTGTTAGCTCGGGAATTCCTCCAAGTGGTGCTCTGGCTCTGCTGGCTGGTGTTTAGCTCCAGCGCTGCAGCATCTTCACTTGAAATCCTGAGTCCCTGCACACAAGCAATATTTAAGTATTTAATTAACAGCAACATGCCAAGGCTGAGTTGAATCTTTTTTCTGTCCTTTCAGAGGGAAATATTCAACGTGAAAGCTGTTATGTTGGAAGGCTATGGCATATATTAGCCAGGAGAAAATTTCCAGGGGCATTCCAAATGTCTTTTCCTTCCCCTTTTCTTTATGACTTATTAGATTGTATGTCCAAGTGTGGCAGTCTTGGCATGTTGGTACAGTAAAAGCTTGTTAATTCGAACTCGAAGGGAACTATTAAATTGTTCGAATTAAGTGGAGTTCGAATTAGCGGGCGGGCACTAGAATGAACGGACAAAGCGCCACACGGCGCTGGAAGAGCCTAAAGAAGCCACCTCTGGACTCGTTCTTGATAAGTAGGCGCTACTACACATTTGGGGCAGGTGATTTCTTAAATTAGGTTCATGGAGCTCTAACAGCAAACTGAAACAAGCACCGACATACACTCATGTGCATAACGCTATTTATGCAAAACACATTTATTTACATAACATAGGCAACGAAATCAAAATTAAAAGTAATGAGTAATTTGCATTTGCTTGCGTTTTTTCTTTCACGACCCCATGGGCATCGTTTCTAGCTTGCCCAAGAGCTCCAGCACTGCGTATGAATTCTTATCTGCTGAGAAATGCTGCTGTTTTATTGTTTTGCATCTCTAGTAAACTTGGTTCGGTTTGGTCTGGCAACACATTATGATCCCGCTGGGCCAACTTCTGCTAAGAGCGATGAAAACGAGGGGGCTCCCAGTTCGAATTAACCGTTGTGGATACCAACGCGTTTGAATTATCGGGAGCTTTTCCTCATAGAAATACACAGGGGTGTGCCGAGACCAGGGCGTCAGTTCGAATTAATCGAGTTCGAATTAATGAGCTTTTACTGTAGTAATTCATTTCCAAGGTTACAGCTGAAACAAATTTGTTGCACATGAAAAAAGGCACACTTACACACACAAGCACCTGTGATTGTATATATGTGTTCCTTTTTTTCCGTCCATGTTTTCCTTGTGCTTTTACCTTTCTTGCATGTTTATGGTGTACTACCGTTATTGGGTCTTTAGCAACATGCTTACACATGTAGCCACTTACTTGTAACAGCTGATTGTTTGCCATTTCTTGAGGGGGGACACCAGCTGCTTTCTGCAGGGAAAAACTTGTATGCTGGTGCAGGAACTGGCAAAGGGAGTGTTTGGCTTGATGAGCTCCAGGGCATGATGCACTTAAAGCCAGCTGGTGTCATTGGCAGTTGTACGTATTTTGCAGATCCTACAAAAGTTTTTCCCATTGGAGTTTCTGCTGTGGCATAAGAATCAGCGTCAGCAAGAATGTCAGCCCAGCAACCATGCGTTTCTTTTAAGCTTTCCCCAAGCTCCTTCGTAGCATTTAATTGCTCCTCCCATGTGGGCCGGTTAAAAGTCAACTCTTGAAGTACGCACTGTCTCGGTGTTGATGGTCGGCCCTCGGCCACTTGGCGCCAGTTCACATCCATTACACCCTCCGGTGCCATATATTTCCGTGGCCGTCGCCACTGTTGAGGCAGTTCAGTTGGCGACAGCTCCTCAGGTGGTTCCTTGTAGCCAAGTTTCTGAAGCTGCACCAACTGGCTGAGGACTGCAACTAAATGGTTGCAATGACCTGATGTTCCAGACGGGCAGGTACATCGAGCCTGTGACACACGGTTGTTGCCGGTTAATGTGAGATTTACAGTGTAAGGGTCCGCAGTCTTCTTTCGACTCCGGTAGCACAGGCATCTCACAGCAATGGCAGGCCCTGAGGGACTGCAATAGAAGAAGCGAAACATACAGTATATATTTAGTGCCAGTACACATTATATTCAAGCATTAATTACATTCATGTAATGCAGCAAAGCGCCGCCGAAATCACAACGTTCCCTAACAGGCACAATGAATAACTAAGCACATCGCTTCTCTGGAAGTTTTTGCTGGGCGATCAAATGGGAGCCAAATGGTAAAAGAATAACTCTCGCTTTTGTGTGTGTGTGTGTGTTGTCAATAATGTCGCAATGAGATGGTGCTACTTGACCACTTTGAGTCCTAATTTTGCTTTACCCAAACCAAGTCAGCTATCGATAGCGATCTGAAACTTGCCTGCACTACGCTGAGCGAGTTACCAACCAAATCAATCCGAATTTTTCGGACCGTGTAGCAGCGATCGGTCTTGATAGCAATCATGAATTCCCACGGTGTTTTTTTTTTTTACTGTTTTCTAGGCATTCACGCCATTACAAGTTTCTGCAGATGGTACGCGCAAAGAAGGCACCAATATGTGGCTTGTGCAGCAGAAATCAAACTTCACAAACCCTTACCGAATACAGCGTTCCTTACGCAGGTACCTTTGTGATCCCTGCGTAGAAAGCGGCGCAGCTTTTGAAACACCGCGCACTAGAACCTTGTAAAATATCGTCGTGAACTGCGCAATGAACAGTGGCCGAACGTGTGCAACATTACCGCGTTACCTTTCTCACAAACGCATGTTATATTGCTACGTACCAGTGGCATCGAGATCAAGAGGACGAAGGGAAGGAAGACAAAGAAGATAGACTGTCGCGAGCTGATCAGTATCGGTGGCGCTGCTCGCTTAGGCAGTTGTAAAATACATCTGTACCCACCCCTACGAGTCTGTATATTCCCCGTAACATATTTGGTGGAGCGGTGCGGTCCCCGTCCTCGCCACGGAACTCCGCAGCGGGCGCTCGCTTGCACCTTTCGACATGACTACGCAGGACTCGACTACATCCACTCCGGTGGTCACGCCTCCTGCCCTGCCTGCCAACCCACCGGCCCCAACAACTTTCGTGACGCTTCCCGTTTTGAAAGACCCTGGCGTGTTCTCGGGCGGCGAGGGTTCCGACGTCGATCAATGGCTACGCCTCTACGAACGCGTCAGCGCTAGTTACAGGTGGGACCCTACCCTCATGCTAGCGAACGTCATCTTTTACCTCGACGGAACCCCTCGTGTCTGGTTTGACACCCACGAGCATGACATCACAAGCTGGGACAGCTTCAAGGAACAGATCCGGGAGCTTTTTGGAAACCCGTTTGGTCGTCGACAAGCCGCGAAGAATGAGTTATCGACTCGTGCACAAACTTCCACCGAGTCCTACATCAGTTACATTCAGAATGTCCTCGCCCTATGCCGCAAAGCCGACGAAAACATGTCACAACCTTACCGCAAATAAGTAAGAAAAAGCTAGCGGCAACTTTACTGCACGAAACAAACATTGCTCTGACTGCTTCCGTGCTACCTTCGTCGCTACGCCTACTCGCGTCAAACGCAAAGGCCCCTTCACTACCCTCTTGCACTGTACACAGGATAAGAAGATGACTGAAAATGGTTTATACACCACGTTCAACACAAAGAAAGAAAATTTATTACCTGGCGCACTGCTTCGTCCGCAACGACGGCAGGCTCACATAGGACTCCGTGACGAACTTGTAGCTTCGTTGTATTTGTCGTTGCGATGCGGTTTTTGAAGCGTAATACCTGTCGACGAAGTCGCTTGGTAGGGCCGGTAATGCGGACAGATCCTAGGACCACTCGTCCGGCATTTTTTTCATGCAGCGATTGATAACGATCGATGCACGTAATCACACGGTTACGACAGCGATAGCGGCACGACGTAAACAACGTAGACGCATGCCTTCAACATGGCGCCGAAGCGGTAGTTTCGCGAAGCCGCCGACAGATGGCAGCAATTTTGCATAAGGTCTATAGCGGTTACGCGCACAGGCGGCGGCAGCGGACAAATGCTGCTCTGAATACGGCCGTTGTTGTGATCTTATAACAGCTGAAAAGTGTTGCTATTTGGGCAAGTACGTACATGCTTAAACTCGAGGAAAACCACTATAATGTCAAAAAAGGAAAAACTGAGAGGCAGAAGCAGAAAAAATTCCACCACTGTGTTCATTCTCTTTGCTTCTGCCTCTCAGTTTTTCCTTTTTCGACGTTCTAGTGGCTTTCTTCGAACTCATAACAGTTTTCGCTGTAAAATCTCTCATCATAATAAACGGGTATGTGCCACAGAAAGTAGGCAAATCCCACCACTCACCACTGGTCCACTAAAAATGAAGGCGGCAAACGACAATTAGGGCTTCTAGAGAGACGTAACCAGTAGTTGAGAAAACCTTTAATAAACTGTAGGGATTCACCCAATGATAAACACCGTGGCCGCATGGTTCAGCTTCGCTGAAGGATCTGCACGGAGTGCTTCAGCGGTACGTACAAAGACAGAATACTAGGGAACGGGAACCACAAAGGCGACATGCCCTACGCGAACGATGGTGCGGACGTTCGGTTTCAGTGCGAGTCACAGACACGCTACGGAGTTTACACATCCGTAGCGTGTCTGTGACTGCCTGTGGCTTAAATCGAGCCTCTCTGTGCTGACAACCTCTCTGCGCAATCTAGAAACAACATAGAATCTACAAGCTAAAGCCTAGCAACAACCTAGAAGCAACAAGGTTAGACTTCGGAATCGTCCAGCTTCGCTGTTTCAAGCCTTGCGGGACTTAGTGCGTAAGGTTTGAAGGGCTTTTTCTTTTTCATTTGGTACATATAACCCAACAAGTTCACCCTGAAACACATGTAAATGCCCGCAGTGTTTTGCTTATTTTCTGTATTTTGTGGATAGGGAATCGATTCAACAAAAGCTGTCCTTGCAGTGCCTGTGGAAATCTTCTTAGCTCAGAAAATCCTCAGCGACCCCTCGAAGCGCACGCCTGTTAATCGATCCATTTCGCACTCTGTTTACCGCATACAAGCTTACGGGTAAGTCATTTGAGTGCTTTTATGTGCACTCAGCGATTCAGCCCTAGCAGGCCTAGTCTTACGTTGGCTAGTGGATACCCGAGAGCCACTCACGAAGACGAAACACATACATCAGGACTTGCGTTTTATGTATGTGTTTCGACTTGGTCATTAACGCTCATCAATTGTACTCTAGTGATGGAAGAAATCACCCAAATAAAGGTATTCTTATCCAGGTGCTGGGGAAACATGACTTTGTCCAGAGCACGATTATTCATTCGCAAAGTTACTCTTACGTCCTATTATTATATTTTATTCAACATAGGTTTCGACAGGCTGTCGGTCAGCGTGCTCTCTAAACACTAGTGTATGCGACTAAATGTCCACATACTTTCTACTTGTCTCAAAATCCCGATCTAGCTGCGATCCAATACCACATGCTCGTAAGAATGGCCGGCCGGTTTATTTGCATTCACCCAAATGACTGACTCCGTTTTTTTTTATTGGGTTATGGCTGGGGCCCCGTGTTTTCGGTTAAATCAGAAAAAATCCGATAAACACTCGCCGGTACAATTTTTTTACAATTCGGACTTATACGATAAGCTCCGATTTTAAAAGGACATTTTCAACGTTCAAAGGGCATTTTGAAAGCTGCCAATCATAAATCGAAAGGAGCGCACCTCCATCAGCGGCAGCCACCACTTAAAATATGCTTGCGTCTATTACAACAAGCTTTAAGGTTGGAAAGAAGTGTGAACTTTTAAGGGCTCGTTTGCTTTGTTAAACACATTATTAATGAGAACTAACAGACAATGATGCGTTCTCATTAATAAGCTTTAAGGTTGTAATACGAACAAACGTAGATGTTTTTTATTCAAGTATATGTGCTTGTATGTATAGGTGATTGCATGTTCAGACCTTCCAGACATCTAAAATACACTTTTATTGTGTTCACATGTTTTCGTGTTGAGATATCATTTCATCTAAGATTTCGGAGTATTGATAATAACAAAAATAATAGAAGAATGGACTGTTGGGCGAGTTGGTATTCCTTGTTTCAAGAAAGTGCGCGAAAAACGTGGACGAAGAGAGACGAGAACAACACAAGCGCATACTAACAACTGACATTTTTTATTGAAAGCACGAGAATATAAAGTAAAATAAGGCGTTTCGGCGTAGAACTTCTTTAATAACGTCAAGACAGGTCGGGGAGGAACAGCCGAGCAGGCGCAAGTGTCGCGATGCACCAACACCGAACGTCGTCGTCTTTCTCCCCGAGAGAGGTACCCTCTACCTTTCAGAACGGCGCTGATCTTCTCCATTACATTTATGTCCCCTCCGGAAAAAGAGCCATCCTGGCGACTTAGGGGCAGGAGACAACAGTAGGGTCGTAGTAAGGCTTGAGCCGGTCTAGATGCACCGTCTCGCGTCCACGGCGTCGTTGATCAGGAGACGGCGCAAGTGGCTCAATGATATAATTTACGGGTGATGATTGCTGGACGACGCGGTAAGGGCCGTGGTACTTCGAGAGAAGTTTTGATGACTGACCAGGGCTGGTGGAAGGGACCCAGAGCCACACAAGCGAACCAGAGAGATAAGACGCTGGAGCCTTCGAGCCGTCGCGATGGTGTTTCTGGCGTTGCTGATCGGAAGTGGTGAGGAATCGGGCGAGCTGGCGACACTCCTCCGCGTATTTAGCTGCTTGGGAAATTGTTGTCGACTCAGTTGCGTCGGGACGGTACGGAAGAATGGTGTCTAACATGCAGGAGGGCTCGCATCCGTAAAGTAGAAAGTATGGGGAGAATCCCGTGGTGGTCTGAGTCGCAGTATTGTGCGCGTACGTCACGAAGGTGAGAACGCGGTCCCAGTTTGAGTGAGCAGAATCGACGTACATTGACAGCATATCACCCAATGTTCGGTTAAATCGTTCTGTCAGGCCGTTGGTCTGAGGATGGTATGCTGTGGTGGTTCGGTGAATAATGCGGCATTCCTTTAGAAGTGATTCGACGGCTTCCGACAGAAATACGCGCCCTCGTTCGCTGAGGAGCTCACGTGGTGCGCCATGACGTAGAACGAGGTGGTGTAAAATAAAAGAACCGACGTCACTCGCCGATGCAGATGGCAGTGGTGAAGTTTCTGCGTAGCGCGTCAGATGATCGATTGCAACGATTATATAGCGGTTCCCAGCACCAGTGATGGGTAATGGTCCATAAATATCAATGCCGACACGTTCAAAGGGTCTGGCAGGACAAGGTAGAGGCTGTAGAGGAGCAGGAGAACGGGGAGGGGTATTCTTGCGCCGTTGACAAGCGAGACAGGAGCGGATGTAGCGGCGAACAAAGCGGTACATTCCACGCCAATAGTAGCGGTGGCGCAGGCGTGTGTAAGTTTTCAGTACTCCCGCATGTGCACAGTGTGGATCGGCGTGAAACGAGGCGCATATATCCGATCGAAGATGTCGGGGAATAACCAAGAGCCATTTGCGCCCTTCAGAAAGGTAATTTCGCCGATATAGCAAGCCATGTCGAACACAAAAGTGATGTATTTGCCGCCGCAGTTCTCTAGGGATGGGCTGCGATGGAGGCCTACATAACAAATCCATAAGAGAAGCGACCCAGGGGCCTTTCTTTTGCTCCAGAGGCATGTCACTGACAGAGAGCGAGGACGCGTCGTAAAAGGAAGCAGGCGGGGACGAATCATCAGATGGAAGAGGTGAACGGGACAGAGCGTCCCGCATCAGAATGTTTACGTCCAGATCGGTAAACGACGCGAATGTCGTACTCCTGGAGACGTAGGGCCCTACGGGCAAGTCGGCCGGATGGGTCTTTTAAGGAGGAAAGCCAGCATAATGCGTGGTGATCTGTGACCACGCTAAATGGGCGTCCGTAAAGATAGGGTCGAAACTTGCCTATGGCCCATATGATGGCGAGGCATTCTTTTTCGGTCACGGAGTAGTTGGTTTCGGCTTTGGTGAGTGCACGGCTGGCGTAAGAGACGACGTACTCATGAAACCCAGGTTTACGCTGTGCAAGCACAGCGCCGAGACCGACACCGCTAGCGTCCGTGTGCAGTTCAGTCGGGGCGAGTGGGTCGAAATGTCGCAGTATTGGGGGGTGTGGTTAGGAGGCGGCGAAGTGTGGTGAAAGCATCGTCGCATGCTGATGACCATCCCGTGAGGTCGCGGCTGCCGCGAAGGAGTTCAGTCAAAGGTGCTATGATGGATGCGAAGTTGCGGATGAAACGGCGAAAATACGAACAAAGGCCGAGAAAACTCCGAACTTCTTTCAATGTACTCGGTTTAGGGAACTCGGCAACCGCACGAAGTTTTGTCGGATCAGGAAGAACACCCTCCCGGGACACGACGTGGCCCAAAATAAGGAGCTTTCGAGCGCCAAAGCAACACTTCTTCAAATTCAGCTGTAGACCCGCAGATTTGAGGCAATTGAGCACTGCTTCCAAACGTTGAAGATGCGTTGGAAAGTCACGTGAAAATATTACAATGTCATCCAGGTAGCACAGACATGCCTGCCATTTCAGGCCGCGGAGGATGTTGTCCATCATGCGTTCGAACGTGGCAGGCGCATTGCATAGCCCGAATGGCATGACATTAAATTCATACAAGCCATCGGGAGTAACAAAAGCTGTTTTGGGGCGGTCAGCCTCAGCCATTGGCACCTGCCAGTAACCGGAGCGCAGATCTAATGAAGAGAAGAACTCGGCTCCTTGTAGGCAGTCGAGGGCGTCGTCTATGCGAGGTAACGGGTAGACATCTTTGCGTGTGATGTTGTTCAGCCGTCGATAGTCAACGCAAAACCGTATCGAGCCATCTTTCTTCTTGACCAGAACTACCGGCGATGCCCACGGGCTGTTAGAGGGCTCAATAACACCACGCTTAAGCATGTCATCAACTTGTTCGGCGATGATGTGACGCTCAGTTGCCGACACACGATATGGGCGCTGACGCAAAGGGGCATGGAGGCCAGTGTCGATGTGATGAGTTACAGTTGAAGTACGCCCCAAGGATGGTTGTTGGTAATCGAAGCTGGCACGGAAGCGTTCAAGCAATGCGGTGATGTCAGAGTGCTGCTGGGACGTCAGGTGGCTGTCGAGGCATCTAGAGAGTGCATCGGTGAATGATGGTAGCGAAGCTGTAGCAGGACAGTCGACGGCGCTAATCTGGAGAGAAGTCGGCTGATCGGCGACGACACTTGCGGAAAAGGAATCGAGGTCATCAACGCTGCCAAGGCACTCTCCCTTCAGTACGACAGAAGGGCAGGGAAACGGATTGGAAACGCAAATTGCACTAGAAGTGCCTTGAATCGTGAGGACGGCGAAGGGTATCAAGCAGCATTTGCGGCGGAGGGCGTTTTCAGCTGGTGTAAAAAGAACAGGTGAGTCAATAGAGGCGTCGCAGGAAAGCGGGACTAAAGCAGAGGAGAAAGGGGGTATCGTGGTGTCAGCAGCGACGAACACTTTCGCAGGTAGGGACGGCGAGTCGACTAAAGCAGAGTCACACAGCGGCGAGAACTCGACTTCGGAGCGAGCACAGTCAATGACAGCATGGTGAGTACATAGGAAATCCCATCCTAGTATGATATCGTGGGAACATTGCGGAAGCACGACAAATTCGACTGTGTAAAGGACATCCTGAATAACAACCCGTGCTGTACACGCAGCGAAAGGCCGAATTTGTTGTGCATTGGCAGTGCTTAAGACGAAGTTGCGAAGAGGCGTCGTTACTTTTCGGAGTTTTCGGCAAAGCTTCTCAAACTGCGGCTCCTGTGTCGACTAGTGCTGAAACGGATACACCCTCAACGGCTACAGCGATAACATTACACGGTGAAAAACAAGGCCTTGAAAAGTTCGAAAGCTGCGCAGTTCTTGCCTCCGGAACTGCGCCTCCTAGTTTTCCTCTGGGTCGGGCCGGGGACGTCGCATCATGGAAGAAGGGGAACGGGGTCGCGGTGACGGCGACCGGCGTCCGTTGAAGTTCCGTCGAGACGAAGAAGATTCAGTAGCGACGTATGGTCGAGATGAAGCAGGCTGAGGTCGTGGCGCGAAGTCATAAGCATACGGCCTCATGTCATCATGCTGCATAAACTCACGTCGCCGGCAAAACCGTGCTACGTGGCCCGGGAAACCGCACGCGTAGCATATGGGCCGGTTGTCTGGAGTGCGCCATGGGTTCTGAAAATGTGGTGCCGGTCGGGAGTGCGGACGCGTAGCTGGGTGTACAGGTTGAGGCGACGAGACAAACGGGCGCGTGGGGACGTAGGAGTTGGCAGGGGGGCAATCGTCGAGGTGTGACCAGTGCTTCAGCATACGTGAGCGGAGCAGTCACAGGTGGCGCAATGGCTGCGGGGAGCACCTTGGCGACTTGCTCCTGAACAACACGTTGTATTGACGTTGGCAGCGATGATGGGGCCGGATCAGAGACACAAGGCAAAATGGAGAGCTGACGGGCGACCTCTTCACGCACAAACTGCTTAATATCCCGTAGCAAAGCAGCATGGTCCTGTGCAAGGCCAGGAGGCGTTAATGCGGCAATGGTTGCACCTGACGCGCTGGCACGACGAGTAGCGTCCCGTTGCTTCCAGAGTTCGTCATAGCTTTGGCACAGCTGTATGACGTCCGCTACCGTTTGCGGGTTCTTAGCGATGAGCATCTGAAAGGCATCGTCAGAGACACCTTTCAAGATATGCTTGATCGTCTCCGCCTCCGTCATTGATGGGTTGATGCGCCTGCAAAGGGCAACCACATCCTCGATATAGCTGGTGTAGCTTTCACCGGCTTGCTGAGCTCGACCTCGCAGGCGCTGTTCGGCACGCAACTTCCGAAGTTCCGGACGGCCGAAAAGTTGAATGAAAGCTGCTTTGAAGGCCGACCAGGTAGGAAGGTCAGTACTGTGGTTACGGAACCACAGTTTGGCGACGTCAGTTAAGTAAAATATGACGTTGGTGAGCTTGTGCGCATCGTCCCATTTGTTGGGCTTGCTCACCAGATCGTACTCGTCAAGCCAGTCTTCCGCGTCCTTGTCGTCGGTACCACTGAAGAGAGGAGGGTCACGCTGCCGAAGGGGGGCCGGGGCAAACAACAGTTGGAGGGGTTGTTACTGCCTGGGGGTCTGGCTGCTCGCCGTCGACAGGGGCCATGAAATCAACTGGAGGCAGGGTTCGGTTACGAAGTTCCAGGGCGGTAGAATACCCAGCACCTCCACCAGTTAAAATAAGGCGTTTCGGCGTAGAACTTCTTTAATAACGTCAAGACAGGTCGGGGAGGAACAGCCGAGCAGGCGCAAGTGTCGCGATGCACCAACACCGAACGTCGTCGTCTTTCTGCCCGAGAGAGGTACCCTCTACCTTTCAGAACGGCGCTGATCTTCTCCATTACAAAAGGAAGAAAAACCCCCCAAAAAAACCATACGTGCGTGCACGAACCAAAAGACCACTACATTTGCGCATCAAGATACCCAATCTCTGATTGATGCAGTGCCACGGAGGGCTTAGCGACACAACTAACCCCAGCTTTTAAAATAAAATAAATAAATAAAATAGAAAACAAAAATAAACGGTCCTTTATTTTTGATCAAGGAGATGGCCGAGGCTGGGGAGAAAAGCTGAGAAGCAGCTTGACTAGCTCCTGCTTCCCAGAAAAGTACACTTTTGCGAGTTTACAGCACGGCACATCAACAGCCTTATTAACAGGGTAGATGAACAGAAAGTGAGAAAAAAATGAAAGGATGGAAAAACAGGATTATCAGCAACAATGCAATGTATTTTAATTGAGATTAAAGCACATAAGAAGACATTGCAATAACTTACTAAGCAAAATTAAACACCGAATGCCGGAGCATTAGAGATTTACGAGAAATAGACTCCGATAAACGCCGAATTTCCGCCAAAAAAATAAACTCCGTAAAGACGGAGCCCTAGTTATGGCCTTAATCTGTATTGGAATGCGGGAAGGTTGGTATCGGTGCAAAGAACAGCGGTGAGAATGTCCCCCCCCACAACCGGCACCGCTACAGCGGACGAGGTAGAGATGTGTATATGTTCTGATAGGCAAGCTGAGAGGTGAACTTCAACCGGTGTTTCTACCTACCACTTCATTTAGCCGGAAGAAGAATGCATGTAAAGAGAGGAGTTCATCATCAGAGTGACGATGGTGGCAAAAAAAAAAAAAGAAATCCGGCAGATCCCGCTTATTGTGGCAACTGATTTCGTGCGAAGCATTCAGTGAGTAGCTGTCAATGCGCATTTTTATTTAGATAGCAAATATATGGACACTATCGGCGTCTTTTCGACGTCATCGTGACGTCCCGTATATATATATATATATATATATATATATATATATATATATATATATATATAGTGGGAAAAGAATCACGCGGACACCGATAGAATAAGGAACAAGAAAGAAAATACGACTTTCTTTGGTTTGGCACTGTATATTCTTACTGTAAGGGGGGTTTATGCGGTGACGTTGGACAGCAGGCAGAGAGCCGGCAAAGCGAAAAAACAGTCAGTCAGGCTGGGCACCCACAGCTCGCGATCTGCGCTCGCGCTTCGCACCAAGCGAGCGTCCCACTGGCGAATACGTTGCTCTTTCACCACTACAATACCCCGGCGATGAAGAGGAGCCATCCTGGCGACTCAAGGCGACGAGAGTACAGGAGGGTCGTAACAGGGCTTAAGACGACTGACGTGGACCGTCTCACGACCAAGACGGCGCTTGTCCGTGGACGGCTTGACCGGCCCGATCACATAGGTGACGGGAGAGGGGCACTTGATGACACGGTAAGGGCCGGTATACTTCGGTGCAAACTTGCGGGTCAGGCCAGGAGAGTGGAAAGGCAGTCGGAGCCACACGAGGGAGCCGACGGGGTAAGTGTCCTGGGCCAGATCACGGTCATGGCGATCTTTTTGGAGGGCTTGATTATCCGCGGTGAATGAGCGTGCGAGCTGACGACACTCTTCAGCATATTCTGCCATTTCAGAAACTGCGCTGAATTCGGAGGCATCGGGGTTATACGGCAAAATTGTGACGAGTGTGCTGCATGGTTCGCGGCCATATAAAAGACAAAATGGGGAAAAGCCCGTTGTAGATTGTGTCGCAGTATTGTATGCGTACGTCACGAATGGTAAAACGACATCCCAATTGGAGTGGTCAGAATCAATGTACATAGCAAGCATGTCTCCCAGTGTTCCGTTGAAACGTTCTGTTAGGCCGTTCGTCTGAGGGTGGTAGGCTGTTGATGTGCGGTGTACCGTACGACATGAATGAAGGAGCTGTTGCAGCACTTCGGACAGAAACACGCGACCTCTATCACTCAGCAGTTCCCGTGGTGCACCATGACGGAGAACGAACCGATGCAAGATGAATGTGGCAACGTCACGAGCACCAGCCGAAGGTAGCGCGGCCGTTTCTGCGTATCTGGTCAGATGGTCAGCAGCGACAACCACCCATCGATTACCAGTAACAGAGCACGGGAGTGGGCCGTATAGGTCAATCCCAACACGGTCAAATGGGCGTGACGGACATGGCAAAGGCTGCAGTAGACCAGGTGAATGTGGAAATGTCTTGCGTTGTTGACACAACGAACAGGAGCGAATGTATTTTCGCACGAATGAGTACATACCCCGCCAGTAGTAACGTTGGCGGATCCGTTCATACGTTTTTAGTGCGCCAGCATGTGCATGTTGCGGTTCCGCATGAAAATATGCGCAGACATCTGATCGCATATGGCGGGGTATGACGAGGAGCCATTTACGACCCGCCGTTTGGTAGTTGCGCCGGTATAGGAGTGTGTCCCGTATTGCGAAATGCGTTGCTTGGCGGCGAAGAGCACGCGGGAATCTGGAAGCCGAAGAGTCGGAGAGAATATTCAAGAGAGAGACGATCCAAGGGTCCTTTCGCTGTTCAGATGGCATGTCTGTGACGTTAAGAGCAGTGAGGGAAAACTCAACGGTTGAGCTTTCTTCTTGAGTGGATTGCACGGGCGATCGTGATAGTGCGTCCGCGTCAGAATGCTTGCGCCCCGATCGGTAGACGACGCGAATGTCGAATTCTTGTAGGCGAAGTGCCCAACGTCCAAGACGACCAGAAGGATCTTTCAGTGACGCCAACCAACATAGTGCATGATGGTCAGTCACCACGTCAAAGGTCTGGCCGTACAAATAGGGGCGAAACTTGTTTAACGCCCACACAATCGCAAGGCACTCCTTTTCGGTAACAGAGTAGTTGGCTTCCGCCCTAGTGAGGGCGCGGCTGGCATAGGCGACAACATACTCCGTAAAACCGGGTTTGCGTTGCGCGAGTACTGCACCAAGGCCGACGCCACTGGCATCCGTGTGTACCTCGGTGGGCGCAGTCGGGTCGTAATGGCGCAGAACGGGCGGCGAAGTAAGTAGTTGGCGCAGTGCAGTGAAGGATTCATCACAGGCTGGTGTCCAATTTGAAAGATCCGCAGGGCCAGCGAGCAGCTTCGTTAGCGGGGCAATGATGGAAGCAAAGTTCCGAACAAAGCGACGAAAATACGAGCACAGGCCCACGAAGCTTCGCAGTTCTTTCAGTGTAGTCGGCTTTGGAAATTCAGCAACAGCGCGATGTTTGTCAGGGTCGGGGAGGATGCCGTCTTTGGAAACGACATGACCAAGTATGGTGAGTTGTCGAGCCCCGAAGTGACATTTCTTCAGGTTAAGCTGAAGACTGGCGTTGGTCAGGCACTGGAGAATCTTGCGCAGGCGAGTGAGATGGGAACTGAAATCGGGTGAAAAAACGACAACGTCATCGAGAGAGCACAAGCATATCTTCCATTTGAGTCCGCGTAAAATGCTGTCCATCATTCGCTCGAACGTTGCGGGCGCATTGCACAGTCCGAATGGCATTACTGTAAATTCGTAGAGGCCGTCCGGGGTGACGAACGCCGTTTTCGGACGATCACACTCAGCCATTGGGACTTGCCAATAACCCGAACGCAGGTCTAACGAAGAAAAGAATTCGGCACCTTGGAGACAATCGAGGGCGTCGTCTATGCGGGGAAGAGGGTAAATATCTTTCCTCGTAATGTTGTTGAGGCGCCTGTAGTCCACACAGAATCGGATGGAACCATCTTTCTTCTTGACGAGGACAACGGGGGAAGACCAAGGACTACAAGAAGGCTTGATGACTCCGCGCTGTAGCATGTCGTCTACTTGTTCTGTAATTACGCGACGCTCCACTGGTGATACACGATAGGGGCGCTGCCGCAAAGGCGTATTGGTCCCAGTGTCAATTTTGTGGACAACGGTGTTCGTTCGACCTAACGCCGCTTGGGGGGAAATCAAACGAACTTCTGAACTCGTGCAGAAGGGTAAGAAGCTGCTCTCGTTGAGCCGGAGCAAGATGGCTGTCGATGGAACGGTAAAATGCATCTGACGACACGCTGTCCAAGGCAAGGTGAGGAGTCAGCGCATTCAGCTCCGGATTTTGCGGGGTTTCGAAGAAATCAATAGGCAGGATAAGGTCTTCATCGATAGGCTGAATGTAGCCGAGGGTCTCGTTACGGCGTAAACTGAGAGGGCACAAGTTGGGATTGGCAATAAATATTCCGGTGGTGTCTTCCCGAAGTGATAGAACGGCGAATGGCAGCGACGTATGGTGGCGGCTACCGAAGAGGTCGGATGGTGTGAACAGAACGGGAGCGTCAGAAAGTGAGGTGCAGTAAGCAGGAACAAATACGGCGCCGAAAGGAGGAAGTTCCATGTCCGTCGCAACGACCAGCTTGGTCACAGTAGATACCGGCGCATCGACAAAAGGCGCATCACGAAACGCAGATAGTTCCACCTCGGCACGAGCGCAGTCGACAACGGCGTGATGGCGGGATAAGAAATCCCATCCCAGGATGACATCGTGGGAGCACGAAGCCAACACGACAAATTCGATGGTGTACAATACGTCTCGAATGACCACTTTGGCCGTACATGCCGCAACGGGCTCAATTTGTTGTGCGCTCGCAGTGCTGAGGGATATGACGGGAGACAGCGTCGTGACTTTACGAATCGATCAGCAGAGTCTTTGACTAATCACGGATATCGCGGCACCAGTATCTATGAGCGCAAGTGTTCGTACACCTTCAACGATTACATCAATAAGATTGGCGGGGGGACAGGCGAGGACTCAGACAGATCGACGACGACGCAGCTCGTGCCTCCGGAGCTGCGGCGGTCAGTTTTCCGTGTCGATGGAGGTGGGTCGGCGACGCATTGGGGAGATAGAACGATGGCGTGGTGAATGGGAGCGACGCGGAGCGAAGGTTTGGGTATCGGGAGCAGGTGGAGGGTCACGGTCGGAGACTTCAGGTGGCGTGTAAGGCGCGCGGTATGGAGGCCGCAACGAGTAGTCCGCATACTCGCGGTCGGAGACTTCAGGTGGCGTGTAAGGCGCGCGGTATGGAGGCCGCAACGAGTAGTCGGCATACTCGCGGTCGGAGACTTCAGGTGGCGTGTAAGGCGCGCGGTATGGAGGCCGCAACGAGTAGTCGGCATACTCGCGGTCGGAGACTTCAGGTGGCGTGTAAGGCGCGCGGTATGGAGGCCGCAACCAGTAGTCGGCATACCTCGGTGCATCCGGGTTTACCGCGAAGCGCCGACGACACAGGCGTGCAACGTGACCTGGAATTCCACAAGCGTAGCAGATCGGCCGGTTGTCAGCAGTACGACAGGGATTCCCGTAGTGCAGCTGTGTACCAGGAAGTGGCGTGGTGGATGGCCGAGCAGGTTGCGGAGGCGATACTGGCAGACGACGTGGAGGCCTTGCAGCGGAGGCCGCGTAAGTCAATGGCGCAGCGAAAGGTGTCGGTGGAGAGGCTGGCGGCAACGCCTCGGAGACCTGCTCTTGAATAGCCTGTCTGATGGCTGGCGCTAGACAGTTCGCAGGTGCTTCGGTGGTCGGCAAATATGACACGCACGAAAGCTGTCGAGCCACTTCTTCGCGCACATATTCTTTTATCTGTGCCATCAGAGTGTTGTCACCGCCGATGGTCAAGGCGGCGAGGGAGTCGTCTACTGTCGTCGACCTCCGAACTGAGACGCGTTGCTTGCGAAGTTCTTCGAAACTCTGGCACAGAGTCACAAGGTCGGATACGGTACGTGGGTCCTTGGCCAGCAACATTTGGAAGGCATCGTCATCTATGCCTTTTAAGATGTGCTTAATCTTCTCTTGTTCGCTCATCTCAGGGTTCAGGCGCTTGCATAGATCGATGACGTCTTCGATATAACTGGTGAAAGTTTCGCCCTGCTTTTGCGCACGTCCGCGTAGGCGCTGCTCTGCGCGGAGCTTGCGTACTGCCGGGCGCCCAAACACTGCTGCGAAGATGGTCTTAAAAGCGGCCCACGTGGAGAACTCGGAGTTGTGGTCGTGAAACCACAGGCTCGCGACGTCCTTGAGATAAAGACCGTCGCAATAGACACGCCATGCCACACATGCGCAATAGCACACGATGCGTCACATCACAACAATCGGCCACTCTCAACGCAAGTGCTAGTCAAACAAACCTCCCAAAAAATACGCACACAGCTGATTGCGGCACGACCACGTATCGCTAATACAGATATCTTTTTTTATTGTTGTGCTTCTGGCATCTCTCGCTCCGTCACCTCCTAGCTTCAACCAAGAATGGTGATAATGGCAAATCTTGTCTACAAGCGCTGCAGTGCATTCGCAAATGTGCCCAAAGATTTTTCTTGATCGAAAAATCTTGCTCCCTCGCTCGATCGTTTACGCATCGGCCAGTCTGGCGGATGCAAACCTTTCCACGGGAGAGCGGAATTTCGTAGACCATTCCCATCGCACAGATGACGTGGGGCTTCGCATGTCTCTTACCACACGGGGCAGGCACGGATCCTCCTGAAATTTGTGGACACAGGCCTGACAGCTTCTTTGGTGCAGAAAACACCACAGGTACTCTGCCGTAAGGTACAATCGCCGTGGAAATAAGTATGCCGTCACACCATATATTCACGGTGTCTCCCATAGAACAAAAAAGGTTGCTCAAAAGAGCAATATTAGTGTTGCTTTTTCTGCGCCTAACAAGCTTGTGGACCTCTGCAGAAGACGAAGCCAATAGAGATCAGCCCCAAATAATGTGAAAAAAATTACACCATCTCCCGCTAAAGGGAACCATGTGTAGATGTGAAGCAGCGGGCGCTAACGCTTACACTGGCGGCGGCGTTGACGCTGGCGCTCATCGCAGCGTTGCGCAGGAGAGAAAACTGGGGAGGCGCAAAGCAGGCAGTGATGGAGCAGTGTTTACTACTGGAACATGCCAATCGCTGCTAATGGGCAATGAGAGACAGAAGACTCCGACTGGACACAGAGACCCGCACTCCGCTTTTAGTTAACGCGCACGCTGCGAATTTTTATTGTTCAACAACGCACAGGAGAAATCTTCCACCGGCACCACCTTGGAGGTCAAGATCCATTGCCATATATACGGGATGGCCAGTGAACGGTTGTGCAGCGCGAGCAGTCGGTTTTTTCAACCAAGAAACTCGCTAGCAGACGCTGCCTGCGTCGGCGTCGCGAGGCGAGAGAGGGGGAAGCGGAGGAGAGGAGAGAGAGGGGGTGACACGCATGCGCAGTGGGGAGTGTGAAGGCCGTGGGCAGGGATGCATAGAGGAGAGAGGGGGGGAGCGTAGGAGAGGAGAGAGAGGGGGGGACGCGCATGCGCAGGGGGGAGTTAGACGCCGCGGGCAGGGATGGAGAGAGGGGGGAGTGTAAGAGGGGAGAGAGGAAGGGAGGCGCATGCGCAGTGAGGGTGTGGTAGCCGTGGGGAGGGATGCCTAGAGGAGAGAGAGGGGGAGAGGAGGTTTTTTATTTTTATTTTTTCTTTAACTGTTTGCGCATGCGCAGTAAGGGTGGGCACGCGGCACACCACCACCACCACCACCACCACCACCACCGGATTAAGCTTCGCCATAAGATGCTTCACATCTAAAAAGCACAGAAATCAGCTCATCGCATGTGCCCCGTGTGTGGTATCCCGCATTCCCCGCACATGTGGGAAAAGCTACGTATGGTAAACGGGCTGATGCGTGAATGATAGATTGCGTGAGCACTGTAACAAAGTTGGAAATGTGGCGGCTGACGGCTTCTTGGTTATCCATTGCTATAAACGCGTGTGCAAACAAATTTCAATGAAACACTTGTCTTGAAGAGGCATTATAGAAGCTAATTATAGAAGCACGTAGCATAGCCTTACTTGCTGACGCATATGTCAGCAACCCTTCGATTTCGCTATCCGCGAAAAAGTTGCAGTATCTGTCTACAGTGTGAATTGATTAGGCCATTTCGAAAAACTGCCTCGTGGTTTACGAGTTGATTATGTGACACAATGACATGCTCACATATCACGTGATGGTAAGTGTTACAAATACTGCTGGAACCTTGGTGTTCAACCTTGCAGATGGGCAGGGAAAAGAGAGCCGTCTGCCAGCGAATGTGCATAGGCCACAATATACCCCTCTATTTCGTTCGTGCCGAAGCAAGTTTTCTGACAATGAAGGACCAGGAAAACTTGTTCCGCCAATCCACGCTTCAGAAAAGTGGGAAGCGCATCAAAGCGAACCGCGAGTACGATGCAAAAGTTTCAGTTACTTCGGCAGGCTGCAACTCACAAGTGAAGAGCATTGCCCATGAAGTTCGGGGTAAGCCCTCCGACATCAGCTCTCTAGCGCCTAAATGCGTTAAATTTGTGTATATATATATATATATATATATATATATATATATATATATATATATATATATATATATATATATATATACGCTTCTAAAAAACTGTTTATTGGTGACGTTTCGATCGGAGACCGATCTTCATCAAGACAAAATTTACCAGGCGCCGATGCGCTTTTATATCATCGCCGTGCCGAGAGAAAGAGATCGCTCTAACACATTGACCACCTCCCCCACAGACGACGCGCGCGCTATACCACAGACACCCCATTTCCTTAGGTTAAGAAAAATTGTTGATAAACGTCTACGCCATGACCTGCATGTGCGAAGCCTCAAAATTTATTTACGATATGGTATCGCCCCTCAGGGCATTCGACTATCATTTAAGTCGCCAATGCATGACTTTGACGAAGAGGAAACCCAACAATGTAATCTAATTCTGAAATCTGCTTCACTAAAACTAACCGAACTCGTTGTGGCGCGCTGTGAAAGGGTGCTCGCGTCTCTGAGGGCGGCGGAACGTCAAGCTAGATCTAATACTTCCCTATCCACTATAGAAGTTGCTGAACTAGAACGTTTTGAGAAAAAGAGGACAGAGGAAATCCTGAAAATTAAGGAGAAAAAAAATGGCAAGGGATAAACTTCCGTACTTCTGCGAGCTCTACATCGGCAATCCAGAGGGCCCTCAACCAGTGGTTGTGCCACAACTTGGAAGCACGCATAAAACCTTTAACGACCAGCCGAGAGGCACTACTAACACACAAAACAACATAGAAGAAAACATAATTAACCTCTCCAAGGTTCAACTTAGTAGTCATGAACGAGCAGTAATCTCCCGCGGACTCACATTTTGCCCCACTACTGGCCGATACAATCAGTTCTCCTTATTACAAGACCTCGATAACTTCGCACGGAATCTTCGCCTAGAGGAATACTTTTTCGACAAACCCCAGAGGGAAGCCACTGCCATAATACCTTCTAGTTCAAGGCAACAGCGGACACCAAGCTCTCAGCGGGAGAGGCATCTAGATACCTACATCGAAGCCGTCCAAAAAGACATACTGCGGGAATATAACACACACAGACCTGCAGTAGCCAAAAATCTCTCAAGAAAGGAGTATGAAGCACTTAAGACACTCAGTGATCGAACAGATATCGTCATAAAACCAGCGGATAAAGGGGGGAGGGATTGTAATATTAAATAAATCCGACTATATCCAAGAGGGCACCCGCCAATTAACTAACACCTCTTTCTACAAACCACTTGATAAAGATCCAACATTAGAACATCAAGCAATAATAACCACCGCACTCCATGATCTGGTAGAGCTCGGAGAGTTAGATCCCAAACTTTCTAGGCCGCTTACTGTAGCACGTGCCACACCAGGACGGTTTTATATGCTTCGAAAAATACACAAAAAAGGAAACCCTGGCTGACCAATAATTTCAGGAGGAGGTACCCTCACCGAACGAATATCAAGTTACATAGACTCCTTAATTAAGAACATACCGCCTACACACCCCTCCTACCTACGTGATACCAGCCACTTCATTAGGACGATCAAAGATGCACATCAATATTCCGCATAGTGACGGCATCAAAACATTAGTAGAGTCTTATAGTGCGCATAAATGTGATGACTAGAGACCGGATTATAGGCAAATGCCTATTTTTTTCCTTGCGTTCCTATCGCGCCACTTTGATATATGAGCATCAATTAGGGGTAAAGGAGGGCTTTTATAGTGTTTTATAGTGCCTATAAATGCCTATTTTTGGGGTTTGTGCCTAAATGTCTATAAGTGCCCATAAATGCCTATTTTCAAAATTGGTGCCTATATGAACGCTATTTAGCCTCAAATTTTGCTTTCGAGTACAGTTTGAGACCGTAATTCATGTTACCGGGCAAAATTGACGTTTTGGAACTTTATGGGGTGCAAAAACCTAGTTCCCTAGTTCAACAAACATCCGGGAAGCAACCGGTAGTAGCAGTGAAATGGGACGCGTCGGCAACCTTACACCACCGCACTGACATGGTGCGAGCGGTTGGAGAAGGGGGAGAGGAAAAGACGCTATTTCTGCAACCCTAAATGGGAGCACGGCCCAGCGTGTACAGTGGAATGTGCAGAGGAAAATAAAGGCGGGAAGAGGAGAGGGGAAGAAGAGGACAGTGGCATCTATGGCCGAGAACGGTGCGGGCGGCTTTTACCGCCGGTTTTCCAGTCCAGCTTTCCCATGGAATTGAAGCACCTCCTTGAAGACTTGGGCGTGGTGGGGGGGCAGAAAACAGGAGGTGCCTGCGTGCAGCAGCAGGAATATGGAGAGCGAATGCGAAACCATGGAGTGCCGTCAGGGGAAAGTAGAAAGTAGGTAAAAAAAGGCGGCAGATCCCACGCACTGTGGGAATCGACGTAATGCGAAGCAGCCAGGAAGGAGAAAATCATGCTTTACATAATTTGCATGGCATGTTGTACATGTTACGACCTGTCATTTGTGTTCGTCATACAGCCACGTCGCGATATACCAATTTAGGTGTATGTCAAGCTAGTGAACTGGACGCAAGCGCACCATGAGCGTGGCATGTAAATGGCATTGCAGATGACATGCATGCCAAGATTTTCATGTTACCACCTGCCACTTATGTTCGCCATACAGTCATGTCACTCAATACCAAATTTTGTGTATATTAAGCTAACGAAACAGCCGCGAGCGCGCCATGAGCGTGGAATGCAAGTCATGTCGCACATGACAAGTAATCTTTTCTATATTACGACTTGTCATTTATGTTCGTCATACAGTCATATCACTCAATACCAAACTTCGTGTATCTCATGCTAACGAAACGGCCGCGAGCACGCCATGAGCGTGGCATACAAGTCATGTCGCACATGACAAGTCATGACTTCCATGTTACCAATTGTCATTTATGTTCGTCATACAGTCATGTCACTCAGTACCAAATTTGGTGTATATCAAGCTAACGAAACGGCGGCGAGCGTGCCATGAGCGCGGAATGCAAGTCATGTCGCTCATGAAGTCATGATTTCCATATTACCACTTGTCGTTTATGTTCGTCATACAGTCATGTCACTCAATACCAAATTTGGTGTATATCAAGCTAACGAAACGGCCGCGAGCACGCCATGAGCGTGGAATGCAAGTCATGTCGCACATGACAAGTCATGATTTCCATATTACCACTTGTCATTTATGTTCGTCATACAGTCATGTCACTCAATACCAAATTTGGTGTATATCAAGCTAACGAAACGGCCGCGAGCGCACCATGAGCGTGGAATGCAAGTCATGTCGCTCATGACAGGTCATGATTTTCCATATTACCACTTGTCATTTATGTTCGTCATACAGTCATGTCACTCAATACCAAATTTGGTGTATATCAAGCTAACGAAACGGCCGCGAGCACGCCATGAGCGTGGAATGCAAGTCATGTCGCACATGACAAGTGATGATTTCCATATTACCACTTGTCATTTATGTTCGTCATACAGTCATGTTACTCAATACCAAATTTGGTGTATATCAAGCTAACAAACGGCCGCGAGTGTGCCATGAGCATGGCATGCAAGTCATGTCGCACATGACAAGTCATGATTTCCATATTACCACTTGTCATTTATGTTCGTCATACAGTCATGTCACTCATACCAAATTTGGTGTATATCAAGCTAACGAAACGGCCGCGAACGCACCATGAGCGTGGAATGCAAGTCATGTCGCTCATGCGATGTTATGATTTCCATATTACCACTTGTCATTTATGTTCGTAATACAGTCATGTCACCCAATACCAAATTTGGTGTATATCAAGCTAACGAAACGGCCGCGAGCACGCCATGAGCGTGGAATGCAAGTCATGTCGCACATGACAAGTGATGATTTCCATATTACCACTTGTCATTTATGTTCGTCATACAGTCATGTCACTCAATACCAAATTTTGTGTATATCAAGCTAACGAAACGGCCGTGAGCGCGCTATGAGCGTGGAATGCAAGTCATGTCGCTCATGAAGTCATGATTTTCATATTACCACTTGTCATTTATGTTCTTCATACAGTCATGTCACTCAATACCAAATTTGGTGTATATCAAGCTAACGAAACGGCCGCGAGCACGTCATGAGCATGGCATGCAAGTCATGTCGCACATGACAAATCATGATTTCCATATTACCACTTGTCATTTATATTCGTCATAGAGTTATGTCACTCAATACTAAATTTGGTGTATATCAAGCTAACGAAACGGCCGCGAGCGCGCCATGAGCGTGGAATGCAAGTCATGTCGCTCATGACAGGTCATGATTTCCATATTACCACTTGTCATTTATGTTCGTCATACAGTCATGTCACTCAATACCAAATTTGGTGTATATCAAGCTAACGAAACGGCCGCGAGCACGCTATGAACGTGGAATGCAAGTCATGTCGCTCATGAAGTCATGATTTTCATATTACCATTTGTCATTTATGTTCGTCATACAGCCATGTCACTCAATACCAAATTTGGTGTATATCAAGCTAACGAAACGGCCGCGAGCGCGCCATGAGTGTGGCATGTAAATCATACTTTTCATGACAAGTTAGTCATGATTTTCATGATATGACCAGCCATTTACGTTCGTCATACAGTCATGTTATGCCATATCAAATTTGGTATAAATCCCATTAACGATACGGCCAGGGGAGCACAAAGTCGTAGGCGGCTAGATAGATAGATAGATAGATAGATAGATAGATAGATAGATAGATAGATAGATAGATAGATAGATAGATAGATAGATAGATAGATAGATAGATAGATAGATAGATAGATACGCTCAAAGTCGCCGAAGTTCGCGAAGAAATGCTTCGCATTAAAAAAATCCGATGTGCACATGGCTTTTGTTTCGTTTCTAATTTAGTATTTAAGGGCGCCTCACCAGGTCACATGATAAATTTTAGTCAGATACTGGAAGTGTTCGCGTGCCCAATGACGAGCTTTGTACTACAAGAACTTTTTAATTGGTTCATTACGAGGTGCGAAACCATGATGCCGGTAGGTGAGCTTGAAACCTTTGCCACTCGCAAGCCAAATTCCTTTCCTGCCCTCTTCGGTATCAGAGAAACTCGGAGACGGAAGATCACACGACGTTGACGCATCAAAACGCCATGCGCACGCAAGATTACAACATGTGCACATGACATGCCCAAGCCAGGTCGTGCGCACAAGCGGTGTTGTATCGTTTCGGCGTTCGCTCTATAGTGTACTGCCTGTTTCTGTGGCATGGATCCGTCTATGCGTTTGGAGAGGCTGGCATGGATCCTGTATCCTTACCACGACACAGCGCGTCGCACAGGGGGGAACTGCTGTAAGGGACGATGCACGAAAAACATGCTAAGCGTTGTCAGGGCTGGCGCCGGCACGACGCGGGAACGGCGAGAACACGAACACAAAACAAATATAGGCAGCTAAGTCTCGCATCGCTCTCGATTCGAAGAAAAAACTAAAGAAAAACGCGCACACATTCCGTTTGTATGTTTTAGTATTTCTATTAACTTTCATCCTTCTATTCAAGCAACACATTGCACAAATTACACATGCCTCGAATAATTCTCGCAGTTTCACGTACTACCGTGACATACACAGGACCATTCCTTGTTGAACTTCACCTCCCCCACATTGGTGCGCGCCCGTGAGATAAAGGGCACGAGGCATTCAGTCTGACATTTCACCTCCTTCCGGGGAGCGTAGCGTTGCAAATCTTGGCAGACGTGATCGTTAGCGCAGTGCATGCATTACACTTATAGCTCGAGACGCTCAAACCTGGTAAGGGGCCCTTTATGGTGTTCACACAAAGAGGAGAAATTGACCCTGTGCTATTAGACCCGGCCAATACGAGGCTAAAAGACCCATCTGGCCTTTTAGCGGTCTGGCTATTGAATCCTGTGCTGCCCTTCCCAGCCATGCCGAAAATAAGTAGACCGATGAGCGTGTTTATTCGATGGTGGACACTTAACTTACCATTCTGGACAATAAAAGGAGAGACTGTGTTCTGGAAACCGTGCCCGAAAAGAGACCATTGCATGGCTATGTCAAATCATTAACGCCTTTGTACAATCATAAAATATAACACTTGTTTGCTTTCCTGTCGTAGACCAGGTCGCGCACGTCCTTATTCGAAAATCTGAGTTTTTGTAAAAATTTATTGTGCCTGTATTTACGATTTTGGGGGGCCTAAAACTGTGTTTTTCCTGCCTATTTTTGGCGCCTAAAACACGATTTTTAGTGCCTAAAAATCCGGCCTCTAGTGATGACTCACCAAACCCAATAGTCATTGAAACCCTTGCGAATCTGGTACTTCGACTCAGCAGCTTCGAGTTTCATAACCAATACTATTTACAAATAAATGGCACTGCTATGGGGACTCGTATGGCACCTAACTACGCAAACATCTTTATGAATGATCTTGAAACTAAGTTTCTATCAACCCAGAAAATTAAGCCACTTCTTTACAGACGCTTCTTAGATGATATTTTTATTATTTGGACGGATACGCAAGAGAGCTTAATTAATTTTATAGAATCTTTCAACAAAGTTCATCCAGACATAACATTCACCTATGCATACTCAACAACTGAAATAAATTTCCTAGACGTCCACGTAAAGGTAAAAGACGGATGATTAACTACTAACGTTTACAAAAAGCCTACAGACAGGCAGCAATACCTTCATTTCGATAGCTGTCACCCTCGTCACTGCAAGACGTCCATCCCGTACTCGCAGGTCCACCGATTCAAAAGAATTTGCTCCCGCCCCGAAGACTTTGAGGCCAACGCAGAGAACTTGCGCAACATACTTGCAAAGCAACATTATCCTCCTTCTATAGTCAACGACGCCATACATAAAGCGGCAAACCTAGATCGCCAGCAGCTACTTTACCAGCAGAAAGAATTAAAACAAGAGGGACGGAAAAACTTAGTTCTAACATTTGGGAGCAACCCCCCCCCCCCCCCCCCAACGTAAACAAAATTCTAAAGAAACACTTCAACATCTTACAACAGAGTGAACGGCTATCAAAAATTTTCCCTTCCCCTCCGCGAGTTGTATATAGACGCCCCAAAAACATTAAAGATTATCTGGTTCGTTCAAAAACCGATAAGACACCTATAACTGGATGTCAGCCATGCGGCAAGGCCCGCTGCAAGGTGTGCAAACACATACAGGTAACCAACGTTGCTCAAAGCACACATTCCAATTTCAAATACTCCATTCACTCAAACCTTAACTGCGACAGCTCTAATGTAGTATACCTTCTCGAGTGCGGAATATGCAGTATTCAATACATAGGTCAGACTGACACGGCCTTCCGCACCCGCTTCAATAACCATCGTTCACATGCTCATTCGCTTCCGGATCTGCCTCTGTCTGGGCATATAAACTCCGAAAACCACCCGTTTGATTCCATCAAGGTCACACTCTTACAAAGCGGTTTCTCCAGTACAAGGGAGCGTGAGCAGCGCGAATCATACATGATTTATAAATTTGATACAATAAAGGCTGGTCTAAATATCACTCCGGGTACACTGTCTTCAATCCGCGCTCTGGAAGATTCAGGATAATAATGATCCTAACCAAACTTCTTTCCTTTTTTTTATTAGTATTTTTTCGCATATCACTCGGAACACGTTGTCGGGCATGCAAGATCTGCACGCGCATTCCGAGAAGGGTGGGCAACTTTCGAATAATTCCCCTCTACAATGAAATCCCTCCTCAGACAACCGAGTGAATGACATATTCGAACCCCACGTCAAAAATGTGAAAAACACTCTCCATTTTCTTCTCAATTATTCTTGAGCCACAGACCGGAGATCGTAGGAACGTAGACCCCCCTCACTAGGCTTCAGGAGCAGCTAAGGAGGGGCAGGGGAGAATAGGTGGCACGTGACAATGGACGAAAGGAATGTACTGTGTTGTGTTCAAGCTCCGGGAAGAGATGAGCCTGCGTAGTGAACCTTCACAATGTACCACTGGAATGTGCTTAACGTGCCCACCTGGACCATCGATGTATATCTACATATTTTTGGTTTGTTCACTTTTTTCTTGAAACATGCTTCTTCGTATATCTTGGTATGTGCCGGGGGCACCACAGGAATGTACTTAACATGTCCACTTCGTGTTTTCGTTTTTTTTTTAGAAAACACGTGTTTATGTCTAAGTATGTAGAAATACGCGCACATGGTCGTGTGACCACTCTCTCTTTTTTTGGCCACTCGTTTATTTTTGCACCGTTTTTTTTATTTATTATTTTTTTTTCCAAATACAGGTGCTATGCGCATGTAGCAGTACGCGCACGTGGTCGTGTGACCACTTATCAGTATGTACGCTTCTTCTCACTTTTTTTTTCTTTTTTTTTCTTTTTTCTCTCTTTCTCTCGGCACGGCGATGATATAAAAGCGCATCGGCGCCTGGTAAATTTTGTCTTGATGAAGATCGGTCTCCGATCGAAACGTCACCAATAAACAGTTTTTTAGAAGCGTATATATATTTTTCCTATTTTGTTCTACGGCAACCGAAGCGAGACTCTTCATAATGTACGTATATATATATATATATATATATATATATATATATATATATATATATATATATATATATATATATATTGTTAAGACGTCTATTGGCGGGTATTCGGCGCGATGCACGACAGCAACAGCCAAGGCGGGGACCGACTCTCAGCACGAGCTGCTCTTTCTCTTCGAAGAGGGCGACCCACTAGAAGGCGCTGGAGAGGACGACCTACTGTATAGTTCCAAAGCTTCGCTACAATTACCCCGGGTACGAAAAGGGAGCCGCTTGGCGACCTAACAGCTGGTTACTATCAGCGGGTCATGGTAGACCTTGAGGCGCTCCACGTTGACAATGTCGCGCCCTCGACGGCGCGTGCCCGAATATGGTTCGATGGGTTCGATCAGGTAGTTTACAGGGGAAGTGCGTTCGACGACACGGTAGGGGCCTTCGTATTTGGACAGTAGTTTTGAAGAGAGGCCAGTTGCAGTGGTAGGGATCGAGAGCCATACGAGCGCTCCAAGGAAGAACGTGGGCGCAGAAGTGCTGGTGTCAGCGCGAATGCTCTTCTGCCGCTCTTGATCATGTGTAGTAAAGGTGTGTGAAAGTTCCGTCGAGCGCGGCCTTTGCGCCATCTCGCTGGTAGTGCTGAAAACTCGCTGTATATAAATAGCTCGCCGTTTGAACGTTGAAGGTCGTGCCCTTTCGTGGCTTAGCGGTTAGCGCCGCGTGCTGCAGAGCGAGAGGTCCCTCGTTCGATGCCGCCCGTCGGAAGCATTTTTGTGAATTATTTTTCTTTGTGGCTTTTATAAAACGCTGACGCCGACGGCGAAAACCAGCCGAGAGTGTCCATATAATTGCCATCGCAATAAAACGCGAGACTGACGCAGACACAGCGGGCCCATTCAAACCTCGTCGTCTCCTCCTTTTCTCTACGAACCCCCCATGCTTTATTAAAGCACTTCTTTTTATACCCCTGAAGTATTACAACACACAGCTCGCCTTTTGCTCCATGCGCACCTTGTGAGCATTGTGCTCTTTTGTTGCACACCCACCATACTGTTGCTTTTGAAAGGGCCAACCGATGCTGAAACAGATAATCTGGCATTTCAAGTTCATGTACATTTTGCTGATTCGGAATTGTGCTCATTTGTGTATGCTAAAGTAATGTGAAAGAATAAGTATGCAGTCTCTTCAAGTCAGAACTTTGTAAAAAAAATTATTCATGTTCATGCCACTGCAAAGATGGCATATACTTTCTGTAAATAAATGTACATTGTGAAACTGTCATGTTTTTATAGCATTACTGACATTTATTACATTGCACAAGCGACATCATGCTGAAGGAAACAGTGGGACATCATATGGCATGGGTAATTAATGAATACTAGAATACAAATATAGGTGACATCAGGCTTGCTGCATGAAATGATGCTACATGATATGTGTTGTGTGCATCATTTCAGGAGGCCGACGAGCACACGTAAAAGTAATCTTTGAAGACATCCTTACACGACTGCTAAAAAGTGGAGTATTGATTTAAAAAGAATTACACGTTAAACTTGTCGCGTTGAAATGATGACCTGCAAGTAAAGAAACAAAAAACAAACAAAAATATGAACACAAGTTAAAAAAATCACAGCATATCCACGGGGTGAATGATGAAGAGTGGGCGAAGCTCCGGAGGTTCATGACTCTTCCGTAAAAATTCGCCCATTACATCATCATCAAAGACGGGAGAACCAGTGTGTGAGGTTATATAAGAACTTTTATTCATTTTCATAGATGAGGTTTGGCTTCCGTTGTCCCTTCCAAAGTGACGGCTTTATTGTCCGTGAAATGCAAGGAGAGCGGTTCTTGTATGGGTTGCAGTTGGACGTTCGTAAATCCAATCCGCATTCGTCATGTGCATGAGCTTGGCGTATTCGTCTCTGTCCGTAACGTCCTGGCGCTTGCGCACGGCGGCACAGGGACTGACGTCTTTGACGACACGCATCAGCTCTTCGTTGGCCCGAGGTCGGCGTCTTCGTCGGCGAGGAGCACGGCTGCGGGGTCGGCGGGCTCCGATTCTTCTTCTTCTTCTTCTTCTTCTTCTTCTTGTTGTCGGTGTTGTTCAATCAACTGAGCCACGATGTCATCGTCGTTGGCAATGTTGCACTCTCGGTGTTTAGCGGCGATCTGGTCACGCGCGCCATCTAGTGATCTCTCATCACACTATGCGCTCCCATACATCTGAATGGAGCAAGCGCCGCAGCGCCATCTCGTATTTTAATTCGTCAACTATGCTGCGCTAGAGCCATCTAGTGATATCCCGTCACACTAGCGTTTACCATGTATCTCTATGGAGCGAGCGCCACCAACGCCATCTAGTGATCACTTCACGGACTAGACGAGGTGGCTACGACGGAGGAGGGACTGACCCACGGCGTAAGGAGCTTCGCCCCTAAAAGGAAAAATAAAGTGGTGGTGCTCAAGGCCGTTGAGATGGCTGCAGCGGCAGTGAAGGCTGGGGAGCTCTAGGCACAATGGCAGCCAGGACATGCTCAAGCCTGCCTCGAATGCGTTCGGTAGCCGAACACAAGCCCCTGGCTTCATCGACAAGCTCCGGGTGATGCTGCTAGACAAAATCACGTAATGTATTGCAGACCCTGTAATGCAAGAACATACAGGAAACACAACTGATGATCCACCTGTTTAAGACAGGCGGGCAGCGTTAACGCGGCTATCGTAATTGATTTGGAGGAGAAAGTTGATTGTTAAGAAGGAAAAAGGCAACTTTTTTTTGTACAATTATAACACAGCCCAACCACAAGAAGTCAACAGATTTGACGTGTTGGTTTCACTTGCTTTTGCGGCATGAACTTGTGACGCGGCTTCTTCCCAACCTTGGCACAAGCACTTGTTAGCCCCGCGGTCTGCTGCAAGCGATGGGCTTGCCACCGACGCGCGTAGCGACCTTGCCACTGTATCGTTCAGGATAGCATGTCGAATCAGACAACGCTCGAGTTGAGGTGAAAGTGATCCCCTTTATTGGACGCTGCGCCTTTATATATTCAGACATGCACAGCAGGGTTTCCAACCTTAAGGGACCTTGGTTGCCAGTCCCGATACATCTTCCTTCCTCTAATAACAGAAACTACACAATACATAGAAATTACACATTACTGGTTAATTAAGCCATTTGTTGAAAGTTCTGGTCATATGTGAGACGATTCGGCTGTCTTCTTGACCGGGTGCTGCGACGAAGGCCAGTGACGCCTGGCTCAGCATTTGTGTCTGCCGGAGAACTTTGTTGCCCTGGCGTCGGGCCCCCTGGAGTTGTTTGGGCAGCAGGAGCTGGATCTTTAGACGTGCGACTCCCGTTGCCTTGCGGATCCTGTGGTGCCACGACGCCTGGAAGAGAAGTACAAGCGTTAGCACTGTCTTCCATAGAGTCCGGGATGGTTTCCGGGGACTGTCGAAAGGCTTCATTGGTTCGGAGCAGATGTTGTCGATTGCGACGAAGCTGCGACCCATCCTCCGTGCGGACAATGTATGAGCGAGGGTTGACTGCCTTTTCTACGAGGGCTTTCGTATTCCACCCGGTCTTGTCGAGCAGCCTAACAGTGTCACGTTCACCCAGTTCTTGCAGTGGACGCCTGTGGGGGTGCGCCTGATTGTGCTTTTGGACCTCTGGCGCCTTACGATCCCCGAAGTCCGGTAGCCTTCCTCTCAGCCTCCTGCCCATGAGGAGCTCGCACGGTGCTTTTCCGCCTTCGAGTGGTGCCGTTCTGTAATTGAGAAGTCCGATCCAGAAATCTTCATTCGCGTACACCGCTTTCTTGAGAAGACGTTTCACCACATTCACTCCTTTCTCTGCCAATCTGTTTGAGCGTGGAAAGCCGGGGCTGGACACGACGTGGACAAATTCACACTGTCTTGCGAACGCCTGTGATGAAAACTGTGGTCCACCGTCTGTACAATCTTCCAGCGGAATGCCATGGCGCGCAAATATCATGGCCAGCTTTTTTATGACACAGTGGTTTGTGGTTTGTGGAAGCGGTTCTACCTCGGGGTAGTTTGAATAGGCATCGTATGTTGCAAGGTAGTTTTTCCCGGCGTGCTCGAACAAGTCCACACCAATCCTAGCCCATGGTAGTTCGGGAGGGTTCCTTTGCAACAGCGGTTCGCTCGGCTGCCTGTAAGCAAAACGCCGACAAGTTGAGCACCTGGAAGCTTTATCGGTTATTTCTGCCGCCATGCCAGGCCAGTACATGAGTACCCTTGCCATCGCCTTGCATTTTCCGACCCCCAAGTGACCCTCATGCAGGCGCTGCAACATTTCTTTCCGCAGGGACTTCGGAATGACAACTCTGGAGCCACGCAACAGTATGCCCTCTACGCAGGAGAGTTCTGCTTCTAAGGGAGCTAGCGGTCCTGTTATGCCTCGACCATCTTGAAGCGCTTCAATTACTTGCCTTATCTCTTCGTCCTACATCGTTGCTCTCGCTATCCGCTTGCTTGTTGAGTCGCTGACGAGCGTGGAAAGGACGGCCGTCGCATGGTTGGCGACGTCTTCAGGCTCGCTTTCTGGCTGCTCATTGCTGTCGCATCGGATCCTTGAAAGTGCGTCGGCCAGAGCAAGGTCTTTCCCGGGGATGTACTGCAAGGAAATGTTGAATGGCATGAGGCGAAGAAAGAAACGCTGTATGCGAGGAGGCATGTCTGACAGGCTCTTCTGAGCAATGGCTATCAGTGGCTTATGGTCAGTTTCAACAATTAAGTCGAAGCCAGTGATAAAATCACGAAAACGCTCACAAGCAAACGTGACTGCCAAAGCTTCTTTCTCGATCTGTGCGTACCTGGTTTCCGCTTCTGCTAGCACCCGCGACGCATATGCAACTGGCCGCCAGTGTTCACCATGCAACTGTAAAAGCGCCGCCCCTAGCGCAAAACTCGACGCATCAGCTGTTATCTTTGATTGTTTTGATGCATCGAATATGGCAAGCACAGGTGCCGTCGACAACGCTTCGCACAGATGTTTCCACTCCTTTTCATGGCCACCTGACCAATCGAACATGCAATCATGCTTTAATAGGGCTCGCATATTTTTAGTCTTCTCAGAGAGGTTTGCAATGAACCTTCCGAAGTAGTTCACTGCGCCCAGTAGTTTTTGAACACCTTTCTTTGACGTTGGGGGCGGCATTTCCACTACACATTTAACTAACTCTCCGCCTGGCTTAATTCCGTTTCCCGAAATGGCGTCGCCCAAGAACTTTACCTCTTCTGTGCCAAAGACGCACTTTTCGCGGTTGAGTGTTAGTCCTGCAGATTTTGCTGCCAGTAGTGCTGCTCGCAGGCGATTGTCGTGTTCCTGTTGCGTTGTGCCCCACACGAGTATATCGTCGATATAAACGCGGGTGCCTTCTAGACCGTCAAAAATGTTGCCCATCGCTTTCTGGAACACTTCGCTAGCGGTGCATATTCCGAAAGGCAGCCTTAAAAAGCGGTACTTTCCGAACGGCGTGGCAAAGGTGCAGATTTTGGAGGTTTTTTCATCTAAGGGAATTTGATGGAAGCCACAGTTCGCATCCCACTTCTGACACCATGTATCGTTCAGGATAGCATGTCGAATCAGACAACGCTCGAGTTGAGGTGAAAGTGATCCCCTTTATTGGACGCTGCGCATTTATATATTCAGACATGCACAGCAGGGTTTCCAACCTTAAGGGACCTTGGTTGCCAGTCCCGATACAGCAACTGCGGTAGGCAAGCCAGCGCTTGACCGTTTTTACGGCCGGACACAGTGCATCGAGCACAATGGCAACTGTACACAGTGCTGCTCTGTCCACAGCACTCGTAACTTGGCGAAGAAGCCGTAGTTCTACTCGATACGCACCAAAAACAGGCCCGCCCCTGCTGCGCCACCCTACCAGGTGGCTCCGTAAATTTTTTTACCCTTTTCCTTCCGAGTTCTCGTCACAATGCGGCAAATCAATGCAGCATACATCGTACAGCTCATTAGCCGGCTACAAGAATTATACTTATCAAAGCTATTTATTAAATCATCGAAAAGGAAATACCGTGGCGTGCATATGAACAAAAATGTTTTACGCAACAAGTTTCTTCTGCGCAAATTCGATTCAGCAGGAATGTACGTAAAACACAATAGATAAATGAATGCGCACTTAATAATAATATCTAGGGTTTAACGTCCCAAAACCACGATATGATTATGAGGGCTCCGGAAGTTTCGATCATCTGGTGTTCTTTAACGTGCACTGACATCGCACAGTACACGGGCCTCTACCATTTCGCCTCCATCCAAATGCGACCGCCGCGGCCGGGATCGGACCCGCGACCTTCTGGTCAGCAGTCGAGCACCCTAACCGCTACAGCACCGTGGCGGACCTCCATGTATGTATCCTGTGCTGTAACAACGCTCGCTCAGGCACGATAGTTCTCAAAATGAAAAGGTGTTGCTTACCTGTTATTAGACGACAGAAGTACAGGCTTCTCCTGTTCATACATTCTTGTTTTCGTTTTCTTTTGCGTTACCTGTAAGAAGAAAAGCAGAGTAAACATAACGCGATAACGGCATGCTTGGCATTGTTTACTCACCTTGCGGCTAGAATTTCATGTTTTCCTTGTTCTTCGCAGCTTCCGATGTTACTAAGCGACGAAAATACTCTCCGGTAGTCGCGATCACATTCTTCTCGCAGCATTATTAGCGATAGAACGCGAAACGCAGCTCGCAGGGACGATTAGCTGTGTTTTTTTCCCACAGCGGCCATCTTAAATGACTTAGATTTGATCCAAGAGCGACTCATATGTGGCTACGGCTCTCAAAATACGTGTGTTTTGCGTTTACTTTGCAATACGCTTCACTCACGATAGCACTAGAAGCTTACAAAACAAATTTATTCTCATTTGCGTAGGATTGTTTCTTTGTCTCACGCTCGCGAACGAAATAAAAACAATACGGCCCCTTTGCCGCCCTCTGCCAAAACGTCACTAGAGCCCCTAGACTTACCCTAAAATTTTCCCTTGAAAATACCTAGAAAATGCTAGGGATTTCCATTGTAACAAGCATAGGCGGATAGTTTTAATTTTCCCGGAGGGGGGCGGGGCCTGACATGCTCTTCCAACATCTCTCTCTCTCTCTCTATATATATATATATATATATATATATATATATATATATATATATATAGAGAGAGAGAGAGAGAGAGAGCACGGTTTAAGAATATTCAGGTGTTGACACTGCGCGTGCCTGAGCGGCCAGATAATGTTCAGTCTCGCGGGCGCACTCTGCTCGCGAGCCGTCAGATGGCGCCGCGGCCAACGTGCTGGAAAACGTTAATCAGGAAATTTTGTGGGATATATTGAAGGAAGTGGGCATAGGTGACGACTGTATACAGCTTTTGAGGGAAATATACCGAGAAAATACAGTTTGTGTAGAATGGGAAGGAATAAGCAGCAAGGACAGCGTTGACATTAGCAAGGGGCTGAGACAGGGATGTCCTTTGTCCCCGCTGTTATTCATGCTGTACATGGTGAGGATGGAAAAAGCGCTAGAAGGTAGCAACATTGGATTTAATTTGTCACACAAACAGGCCGGCGCGATGGTTGAGCAGAAGCTTCCAGGTCTATTTTACGCTGACGATATTGTCTTATTTGCGGACAGTCAAGATGATATACAGCGGCTGGCAGATATATGCGGAAGGGAAGGCGAGGCTCTAGGACTAGGTTTTAGTGCAACAAAATATGGATTGATGGTATTCAATGATCACGAAGACCATGCGGTCTTAATACAGGGCCAAGAAATACCGAGGGTAAGCGAGTACAAGTACCTCGGAGTGTGGGTAAATGAGGGGGGATAGATATATGGAGGTACAAGAGAAAGCATCGGTAACAAAGGGAAAGAGGAATGCTGCAATCATGAAGCACAGAGCGTTATGGGGATACAATAGGTACGAGGTGCTTCGAGGGCTGTGGAAGGGTGTGATGGTTCCGGGGCTTACATTTGGGAACTCAGTGGTGTGCATGAAGTCAGAGGTGCAATCAGGAATGGATGTAAATCAAAGGACTGTGGGGCGCTCACGGGAAGACGTGAGCGTTGGGCGCTCACGGGAAGACGACAAATGAGGCTGTAAAGGGTGATATGGGATGGACAGGTTTTGAAGTGAGGGAAGCTCAGAGCAAAATTAGATTTGAAGAGAGGCTGAGGAAAATGAAGGAGAGTAGATGGGCAGGGAAGGTTTTCAGGTATTTGTATAGAAAAAGCGTCGACACGCAGTGGAGAAAAAGAACTAGGAGGTTCACCAGTAAATATATGGCTAGCAGTGTGGGCGACATGGCAAGAAGGAGCATTAAGCGAAAAGTCAGAGAGGCGGAGAGGACTTATTGGATGACAGCGACGGAAAAGAAGCCGGCTCTCAGTGACTACCGAAAGGGAAAAAACGAAATAAGGAGGGAGAGGTTTTATGATAATTCAAGGGGAAGCGCTTTACTGTTTGAGGCATGGTCGGGTTGCCTTAGAACGCGTAGCTATAAAGCGAGATTCTGTAACGAAGAAGAACAATGTACATGCTGTGGGGGGAACTAAGGAAACGATGGAACATGTACTGATTGAATGTTGCGATATCCACCCAGATATACGTGTGGGCACGAGTCTACATGAAGCCTTGGGTTTTAGGGACAACAATGGAAAGCTGAACACGTCCGCGATAGAAATAAGTAAGAGACGGTTAGAGTATTGGTGGCAGAAAAGTAGAGATAAAGGACAAAAATGAAGAATGGGGAAAAATAAGGTCATTCTGCCTTAAGAGGCAGAGAGATGGACCATGAATTTATATTTTTCTTTGCTATAATAACATAGATTTAATCAATGTAGATAAGGCATTAGACCAACATAAAAAGAAAGTTTTTTTTTTCGAGCCTGGTGGCAGACATGTCACCGCCCCGTTATAAAGGGGACGCTCATAGCATCCATCCATCCATCCAGCGAAGCGGTGGTCGCGAATTGAAATTCCTCTGCCTCCACAACGTTTTCGTTCCAAGCGGCGTGAGTAACACTCAAAGTGCGAAGAAAATTTGTTATTTCAGATTAAAAGATAAAAGTGTACCAGGTTTAAAGATTCATTAACACGAAAATGCCTTGTGCAGGGTGTGAACGTCGTAAACACGGATCGATCGGAGAGTACTCAAAGCTAAGTTCCGCAGCACGCAGCAGTATTTTCGTCTGTTCAAGACATTCATCGATGCAAAGAAAAATAATTTAAAGAAAACGTTAGCCAGCGTGCTATCCTCCATCAAAATATTTCCCGGTGGGGAAGAAAGTCAAGGAACTCCCACGTGCTTAGACGTAGGTGCATGTTAAACAGCCCCGGATGGTCAAAATTAGTCAGGCGCCCTCGACTACGGCGTGCCTCGTAATCAAATCGTGGTTTTGACGCGTAAGCTCCCAGTAATAATTATTGCCCCTCTATTAATAGAGAATAGTTACTGCGCGAGAAACGTATTTCATGCGTCTCGCTGCATCGTTAAAGCATAGTTGCGCTTGGTGATTGTGAACGCGATATAAATGAATGTTTGAAACGCGCGAGTATTGCATATAAAGCACACTACAGCAATGCAGTTGTTCCGCGATATATATAAATATTTGAACCACGCAAGTATTTCATATACAGCACACTAGAGCAATGCGGTTGTTCAGGCTACTTAGGGCAGTTCGGGAATAAGGTTCGAATGGCATTTAACATTAGAACAGGCCTCTTTGGCGCATCGAGTAACGCTCTTCCCTTGAACACCGCGTGATATTCCGTTGAAATTGTGTCCTCTGAAATTGCTTGGCGCAGACATTTTCTCTAGGTGTTAGAGTTTGGTCTGCCCTCGGTATTGCACGGCGCCACTGCTCCAGACGATCACTGTCAGACGGCACTTTGAAGAGAGGCACACGCTCCGCAGAAGTCTGATAGCCAGAACGGCAGCACGGTACAAAACACGTTCTACCCATTTCGGGAACCTCTCAGCAATTCGATGTCACCTACGTCAATAGAAGAGCATAAAACGCGCGTGAAGAAAAAAAGCCTGGCTTCAAAACAGCGCGGTCGCACATGCCAGTATAAAGACCCAGAATCAGCAGCATGTGCGTTTCTGCCGAGCGTGCTGCCGAGACGGCTGACCGGCTGACCCCGCCAACCCCGCTCGTCGTCGCGCCATCTACGAAGGCACCGATTGCTTAACGGTGCCTTCGTAGATGGCGCTACGACGAGCGGGGTCAGCCGTCTTGATAAGTGATAACGGCCCGAACATTATCTGGACGCGCGGGGATTGCGCTTTTCAACGCGTTGCGGGGAGAGTGTCAGCACCTGCCTATGTATATGCTTACACCGTGATAGAGAGGGAGAGGGAGGAAAAAAGTCTGACTCCGAAATCGAAGTACGTGATAGAACCTCAGCCTCTTCATTATGAAGATCTGAAGTGGGAGACTCCATATTTATTTTTAAATTTACGCAAAGACATCGATCAACCTCGCAACCATAGGCGTGCGCACGCCTACGCTCGCAACGCTTGGCTCAAAGCGAAAAAGGGCTGCTACTCGCAGACTACATCTCATTTAATCGACTATGCGTGGGATATGATTAATTACTTCATTGACAATTTGACATGCTTTACTTACTTCGTTAAACCATGCATCACACATGAGAGAGTGGGATAATGCTGGTACAGGAAGCTTTAATTATGCCCGTGAATTCAATGTAAGACAGCCATTCATAACTCTCAAACCAGCGCCGGCAAGGCACGTCCAGCGCCGGCAAGGCACGTCAAAACTTCATCCAAGCGTTGCAGGTGCTGAGCAAACGTTGACGAAAAGATAACAATGTCGTCCAGGTAGCAGAGGCAGGTCTTCCATTTGAGGCCGCGCAGCACGGTATCAATCATGCGCTCAAAAGTCGCGGGCGCGTTGCACAGCCCGAAAGGCATCACGTTGAATTCGTATAGCCCATCGGGGATTGCGAAGGCCGTTTTCTCCTTGTCGTCTTCATGCATGGGAATTTGCCAGTATCCTGAACGCAGGTCGAGGCTTGAAAAGTATTCCGCGCCTTGTAGGGAATCGAGGGCGTCGTCAATGCGTGGCATGGGGTACACGTCCTTGCGAGTGACCTTATTGATCTTATTATTGCTTAACGGTGCCTTCGTAGATGGCGCTACGACGAGCGGGGTCAGCCGTCTTGATAAGTGATAACGGCCCGAACATTATCTGGACGCGCGGGGATTGCGCTTTTCAACGCGTTGCGGGGAGAGTGTCAGCACCTGCCTATGTATATGCTTACACCGTGATAGAGAGGGAGAGGGAGGAAAAAAGTCTGACTCCGAAATCGAAGTACGTGATAGAACCTCAGCCTCTTCATTATGGAGATCTGAAGTGGGAGACTCCATATTTATTTTTAAATTTACGCAAAGACATCGATCAACCTCGCAACCATAGGCATGCGCACGCCTACGCTCGCAACGCTTGGCTCAAAGCGAAAAAGGGCTGCTACTCGCAGACTACATCTCATTTAATCGACTATGCGTGGGATATGATTAATTACTTCATTGACAATTTGACATGCTTTACTTACTTCGTTAAACCATGCATCACACATGAGAGAGTGGGATAATGCTGGTACAGGAAGCTTTAATTATGCCCGTGAATTCAATGTAAGACAGCCATTCATAACTCTCAAACCAGCGCCGGCAAGGCACGTCCAGCGCCGGCAAGGCACGTCAAAACTTCATCCAAGCGTTGCAGGTGCTGAGCAAACGTTGACGAAAAGATAACAATGTCGTCCAGGTAGCAGAGGCAGGTCTTCCATTTGAGGCCGCGCAGCACGGTATCAATCATGCGCTCAAAAGTCGCGGGCGCGTTGCACAGCCCGAAAGGCATCACGTTGAATTCGTATAGCCCATCGGGGATTGCGAATGCCGTTTTCTCCTTGTCGTCTTCATGCATGGGAATTTGCCAGTATCCTGAACGCAGGTCGAGGCTTGAAAAGTATTCCGCGCCTTGTAGGGAATCGAGGGCGTCGTCAATGCGTGGCATGGGGTACACGTCCTTGCGAGTGATCTTATTGAGTGCACGGTAATCAACGCAAAAGCGCACGGAGCCATCCTTCTTACGAACCAAAACCACAGGAGACGACCAAGGGCTAGCTGAGGGGCGAATTACCTCCCGTTTGAGCATGTCAGCCACGTTTTCTTCTATAATTTTTCTCTCAGCAAGAGACACGCGGTAGGGCCGGCGGTGTACAATTGATGTTCCGACTGTCTGGATTCGATGCGTTGTAGTGGTAGTGCGGCCCAACGTCGACGAGCAAACATCGAAAGAACTTGCGTGTTTCTCTAACAAAGCGAGCAGCTGTTGCGTCTGTGAAGCTGTCAAGTCGTTGCTGATGGCTGCAGTAAAGGCGGAAGAAGAAGCAGGCTCACCACTAGGGAGGTCGTTGGAGGCAACGGCTTGAAGTGGCACGACGCGCACAGGCTCGGGATCGGTAACGCAGGCCACCGTGGTGCTCTGTGGAAGTAGGATTCTTTCTGATGTTGGATTCACGGCAGTGACAAGTGCAGAGCCATTGCGAAAACGAACCACGCCGGACGCGAGAACAATGCCTTTACCAACGCAACTAAATGATGGTGAGACCAAGACATCGCCATGGTCGATGTCTTTAGAGGTAATAGCCACAATTTGCTCTTGATGCGGTGGTAACTCGGTATCTTCCGCAGCAACCAGACGAAGTGGCTTGTGGGGGGTCGTCGTCGAGCATGTAGTTGGTGTCAGCGAGGTGGACGACGCGTTGTCCACAACAAATAGCCGCGGAAGCAGAAGACAGAAAATCCCATCCTAAAATTAGTTCGTGAGAGCAGTGGGTCAGGACAGCGAATTGGATGTGGTGGCGGATACCATCGATAAAAACACGGGCAGTACAAAAAGCGGAAGGGCGAATGGTGTTCCCCTGGGCAGCAACTAACGTGGGTCCATCGTAAGGCGTCATCACTTTCTTCAGACGTTGGCACAATTCAGCACGCATAACCGAAAATGTCGCACCCGTGTCCACCAGAGCATCGACGCGCACACCTTCCACTACCACAAAAACCATGTTGCACGGGCCTGATGGAGGAATATCAGTCCCAATTTGTAATGCAGTTTTTCCTCCGGAAACTGCATCACTTAGTTTTCCGAGGGATTGTCAGTGACGAATGAGGCAGGTCGAAGTGGAGAGGAGGAGCGGCGAAAGGGCGAAAGTGAGCGGCGTCTTGAGTTCCGGCCGCTCCGTGGTGCACTAGATGCGGGCGGAGATGGTGATCGGTGCGGAGGGGATGAATAACGCTGACCTTGATAGAAAGCTGGAGAGGTAAAATCCCGTTCACGCATGTCGTAACCCCGACGCTCGTCTTGCTGGCGCTTGCGGCAGAAACGAGAAATGTGGCCACGATACCCGCAGTAATAGCATACTGGGCGGGACGAGCGCCAGGATGGTGAGTAGAAGGCGTTCGCAGGACCTGGAGAGAGTGCGGTCAGGTGGGCTGATGAAGGGCCAGGCGGTACCGAATGGAAATTCACGGTAGGCGCGCCAGGGACCGACACGTACGATGGTGGCGCCAACGTCATGGTTGCGTCGCTGGGAGGCGCGGCAGCAATTTGCGCGTAGGTTGGTACGGGTCGAGAAGAGGGTGCCTGGACGTGGGCAGGGCAGGTCATTGATGTGATCTCCTCCCGGATGATGTCGCGCAAGGCCGCTCCAGGAGACTGTGCAGAATATGGCGAAGGAGGTGAGAAGCCCATGGACTGCAATTCCTCGCGTATGATGTCCCTGATGAGGTCACGGAGGTGACCTTGAGTCGTGGAGTGGTGTTGGCCAATGTCTGATTGCAGACGAACCGAGTCCAGGGCATCGAGGCGCTGACATGTTGCAACGACGTCGGCAATGGTAGCCGGGTTCTGTGCAGCGAGGGCATTAAAGGCAACAGGACCTATACCCTTCAAAATATGGCGTACTTTGTCCGACTCCGGCATGGACGAATTGACACGTCGGCAGAGCGCGAGAACGTCCTCGATGTAAGACGTGTACGACTCACCGGGATGTTGTTGGCGAGTATCGAGAGTTCTCTTCGCGACTGCGGATCGAATGGCCGGTGTGCCAAAGACATGACGGAGCTGCTGCTCGAAGGTAGCCCAGTCGGGTAAGTCGATGACGTGGTTGAAGTACCACGTCTTCGCGACACCGGTTAAATAGAAAGAGACGTAACGCAGCTTGGCGGTATCGTCCCACCGATTAGCAGCACTCACGCGGCCGTATTCATCGAGCCAGTCCTCCACGTCTTCTCCGCGAAGACCGGCAAAGAGAGGGGGGTCACGCTGGTGTCCATGTACGTAAACAGGAGGCGTGGCTTGCGACGGTGGGCTGGAGATGGCAGCAGCGCCGGCAGGCTCGTTCTGCGACATGTTGGCGGACAGCGGTCGCAAGCGGCGGCCTGAACGAAGCTCCAGGGAGTAGAGGGGGGCTTTTAGAGGACCGGGGATCGAAAATTCACCTCCACCACGTATGACGTCTTGGGTTAGACGGCGTTTATTCTGCCCGAGGACTCGGCAGCGAACAGGCAGCCTGAGGCAGAGCGCGCACACACACGATGATGATGGTGATGACACTCGGTGACGATGAGGACAGAGAGACAAAATGGATGATGATGATTATGATAATGTACAGATGAGAATAAGCGCATAACAAATGCCCACACATGCTTTACTTACTTCGTTAAACCATGCATCACACATGAGAGAGTGGGATAATGCTGGTACAGGAAGCTTTAATTATGCCCGTGAATTCAATGTAAGACAGCCATTCATAACTCTCAAACGGTAGAAAATACCATTTTCTACTACTATAGACCTTTTGGGAAGCTACAGTTGGCTAGCTCTTAAAAATATCCCGGGCAGGCCTCAGGGGGGGGCTCCGCCTCCCATGAAGCCGTCCGAAGAGGGCCCGAGCCCCCCCCCCCCCCCCCCCCGTACTCTCCGCCATATGGTAACAAGCCAAACTGCCGCACTTGATTCGCTGAACAGGCTACGGGCGGGTACGACAGCTCTTCATTGGCCAAATTCGGAAAACGTCGCGGCTTCCGGCATGGGCGGCGCCTCAAGCGTGATGTAACAGGGAAAACGGAATACGGAATAGAAGTACGTTATATGGCCGCTGGATACAAACAACGCGAACAGTTGTTGCCCCGTCAATATACTGCTGGCGTTAAAGTGACGGGCCTCCTCATCTAATTTTGTGGCTATTAGTGCATCTAGTGCGTATAAATTACAAAACACTCGTGCTATTCGCTCCCGTTGATGAAAAGTTAACATATAATGACAACGTAAACAGCACTATTAATGACACTTTGTCACGCTTGTGACTGTTACTTTTAATAAGGAGTAGGTGGCACTGCGCTTCTTCCTTTTTTTTTCTTTTTCCCGCTCCACGCTTTTGTGTTTGTTCACGCTGAAGTTGATCGGTGTGATTTGATTTGGACGTTTAGCTAGATCCACTGAGCAGTGTTAACTTCTCAAATGTTTTCCTCGTCGTCTGCAGCAGTGAATTCTCTTGCGCGCTACGTTGTTTCCGTCCGCTGGATATCAACAATTTTGACAAAGAAGAACACTACGAAGTCTTCTTGGCTGACAAGGAAAACACCCGCGGCACCCACTTACTGCACATGAGCCGTGAGTATTGCAGCATTGTTTGAATTGTTTGCTAACGCCCCGTTAAGACATTGTCTACTGACTGCAGAAGCTGAGGAACGGATGGAAGAGGCGTGAGTCGAACAACAATCGATATGCCGCGGAAACTCGGCGATGCTGAACTGGGACTGGGACCACGAAAAAGTGAGCTACGCCTGTATGATTCCTTCTTTAATATAGCGGAACGTCATTCTGCGAAAAAAAAAATAAAGGGAACCATGTGTGGATGCGAAGCAGTGGGGACATGGCTGGCTTGAGCGGGAGAAACTTCGCCTCTCCCGTTTCGCGGCAGCGGCCCCGGGCGCTCATCGCGGCGCCGCACAGGAGAGAGAATGAGGCGCGCGCGCTCCGTCATTTTCACACCGCGGAACTACCGTGGCGCCCCCCAGCGGAGTATGCAGCTGTCGCACTGACTGTCGTGTGCGCCGCTCCGTAGAGTAGAGGATTCTTAGAGGAGCGGACGGGGGGGGACCGTAGGAGAGGAGAGAGAGGGAGAGGGGACGCGCATGCGCTGTGGGACGCGGGCGCTGCTCCGTAGAGGAGAGCATTCCAATAGGAGAGAAAGGGGAGAGCGTAGGATAGGAGAGAGAGGGGGGAGGGGACACGCATGCGCTGTGGAGGTGTGGGAAAGGGGGGAAGGAGGGACGGAGAAAGCCCCCCGCAAGCACGTGAAAGCAAGATCAAAGAATGAAGTCAACGGGACGCGGGCGCCCCTCCGTAGAGTAGATGCTTCCTAGAGGAGAGAAAGGTTGGGAGCGTAGGAGAGGAGAGCGAGGGGGTGTGGGCCGTGGGAAGGAGAGACGGACAAAGCCCCCCGCATGCACATGCAAGCAAGATCAAGTAATGGCGTCAACGGGACGCGGGAGCCGCTCCGTAGACTAGAGGATTCCTAGAGGAGAGAAAGGTGGGGAGCATAGGAGAGGAGAGAGAGGGGGTGTGGGACACGGGATGGAGGGCGGACAAAGCCCCCGCAAGCACATGCAAGCAAGATCAAGGAATGGAGTCAACAGGACGCGGGCGCCGCTCCGTAGAGTAGAGGATTCCTAGAGGAGAGAAATTGCGGGAGCGTAGGAGAGGAGAGAGAAGCTGTGGGACACACGACGCGGAAAGGAGGGACGGACAAAGCCCCCACAAGCGCATGCTAGCAAGATCAAGAAATGGACACAACATGGGCGGCAGGCACCACCCATAGTGCGCGTTATTCTTTGCTTGCACCCACCACCTGCCTAGCCATTGCTAAGCAGCCACTCTGTGCTCTCGGCAATGACTCGTGTGGCTGTAATGGTGGTTGACGGCCTTATTGTACTGCAGTGTTCTAGTTCGCATAGTGGCTGTTTCCCTACCTCATGAAAGTGACCAGACGCGGGACGCGGGAGGGACGGACATAGCCCCGAGCATAAGATGCTTCGCATCTAAAAGGTGCCGTCCTTCTTAGGTGTAGTTTTCGTCCCGATTCTCGAGTGGAATGAGACTTGTCAAGAGGCGATACGCATAATGAAATAAAGTAAAATAGTCTCCTAAAGAGCTTGTGAGCATCATTCAGCAGCCTTACGAGATGCTTTCCCAATCAACCCCGCATTTTTATTATCTCTCTTTGTCTCGTAATGCTCGACAGCAGCATGTTTTCGTATTTTGCGTTTGGCAAGTATTGCGTTTGGCACCACAGCCATCAGAACAGCTGTCATTCACGCCAGTCTTGACGGGTCTCTTTCCTCTTTGTGTTCATGATAATTCTTGAGCATTGTCATCTTGACTACAACGCTGTGGAGTTTCAAACCTTGCCGAAATTTTACATCAATTAGAGGGGAGAGGTACCCCCCTTAAAAAAGCATTCACTATATTCGTGATGGCTATACTTGCCACTTCAAGGAATACGGATAGAAATCCTGCACTTTATGTCTGTTACTTGTTCAGCAGCTGTTCGGACTAACTTGTTTTCAAGAGTTTCATTGACAGTGACATTGGCAGTGACCTGTATTGTTGCAACACTGGGTTGTGTTGCAACAATACAGGTCAAAGCAGGGAAGTTTGAAGTAGAAACTGCATGGACATGAATTTGGACACGAAAGCTATGAGTGATGTGATGGAGATCCCTGTCTCGTCACTCGTTGCTTGCAAATCCAGTTTTCTTAGTTTGAATGCAGCTACTGTTTACCAAAACTGGCTCAATTCATGCAGTTATAACTTACTGCATGAAAAGATATTCAAAACTGAGTGATCTATCATGCAGCAACTACGTTTATCGTTTTCACCGTTTGCAGCTCATGCGCACAATATAGAATGCATGAGATTTGGGCTTGCCCAAACCGCATGCAAAGGACAGCGCTTACCCGTGTCGGCTCCCTTTTTTGTCCACTCGTGTTTTTTCCGCGCTGTTGAAATTTTCTTGACGATGATTTATCTCGCCCAAACACTCATGTTAATCACTTTGTAGCTGCGATTGATGACTGTTCTTAAGTACCCAATGGGAGGCGACTGCAGTGAGATATTTAAAACAGAGCCACACAAGAATAGTTTTGTTTATGCACATATTAGAAGTAGTGGCTTTGTAGGGATCACTTGTTCTCACAATTTGAATCTGAGTGAGTCATGTTATCGTAAAATTAGGTTTTTCAATTTTGGAGTCAACGCCAATACCTGAAGTAATTAGTCGTCTGTGATACTCCTTTATATCTTGTACCTTCAGATACAAGTTATCAGTGGTTCCAATGCAGTAAGGACAGTTTTATAAAATATGTGACTCGCACGACATATCTTTTTCAAGAACCTCGCCTGAAAGAGTTGGCATGGGAAAACCATGGCACCCCTACCCCTTCCCAAACTCACACCTCGGATAAAAAAAAATGAGAGCGCATTGTTGAGATATCTGTGAAAAGACTTGAGTATAAGTTTCAGCGGATATAACGCTGATAGTAAAGCTGAAGATAAGTAGATAGGACCATAGGTCGGTAATTTAAGGTGGAGCTCACTCAGACGAAATATATCTTGCGCTTAGGGCTCACTCGAAATCGGAATCACCAATACGTACCTCAACCGGACTGACTCCGACACAGACTCACCAAAATTTTCCTCACCCGGTCTCAAACTCGCCAAAATGCTACTGACTCAGAGTCACGGCCTGCTCTGAGTCTGAGTGAATCGAGTCATGAGTGAGTTTGATGACCTATGCTCGCACATATAATTGCAATCGTTCTACATAGCTCCAACGAAAAAAGCGAGCTAAGGATGCTACTAAGGAAGCTGTCAAGCCTCCAGAGGAGCAATGAGTCGACCACTTATTAGGCATCAAGATAAAATCACTCATCAGAAGGACATTATCAAGGGCCTTAAAGAAGAAAATAAAGAACTGATACTTATGAGCATTAAGCTTCATTAAAGTGTCGGAAGGTTTTTGACACTGGTGTCTACACGCTGCCCTGTCATGCTATATTCCAGCCTTGAAACACTGTCAAGTGTTGGGGTCTGTTTTTAAAAACACTAGCAACAGGTAACCTTGACAAAATCATGTTTTACGTCTGTGTTTACTCTTAAATGTTTAATATTAAATGTTTAATATGCTGTTTACTAGAAAATTTTAAAATGAGATACTGGCAAGCTTGTGTGGTAACAAGTCGCTGGGACAACCTATTTTTCATTTATGTCATCTTCGGTCTTATACACCTGTCGCACGGCAAATATAATGTCATTTACACCGAATGACATTAAGCGGACATAATGTGATTTTACCTGCGTGCTGTCACACGACAAAAACAATTGTCATTTTAAAATGATGACCGTGACCTTAGCCCTCCTGAGCTGTGGCTCTGGGAGAAATAAAAATCTATTAAAACTTGCATGTAACATGCGTGTATCCCCAAAAATAATGTCACGTGGTTGTGACGTCGACCAAGGCAGCAGGCGACGTGTCCAAGATGAAACTCTTTATTTGGCCGAGCTTGTTGCCGGGAAGCGGAAAGTCAGATTACAGCAAGCAAGGCACGCTGTACAATGATAGCGGCGAACAGAGCGTCGGCCGTCGAAAAACTGATCATCGTTGGGACGCGCCGTCTTTTATACAGCACACGTCGAACTTTCCAGCCTTATCACTGGTGGTCGTGCAAGCTCTAGAGTAAGCTGGATGGTTCGCGTCCTGCGTGCAATCTTAACAAAACGATCTATTATAATAGCGAAGCCTCTGGAACACTGAGGCGTGGTCTGCGCCGAACATTGCTGACAGTCTTTTGTGGGTGCAAACCAAATGCAGTGTAACTGATACAAGAAACACGCGTGGCAATAATTTTTTATCACTACAAAGGTGCTCCTAGAATATAAACGCAGCCGTTTCACACAAGTTGCTACAGCTGCACGACACAAACGAAGTCAAGACAAGAGCCACTCGTAGACCATCATGGCCGACGATATGACCGGGCGTGAGTACAGAGTGAACTGAAGCGTGGGCGCACTACTGACTCCCCGGCTGCAGAAATGAGACGGCGGCAGCAATTTCACGTAGTCACCACCTTGATCACCACAACACGTGCTATCGGACGATCAACACCCGCGATACAGGCAACAACGACAACAGAGCACAAATGAAACATGGCCGGCGTCCAGGCGCTGTAGCTGAGAGTAGCTTTCTTTTGGAAACTTTCACGCGTGCTATTATGCCATCAGACCAGTAATAAGCTAATCTAGTAAAGAATAAGATATTTACAAATTACAGAATTTACGTTTACATAAGTTAACAGCCATCTCCCAAAGAGTCCCTGGCGTCAAGACTGCTCATTCGGTCCGAAATCGAATGCGAATGTGTTTCGGGAACTCATTCGATGGGAAATGGCATTTTCATCGAATGACATTTAGTTTCCCCGTGTGACAGCAAACAAATGACATTACAAACGAATGACATTCGTTGTAAATCATATTAAACTTGCCGTGCCACAGGGGTATTACTAAGCCATTTTCTGATGGTAACAGTGGTCTTTATGCCGTTGTTCAAGGATTATTCATACACAGAGCTTAAAGGGGCCCAGCAACACTTTTCGAAAGTAACCATGGAATGGTTTCACTAAAGGAGCTTTGCCTCACGGATTCATCGCCGCAAAAATTTTTAGAATCCGTCGATCACGAGCGGAGTTACAAAGATTTGTCGCATGCTGCAATTGCATTCTCTCTTCTCTCGTCTCGTCGAAAGCGCGGGAAGCTAAGCAGGGAGGGATGGCACGCGGAAAGAAAGTACGTATCAGAACTGTCAATTGGGCGAGTTGGTGTATTTCCATTTGAACGATTAAAATAATGTCACGTGGTTGTGACGTCGACCAAGGCAGCAGGCAGGAATACAGGAAAAAACACAGGAATAAATTCATAGATTGTCGAACCAATGCAGTATACAAAATTCCATGTTCTTGCAACAAGGTTTACATTGGACAAACCAGTCGGTGCGTAAACATCAGACTTCAGGAGCATGCGCGTACTGTAAAACACGGCACAGGTTCTCATTTGGCCATTCATTGTCAAAGAAGTGATTGTAAACCTTGTTTTGAAAAAACAGAAATATTGCATTTCCACAGAGACCAGCGTTCGCGGGAGATAACGGAAGCTTTTTTCATGTCACGGGAAGGTGATAATTGCATCAGCCACGCCATCGTTAGCACTATCAGATACAGAAGTATCATACCTCACGGATAGCTTGTGTCACGCCCACATCTCATCATCCGCTTAGCCTTGTGTTGTTTCTGTCTTTTTTTTTCACTTTGAACATGCGCGTTGGTTGTTTCTTTTCTTAGGTTTTCCAGATGCTGTTTATTCTGCTTCTTTTCGAAATAAATTTCAGTTGTGAGTAAGCGCTGTAGTATGTCGTTCCTCTGTCGTCCTCGTTTGTGTCGCGCTTTTAATCGTTCAAGATAGAAAATACGTCACGCGCACCTCGTGGCCTTGAGACTTTTCCCTTTTTTTTTCCTCGAATACGCGACTTTTCAAAGCAGTCGCGCGCGCACGCATGGACAAGTCGCGGCCTCCCGCGGCGGCCCCGTAACGACCGAGCGCGCCATGCTCAAATCAGCCAATGGCTGATACAATGGCTGTGACGAGTGATTTTTGATCTTGTAGCGTCATTTGTCGAGAGGAGAGAAAGCAATTTTCAGCTGACTTGGAGAACTTATTGTGAATTCCATGCAACGTGCTGCGCTATGATATTTCGGTCGCGTGTTCTTGGGAGCGTCGACTACCGTTCGGCAGCGTTTTCTCACCATGCTCAAAAAGTGTTGCAGGGCCCCTTTAGGAACACTGTGGTTAATTTTCACAACAGTTCTGACATGGTGGTGCCACTGTAATTTTACACTTTTAGACGTGCGTTGGATCACAGTTGTTGGCATTTAACCCATTGCAGTCCGAAACCTTTACCCACCTTTCGCCTCTTACGGTGTGAAACTCAAGTGAAGGAAGTTTGCTCACTGATTTAGAGGTAATGCATATTGCAATGAGAAAATGCGCACATGAATCAACCAGAAAACAATTTGTCGTGCAGTGCCCGACAACAGGCCACTGTGGTCGTGTTGCATTGTCAGTAGTGGCCCAACGACGTACCGCAAAGGATTAATTGTGCATTGACAGGGTGTCTACCGACCGGGAAAACCGGGAATTCTCAAGGATTTCTGATAGTCTGGAAAAACTCAGGGGAAACTCAAGGAAATTGTGCTCCCATCAGGGAAATTCGCTGCAACTTCATTCAAGGGATCCAAAGTTTCGGTAATGCTGGCTTGAAATTTTGTGAACGCATTTTTCTAGGCTTGTGCGATTATTACAGTATTTGAATTCGCTTCGATTCGAATTTAAATTATTGAATATTTTGAAGTATTCGAAATAGATCACGTAGCACGAACAGTCTGAAACTTGTGTGTGGCGGTGATTTAGATATAGACATGCTCGAACAAACTACCTCATCCCTTGCGCTGCACACGTGTTTACAGTCTTCAGGTTTCATGAATACAATCACTACACCAACTCGCATAACAAGTCGTACATCTTCTCTTCTTGACCTTTTAATTGTTGATATTACTACTAATGTCTGCAATACAGGTACATTGGTGTCTGAGCTGAGTGATCACTGTCCTATTTATTTATTATATTATAGCGGATTAAGAGAGAGGAAGCACAAAAACTGGTTTATTATGGGCGAACTTGTGCCCTGAAAACTAGATGCAAAAATAATGGAGTCCGCTAGAGCGTTCCAAACAAAACTGTTCTTCGGCCTACGCGCGTCTTCTTCTTCCTTTTTCTCGCAGGCCCAAAAACCACTGACACGCGCTCGTGCACGAGAGGCATGAGTTGCGCTGCGAGAAGAGCGAGCAGGCGCGAGACTTTGGACGCTGACCCAGCTGCTCACTGGCCTTCATGATATTGAAAGCTTAGTATTCAGTCTCTGCGAGTGGTCAATCTCTGCGGCATTAGTCCCCCTTCGAAATACGCATCGTCCCGATGCGCGATGAACGGAAGTTAACAAGCAGGGAGCGTTTTCACTGTCTCTCGTAATAGGGTTTCATACGCACTACGTGTACGATCTCCGGAGCGTTTCGCCGCCTTGAGCACTCGTGTCCATCGGCGATGACTTCGTAGTTTAAGTCACTAATTCGTCGGAGAACCTTATATGGACCAAAGTACCGACGAAGGAGCTTTTCGGATAGACCGCGGCGTCGTATTGGTGTCCATATCCACACTCGGTCGCCTGGATGGTACTGAACCTCTCTGTGGCGCAGGTTGTAGTAGCTTGCGTCCTTGCGTTGTTGCTGACGTATTCGGTGTCGTGCCAACTGGCGTGCTTCTTGAGCCCTTTGCAGGAAGTCATCGATTTCAGATGGCTCGCAGTTGTCGTTGTCTACTGGCAACATGGCGTCGAGTGTCGTAGTGACAGTGCGGCCGTAGACCAGCTGGAATGGTGTGACGCGGGTGGTCTCCTGCATGGCTGTATTGTAGGCGAAGGTTGCATATGGCAATATTTCGTCCCACAATTTATGCTCAATGTCAACGTACATCGACAGCATGTCAGCAATGGTGCGGTTTAGGCGTTCCGTCAACCCGTTCGTTTGTGGATGGTATGCAGTGGTCTTCCTATGACTGCTGTTAGTCATTGTCATTACAGACTGCATCAAATCGGATGTGAACGCTGCTCCTCGATCGGTAATCACGACGATTGGGGCACCATGTCGAAGAACTATGTTCTGGACGAAAAACTTCGCCACTTCCGTTGCCGTTCCTCGCTCAAGGCAGCCGGTTTCAGCATATCGTGTCAAATAGTCAGTGGCAACTATGATCCACCTTTTTCCTGATGCCGACATGGGAAACGGTCCGAGGAGGTCCATTCCAACCTGTTGAAATGGAGTCATAGGCGGGTCTATGGGCTGGAGAAGGCCGGCCGTCTTGAGGGGTGGTGCTTTGCGCCTTTGACATTCGCGACATGTCTTCACGTAATGCTGCACGGACGGTAGCAACTTGGGCCAGTAATATTTTTGGTGAATTCTGGCGAACGTTCGGCTGACGCCCAAATGACCCGCAGACGGTTCATCATGACAGGCTGCTAAGATTTCAGGCCTCATGGCTGACGGTACAACGAGTAGGAACTTCTCCTTGTTGTGCTCAAAGTTCCTCTTGTAGAGTGCATTAGCTCGGAGGCAGAATGAGGATAATCCTCTCTTAAACACACGAGGAACTTGAGGAACATGATGACCCGAAAAACATGGCGGGCACTCGTCCGAAGGTTACTTATCAGTGTATGACTGAAGCAAACTTAGAGCAATTCAAGGTTGACGTCATGAATCACAATTGGTCCCATGTTTTAGAAAAAAACAGATGCAAATGATGCATACAACGATTTCATTGGAACGTTTATCAAAATGTACGCTAGAAACTTTCCAATAAAAATAGCCAAGCATTAAAAAAAAATTAGAAAGCCTTGGGTTACACATGAGCTTGCAAAAATGATAAGAACAAAAAATAATCTCTACCATTCCTTCTTAGGTACGCGGTCTGAATTAATACTAGAGGCATTTAAAACATTTAGAAACAAACTGAACGCTGAACTTAGACAGGCAAAAGCAATGTACTACCAGGAATTATTCGCAAATATTTCCAGGCAACGACCCGAGATCGCATGGCAAACGATAAATTCTGTTCTAGGTCGCCTTAAAGACATTACGCCCCTACCATCGATAAAACTAGGCTCACGTGAGATTACTGGCACGGAACTTTCCAATTACTTTAACCATCATTTCGTGACTGCGCAAAGTGATATCTCTAGCGGCAATGGTAACGTCAGGGAAGTGGCCCACTGCAATGCTATTTGCGAAAGCGCATTCTTTGCCCCCCTACCGATGAAAGTGAAGTATACAGAGTGTACATGGGATTGAAAAACAGTAAAGCTTTAGACATAAATAACCTGCAGATTAAACCTGTAAAATATGTTTTAAAATTTATTCTTCTTCCACTGGTGCACATTTACAATTTAATTTTAGAGACTGCAATTTTTCCAAGCGCAATGAAGTATGCTAAGGTTTCAGTAATTCATAAGGGTGGGGATCGAAATATTGCATCTAACTACCGACCAATATCAGTACTCCCAGTCTTTTCGAAGGGGATAGAAAAGCTCGTATTTACTCGGATGACTGACTTCTTAGATAAAAAGAGCGTTCTTACCGACTCACAGTATGGTTTCCGGAAACACAGGTCCACAGAAATGGCACTACTAGCACTGAAGGAATACGTATTACAGAGCTTTGAACATAACTACTATAAGGCCGGTATATTTATAGATTTTAGTAAAGCCTTCGACAGTCACGATCACGAAATCCTTATTCAGAAACTTTCCCAATCTGGGTTTCGTGGAAGACCGCTAGAATTACTTAAGTCGTATCTTAAAAAAACAGAATCAGTGCGTCTCTGTCAATAACCACAAGTCATCCTATTTACCTGTTGTATGCGGTGTGCCCCAAGGCAGTATTCTTGGACCGCTTTTCTTTAATCTATTTATTAACGACTTTGTCAACATAACCAGTGGTGTTCAATTTATCATGTACGCTGATGATTGCACACTGTGCGTTTCAGGTCCTGACGCCAACAAGCATATGTCCAAAAATGAAATGAAATCATGGTCGATTTATCCGACTGGACTCTGGCAAATATGCTTAAAGTAAATTCAAAGAAAACAACAAAAGTCATAGTGTTTCGAGCTAAAAATAAACCCCTTATCATAGATAATGATATTTACTTTCAGAACCAACGCACTGAATTGGTGGAAGAGTTCAAAATTCTTGGAGTATATTTTTCCTCTAGTTTACGTTGGGATACCCACATCAATCATCTTTGCGGTAAGCTCTCTGCGGTTACCGGTGCTATGGCGCGCTGCCGCGCATTTTTACCTACGAGAGCAAAGCTGCAAATATATTGCGGATTATTCTGATCGTATGTAAACTAATGTTACTTTGTCTCGTCAACAACGTCAAAATGCAACATGCAAATACCAGCAATAATTCAAAAGGAAATGGTCCGCTATATTGAAAACGTTGATCCACCTTCAGCCACAGACGGCATATTTCTCAAACACAGATTGCACCGCGTTGACAGATTGTATGGATATAGATTATAAGAAAAACTTTATTCTCATCAAAAAATGTTAACATTACTTTACATCAGTCGCTAAGCTAAAACGCCACAACAAGACGAAACACACACGTAACCCTGAGGTATGGAAGGTACCTTGGTCCCGCAACAACTATAGCCTGCAATCTTTAACTCACAATATTCCAACCATACTCAACCGGTACAAACATACAGCCACATTAAATAAAAAACATGTGCGCGATTACTTTTTATCTTTGTAACTTAAAAAAGGGTCATCATACTGCATAGATGTGCGAAGTGTCAATGTTACATTTTATGTATGTAATGATTTATGCTGATTGTTATGTATACAGCCGTTTCAAACTTTATGCTATGAATTTTAATGTGAATGGTTTGTGAAAATCACTTCGTGACAGGTACCGTGCTATTGCCATGTACGGGGACCCTGGGCCTTCGTCAAGCTGCTGCGACAGCTTTTTGCCCAGGTGTCCCTCCAGATTGTTTTTTCTGGTAAATAAAATTGAAATTGAATTCAGTTGAACGAATCGGCCCGCGTAGGACCCCCTGTAAAGGTGGTTTCACTGCAGTGAAAAGGTGCTAAGCCGTGAAAACACCTTTCTCGGGTGTATACTAGTCCGCAAGCAATCCCCCCTGTAAAGGTGGTTTCACCGCTGTAAAGGGGCGCTAAGCCATGAAAACACCTATTCAGGGGAAAAGCGCACTGCCGCGAAGCCCCATTTCAAGGTTTAAATGAACATATTACCCTGATATCGATTCATCATTTTTTTAGGTTTAAAAACTTGTTATACCGGCTTATACGCTCTAACTATAGTAAATTTTAAAACGTAACCTATTTTACAGGTAATCACTGGCATTCTACCGAAAGTCAAATCTTGCTACTATTCAAAGTCGTTTCCACTTCCTTGAACAAAAAAAAATGGCATTTGCACGGGCCTTTTTTTCAATTTTTTTAAAAAACGTATTGTGCAGGTTATTTGGGTCATGGCAAATAGGTCCATTTTTCTTTATAATATGTGATACATACTATTCGAATTCGATTCGAAATTATTCGACAAAAATCAGTATTCGCTTCAAACCTAGAATTCACTATTCGCACAAGCCTACATTTTTCAAATCTCGCGGCCCCTGCGGCTGCAGGCAAAGGGTTCACCTCGTTGCTCTCCTCGAGTTCGAAGCGACGAAATCGGAGAGCAGCCTTGTGATGCATGGCATGCGGGAGCCATGAACCACGGCACATCATATCGCGCACTGTTATTTAGGTGTTCTGTGACTACGCAGTGCAGTTCCGCATTCGTTGTAGCGCATGCGGTGTGTTAGTGCCTGATATGGTGTTTTTACTATCGCTGCGTGACAAGTAACAAGCATGAGTAGTCGTAGAGGTGGTAGCAGTAGATGTAAAGAGCTCTCAGTTATCATGCAAACGATCGCGATCGTTCAGTAAGCGGATGTTCCCTACAAGGCTGGTATTTTGCAAGTAGTTCCGATCAGCATGAAAACAAACACTGCCGTTTGTTGGTGGATACCAGAAAGCTCTCACACCCTGTGATCCTGAGCTTCGAAGATGTTATTAGGCATTCTGTGGCGAATAGAATAAATTTCCAGGCGAGAGTAATATCAACCAACAGGCGTGTGTACCGTAAGGGAAAACTCTTTTATTGTATTGTGAGGGCACTGCTGAAAACAAGTTTAAGCAGTCGACCAATATTTTTTGGAGCTGCAGCTCGCAGTCACTACCCCCACCGCTGCTTATGGCACAATGGGGATGTCTTGCAACGCAGCTGAATTGCAATGCTTGCTTCGACTACAATAGTTACTTCAATCTTTAGAGGGGATGAGTATGCAGCTCATACCTTTGTACGTGTTGTGCTCTGGTGCCAAAGTTTCGTTGAAGATACAGACAGATCACTTCGCTTGCTGGAGCGGCCATGTTTTTTGTAGTAGTGAGGTACTATCACTGGCACAGCCAGGCGGGGGGGATGGAAGGGTAGGATTGGGAGGTTCAAACCCCACCCACCTTTTTGTAGTCTGCAAGTTCATAAATACACAAACAGATAGAAATGCACCCACGAACATGTATAAAGCATGATTAAGTTGTCCCCTCCCTCCCATTTCCCCGAAAATAATTTCTAGCTAAGCCCCTGGCTCCTGTATCCTATATTCATTCAAAGTTCCAATTTGTTGTTATCACATTAATTGCTTCGTCCTTGCGGCGAAACAGCGACTTTTTGTTTCTAGCGTGCAACGTATAGTTTTTGATGTGCGTTTGCCGGACTGAGTGGAGAGCAAATGGTTCAGCTGGGTAACGTGACAGCATCGGCATTGCACTACTGTAGGCAACACCCAACATTTTGATAACAAGCAGCGGTAGCCGAATAGTCGCAATTGCACAGTTCATCAAACCTGCAATTATTTTGTCCTAACCCGTGCCGCACCGGTGCGGCATCAAATCGTGGTCGCAGGATCTGAGGTTCTACAAACTCGATTTTTTTTTCTCTTAAAAAAAAGGAGCTTTTCAGTCCACCGTGTTAGTCCAGCATTCTTGCGGCATTTTCAGTGTAAGAATGAATCCTTCCAATTACCATAGAACATCCAGCGTAACCACCATGAAAGCATCATTACAACTTCCTTTACTTGCTGTTCGCAGGAAACATTCTCGTCTATGTCTTTATGATAAAATTTACTATCATATCCCACACACGTCTTCACTGTTGATACATGCCCCATCTTTCATATCAGCGCGTATCGACTATCGTCAGAAGGTTCAGGTGCCCAAGAGTAAGACATTTTTGTCATTTGTCGTTGTCATTTTTGCCCAAGACTGCTAGGGAATGGAGCCAGCTTCCTGGCTCTATGACAAGCATTCAAGACCCCATACATTTTAAAAATGCCTTGTTAACTAATTAAACACCTGCATGTAGCATTTGTAAAATTTTCTTTTTTGTTGTACTACTGCGAATCGCCTTGTATATTTACTGCGCGTATTACTGTACTTATGTGCTCGTTAGGTTATATGTTGTGTAACCCTTGTCCAGTTCTATATTATTTTTTTACCTATTTGAAGAATAATACATGCATATATAATAGCCCCTCCTCTCTGTAATGTACCTTGTACCCTGAGGGTAATATAAAATAATAATAATAATAATAATAATAATAATAATAATAATAATAAGTATACTTTGCATGAAAAGACGAATTTCAGTTAACGAAGTGTTCATATACCGACGTAAATTGCCCATTTTACTGACTTCGCTGTGTCGATGTTCAACTGTACTCTGTACTATTCTAATGGGATTATGTCAGTTTTATTTTTAACGTGCACACTAGAGAGTGACATCACATTGCCATATGCCCGTTTTGACAAAAAAAATTGTTTCACTCAGGGAATTTCAGAAAAAATCACTAAGGGAAAACATGGAAAACTCAGATAATTTTGAAATGTCCGCTAGGTAGACACCCTGATTGAGGTTATAGGAGCGCAAGAAACACGGTCGAAGAAGTAGGCACAACGAGCACTCACTCGCAACGGAAAGGTTTATTAAATGAAACATCAAGAGAAGGAAGCTCAAACGAACTGCGCCGTCGCCACAATATAGAAAACATGCCAACTTCTAAAAGGCACGAAAAAGAAAAGGTTCAATAAACAAATTTATTATCTTAACATTGGAGAGGTAGTTAATAGGCATGACAGGATATCTTCTAAGAAACATTCAAAAGCCAAAAAAAACCAAAGTGTCTATGTAACCCGCCTCCAAAAACTGAGTTCGCTTCACGATAACCCCACTGAAGGAGAGCTCACATAAACTTCACCAGCCTTCTTAATGTGGAGGGCTTCCATAATTTTGTGCGCAGTGTCATTCATGTGTCTATAAATAACTATCGTCTTATGAAAAAGAGGCATGCACTTACAGTCCATGCAGTGGGCGGCTAAATGTGAACCATAATTAGCATTCGACTTATTCTTATGCTTCCTGAGGTGTGTGTTTAGGCAACGTGCCGTCTGCCCAATGTGTACAAACCCACAGATCCCAGGGATTTTAAAAGCAACGCTGGAAGTGCGTGGAACACAATGATTGTTGTTTCGGGCTACATTCACTTTTCTGTGAAGTAAGACTGCTGTCAAGTTTCTTGTGAACAGCAGCACAAATCTTTCCAAGTTTGTTAGGCGCACTGATGACCACCTGTACGCCGTAGCGGGCATTAACCTTTTTTTAGACTATGGGAAACGTTCTGAGCACAGGGCATGACAGCAATGGTGTTTTTGTGAAGCGAACTCAGTTTTTGGAGGCCCTTCCAATGTTAAGATGTTAAATTTGTTTTTCGAACATAACCTTTTTCGTGCCTTTTTTCAAGTTGGCATGTTTTCTATATGGCGGCGACTGCACAGTTTATTTAGGTTCCCTTCTTTTTATGTTTCATCTAATAAACCTTTCAGTTGCGAGTGAGCGCTCGTTGTGTCTCTATTTCGTCCGTGTTTTTTGCGCTCCTATAGCCTCAATGGAAGCTTAACAACTAGCCCTGTTGTTGACCTTTTTAAAGCGACCCTGAAACGGTTATTTGAAGTTTTGTCAGCATTTAGGCTAGAGCATTATCAAACCATCGACAACACAAATTTAGCGACACGCCGTGTACCAAGGTGGCTACGGACAATTATATCATACCCTCCATGTTGTCTCAACTCTCATACCTCATACCCCCCTGCCTTGCCTCATACCCCCCACTTGCCTCCTCATACCCCATGCCTTGCCTCCTCAACTCTTGAGACACGCTGGCATCGCTGGCGATCGCAGAGCTCTCGAGAGTGCACTCAACGATTTGAGCTTTGCCCGGTCATGACCTCCGAGATTGCACGCCGACAGGTTGGGCGCAATCTCGGAGACCATAGCCCAGCGCGCCCAGAAGCACGCACGCCATCTGGCACCAGAGACGGAGTGGTTGATATCACCTCCGATAGGTTCAGCCACCCTACCAGCCGATCTTTCCTACGCGCACACTGCAGCCGATCAGATTAGCAGCCAGGGTGACGTCAGATGACGTCGTGCGCCCACTGCATGTCGTACTGTGAATGGGCGGTTGAGAATGCGTTTGCCTGAGCCGCAGCGATCTGCAGCGATTCGCAGATTTAAAGTGTTGTAATAAGTTACACAGTTTACGCAGAGAGCTTAAATCAGTCTGCAAATGACCCTTAGGACTTGGTCTACCGACCCAGTGTGTTTGCACAATATCGTTAAAACCGCTTCAGGGTCCCTTTAACTGTGCTTAAGTGCACATTGTTATTCAAGCTGTGTATGGCAGCCACCAAGGCATACTGATGAACAAGTGAGGACCAAGGCAAATTGGCCAGACACAACTGGGCATAGCCGAATAATTATGTTGTTTGTCAAGCCCTAAACATGTGTATAAAATTATGGGAGTTTTAGATGCGAAGCATCTTATGCTCGGGCCTGTGTCCGTCTCTCTCGCGTCCCCCCGTCCGGCGTCCCGCGTCCCGCGTCCGACCACTTTCATGAAGTAGGGAACCACCCACTATGCGAACCAGAACACCGTAGTACAATAAGGCCGTCAACCACCATCACAGTCACAAGAGTCCTGGCAGAGAGCACAGAGTGGCTGCTTAGCAATGGCTTGACAAGTGGTGGGTGCAAGCAAAGAATAACACGCACTACCGGTGGGGTCTATCGCCCACATTGACTCCATTCCTTAATCTTGCTTGCATGGGCTTGCGGGGGCTTTATCTGTCCCTCCTTCCCTCGTCCCGCGTTCCACATCCCCTCTCTCTCCTCTCCTACGCTCCCCCCCTTTCTCTCATCTAGGAATCCTCTACTCTACGGAGCGGCGCCCGCGTCCCACACCCCCCACAGCGCATGCGCGTCGCCTCCCCCCCTCTCTACTCTGCTACGCTCCCCCCTTTCTCTCCTCCTAGGAATCTCTGCTCTACGGAGCGGTGCCCGCGTCCCCTTTGACTCTGTGGCGCCCTCGTTCGGGCGGCGCGCAAACCGGAGAGCGCGCGACGGCAAGAGAAGAAAATAAAGAAGGCGCTAGGCTGTGGCACGTGAAGCCACGGCTCACGCTCTTTTGCTGGCGTCGATTATGGTTCAGGCGTGTCTTTCCTTCGCTCCTGTGGCATAAGCCTACAAGTGGTGACCTAGGACGAAGACAATGACTGATTCGAACGCACCCTCAACTGAACAAGCCTCACGTCTGCAGGACGTCTCGGCAGTGCAACTGCTTCTCCCATCTTTCTGGCCACAGAACCCGCAAGTTTGGTTTCACCAGGTCGAGGCGCAATTCTCCCTGTACCGCATTGCCTCGGAAACGACACGCTACTACCACGTAGCCTCAGTCCTTCCTCCTGATGTTGCCAGCGAGCTCTCCGACGTCCTCTCCAAACCCTCGGACACTACGCCATATCAGCATCCTTAAGACCAAGGTACTGGAGCGATTTATGCCGTCGGAACGCGTCCGACTACAGCAGCTCCTTGCAGAGGGGGACCTTGGCGACAGGCGCCCCTCCCAACTACTGCGCCGAATGCGACAGCTTCTTGGGGAACACGACGTCTCTGCCCACTCAGCGTTGCTTCGTGAGCTCTTCCTCCAACGCCTTTCTCAGCCAATCCGCCTCGTCCTCGCGGCGGCCGTCGACGTCAACCTCGACCGCCTGGCGGAGCTCGCCGATCAGGTTCATGAAGCGACCTCCCCATCTGTCAACGCTGTCTTACCACCAGCAGACACAGCGATTTCGCACCTTGAGGCCCGCATCGACGAACTCGCCGCCTCCATTGCCGCACTCCGGAGCGCCCCTGCAGGAGACTCGTCCGCCTCGTTCCGGTCCTCGAGCTCTTCCACGCACACGAGATGCTCGGAGTCCCAGCCGTCCACCTCTCTGCTGGTACCACCGGCGTTTCCGACACCGAGCCACGAAGTGCACACCTCCCTGTTCGTGGCCGGGAAACGCCTGCCGGGATCACTGACGGCGGCGTGTGATCTCACTTCTCGTCCCAGCCGCCTTTTCATGGTCACAGACCAGCTATCGGGCGCCAGGTTCCTTGTAGATACGGGCGCGGAAATTAGCGTTGTTCCCCCGACTAAGGCTGATCGTTCGAAGTCACCGGGGCAGTCGCTTCGTGCTGCCAACGCCTCGTCTATAGCGACATATGGACTCCGATCGCTCACCCTGGACTTCGGCCTTCACCGCATTTTCTGGTGGGTTTTCGTCATCGCAGACGTGGTTCAACCGATCATCGGCTCGGACTTCTTCTCATACTTCGATTTGGACGTCAGCGTGCGGCAGCGTCGCGTCATAGACGGTCAGACTCGTCTCTCCATCTCGGGAGTCCTGTCCGACATCGCTCCAATGGCCATCCGCATGCTGATACCTTCCTCACCGTTCGAAAAAATCTTGGCGAGTTTCCCGGAATTAACAAAACCGTGCAACCTCACTCAGCCACCTAGACATACGGTGACACACCACATCGTCACCCGTGGTCCACCAGTAGCCGCTCGACCACGCCGCCTTGTTTGGGGACCGCCTAGCCATTGCTAAACGGGAGTTTGACCACATGCTGCAGCTCGGCATTATACGCCCGTCGTCAAGCGCTTGGGTTTCCCCGCTGCATTTGGTGCCAAAGCGTGATCCTAGGTGACTGGCGTCCTTGTGGGACGACGTGAACAGCGCGTGAGACAGACAAGGACAGAATAATCGACGAGGACTATCTAATAATCGACGAGGACTGTCTCACGCGCTGTTCACGTCGTCATGGAATACCAACTAGCCCGGTCACATACCTTGCTTCAGTCCTTGTGGGGACTTATCGAGCGTTGAACGCCAAGACTGTCCACGACAGCTATCCCCTACCTCATATCCAGGATTTTACATCGCGCCTCGACGGATGCACCATATTCAGCAAAGTGGACCTTGTTAAGGCGTGCCACCAGATTCGTGTCGAGCCCGCCGACATACCTAAGACCGCCATCACGACGCCCTTTGGGTTGTTTGAGTACGTGCGGATGCCTTTTGGACTCCGCAATTCGGCTCAAACCTTCCAGCGGTTCATTTCTGAGGTCACACGGGGCCTACCTACTGTGTTTGCGTACCTTGACGATGTCCTCATCGCCAGCCGCACGCCTGAAGATCATGAGCACCATCTTCGCGCTCTGTTTCAACGTCTACAGCAGTACGGCCTCGTTGTCAACGCCTCGAAGTGTATTTTCGGCGCATCGGAGCTCTAGTTCTTGGGCCATCACATCTCATCCAAAGGGATACGCCCTCTCCGGTCCCACGTTAAAGCAATTCAGGATTATCCTCAGCCTACAACACTGCGCCAATTACGCCAATTCCTGGGGCTCGTGAATTTTTCCAGGCGCTTCATACCACACTGCGCCGAACTTTTACGACCGCTCACCGACCTCCTTCGGTCAACCACCGGCCCATCCTCTGCCATTCCTTGGTCGTCAGAGGCCCAGACCGCCTTTACTGCTGCAAAGCAAGCGGTCGCTAACGCTGTGCTTCTTATTCATCCGCGTAGCAACGCCCCTACTCGGTTGATGGTGGACGCATCCAAGCGTGGCCGTCGGAGCCGTCTTACAGCAGTGCATTAACTCCGAGTGGAGACCCTGGTCGTTTGACTCTCGGAAGCTACTTCCTGCTGAGACCCGCTACAGCGTCTTCGGCCGGGAATTACTAGCCATCTACGCTGCGATACAGCACTTTCGGCATTTTCTGGAAGGATGCTCGTTTTACGTGCTGACTGACCATAAGCCACTGGCGTATGTTTTCCGCACTAACTCATCCAAGTACGTGCCCCGTGAACTCCGCCATCTTGCTTATATATCGGAGTTCACGACCGATATCCGTCATGTGAAAGGAGCTGACAACACCGCCGCAGATGCCCTTTCTCGAATAGCCGCGGTTGACTCTCTGTCTCCAACCATCGACTGGGCCTCATTCTCCTCCGCACAGCAGGATGATAGAGAGCTGGCCGCTTTTCGGGAGAACCCCCGTGCTCTCCGACTACGCCTGGTGCCTCATCCATTATCATCTGAGCCCTTGTGGTGCGATGTCTCAGCTGACCTTCCCCGCCCTTTCGTTCCCGCTTCATTACGACGCACCGTTTTCCACTCCTTACACGACATCTGTCACCCCGGCATTCGGGCTACTCAGCGGCTCCTCACCCAGCGCTATGTCTGGCCCGGAATCAATGGTGATGTGCGCGCTTGGACGCGCATGTTCCTACCCTGCCAGATGACAAAGGTCTCCCGTCATACTAAGACTCCTCTCCAACCTTTCCTTCCACCCGGCCGTCGTTTGGACCATGTTCATCTAGACATTGTGGGCCCTCTACCAGTGTCTCAGGGGTACCGTTATATACTGACCATGGTCGATCGTTTCACACGCTGGCCAGAAGCTGTTCCAATTCAAGATATCACCGCCGAGACAGTTGCCCGCGCTTTCATTTCTACGTAGGGTATCTCGTTTTGGCTGTCCTGGCACCGTCACAACAGATCGTGGACGTCAGTTTGAGTCCTCGCTGTTTACTTGCCTTAATGGCATCCTCGGAGCCAGACATTGCCCTACCACAGCGTATCGCCTCTGCGCCAACGGCATGGTGGCACGCCTTCACCGACAACTGAAGACTGCCTTGACTACCCGCCTCAATAGAGCCAACTGGGTTGATGCCTTGCCACTGGTGCTCTCAGGTTTACGAGCTGTCATCCGGGCAGACCTACAGTGCTCAACAGCAGAGCTGGTGTGTGGCACCTTCTCTACGGCTCCCTGGAGACTTCTTCACGTCAACGAAGCTACCAGAGCAGCCACAACCAATTCCTACAACGCCTCCTCGACTGCGTTCAAGACCTCCGGCCCACTCCACCCCGACCTTCCGAACACAAGACAATATTTGTTCACCCTGCTCTGGCCACTTCAACACATGTTGCTCTGGCCACTTCAACACATGCGGTCAGACCACCTTTGACACCAGCCTACGACGGACCATTCCGCGTCCTTAACCGCACCCCCCAAAACTGCCATTATTCTGCAGAACGGCCGCGAAGAGGCAGTCAGCTTGGACCGACTTAAGCCGGCGTACCTGGAGACCGCCATAGAAAGCCTCTCATTTTTACGCCTGACCTTCCGTTAGACTACCACAAACGGCATGTCACATTCCGACTTCCAGTCTACACGGGGGGACCCTGCAGCGCCCTCGTTCGGGCGGCGCGCAAACCGGAGAGCGCGCGACGGCAAGAGAAGAAAATAAAGAAGGCGCTAGGCTGTGTCACGTGAAGCCACTAGGGATGGTAAAATCGATGAACGATTAATCGATTAATCGATTAACAGTACACGGTTAATCGATTAATCGTAATCGATTTGCGCCTTGCAATTAATCGAATTAATCGATTAAAACTCTTCGATTAATCGATTACGGCAAATGCCCCCCCCCCCCCCCCCCAACTCAGCCCCTTGGCCGGTGCGCATGAGTGCGAGGCGAGCGATGCCGATACGCAATAGTCGAGTGCACCTACTCTCTTTCACTACAGCGCATATTTGTACGCTAGACGCTAGTACAATGAGCCCAAGCCGTTGGCGGCCCTACCCCATAGAGGCAGAAATGAACTCGCCCTGGTCTCCGTCGCCTACGGCGTCCTCCTCTAAGCCCTCCCCCAAAGCTTCAGGCGCGCGCAGGAAGCGGCCCCACCCCGACGAGGCAGAAATGCACTTGCCCGCTTCACTCCGCTCACAACTTCATGCGTTCGCCTCCTCTCGCCCCCCCCCCCCCCCCCCCCATTTGTTCAATCGTGTGCTGGTTAACCGTCGGCAACGTTCACGAGGTGATTACTTGCTATATTGCGTTATTATTACATTGTGGTGTGTATACTGCTTCCTTTGTCATGTACTGCTTCCTTTGTCAACGGCGAGCAATCGCAAGGGGGAGCGCGGTGTGGACGTTCACAGAAGATTCGAAAACGACCACTGCGATGTGTGATAAAGGTGGGAAGCACTACTCGAAGCCAGCGACGGCAACTCTTAAGATGTCACCTGCTTCACGCCAACTTCATTAATGTCCCAAGAGTCATCCTCCGAAGAAACATGGTCATGACTAAAATTACAATGATGAGGACACCGTTCCCGAACCCACCAATCCGCCTCTTCAGGTAAGTTATCAGTAGAGACCGGATTATAGGCAAATGCCTATTTTTTTCCTTGCGTTCCTATCGCGTCACTTTGATACATGAGCATGAATTAGGGGTAAAGGAAGTGTTTTTATAGTGCCTATAAATGCCTATTTTTGGGGTTTGTGCCTAAATGTCTATAAGTGCCCACAAATGCCTATTTTCAAGATTGGTGCCTATATGAACGCTATTTAGCCTCAAATTTTGCTTTCGAGTACAGTTTGAGATCGTAATTCATGTTACTGGGCAAAATTGACGTTTCAGAACTTTATGGGGTGCAACAACCTAGTTCCCTAGTTAACAAACATCCGAGAAGCAACCTGTAGCAGCAGTGAAATGGGACGTGCCGGCCACCTTACCCCACCGCACTGACATGGGGCGAGCGATTGTAGCAGGGGAGAGGGAAAGACGCTATTTCTGCAACCCTAAATGGGAGCACGTCCCAGCAGTGGAATGGGGAGAGGAAAATAAAGGCGGGAAGAGGAGAGGGGAAGAAGAGGAGAGTGGCGTCTATGGCCGAGGACGTGGCGGGGGGCTTTTACCGCCGGTTTTCCAGTCCAGTGTTCCCATGGAACTGAAGCACCTCATTGAAGACTTGGGCGTGGTGGGGGGGGCAGAAAACAGGAGGTGCCTGCGCGCAGCAGCAGGAATATGGAAAGCGAATGCGAAACCATGGAGTGCCGTCAGGGGAAAGTAGAAAGTAGGCAAAAGAAAAATCAGATGTGCACATGGCTTTTGTTTCGTTTGTAATTTACTCTTAAAAGGCGCTTCACCAGGTCACATGAGAAATTTTAGTCAGATACTGGAAGTGTTCGCAGAGCCCAATGAAGAGCTTTATACCACAAGAACGTTTTAATTGGTTCATTACGAGCCGCGAAAGCATGATGCCGGTAGGTGAACTTGAAACCTCTGCCACTCGCAAGCCAAATTCCTTCCCTGCCCTCTCCGGTATCAGAGAAACTCGGAGCCGGAAGATCACACGACGTTGACGAATCAACACGCCATGCGCACGCAAGATTACACTATGTGCACATGACATGCCCAAGCCAGGTGCGCACAAGCGGTGTTGTATCGTTTCGGCGTTCGCTCTGTAGTGTACTGCCTGTTTCTGTGGGATGGATCCGTCTATGCGTTTGGAGAGGCTGGCATGGATCCTGTATCCTTATCACGACACAGCGCGTCGCACAGCTGGAACTGCTGTAAGGGACGATGCACCAAAAGCATGCTAAGTGTTGTCAGGGCTGGCGCCGGCACGACGCGGAAACGGCGAGAACACGAACACAAAAGAAATATAGGCAGCTAAGTCTCGCATCACTCTCGATTCGAAGAAAAAAACTAAAGAAAAACGCGCACACATTCCATTTGTATGTTTTAATACTTCTATTAACTTTCATTCCTCTATTAAAGCAACAGATTGCACAAATTACACATGTAGCCTCGAATAATTCTCGCAGTTTCATGTACTACTGTGACATACACAGGACCATTCCTTGTTGAACTTCACCTCCCTCACACTGGTGCGCGCGCCCGTGAGATAAAGGGCACGAGGCATTCAGTCTGACATTTCGCCTCCTTCCGGGGAGCGTAGCGTTGCAAATCTTGGCAGACGTGATTGTTAGCGGAGTGCATGCATTACCCTTCTAGCTCGAAACGCTCAAAGAAACGCTCAAAGGGGCCCTTTATGGTGTTCACACAAAGAGGAGAAATTGACCATGCGCCATTAGACCCGGCCAATAGGAGGCTAACAGACCCTTCTGGCCTTTTAGCGGTCTGGCTATTGAATCCTGTGCTGCCCTTCCCAGCCATGCCGAAAAGAAGCAGACCCAGGAGCGTGTTTATTCGATGGTGCACACTTAACTTACCATTCTGGACAATAAAAGGAGAGACCGTGTTCTGGAAACCGTGCCCGAAAAAGGACCATTGCATGGCTATGTTAAATCGTTAACGCCTTTGTAAAATCATAAAATATAACATTTGTTTGTTTTCCTGTCGTAGACTAGGTCGCGCGCGTCGTTATTCGAAAATTTGAGTTTTTGTAAAAATTTATTGTGCCTATATTTACGATTTTGGGGGCCTAAAACTGTGTTTTTGCTGCCTATTTTTGGCGCCTAAAACACGAATTTTAGTGCCTAAGAATCCGGCCTCTAGTTATCAGTATCTCGCTACTTAGCCAAGAGCCTTTGTAAGTTATCAGTATCTCGCTACTTAGCCAAGAGCCTTTGTGTAACTTAATACCTTGAAAATCAAGTCGCTCTTCCATGACACAAGCGATTCTTATATTTCAAAAGGATGGGCTGTTGGAAATTCATATTCGTTCAGAAAGCTGGGTCCTCATCGCAGTACCTCTTCCTTTGCCCGTGTGTTTTCATCGCTATGGATTCATTGAATTAAAACAGAAAGGCGGTGTGTCAGTGCTCAACAGTGAAGTTTGTTATTTTCTGTATATTTCAGACGTGCAAGCTCATCGTCTAATTGCATATTTTGTTTGCGTTCGTTTTCGGCTCCGCTCTGTTTCATCGTGTTTCATCGCATAAACTCAGCTCTCCTTGCCTTTGATAAACTAGCGAATTTCTTCGCCTGCTGTGCCTATGGCAACTTTTTGGGTATTTTATTTAACTCTCAGGTCCGCCATGGTGGGTCAGTGGTTACAGCGCTCGGCTGCTGACCCGAAGTTCACGGGTTCCAACCCGTCCGCGGCGGTCACATTTCGATGGAGGCGCAATGCTCGAGGCCCACGTACTGTGCGATGTCAGTGCACGTTGAAGAACACCAGATGGTCGAAATTTCCGGAGCCCTCCACTTCGGCGTCCCTCACAATCATATCGGGGTTTCGGGCAGATTTTATTTTATTTTTCTTCTTCAACGGCCCTACACAGTGGTCCAGGGAGTTCCAAATTCTAATTGCGTTGTTTATTTCTTGACTGAGTCCTATTGCCGTTATATCTTATTCCTTAGCAAATAAAATGTTATTGCTTACCATATCTTTATATATATATGTATACATACATACAATGAAATATGATTACTAGCGTGAAGGGGACAAGGATGCTAACAATCAATTTTCATTATTCTATATATACCAACTAGCTAGCTGTCCGCCTGATATATATATATATATATATATATATATATATATATATATATATATATATATATATATATATCATGATTTTAAAACTAGCTAGATTTAAAGCTAGCATGCAATTAGCCCAATTTATACGTGTTAGTCACTTCGGCAAACAGCGTGTTCAAGCGCAGTTTTCTTGCGCTATGACGCGAAAAATGTAGACTCAGCTGCTTTCTTGACATAAACACGTATAATAGATTAACCCTAGTACTTGCAACTATAGGACCTCATCTCCACACGCAGCACAACAGGTGCCGCCTTTAGTTGAGCGAATATGCAAGCTCAAGGAAGCGCACTTGCGCGGATTATGAAAATGGCTGAACAGACCCCGGAGAAGTGCTGCTTTCAGCTAACGCTTGCTGTCACACGTCAGCGAGCTTATAGAGGCCCCCGTCTTCTGCTGCGACGCCAAAGGAGGACAGTCGCAAAAGATTATATGTTCTAATGCCTGACCGTGGAGCCCGAACGCTTACAGTTCAGCCTCCACGGCAGTCTAGTGGTTGCGGAGCTCGACAGCTGACCCGAGGGTCGCGGGATCGATTCCTGGCCGCGGCCGCCGCTTTTTCGATGGAATCGAAAATGCATGAGGCCCGAGTACTTAGACTTAGGTGCACGTTAAAGAACCCCAGGTGGTCGAAGTTTCCTGAGCCCTTCACTACGGTGTTCCTCATAATCATATCGGTGTTTTGGGACGTAAAACTCCAGATTATTATTATTATTATTATTATTATTATTATTACAGTTGCGCCTGTACACACGATTTAAGATGCGCGCGAGCCGAGTTGGGCAACGAGGAGGTGAAATATGTGGATCACGCTGGTGCAACTGCCGCTCATTTTAACCGGAAGGCAAAAACTCTTGTCGCTCTACTTCCCCCAGATGCCTGTACCGCTGGTCTGTTTGAGGCCAGTATGCTGCTGTGAGATTTCGCATGGGCGACTTCAAGGAAGAGATCACGTTAGTCCGCAATTATAGTATTGTCGAGGGCTTCCGCATTATCTAACGGACAATCGGAGGAAAGATGCCCTCCCTACTAGTGCGAGCGTCTCATTTACTTCATCTTCCTCGTCGTCTCTGCTTTGCCTTTTTTGGGACGTTAAACCCCAGGTATTATTAAATATTATCTGCTTTGCCTTTCGCGGGATTCCTAACCCTCGGCCACGCTGCATGTTTCCGGTGCTTCTTTTCGACCAGTGTGGTCGCCGGAAACGCCTCCGATATCGGTGCGCTCGAGTGGCCATGCAGGCTTTGAGAAAATACGACCTGCTGCCGAATCGTCCATGGATGATGGCCACAGATCCTTTAATCCGTGTCATCACCCAAAGACGATGGGGCCCCCGTGTCCATTGGCTGAAAGTGAGAATTTTCACGAAGGCGCAAATGTGCACATGTGACCTCTAGCGCGTCTGATAGAAAGACTTCGGTCGAGATCACACACAAACAATGCCTCTCAAACAATAAGGTATCTTTTTTAAAGCACTTATCAAAAATGTCGATTAATCGATTAATCGATTAACACATCACATCGAAACCAATTAATCGATTAAAGGTTAAATCGATGAACGATTAACGATTAATCGATTAAAAATTTTAATCGACCATCCCTAGAAGCCACGGCTCACGTTCTTTTGCTGGCGTCGATTATGGTTCAGGCGTGTCTTTCCTTCGCTCCTGTGGCATAAGCCTACAACTCCATTCCTTGATCCTGCTTGCATGTGCTTGCGGGGGGCTGTTGGAAATCATGCTCGCGCGGCGCTTGGATGAAGACGAGAAAAGAGGATGCGCGCGACCAGTAGAATGTGGACGGTATGCTTGTGACTGGTCTGTTTCACCATGTTGGGACGGCTTAGCTCTCTGCGCCAACAAACCCGGCAGAAGTGTCTTTTCCCACATCGTATTTTTGGTGCCGAACGACCCGGCAATCCAGCCAGTGCCTTTGGAACGTGCGACTTCTTTTGGGAGAGACCTCTGCATCGAGCCGTCATGGAGCGGATCAAGAACAAGCGGGCCGCTCGTCGAGCGCAAAGCACGAAGATCGTTAACGAGGTGAACGAGATCCTTCAATCCGGACAGTTTGAACTTTCTGCGCTTCGTGTCCTGCAAGGCCGGTTGAAGGCGACGAGATCGGAGTTAAACGTGCTCAACGCCGAATTGGAAGCAGTCATGACCGACGAGCAAGTCATAGAAGATTATGATTCCGTCATGGAATACGACGAAGCTGCTGTCTCCGCGTTGGCCTTGCTCGATCACAATATTGACATGCTCAAGATTTCCTCGTCGCTTCCGACAACGGAGCCACCGACCGCAGCTGACGGGAACCGACCGACTGCACCCTCAACGAACACGACACGTTCACAGCGTGAATTTGGCGCCAGGTTGCCGAAGTTAGAACTTGTGCGTTTCGACGGAACGATCACCCAATGGCAGCCGTTCTGGGACATGTTTCTGCATTCTGTTCACGAGAACCCGAGGCTGTCTGACACGGACCGCTTCCATTACCTGGTTTCTCTGCTTGACGGAGCAGCTGCTAAAGCTGTCGCCGGAATCCAAGTGACGGAATCAAGTTACAACGACGCCCTTGGAATATTGAGGCAGCGCTACGGCAACCCCAAGTTGATCGAGCAGAAACTCCTGGAAAACCTACGCATGCTTGGGTCAGTGACATCATCGAACAACGTTACAGCCTTACGGAAGTTATTCGACGACATTCAGCTCAACCGAAGAGGACTCGCCAACCTTGGGGTGAGCGCTTCATCTTACGCTTCAATGCTATGCGAAATACTCCAGAAAGCTATACCCCAAGATATGGTAGTAGACTATTACAAGAGCGAAAGCATCGAGTCCTGTTCCTCATCGGTAGCCACACGCAGCAGTGCGGATTCAGCTGAACGGGAGTTAGAGCGCCTGCTGAAATTTCTTCAGGTAGAAATTGAATGTAGAGAGAAGTGTGCTCAGACTAGGACACCAAGGCTGAACGAACCACGCCCTAAACAAAGTACAAGCTTAAATATGACATCGATTCCTGCGGCAAGGGTTCTTCACAATAAGGCAGAAGTCTTAACAGAACCATGCTTCTTTTGTTCTGCCAAGGACCATAAGACTGAGCGATGCACCAGTGATGTTAGCCTCGAAGACAAGCGCAGTATGCTTAGGAAGGAAGGTAGATGCTTTAAGTGCACCATGAAGGGACATCTTGTGCGGGACTGTCGTCGCAGGATCCAGTGACAGCATGCAAGCGTCGTCATGCTTCCACTATGTGCAACGCTGACGTTCCTAAGAGCTAAGCTTATGCAGGATCGAGAAAGGCACGGAATGTCGCCATGCACGTTGCAACGAACAGTACCCAGAATCGACTCGCCACAGAGGTTCTCCTCCAGACGTTCCGTGACTGGCTGATGACTCCTACTCATTGCTGTTACGTCCGCGGTGTCTTGGACAATGGCAGCCAACGAACATTTTTGAGGGAAGATGTATGCAAGAAACTTAATTTATCTCCCATCCGAGATATGGATTTAGTGGTTAGCACGTTTGGACGGGCACGATCACAGCATGCTCAGCGGGCTAAGGTAGTGAGCATTGCACTTCGCAGCCAGCACGAGAATATCTCAGTAGAGATAGAAGCGATCGTCGTGCCGTTCATCTGCGAAGATATGATCGAAGTGCCACAAGATAACAGCTTGTTCCGCGCCATTGTTGCGGAAGGCAAACCACTAGCAGACGCAGCGGTTTTCCCTGGGGTCACAGGTGAACCTGGAGTGAGTTTGTTGATCGGTTTCGACCAGATGTGGAAGCTCATGCCGAATTCAAGTGAGGTGAAATGGGACACCGAAAACTGATCTCTGGTAGCGATCAACACGAACTTCGGATGGACTCTTCAAGCACCCCTGGCGTTCTCAGAAGAAGTTAGTCGGAAGACGAGCAGTCACATATGTGTTTTTACGAGTAGACGTATACGAAAAAGAAGCACTGTCCTTCCCGTTACAAAGATTCTGGGAAATGGAAGCAATCGGTATTGTGGATGCACCATCAGCCAAACAAGAAGAGGTTTTGACGAAGTTTAATGAAACCATCAATTTTCAAGACGGTCGCTATGAAGTGTCACTACCATGGAAACCACAGGGACCGGATATGAGAGACAATCGCAAAGTTGCGCTTTCACGACTGTATTCTTTGGTTCGACGGCTTTCCTCAAACGATGAAGACTTGAAGGCCTATGACAAAGCCATTAGACAATATGAGAAGGATGGCCATGCGGAGAAGGTCAAGGACGTACAAGCATCTCGAGGAAACGTTTATTACATGCCGCATCATGAAGTCATACGCGAGACGTCCACTACTACAAGACTGCGCGTTGTTTTCGACGCATCGTCGCACGGAACAGCGTCATGCAGTCTGAATGAAAAACTGGAAAAGGGACCGAACCTGAACTCCGACCTTCTAAAGATGCTAATAAGGTTTCGTTTGTATGTATTCGGACTTACAGCGGATGTAAAGAAGGCCTTCCTTCAGATATCTATCAAAGAAGAAGACAGGGCTGCGCTCCGCTTCTTGTGGTTTGAGAAAGTAGCCTACCAAGGACCAACCGCTCCCGCGACTCGAGGAGATCAGGATGACTCGGGTGCCTTTCGGAACAACGTCGAGTCCGTTTCTCCTATCGGCTACGCTTCGGTATCACATCAACCACATAGATTCGAAATACCAAGAAACAGCTGTTCAGCTCAAGGAAGGTTTCTATGTGGATGATTTTGGTATTGGGCGCTTCAACGCCTGAGGAGATCTGCCACTTGTACGACCAAACAACCGAGATCATGAAGCTAGCAGGAATGAACATGCAGAAATGGTCGACCAACGAGGACAAGCTGCGACAGACACTACAGGAAGAAGGAGGGTCAGCGATACAGAATACACCAACGAAGGTACTCGGCCTGTACTGGAACACGGAGGAAGACACACTTCGTGTGAGCCTTGACCCACTCCTGGATATTGTCAAGAACGGAAAACCCACGAAGCGAACGGTGCTCCAAGCGACATCGACAATTTTCGACCCGTTGGGATTTTTGTCTCCATTCACCATCAGAGCCAAGATCTTATTTCAAGATATTTGGAAGCAAGGAGTAGACTGGGATGTGTCACTTCCGAAGGCTCTCGAAGATGAGTGGAAGAAATTTATGGCAGAGATTGAAGACATAAAAGATTTAACTTTGAAGAGGAGCTCACTGACCAAAGTCAACACCGACGAAGCTCACTTCCAGCTTCATGTCTTCTCTGATGCAAGTCCGCAGGCATACGGTGTCGTCGCCTACTTAAGGGTCGAAGATAGATCGGGAATCGTCTATGTCCAACAGCTGCTCGCGAAAGCTCGGGTCGCTCCTATCAAGAGGCTGACGTTACCGCGCCTTGAACTCGTCGGAGCTTGCCTGGGAGCACGGATAGGAACGTTTCTACGCGAGACGCTACCGAAATGCGACGAATACTTCTGCTGGACCGACTCGAACATCTGCCTATGCTGGATTCGGTCGTCACCCACTAAGTGGAAACCCTTTGTGTACAACCGAGTGATGGAAATTCAAGAGCGCACCGATCCTAGTCGCTGGGGTCACTGCGCCGGGAAAGTCAACCCGGCTGATTTCCTAACAAGAGGTGTGCCAGCCCAGAACCTTTGCACGAATTCGCTATGGTGGCTGGGCCCCGAATGGCTCATTTCACCTCAAGAAACTTGGCCGATACAAGAAGAGAACTTCGACAACTCACCTGACATGTAATCGTCGAAAGAAAACCAACAAATAACGTGGTTCTAATGGCCCAGAGCAGGACGCTGGAACCTCTATTCGAGGTTACTAAATACAGTCGCTGGAAGACAGCCCTTCGAATCACGGCTTGGGTGAGGAGATTCCTTCATAACTGCCGAGCAAGTAATATTACGAGAAGAGAAGGTCCTCTGTCGGCTCAGGAGATTGTAGAAAGCGAAGACACGTGGATCAGGACTTTGCAAGCACAAAGCTTTGGAAAGGAGATTGTGGCCCTAACCTCTAACAAAGCTCTCGACAAATCGTCAGCCATACGAGACCTTCACCCTTTCGTGGATAGCAAGGGCATCATCAGGATCAAGACTCGCCTATTTATTTATTTATTTATTTATTTATTTATTTATTTATTTATTTATTTGGAATACCCTCAAGGTACATACAGTACATTATAGAGGGGAGGGGCAAGTACACGATTATATGTAACACGGAACAAAATACGAAGAGAGAAAGAGGAAAAAAAGTCAATCAAGTGAGCACGGTATCACTGTACAATAAATACAATAAATACAAGACAACGTAGAGGCTTCGGAAAATGTGAAATGCCCCGTGCTGTTACCCGCAGATCATCGTTGCACGCACCTCATTGTAGACAGCGAACATCGACGTCTTCTGCACAGTGGTGTCAGTGTCACACTCACCGAGCTGCGTGAGAAGTTTTGGATAGTGCGCGGCCGTCAATGTGTTAAAAAGGTTGCTTCAGCTCCTACAGCCCCGCTACCTATCGACCGAGTCTCGAAGTCTCACCCATTTGAAGTCACGGGCGTAGACTTCGCTGGCCCAGTTTTTGTAAAGGGAAGCAGCTCTGTGAAAACATTTATTGTGGTGTTTACCTGTGCTGTAGTGAAAGCAGTTCACTCAGAACTTGCGAGTGACATGACAGTGGATTCTTTTTTATTGGCCTTTCGTCGTTTTATTTCACGTCGGGGCTTGCCAAGTGTAAATTATTCTGACAATGCTTTAACGTTTAAGGCAGCCAGTCGTGAACTGAAGCTGTCATATGGACTTCTACGTGATGTACAGGTACAGTTGTGCATCCTGTAATATCACGTGGAAGTTCATTGCTGAGCGCGCTTCATGGTGGGGAGGTTTTTGGGAACGAATGATTCGAACGGTTAAAAACTGCCTCAGGAAAACTCTAGGAAAAGGATGCTTCAGCTTCGAGCAGCTTGACACGTTACTAAAAGAGGTCGAGGCAGTGATAAAATCTAGGCCACTGACATATATTTCTGATGATACTGCCGAAGCAGAAGTACTGACTCCTTCGCACTTTTTGTCAGGTAGACGTCTCACGGCCCTTCCACAAGCACAAATTAGCGAGATCTCGGGAGACCGCACAGAGACGCTGTGCGCATGGAGACGTAGACAACAAAAACTAAACGATTTTTGGCAACGCTGGTACAAGGAATACCTACTGACGCTAAGAAGCGCGCGCAGCAGGTCACAGAAGCTCGGAAACAGTTTAGTGTGCGGTGATGTTGTCATTATCAGAGATAACAAAGTGCCTATCACGTTTTGGAAATTAGCTAGAGTTGTTGAAATCTTAAAGGGGAACGATGGGCACGTCAGAGCATGCAAAGTCAGACTAGCAGACGGCACAGAACGCACGATACCGGTTCAACTTCTTTGTCCTCTGGAACTGTGCAAGTGACATTGTTGGCCGCGGAGGATGTTGGAAATCATGCTCGCGCGGCGCTTGGATGAAGACGAGCAAAGAGGATGCGCGCGACCAGTAGAATGTGGACGGTATGCTTGTGACTGGTCTGTTTTACCATGTTGGGACGGCTTAGCTCTCTGCGCCAATAAACCCGGCAGAAGTGTCTTTTCCCACAGGGGCTTTGTCCGTCCCTCCTTCCCACGTCCCACAACCCCTCTCTCTGCTCTCCTACGCTGCCCCCTTTTCTATCCTCTAGCAATCCTCTACTCTGCGGAGGTGTGCCCGCGTCCCGTTGACTTCATTCCTTGATCTTGCTTGCATCTGCTTGCGGGGGGCTTTGTCCGTCCCTCCTTCCCGCGTCCCACACCCCGCTGCGCATGCGCGTCCCTTTCCCCTCTCTCTGTCCTCCTATGGTCCCCCCCCGTTCTCTCCTCTTGGAATCCTTACTGTACGGAGCGGCGCGCACGACAGGTGGTGCGACAGCTGCACACTCCACTGGGAGCGCCGCAGTAGCACCGCGGTATGAAAATGACGGAGCGCGCGCGCCTCATTCTCTCTCCTGTGCAGCGCCGCGATGAGCGCCCGGGCCGCTGCCGCGAAACGGGAGCGGCATCGTTTCTCCCGCTCAAGCCAGCCATCCCCGTTGCTTCGCATCCACACATGGTTCTCTTTAGCGGGAGATGGGGAAGTTTTTTTCTTTTTAAGAGGAATTATGAGAACCACCTATGGCACCTAGAAAGAGCATATTAAGTCTTCATGAATGTTAGTTACAAATTGAGTGCAACTTAAAATTACTAGGTATTTACTAATTTCATAATTACTTCAGTTTGTATATTACAATGCATGAGATAAACTAAGCTACTTATGGTACAATCACTTGGAATGATTCTTAGAAATAACATGAGTTATTAAATGCGAAGCATTTTTTTTTGCGTACTGTAAGCACTTTTTGCGTTTCTATCTACGTATCTATCTAGCCGCCTACGTCTTGGTGCTCTCGTGATCTCCTCCTTAACTTGGGGTAGACCAAAATTTCTATGGGACGGTAAGAGGTGCTGACGAATATGTCTGGCTGGTCATGACATGAATACCGTCAAAATCCTGTCGCGTACGTCGTCAAACCCTTTCCTGCAGACACGTGTGGCACATACACGTATACCTCGGGCTGCGGTATGTGGGTATGCGCCACAGGTGTTTGACAATTTATATCCACCCAGGAACGGCGAGGACAGACATTAGTAATTTAAATGCGAGAGCGTTAAGAAAAAATGACATCGGCAGCGTTGACCCGACGAATGCAAATAATAAATATCAGGGTCCCAGCAGGAATCGAACCCAAGCAATCTGCGAGACAATCAAGTATCCTACCACAGAGCTACAGCCAGGTGTCGGAACTAATTTGGAAAAGGAACCTATGCCGGCGTAATGTTGGTGAAACATCAGCTGTAGATGCAGTCCTGCCAATCTGATTTTATAAACATTACATTACTCCTATGAAGCAGGCGTACTGTCGAGTTAGTGTCAATTGTATACATAAGCGCCATCCACTGTAATTGGTCCACGAAGCACTATCCACCGCTACCATCCTCGCAAGCACAAGCGCTACATATCAGCTTACGGCTTCTGGTGTTGGCAATACTCATGTATCTGTACGCATCGTTACGCAACTGTAACAACTGGTTATATGAAACATATGAGCCTGTACAACAATACTCATGTATTGTATAATTAACCGAGGGTCCCACTACAGTTCTTTTACTTTGGGACCCTCGCCTGTATATTTGTTGATCTTGTACTACATTTTTTGAAATCAATAAACTGAAACTGAAACTGAAAACTGATATGTCTGTGCGTGCATCATTTGTACATCTCTTTAGGGTCATTTCATAACGTTTCGCTCAATAAAAAAATTTACAACCCAGTCACCTTACATCCGCATGCTTCGCATAACAATGATTCCCATGGTACTTGAGATCTGCCTAATTTTGTTAAACTTGACTTAAAGAATCACTGGTACTCCACGCAGCTTTTCTTCAAGCCCTCATGCATTGAAATTGAAGCTCAAGAATTAGTGCAAGAGCAGTGCATTTTATTGTAAACTTTGGTAACCTTTCAACTGTCATCATTCAATATGTTATCCTAGCAGCTGGCACTTGCAAAGTAAGCAGTGGTAATTAACCCAAATGTATGTAACGTAATTGGGTAGCACTATCATTCAACATGTAGTGCCCGATGACTGTTATGCACTTATAAGGGAGGAGTAAGGATACATATTGCTTGCCACACTTCACCGGGCCAACTGAAAGACCCAGTTGTCGGAGGTCCAGCTTGGTTTTGTGTGTAATTTTTGTTTTGAAACATTGATTAATTTGCTTCTATTTACTGTGTTACTGACCAGGCCGTCTCTAAATGTGACTAGATTTTTTTGTATTTTGCTTTGCAGTGGTTGCTAGTGCTGGGACCAGCTGTGCGGTGTTCATGACACAACCATGACAGGTAATTACCAATTGTCCAAATGTATTACCAGTGATTGTTGAAATATTAGACGCAATGATGCAACGAAAAATACAAAATAGTTGTTGATCTTAGTCAGTTCTCATTCACTTAGAAATGTAAATAGGAAGAGCAGGCCCGTGGCCAGAAAGGGCCCTGTGCCCCCGGAACTTTAGATGGAAGGGGGTGTTTTATCAGGAATAATAAAGCTAAGTGTTTTTCTAAAATAGTCCAGTCTTTCTACAAGTGTCCCCCCCCCCCTTCCCCCCCCCCCCCCCCCCCCGCTTCTAGAAAAAACATTCTTGTCGAAGCGCCTGAGGAAGAGCTATTGGTTTTCTGTGCATGAGCTCTGTTACTGGATGTACAGGCACATTTTTGTCGTACTTCATTTAAACGTTTCAGATTCTGTTCTAGAATATTGTGAGCAATCATTGTAGTGCACGATTTTGCCCCCCCCACAGTACATTTACAAGAAAATTTTTTTTTCGTCCCTAGCATTGATTAGAATGTCGCCGAAGTGGTTGAAACATAGGTTGCTGAGAAATCGTTTTACTGCGATCTGGCGGCTGGCCAGATCGCTTTAAATCTCAACTTGTTTTTAGAAAAGCAATTAGTGCTTCCTTATTCGCTCCCAATAGTATGCGCTACTTCTTCTCACGATGTTCTTTGTGGTGAAGCAGTACGGAAAAGGGTCTATTGTGACAAGTCAACTCGTACTAGAAAAAAAGAAGCCAGTCCCGTGTACCTTGTCTGTCGTTGTGTTGGTTTTGCACTACAATTTTTTCCTTCACGTGTCTCTTGTTTTCTCTGATTATCTTTTCTTTGAAAGTGCCAGAAATGCATCAGGTTTCACAAAATCAAATCGCTTAGCCCAGCATTCACTCATGATATCTTTGTTGTGCATAAGCATATGGAACTTGGTTAAATATGACGCCTTTCGGGCATATGAATGCAACCTTGCTGCCATCTGAATGCTATGTCAATTGCCCACCTTCCATCAGAGCTCGTGTTCCATGGGCATGACACCACTTACAGACGAGCATCTGCAGTTTCTCATTGACAGCGAGTTCAAGGAATTTCATGCATTCGGCAACAGCTATTTGTTTTGGGTACAAGTATTTCCTGCTGACTATATATAGTACCACCTCAGTTTCCATATGAGAGGCACCTTACTGCTAGAATGTTCTACAGTATTCGTATCATTCTGTACTTTTGAAATATCTCTACACTTTTATACCTCTGTCACACGGACAGCTTTAACTGCGGTTATGCTTAACCGTGGTTTACAGGATTAATCGCAGTTAACACGAACGCGGTTTGCCAGTGCTACACGGGCTCAGTTTAGTAAACCAAGGCTATCACGTGGTCATCGTGTGAGCGAAATTTCGCACGCAGTTTTCGTGGACAACAAATAATATACTACTAGAATGCACACATATGTTGCGCCAAGTTGTGCAATGGCTGTTTGACTACTTTAAGCCTTCAATAAGGTGTAAATATCGAAAGCTTTAGCCGTTTTTAAGGAGTCTTTCAACCTTGGTAACGTAGCCATCGTGAGAGCCAAGACTAGTCAGGACAATCCGTGTCGTGTTGTAGGTGCTTTATTTATGTGTTGCGTGCGTGATCGATGAGTTAGTGTGCGTGTACGTCCGTGTACGTCCGTGAGTTGAGCAAGGACCCGAGAGGCTTTGTTGCGCTGAGAATTCTTCACGTGGTGTTGTGTGTTTTTCTTTTTGTAATCCAGTCTGCGTGCGTGTACGTTCGTGATTTCTTCGACCCGAGAGGCTTGGATCTGCTTAGAATTCACGTCGTGTCGTTAGTGTTTGTGTGTGTGTGTGTGTGTGTGTGTGTGTGTGTGTGTGTGTGTGTGTGTGTGTGTGTGTGTGTGTGTGTGTGTGTGTGTGTGTGTGTGCGTGTGCGTGCGTGCGTGCGTGTGCGTGCGTGCGTGCGTGCGTGCGAGCGTGTGCGCGGGAATTCCGCGTGTTCGAGCGCAGTACTGCTAGATTGTCCTCCCACAAGGGTATTAGGACTCGTGTGGTGGCGGCTGGCCAGTTGATGCGCCTTTGAGTTGTCATTCTCGCCGACGCTGATGCACAAGCTGCTGCAGTGGTGTCCGCCATCTTGCCTACTACTCGGTTTTGCGGTTTGCGAGCATAAACCGTGATTTCCTAACTCGGTTTGCGATAACCAAGGTTAGGAGACTAACCGCGCTTACGTCTGCCGTGTAGCTAGCAGTAACCGCAGTTAGCCGTAACTGTAGTTACCTTAACCGCGGTTAAGGCTGTGCGTGTGAGAGGGGCATTTTGACGAGCACTCCGACATCATTGGATGCTTCTTTAATGGCATGATGCCCCGCATACGTACGTACACTTAGGAATTTAGCAAATGACTCTGGCTGAAGTGCGGCAATTCTGTAAAGTACTAGTTATTTCGTGCGCGTGGCGCTGGCTTTTGCCTTGGATTACACAACTAAACTGTGCTGAAGTGCAAAGTTCCACCAGCTGCGCCTTGGAAGGATGAAAGAAGCGATAGTGCAAGGACGCCGTGCTTGTGGGAGTGAAGAAAGTTGGGCAATGTAGTGCACGCACAATGGGTCCACAGGCCACACCAGCAGCGCATTTCCACGGCGACTCTCCTCATGCTTCCGCTGAACATTCCTCCGCCTTGCTTATCTTGCTTTTTCGCGCTTTCACTTTTATTTAATCTCGGCTGCACTATGTATTCAGCCTCTTTCATCCTCCCCCCACGCCAGTTATTCACTTGCTTCTTATGAGCATAATACTGAAGCCACAAAAGGGCATTTGGTGGGACTCTGCCACGATTTTGTCGATTTTGTCCAAATATATTGAGATGGTGGAGCAGCTCTTTAGGATTAATAAAACGACCTATTTAAAGTGTCTGCGTGAAGGGTCTTATCTGTTATGTAGCTTTAAATCTGGAATTCACTGCAGGTCATTGTAGTGCTGCACAGTTTTCAGCCATCCCTAACCCATTGCGTGTAACATGGGTGAGTGATATAAAAAAAGTGAGTGGTTGGATTAGACACCTCACTAAAGTTTCAGGTAATGCGAGCGGTAAGCTGGGGGGTATTGATGCGGAACATTGTGGCATGTAGAGCTTTCAAGGTTCGTGTGATAGTTGCGGGAGGTGGATGAGGTTGACTCCGACAGCCACTTATCGTTGGTGAACCAGGCTCGCTCAGTGAAGTTGGGGAGGAAAAGCAGTGCTGTGTGGAAGGGTAACAGGTAATTGTTCCATTGTTCTGTGAGCGGGCCTAAATAATCTCAAGTGGGTCCCTATTTTTTATATGCATGTACAAACATGGTGTTCGATTAATATAACTGTCGTTTATAAACGCGAACTGTTTATAGAAGGCGCGCGCACCTTGCACCGCGCGCTTTTTTTTTTTTCGCCGGCGCCGGGCTAGGAGAGCGTCTGCTACTGTACTTTCGACAAAGCGGCCGTAGAGCACTAGAATGATGGTTGTCATTTCACAATCCCCGATAAAGATGGTGAAAGTGAAGACGACCATTATAACCAGTTGCGCTCAAAGCTTATTTCTTTTATTTAATCTTGAATTTCTGGTGCGCTAGAACCAAACCGATCGGCGTTCGGCGCGCGCGGCGTTTCACTGTCTTTTTTGTGCGCCGGCGCCGCATCTAAGTCGCCGCGAGCTTCAACGGCGACGGCGGGGAGCGGGCCTAAGGATCTTCGCTCCTAAAAAAAATGGTTGATCCCTCCTTCATAGGAATCGGTATAACACGAAAGTAAAATGTGTCCTTACAGAAGTAGTTTAATGTTTACTGCAGCTTGTACAATGGCTATTGGTGTTTCATAGCTATAGCGCCATGGATGCATCCATGATGACGCTTGGTGATATATCTGTATCCCGACGACTAACCTCCATGATTAATGATTAAACAAACCCTTGTGGACATAGATGCTTGTGGTAGCTGTAGCATGCTGTAGTAGTTAACGGTGAGACGGGAATCAGAGAACGCGGCGTGACATCCAGAAGAACGTGACTGATTGGACGCCGAACTTGGGCTAAGGTCGCCCACTCGCGGCACGTTAGAATTCTTAGACAGTTTTAGTTGGGCGCCCGAAGCAGCTCTGTCGTAGCTCTGTGAACGCGAGCTGCTAGCCATGCGCAATGGCACGCTGCTTCCGCAGAGCTGCTGCGGACGCCCAACTAAATCTATCTATTGAACACCACTGCCCGACCAGAAGTGTAACTTGATAAAACGGATGCTTGGGCTAGTTGGTGATCTGGAATCAACATCTTTGCACAGCGCAAGAAAACGAGGACGTAGGGAGGGCACAACACGGGCGCTGTATTGTGGCGCCCGTGTTGTGTCCTCCCTACGTCCTCGTTTTCTTGCGCTGTGCAAAGATGTTGATTCCGACCAGAAGGAAACGCAAGGCGCGTCGTGTCTTCCCTGTCGGACGGCCGCAAGTTTTCGCGGGGAACGCTGAGTTGCAGCCAGGCCACACCATGAGCCAGGCGAAGCACGCGAGTGTGGCCACCACAACGCGAGAGTCGCAGAGCTATTTTTGATATGGATGGATGCTATGAGCGACGCCGACGCTTTACGACGCTTGGGATAAGGTCGCCACCTGGCTATGTGTTAAGGTCTTGACAAAATTGCACTTCCTTTGACTGTGTACATACACACACCCTGGACGGCTTCCGGGTTTTGTACACCGACGCAGCGTACCAGTAGTGGCAGGCGAGAAAAGCCTTGGCGAGAAGCCCGCAGACTATCGGCACTTTTTTCTGTGTGTTTAGCCTAATATGTCAACTAAATATTCTTCTAAGATATACACAAGATTATGAGAGGTTTTCTTGAATTCTACATTGAAGCAAGACTGAAAGTTGGGCTAGTTGGTGATACATTGTGGGAAAAAACAGCGCGCAGACGGACGGGACGAAGAAAAGGTAAAAAGCATGAAAAATAGATGTCCAGCCTAAATAAATGTGGTGCGAAGCATAGAGACGCTTCAATGCCTTGTGCACAAAGGGTCGTCTACAAAATACCCTTATCGTGTAATAAAGTGTACATCGGGCAAACGGGGCGCTGCCTCTATGTACGGCTAAAAGAACACTCTGGAACCTTCAAGACCTGCACGTATGCCAACCTGCCTTCGCACTGCCACACGTGTGGGTGCAATCCCTTGTTCAGTGATACGACAGTGCTCTATATGTGACACGGGAACAGGGATCAGATGACACGGGAACTCGTGGAAGCCTTCCACATTAAAAAAGAAGGAGAGTCTTGCGTCAGCCAAACATCGGTTTCTTTGCATGAAAAAGAAGAAAACCTAATCAGTAGTATGTTTGTATGACTTGATCTTTTGTCTCGCCTGCGCAGTCTCCTCACGGTAAAAAAGCTTTTATTTGCATGGTTATAGTCCCTCGCCAGCTCCTCTGCGCATGTTCATTATGTTTATCGTATGTGTTTAAATGATCTGTATATTCCATTAAATCACAGTTGAGAGTACAGCGCTTGTTCTGTGTTACCTTTTCTTCGTCCCGTCCGTCTGCGCGCTGTTTTTTCCCACATTGAATTCTACAATTCCACACGCCCTTCTTTACTCCGGAAAATGTAAAGAGGCTTTCATTATTCTGGGAAAAATTAAAGAACGTTTAATTTAAAATTGCTGCAGATGCGCGAAGTGAATCCTGATGATGGAGCGAAGCTCCATTGACGAAATGATAAACAATATAAACAATGTTTATGAAATACACCTTTCTGTCCGTCCGTGCATCCGTCCGTCCGTCCATCTATGCGCACACGGACGGACAGATGTACGGACGGATGGACAGATACACGGACGGATGCATGGACGAATAGATGCACGGACGGTCGAACGGACAGATGCATGGACAGAGTACGGTCTATTTTAAACCTATATGCGCGCTATGAACGCTCTATGTACGTTATATGTAACACCTGTGTTCCGGTCCGACGGGGACCTACGACAACGGCGTCAACGGACATCGTGAGAGCCTAAGGAGCTTCGCTCCTAGAAACATGGTTTACGCTTCGTTGTTAGAGAAGGATAAATGAAGTGACCGGAAATATCCTGGGGTACCACGCTTGCTGTTTCTATCGCAACCTTGAAAAGGTATATCGAAAACGCGGCGGATGGAACTGACGCGTACAAACGACGCGTTGAAGGAGGTAATGGTAGTTGTCACGGTCATGATTCATTACTTCACTTTACCAAGAGCACTGTGAAGAGAACTTCTACTTGGCCTAGTTGGTGTTGTTTGCTGTATGACATATGCGAACCGCGATTTCAAGACGTGACGATGATAGGCAAAAGCAAATACCAGACAGCCCGTGAGTTATTAGAAGCTTTCTATATCAGTAAGTTAGGCGACGATTGTATAAGTGACACGTCCATACAGCTGCGGTCTTCAGAGATTATATTGTTTGAGAGGTGGGCGGGTTAGCTAGTGTTGGCTATTCTGCGCATGTGTGTGTCGCTGGTGTATATATATATCAATGTTTCATGCCTGAAATAAATCAGTTGGAAGTGCCGCCCGTTTTGTCGTCCTATTCGTGTCTCACTTGTGTGTGTGTTTTATTAGCGGCAATATGTCATACAGCGAAGAGCACTGTGAGAGGACAGTTTTAGATATCATAGGCGTGTCTTTAAAGCCTGCAAAGTGTGTGACCATGGCGCAGTGGATAACGTGCCTGGAATCTGTTGTCGCGGACCGAGAGGTTGTGGGTTCGACTCCCGTTGACTGAACTTTTGTCTTCTGATCGTGTTTATTTTTACGACGTCATTTCCGTGAAGGAAATACGTCACTCAAGTCTTGGTGGAACCCGGCATAAACAATTCCGTGTTAAAAAAAAACGACGCCTTACGTCTGCTGTCGTTCACTTCATTCATAGCCAGCGGCTCGTTCAGACAGACTTGATGCTTTCAGGTAGTATGCGAAGGCTTATCGGTCAGCTTCCAGCATGTAAGATAAGGTGCTACGTGACACCAACTGGCAAAGAAATAGAGTTTTTCACAATGACCGTCATATCTAATAACTACCCTTACTATCACTCCCAGGTTCAGCAGCACAGCAATACCCGATGGATTGAATGGGAGTAGGACCGCCGCTGTAGCTTAATTGTGTGAAGTTGGGCATGTTGGTAACGCATAACTGATCACGTGGCGCGAAATTTCACACAAGACAAGAGCAGGGACGAAAACGAGCGCCAAGCTAGCGCTCGTCTTTGTCCCTTCTCTTGTCCTGTGTGAAAATTTGCGCTACATAATCAGTTATGCTCTACTTCAGTTGGTAGAGCATCAGACGCGTTTCCCAAAGGTTGCAGGTTCAGTCCCTACCGGCAGGAAGTTGCCTTTTCGTTAGCGTTACTTTCTTCACATTTACATAAAGAAGAATACAGTTATAAGACTAGAAATAACGTCCCCTATACCTTCCTTGGCTTCACTCTCTGTTGGTTTTCGTTAAGGTTGTCTCTCAAAGAAAAAAGAGCCTTGAAATTCCCCTTCCTTCGTAGATATTTACGAGCAATAGAAAAAATAAATCTTTTCTCCTTGTTTATGTCAATCACTCAGGCTAGTGATGGTTAGTTGTATGTCCTTATTTATTTACATAATCGCTTCAGTAAGACATGTATATATTTAGTTGGCTTTTTCATGCAATGTCATGTAAGCGTGTAGCCCTGGAAAACTCTCGTCCACACACAAAAAAAAGTAAACTTGTGGAAGCGGAATGGCTGCAAAGGTATAATCAAACATGATATCACTTCTCGCGAGTTTTGTCTTTCCGGTTTCCACCCGGCCTATTCCAAGAAAACAATAAGTCTCTGCTCCTTCAACGTGCCGCATTTCTCAGAGGTAGGCGAAGCAGCGGTTGCGTGAACTAGGCCGCAACGATCGTTCTCCGGGTAAAAGGCACGCGGGCGCAACGTGGCAGCATTTCCCTTTCCAGAGAATCAGCGGGAAGGGGAGGAGTGCGCAAAGCGGAAGCAAAAGGGGAGGGAGCTAGGAGGCACGAAGGAGGAATCGATTTTCGAATTGGCGTCTCTCTGGCGCCAACGTTGGTGTGGTGGAGAGGAGGAGACAGTGAACCCCCCTCCGCTCTGCGAAATAGTTGAGGAGCTCCTCTGGGTAAATGGAAGAGGAGAAAGAGGAAGGGAAAGGCAAATGACACGATGAAGTTGGTCAGTCTATCTCTAGGCACGGTCAGGAGGCACTGTCCGCAGCACCAGAGCGGAAACCCCATCGGAGCCGCACTTTGAGCAGCCAGGAGGACTTTTTGGCTAAAAGTGTCTTACCAGCACGTAACCGCGAATGAGTCAACTGCACATGGTGAGAAGCTCGCCTTAGCAAGCCACCGGACGGTCTAGGGGGGCACAGCGGACGTCCCGTTGGAGAATGCAGCAGGTAGCAAACACCCGCAGAGCGTACGCGAGTGGACCTCGGCTGCGTTTTGATAGAGGCTTGCTTCGTTGGCAATGAAAGCGTCAGACTCTACCACGTGTTGGCGCGCGGCCGTCGTATTTATTTCATTGCTGCTGAGCCTGCCGGCCGCTTTCAGCGTGCGGGCGCATCGCGACACGTCGGGCGCCGTCGTGCCGCTCATCGGCGCGGAGGATGCGGAGCAGGCGGCGCTTCTCTCTGCCACCTGGCTGGACACAGCGCGCTGCAGGGCGGCCTGTCTTCAAGAGGCGAGTGATTATACGTATCCTATTTGTTCTTGTTTTTCTACGGCGTGTTGCTTTTTCTTTTTCAGAGCCTCAATATCGGTCCGTTCTCTCTCTCTCTTCTTTTTTTCTGTTCATTCGGAAGCTGCATACGCGTGTCAAACAATTACTACATAGGTATAAAGAATTATCGTAAACATGTATGCACGTAGACCGGCCCATACATTAACCTCGACGACGAGAGATATCGTTTCGCTCTTCACTTCGACAATAAACGCCTCATCAGTGCTTCAGTGCAGCGAATGTCGTGAGCGTGCCGTCTCGATTCGAAAAGTAGTTCGATCTCCGAACAAACGCGCTGTTTTTGTATAAACGTCTTGGACTTTTAAATTAAACGCCCCACCTCCACGACAACCAAGATTTCGAACCTAGCACGAACTGAACACCGTGCTTGAACTGGTATGTTATATAGAACGGAAACGGGACTGTTAATTTAGGAACGCGCTACACTCAGCGACAACTTATCTTGGCTACAGAGGCGGGACATCTGCGCATTTGTGCTACAATGCAAGTAATCCCGAAGCTTGCAGCCGATTTCAGTTCGACTTTCGGTTTAACTCGCTCATAGCATTTGTCGACAAATCAGGCTGACGGCACCTTGACCCAACATGGACGTTGCAGATAACTTGCCCGGTCTGTTTCGACAGCCACTTTCAGTCAGATTTCGAGTGTCGCCTTCTCGGAGAACTAAACGGCGAGTTTGCGGCCGCGCATAAATCAGTCGGTATTGTATGGGGGGACGCAAAATTTACCTCGAGAACAGGCGTCAGCGGCCTCCCATAATTCTTTTAATTTTATAATCAAGTAATTTTGATTTATTCGAGCTAGATAACTGTGAAAATTGGAAAATATAAATATGCACTATTTATCAGCGCACGCGCCGGAAACGTTTCGATTTTGTAGCTTCCACAGCGCTGCCAAAAAAAAATTGTTGCCGAGGGCAGTCTAAGGGATTGAAGTCAGTAATAATTGTTAGGGTCTAACGTCCCGAAACCACGACATAATTCTGAGAGACACCGTAGTGGAGGGCTCCGGAAGTTTCGACCCCCTGGGGTACTTTATCGTGCACCTAAATCTAAGTACACAGGTGAGAATGCATGAGGCGCATTGTCGCCTCCACCGAAAATGCGGCCGCCGGGGTTCCATCCCGCGAACTGCGGGTCAGCAGTCGAGCCACACAGCCACTAGACCACCGCGGTGGCAATTATGTCGCTTCCTTTCTGACTTTGTCATTTGCACTACTCGCTTTGATAGCTGAAAGTGGGCTGCGCAGATATTAACTAATATTCGTGTACGACATATTAGCGAATTATGTCTGAGCGCTTTTAATGGGTGGACCTCCAAAACAACCCACTGGTCGCGCAATTGACGTGTTTTGACGCCTGGCGCGATTCTACGGTTCTGCCACGCAATATCACATGCGCTAAGGAGACTCCTCCCCCCTACATGACATTCATAAAGCCTTTATTTATTTATTTTAGGGGCGAAGCTCCTTATGCCGTGGGTCGTGCGTCCCACGTTTGTAGTAGCCACCTGCGTGATGATGATGAGGCTGCCATCACGGCGCACCACATTCCATGTGGTGTGCCGTGATGACGATGACGATCACGATGCCATACAACACGTGGCATCGCGATATGGTCTCACATGCACATCGTTTGACTACATGCAACCAACCACCATCACGTCTTTGCCGTGGGTCATGCGTCCCTTGTAGTTTGTAGTACGTAGTAGCCACCTGCGTAACCAGCAGTATCTCCCTGTGTGATGACGATGACGCTGCCATCACGGCACACCACATGGAATGTACCCACTATGCGTCATAACGATGACGCTGATGACGATGACGATCGCGATGCCATACAACTAATGGCATCGCGATATGGTCTCACATGCATATCGTTTGACCACATGCAACCAACCACCATCACGTCTTTGATGATGTACCTCTGGAGCTTCGCCCACTTATCATGAGTCACTCCGCGGATATGCTGTGATTTTTTTTAGATGCGAAGCATCTTATGCTCGGGGCTCTGTCCGTCCCTCCCCCGTCCCCCCGTCCCGCGTCCGGCCACTTTCATGAAGTAGGGAAGCACAAATTAGGTGAACCAGAACACTGTAGTAATATGAAGGCCGTCAACCCTATCACAGTCATGAGAGTCATGGCCGAGAGCACAGAGAGGCTGCTTAGCAATGGCTAGGCAGGTGGTGTCTGTCGCCCAGGTTGACCCCATTCCTTGATCTTGCTTGCATGTGTTTGGAGGGGGCTTAGTCCGTCCCACACCACCACAGCGCATGCACGTCCCCTCCCCCTCTCTCTCTCCCCTACGCTCACCCCCCTTTCTCTTCTCTAGGAATCTTCTACTCTACAAAGCGGCCCCCCGCGTCCCACAGAGCATGCGCGTCCCCTCCCCCTATCCTCTGCTACGCTCACCCCCTTTCTCTCCTCTAGGAATCATCCACTCAACGGAGCGGCTCCGGCGTCCCACAGCGCATGCGCGTCCTCTCCCCCCTCTCTCCTCTAGGTATCCTCTACTCTACGGAGCGGCTCCGGCGTCCCACATCCCCACAGCGCATGCGCGTCCTCTCCCCCTTTCTCCTCTAGGAATCCTCTACTCTACGGAGCGACTCCCGCGTCCCACACCCCCCACAGTGCATGCACGCCCCGTTCTCTCCTCTAGGAATCCTCTACGCAGGTGGTGTGACAGCTGCATACTCCGCTGGGGGGTGCCACGGTATACGTCGGTATAAAAACGACGGAGCGCGCGCGCGCCTAATTCTCTCTCCTGTGCAATGCCGCGATGAGCGCCCGGACGGCTGCCGTGAAATGAGAGCGGCGACGTTCCTCCCGCTCAAGCTAATTATCTCCCCGCTGCTTCGCATCCACACATGGTTCCCTTTAGCGGGAGATGGGGAGTTTTCTTTCGAAGCAGTTTCGAATAGAGTGGCTCTGTGGTATAGCACCTGTTTGCCACGCAGACGGCCTGGGTTCGATTCTCACTCGAATCGAATATTTTTCTTATTTAGTTTATTTGTATTTTTTCTGTTTTTCGGTCACTGAGAAGATGATGATTTTTCTTTAGCTCACATCCAACAACGCCGACGCCGGAATTTTTGTGAAACGAGCTCTTTAACGCTATCGCGTTAGAACATTTTCCGTCCCGTCGTAGGAAAGGCTTCATATAGTGAAGCTTCTTCCATGGGTGTTTCAGTGACCACGGACCTTCGTGTGCGCCATCGACTGTTGTATCCAGATACTCGACGGACACTGCTAGCGTATCCGGGTCATGCAAGAACAAGGCTGTACCAAACCGTCTCTTGGAGAGTGTTCCGCGTTTTCCCGCTTGCTTGATGCCGTTATGTAATGTTTTTTCTTCTCTCACAGACAGGGGCTCTAGGTAGGCTGGAACACGGTGGTGTGAAAAGCACAAGCGTTGAATATTGGGCGAGTTGGTTCGTCGCACTTGAACTGGTATAGCGCATTACGGAAAAGCGAGAGAAACGGCCGAGCAGACCGACAGAAGAGGACAGAGCGCTAACTTCCAACTGAGCTTTATTCGTAAATTACATCCAAATATGTAGAATTGCATCACATGTATGAGCGCCCCTTCGTTGGCTTTATCTGAACACGAAGTGTCCTTCCTTAATCAGGCGAACCATCTATGAATCTGTGGTCTGTGACTCTGCGATCGTTTGTCTAATCTTGGCAATACGTTTGGGTGTTCTTTGTATGCTTGCGCAAGTCTACATATTTGATGCAATTTGCGAATAAAGCTCAGTTGGAAGTTAGCGCTCTGTCCTCTTGTGTCGGTCTGCTCGGCCGTTTTCCTTTTTCTCCGTAATGCGCTATACCAGTTCAAGGTGTGAAAAGCGTTTTCTGGGAGAGTAAGGCAACAAAAAAACTTTGCAGCGACATTGTCATCGGAAGCCGTGTGTCTCATTTACTCATTTCAGTGCTTCTCAGGTTGTTAAAATCAACGAGAATATGTAAATACACGTGATCTTTACGCGAAAGTCTGCTGCCACGTCAATAAAGGTTTCAGAAACAGAGCAAACAAATTATGCTGTGAAATCAAGTTTCTAGAACCGCATTTACGCGAATGAAGGATGAGAGGTTGGCGTCACACAAGGTTTAGTACAGAATAACGGCTCAATTCCCGCAGGAACCATGAAATCCGCGCACAGCCCGGTGAGGGCGCCAGCGCGCGCTGCCGTCGCAGATAACGCCGTTCAACAATAAGCCCGTCGAGCGTCTGCATGCGCATGCGCTAGCTGCTGACGGCGCGATACTGCAGCGCTCCCCGCATCGCGATGCCATGCGTTCCCAACTTGGGCTGCAGGCCCAATTTGGGCCTGCGTTTTCTAACATTGTAGCGAGTGCACATGTCGGATACCCATAGGCGGCAAGATGGCAAGTTGGGCCAGTTGGTTTACGTTCATATTTGAAGACTTTGTCGAAGCGCACCGAGACACACACAAGTAGAAGCAGACGCTGTTCTGTCTGTAAGCGCTGTCCTGTCTGCTTCTACTTGTGTGTGTCTCGGTGCGCTTCGACAAAGTCTTCAAATATGTGCCCATAGGCGTGCGCAGGGTTCCGCTTCAGGGGGGGCGATGCTTCGTCGCAGCGCCCCCCCCTCCCTATTATGCCAATGTATGGAGCTGACTCCCCCCCCCCCCCCCCCCCCGTGCACACGCCTATGCGGATACCTCACTATTATAATGCTAACGGCTGGTGTCCAACAAGTGGTTGATCAGCCGACCCGCATTCAAGGCAACTGTGCTTCCACACTTGACCTTATTTTTATTAGCCGTTGTATTGAAAACTACTCGGTGTCTGTGCAGCCTGGTTTGTCCGATCATGAAATAGTTCTTCCTTTCATGTTCTCTTGGGGTGCGCAATACCCAGCCTCTTGTTTCAATAACGACGAGACTTTTCGCAGGCAAACGATGAAGGTGTCCTTGACTTTCTCCACTTACACCACTTAACTTTCAAGGTGCGGATGCTACTGATCTTTAGAAATCGTTGAAACATTTCTGCAGATATTGCCTTGAAAAGCTTGTACCAAATAAAGTTGAGAAAACACACCGTAAAAGCCTTTGGATTACAAGACTGGTAACTAACGTTGAAAGTTGGGCAAGTTGGTACGGGGTCATCTGCAGAAAAAACTGCGTGGCAGGACGGGACACGAAGAGAAATAGAAACGACAAACAGGCACAACACTGGTAGTGCACATGAAGAGAAAAACTTAGACGACAATGTGCCAACATGAGAACAGTGCAGAGCAATCGAATGATGCTAAACCAAGATATCAGTAGCGCGAAGCAGCACTACTTTAATCACATGCTGCCTAGCTACATTCGTGGCTCTCCACAAAAGTTTTGGCAAGTTTCTTTCGGAAAGCAAGAAATCGGTTGATTGCATTGTGCAACATGGCGTAGTCGTCGTTGAGAAACAAACCATTGCCGAAAGTTTTAATGCCAACTTTTATAGTTTCTTTTCCAACCCAACTGAACCTTTAGGCCAGAGTCATGTCAGTTGTACCGAAACAAATATTATTGTTGTATCAGTGCAGCGCCTGCACTATTTCTCAGTGCATGGGCGAAAGAGCGGAGCGCAATGGGAGCCGGCCGTCGGCGTTAGTGCGGCATCTAGCCGTCAGGCGCCACCACTCGAGTAGACCCGCCATTGCGTCTTCGCTCGCCGAAACGAATGCCGTGGCTGCATTCCAAGCTGCTATATGCTTCAGTTTTCGGCTATATTCGCGCTGTTTAAAGTATCATGAAAACTTGTAAACGGGAATCGTGAAGCACATGTCGTTCTGGGCAACCAGACCATTTCAATGTTCAATGGCATGAGTCGTTCGAGGCTATTCTATCGAGACGCTCGCGCGTCGTCTGCTGGGCCGTTACCACTGCGCGTGCCAGGGATCAGCGTAAGACTGTTTTCTCACCATTATGTAAGTTTGACTGAGAGTTGGTTTTCGACTGTCTGGGGCAGCCTGCTCAGCCTTGCGCACACGTTCATTGTGACACTGTACAGGATGATTGCCGGTTGTTTCGCCGGTAGCGCATGTGGTGTCCATGGGCTCCGATTATTCAGCTTCGGGACCTAATGTAAGCATTGCACATGGCAGTGGTCGCGAGGCAGCGATCCTACTGGTGCATTCACTCGTTGACTGTTCGGAAGCAGCACGGTCACCTTTATTGATACTTGCCATGCTTGGTTCAGTTGTTACCTTGGACTGCAAACGTGAAGGGTACTCTGGTAAAGGCCGACGCTAATGCATTCTTCTTGAGCCGCCGCTTCCTATATTCTATGAAAACCTCGGACCGTAAATGACGGCTACATATTCTAGTGTAGTCTGAAGGCGTATTTGGAGACCAACTATCCCGCTTAATTACCGCAAGCCACCTCTCCCGAACACCAGCGGGAATTCCATGGAACGACAGCCGAACAGTGCAAAGCCTGAGATGCCTCATTAAACGCGAAAACTGACCGTCGGTGGCGTCAACACGAGTGATGTAAGGAATCATCACTGCGTGACAGCATCATCATATGACGTCACGGATCATAAAAGTTTGTGACATCGTGATGTTACATAACGTGACGTCGTCAAATTACATCTTCGCTTGGTCAAAATGGACCGATCGCGGAGGCAGAGCATAAGCAGCTGAGGTGCAGGAAGCTTGCAGTGCCTCCGATGCTTGAGGCAGTAAGGACGTCATTTCTGCACGTTAGGTGCACAAATATCTCGGAGGGAAGCAGGAGATGTTCAATATATTAGAGAGTTTTAAAATACCGTAGCAAAGCTTGCGGGCGTAGCGTTGCCGGCGTCACTTAACGGGGGGCCCGCCAGAGGTTAGCGTATGACACATGCGCAGTGGAGCGAAACGCTAACGCAAAGCTTTGCGTACGCTACTCTAAAACTCTCTATTCACTTGAAAGAAACATAAGAAGCTGACTTTCGCCTTTCAGTCGTCTTAGGTGAATGCATAAGAGACGCTGTGAGTTCTTTTTTCTTTATAAATAAAGGGAAATTAAAAAAAAACAATCATGATTTCTTTCCGTCCGATTTGCAGAGTTGTATACAACAGCATGACATACTGAAGCATGCAAATGACATGGTTGCAATAACCTGAAATAGGAAATAAATCGCAAATACTATGAAACTCGAATGCCAAGCATCGAACCGACAGCACGGCCTGACAGACTGCCTGCGGAATACATTCATACGGTGGACATAGAAAGAAACGCGAACATGCGGCATCAACATTCTTTGCTGTTTCGAATTTAATAAAATGCGAAGCATTTCTTTGCGCACTGTAAGCACTTTTGCGTTTCTATCTATCTATCTATCTATCTATCTATCTATCTATCTATCTATCTATCTATCTATCTATCTATCTATCTATCTATCTATCTATCTATCTATCTATCTATCTATCTATCTAGCCGCCTACGTCTGGGTGCCCTCGTGATCGCCTCCTTAACTTGGGGTATACCAAAATTTGTATGAGAGGGTGAGAGGTATTGACGAATATGTCTGGCTGGTCATGACATGAATAACGTGAAAATCAAAATCTTGTCGTATACGTCGTCAAACCCTTTCCTGCAGACACGTGTGGCACATACCCGTATACCACGGGCCGCGGTATGCAGGTATGCGCCACAGGTTTTTGACAATTTATGTTTATCCAGGAAAGGCGAGGACAGACATTGGTAATTTAAAAGCAAGAGCATTAAGAAAAACTGACGTCGGCAGCGTTGACCTGACGAATGCAAATAATAAATATCAGGGTCCCAGCAGGAATCGAACCCAAGCAATCTGCGTGGCAATCAAGTATTTACCACAGAGCAACGCCAGGTCTCGAAACTGCTTTGGAAAAAGACCCTATGCAGGCGTAGTGTTGGTCAAACGTCAATTGTGGTTCCTGTGCTGGCTATCTAATTCTATAAACATTACATAAGTACTCCTATGAGGCAGGCGTCACATTGCGTTAACGCCAATTGTATACTTACGTGCCATCCACTGTACATAGTTTCTTTGATGCGCTGCAGATGACGAGACGAGGACGCTAGGACGATACAGGGACACAGGACAGGTGCGAGAAACTATGAACCACCGCCAACTAGCCCAATTCATCGCTCTGCCATCCACTGTAGTTGGTCCACAACGCACTATACAGGGCTACCATCGTCGCAAGCGCAACTTCTACATATCAGATTATCGCTTCTGGTGTAGGTAATACCCGTGTTTCTGTTGGCATCGTTACGCAACTGTAAAGAACTGGTTATATGAAACATACGCGACTGTTCAACATATGTCTGTGCCTACAACATTGGTACATATCTTTAACGTCATTTCTTAACGTTTCGCTCGATAAGAAGATTACAACCCTGTCACAAACAAAAAGCAACAGTACAACTTAAAGACCTCCCAGGAATGTGGCTTCCCGATGACTTAATGAAACTGATCATTGACTAATGCAGCCGTCTTTTGTTTGCTTGTTTGTTTGTTTATTCAATATATTCAATACAATACAAAATAGAAAATTGGTATAATACAGAAGGAGGTCCCAAAGTAAAAAACTGTCAGGGGGGACCTCCTGTTAAAACATGTATAACAATGTAGAACAAAGATTGGCAACTAAGAAAAAAACAGCAAGCGAATAAAATAAAACGAATGTAATGAAGTAATTATTCATACCTATGGTAGTGAAAAATTATACATCGGAGTAAAAGTACCAGTGATACAACAGAAAACTAGTTGAATGAGGTGAATATAACATCATAACACATGCAAATCACTAACACAGTTCGTCGCGTCATAACATATATATGCATATACACACATATACATACGTATTATACACATACACTTAAATGCATATATTTATATTTCAACCGATAGACATATATATGCGCACATATTTATTTAGGTGGTGCATGTGGTTAGTAAGAACTGTTTTAGATGCCGCCGGAAACAATGTAATGAAGGGCTTGATTTAATGACTAATGGTAGTGAATTCCAGGATGAAATTCCAGAAAACAAGGCTGTCATTTTTCCGTAGTTAGTGTTTACTTTCGGAAGCAGAAGGTTAGTGTTTTCAGAAAACCGTGTGTTATTAGTATTGTGAAGATGTGTAAGGGGAAGTATGTCTGTGGGAATGTCACCGATCCTACTTCTGAATAATAAAATACCAAGTTTGAGTTGAAAGGTGGAAATGAACGGTAGGATTTCAAGAGTGCTGAAGAGGGGTGCTGCTGATGCTGTGTACGAACTATGAGTGATAATGCGGACTGCTCTTTTCTGAAGGTGAATGAGTGATGTCAGGTGTGTGGTGTACGTATTCACCCAGGATGAAATGCAGTAAGCAAGGTGACTGTTAATGAAAGCATAGTAGAGTGATTTTAAAATATGTAGCTGAAAATAATGTCTTGTGCGAATGAGTACACGGATGCCAAAAGCAGCTTTCTTGATGACAGAATTAAAATGAATGTTATATTTAAGTTGAGGGTTAATTTAAGTTCAAGTCTTTTGTTAATGTGAAACGCTTGAACTATTTCCCTAGTTAGTTGGTTCCCATGATGGAAAACCACGGAGGTGTCATCAAATAGTGGCAAGCAGCCACATTGAGAACAGTGTCCCTTAATGTAGGAATGATCATTTTTTTCTACGGACCTCTTATGCTCTGACAGCCTGGTGTTTAGACACCGACCCGTTTGGCCGATGTATACTTTCCCATATGATAGGGGCAAACAATATTGTCACGTGGTCGTGACGTCGACGAAGGCAGCAGTCGGTAGGTTCAAAATGAAACTGTTTATTTGGGCCGAACTTGTGGGCCGGTAAACGGAAAGTCAGATTACAGCAATACACACTGGCACTGATAGCGGCGAACAGAGCGTCGGCCGTCGATCAACTGAACTTCGTTGGAACTCGCCGGCTTTTATAAATCATGCGTCGAACATTCTAGCCTTATGACTAGTCGTCGCGCAAGCTCTGGAATAATCTTGAGTGTTACCGTCTTGCGTGCAATCTTAACAAAACGATCTACTACAACCGAGAAGCTTCTGGAACAATAAGGCGCGGTCTGCGCCGAGTACTGCTGATAGTCTTTGTGGGCGGAAACCGAATGCAGTAAAAGAAACGCGCGTGGCAATATACAACGCATAATTTACATCTAACAAACGTTGTTTTGTGATTTATCGTTCACCTGTTGGCATTAGTTTTTTTTCTGCTGTGGAAAGCTTGCGGTCGAATCTCGCACATATTTTACCAAGCTTATTGGGTGCCGCGAAAACTACGTCTAAGTCAAAACTATTACCCACGTTTTCTTACCCACCTATTACCCACCTTCGCCTGTGTTCCGCGCCCCCCGACATTTCAAAGAATGGATGCAGACTGTTCTCAAAGATGTGCAAGTGACAAACTTGTCTAGTTTATGTCGATGATGTTGTCGTGTTTTGGGTCACCTTTGAGGAGCACCTGAAGCATCTACAGACTGTTCTGGAAGTGCTCCGCTCTGCAAACCTCACGTTGAAGCAAGAAAAATGCCACTTCAGTTACAAAGTTAAAGTATTGGGCCATGTAGTGAGTGCAGACGGTGTTCGACCTGACCCCGACAAGAAAACCGCCGTAGCCTCCTTTCCTCTTACACGTGACAAGAAATCAGTGCGTCGCTTCCTCGGCCGCTGCGCCTACTGTCGCCGCTTATTCGCCAATTTTTCAAGAACTGCCGAACCTCTGACTCGCCTCAGACGTGAAGACATACCATTCGCATGGAATGAAGAACAGGACACGGCTTTCCTCGATCTACAGGAGCGTTTGCAGCCACCTCCAGTTCTTGCTCCCTTCGACGAGAATGCTGCTACGGAAGTTCATAGCGACGCGAGCAATATAGCTGTCGGCGCTGTGCTTCTCCAACACCAAGAAGGCACCGAGTGCTATTGCTTTTGTATTGAATATTTTTCACAGAGTTACTATTTTGAAGCCTCGTTAAGAAATTTCGTTAATTACCGCGCTTGGTGAATTGAAAAAAAAAGCATTCACGTGCTCTTATAGCGACTAAAACTGCGCTAAAAACACAAAGGGAGTGTAAAGTAGGAAGCAACGACTTGTGCCAACCACTTGTGAATAAAACCAAGATTTTGTTTGGTTACAAGGACCGGTGCACACGTGATTTGTTCGAGGCATTCAAAATTAACAATACGAGGGGATGTATAAGTGAAGCGTCGGTATCTCTTGCTGATTGTGAGCTAAAATATTTAGGTGCCGCTTTGTGACGTAGGCGTATCTCTGACCAATGATCATATTTCATGAGATGTTCACTGTATATATATCATTCTTCAAACATTAAACGTTCAGTTGTGAGTCTGCGCGAGTCCTGTTTTCCTCGTCTTTGTCTTTGCGTTTTTAGCGCAGTTTTAGTCGTCATAATGAATTTAAACCAACTAGCCCGACTCGGTGCTCTACTTCAGTGCTCTTATAGCTCAGAAGAATATTTGCACCAATTTTAGACGCGTGGCGCCTATGTTTTTTTTTAATACTTGGTGTTTTTTAGCTGAAGCACCCATTGCATGTATGCTTTCCTTTCCTATTAATCGTGTTTGCGAGTCAGCGCCTGGATTGTTTCCTTCTTTTCCTAGTGTCCGTTGATGCGTTGTACGCCATATACTTAAACATTTCAATGGCGTCCACGTCGATACTCCAGCCTCAAATAAGTTTAGTTGTCTGCATCACAACCAATAAGTTTTCCGTCATTGCTATGAACAACTACCACATGAGTATGCAAAACTATGAAAACGTGTTATTGGTTGTAACATGAGCGGCATTTACTTTGCTTAGTTGCAGCGTTACTATCATAATGTCCAGAAAATTTTATATTTTTGACAAAGTTGTGACTAAGTTATCATGGTTGACGTGATTTAAAAGACAATACCATCCTACAGCGATGCCCGCAAGATTGAGTATATTGTAAAACTAGTGATTTCCTTCAAAGAACACAGAACGACTTGTATGATGACAGTGGCGGTGACAGTGACGCGGTGGTAATATTTCATTTGTTTTTACAGCTCGCTGACTCGAGCGCTGCTGGGCACTTCACAGACTGCCACATGTCTCAAGAATGTGACATGGTAAGCCCCAATCATCCTCGTTGCTACAGACGCTTGATACGTTTGTTACTTTATAATACAGCAGTGTAATTTCTTTTTTTCATCTTCGCGAATCAGCAACTTCTTGAGCTGCACATTTGTAAAGCTTGCAGCGCGCATGCCATTTTAGTGTACAGATACTTCATCGCAAGACGCTCTTCTTGAAGACCCATGAGTACATTGAAATTGACCTCTGTTACGTTTTCTATCGTTGCAGACAATTTCACTTTCTTACGAAAAATGTCACCAGGACTTTGACATTCTAACAGACCTCCCCACAAACTAGAACAACACGTTCCACATGCTACAACCGCAAGCTGCAACACACACTCCCCCCGTACTTAAGACACAAGAAGCATCTACTCAAACGGTGTACGTAGAATTACCACCACCCGCAGAATACACACAAAAAGCAGAGGCGACAAGTACACGCACTTCCTTCAGGCAGACGCCTACAAACGCTAGAAAAAGAGGTATACACAAAAAGACATCGCGTCAGCCCTCACATGGACACAAAGAGTAGTAACAATACACCACCTGAAATCGTTATTCCCCGGAGGTCTCTCTGACTCAAGCACAAATGACTAACAAGCGCCAAGGGCACTACAGGCAACAATAAATCTTGTGCTTTCCTTCGATCACGTAAACACTCCGGAAAACCATGCTGTAGAAACAGTCGCGTAGTGTTTTCGTAGAAGGGAGGGGGGGTCAACTATACTTAATTCACGCATGTTCGTGCGTGCGTTTGCATGTGTGCGTGTAAACACACGAAATAAAAAAGATTTCGGGGAGGGGGGCGAATTTCAACCCCACCCCCTGGCTACACAACTACCCCAGTGTACAGAATGCATTTACTAAATACAATAGCATCATGCAAAAAAAGAAAAAGAAAAAAAAATTGAAATACCTAGTGTACAGAATGCATTTAATATATTGTCACGTGGTCATGACGTTCACGAAGGCAACAGTCGGCGTGTGAAAGAAGAAACTTTATTTCGCGGAACTTGTGGCCACGGAACTGAAAGTGCGACTACAGCAATGCACACTGGCACTGATAACGGCGAACAGAGCGTCGGCCGTCGATAATCTGCTCCGCGGCAACGCGCGTCGGCATTGATACACGCAGCGTCGAACATTCCAGCGTTATCGCTGGTGCATAAGTATTGAAGATTGGGCGAGTTGGTTCGTCGCATTTGAACTGGTATTGCGCATTATGGTAAAGAAGAAACGGCCGAGCAGACCGACACAAGAGGACAGAGCTTATTCTCTCTGTCCTCCTGTGTCGCTAAGAGGACTTAGTTTATTCGGGACAAACTCGGCTGGTGGCCGAGTTTGTTCCCGAATAAGCTCAGCTGTTCGCGTTTGCGCGCTCAAGCCGAACAGAAGATCCGAAAAGTATCTAGAATGCTCCCAGACATTCTGGCGCGGATTGCGCAAGGCAGAATCTACACATGTGATACGCCGTGAACATAAAACATAGAAAGGACGTGTGTGGCATCGCCCCCGTCTGAAAATCATCTCCCCCCATCACAGGTGGAAGTACAATAAAAATTGGGGGGACCCCTAAGCTTCGCCTTTAAGAGTTGAACGCGATAGCGATATCCTGTCTCTAGTGCGCACTTAAAAAAAAACATGCTTTAAAAAAACGAGCAATTATGCGCGTGGAATGTTGTCGAACTTGCTATGCACCAGCTACGTCGTCTTAAGGGAATAAGCGTAGTAACGTGTGCGTTTTTTTGTGTGGCCGGCTTTAAACCACGATGTCGTTAAGATATTCACATATTCTGACGCCCGATGGCAATGTACGCTTGTACCACTCAATATTACTGCGATATTGCATGTTGTATTGGGACGCCTGCATAAAGGACGCGTGTGTTAGTAAAGCATGCAAATTATTTTCACTGCATTTACCAAGCAGAGGAAGTTATTTTCATTGTATTTCCAAGCAGACGCATGACTGTGTGGTAGAACACCTGCTTGCCTGCAGCACCTGCAGCCAACCTGCTCGTGTCGAGACTGCAGCACCTTTAGTCTGGACACGAGTTGTGGCCGAGTACATCGTCACTTGCGAACAAGTGATAAGGAAATAGTGCGGGTGAGTGCCGTTTTATCGACGACGCTGCACGTCTTCCCTCTTCAAAAGCCCAGTCGTTCCGGAGGGCGTCTTGTTCGCGTTGAATCACGGCTTGTGAATCACCGTGACCCCCTCACCGTGACCCCCCACCGCGATACAGTTCACGGTGGAGCGAGAGCGGGACGGGACGCTTCCGTTTCTCGATGTAGCAATTGGACGGCAGGGCGAGCGCATGACCTTCTCGGTGTAGAGAAAACCAACGCACACCGGCAGGTACTTGCATTTCACTTCCTGTCATCCTACTGCCCACAAAGCTTCGGCAGTCTCGGCACTCCTTTTGGCGTGCAAGAAAGATCTGCACGTCAGAAGGGGAGAGAAAGAGAGAAGAGGAGAGGCATCGTCGCCGAGCTACTAAAGAATGGATACACGGAAGCATTCATCCGCCAGGTGTCACGCCGTGTCGAGAAGACGACCACCTTACCGCGGAGAGGCACCTGCGAAAGAAACACTACGTGACTCCCCTCCCTCCCCGGTCGCACCACCGGCCACAATAGAATCCAAGAAGCCAGCCCAGCGCATCGTCATCCCATATGTGCCGGGCATCAGTCAAGCGCTCTCCAGGATTCTCGGAAAAGAGGGGGTCACGGTGATTCACAAGCCGGCGTCGACGCTCATCCGCTTGCTACCGCGGCCGAAGTATCGACCCTCTAGGGAACAACACCAAGGCGTAGTGTACAAGGTGCCGTGTTCGGAATGTCCAGCCAGCTACATAGGCGAGAGCAAGTGCTTCCCAGAAAGAATGCGCCAACACAAGGAACGACGTCAGGAAGATGGAGGCACAACGCAGCGCTCTTGCAGAGCACTGTGAGAAGCACGACCATAAGATGGACTTCGACGGCGCTTCCGTTCTAGAAACAGAAAGAAACCTGGGAAGGAGGCTGTTGTTGGAGTCCTGGCACATACAGAACACACCTAGAAACGTTAACCGGTCCCTAGGAACAATGTCCTCAGTGTACGTTCACGGCCTCCGAAACGTGAGGGAAAGGGAAACCCGGAGCTGGGGTGGTGGAAAAAGACGAGGAGATACTTTCACGACCAACCTAGTCACCCCCCTCAGGAAGGGACCGAATCGTTCCCGAAACGTCGGGCTCTCTCTAAACTTGGCTGAAGCCATTTCAACCTCTTAATCATTCAACCCAGCCAGACAGATTTCTGTCGAAATGTTTACAGCACATATTCCATGACTTCTTCACTTCCGCATTCATGGTCTCTTGGCAAAAGGCAAGCGCCTGAGGGCGTCTCCGTTACCGTTGTGTGTTCCCTTGCGGTATTCTAAGATTGTACTGGTAAGCTGATAGAAGAAGCACCCAACGCTGAATTCGCGCTGCCGCCATCTGCGGGATGGGCTTGTTTGGGTGGAAAAGCCCGCTGAGTGGCTTATGATCTGTCACCAACGTAAAACGGTTGCCCCAGCAGAAAATCGCGGAACTTGCAAATTCCAAACACCAAGGCCAGCACTTCTTTCTCTTTTTGGGAATAATTGCGTTCTGCTGACGTCAGCGTTCTCGAACGAAATGCTGTTGGGTGATCCACGCCATCATTGCGGTGCGATAAAAATTGGGGGGACCCTTAAGCTTCGCCTTTAAGAGTTGAACGCGATAGCGATATCCCGTCCCTAGTGCGTACTTCAATCACTTAGTACATACTATGTAATGGGTAGTATGCTTTAAACCAGGATAAATTATGCGCGGCAGATGTGGGAAATGTTTTCGAAATTGCTATGCACCCACTACGTGGTGTTAAGGGAATACGCGCAGTAAGGTGCGTGCCGGTTGTAATGGGTGGCTGGCTTTAAACTATGAAATCGTTATGATGGTCACATATTCTGACGCCCGATGGCAATATACGCTTGTACCACGCAATATTCCTGGGATATTACATGTTATATGGCGACGCATATATAAAGGACGCTTGCGTTTGCGAAGCATGGAAGTTATTTTCACTGCATTTCCAAGCAGAGGAAGTTATTTTCACAGTATTCCCAAGCAGAGGCATGGCTGTGTGGTAGAACACCTGCTTGCCACGCAGACAACCCGGGTTCGATCCTCACTCGGACCCGAAAATTTTTATTATTTATTTTATTTGCATCTTTCTCGATTTTTCGGTCACGGACAAGATGATGATTTTTCGCTCACAACCAACGACGCCGACACCGACGCCGACGCCGGAATTTCTGCAAAACGAACTCTTTAACGCTATCGCGTTAATACTGAACCTACACCTTCTGCTGAAGCATCACACTCCAGCCGCAGCTCCTTTCTGCGGGTCGTAGTGAACCAGAAAACCAGGCCACTGTCACAAAGTCTCTGGAACACTTGTCGAAGCGTGGACGTATCCTGTTCGTTCTCGATGATTATGATGTCGTCAAGGTACACACGTACTCTTGGCAAGTCCCGTAATAACGACTCAATGTGCCGCTGGAACAGTGCGGGAGCCGACGGGATCCCTAACGCTAGTCAGTTGTACGAGTACAAGCCCTGGTGCGTGTTGATGACAGTCATCTTCTTCGCCTCTTCATCGAGCGGGAGCTGGTTATAGGCATTTCGCAAATCCAGTGTAGTGAATACTTCTCCACCATAAAGCGCAGCAAAAATGTTATCCACCTTAGGCAGAGAGTACTGCTCCAGGTGAGTGGCCGGATTCACGGTGAGCTTGAAATCGCCACACAGTCTGATGTCCCCATTTTTCTTCACCACTGGTACGACAGGAGCAGCCCATTCGGAAACGCTCACCGGCGACAGGACGCTTTGCTGCACGAGGCGGTCGGTTTCTACAGAGACAGCTTTACGAAGCGCGAAGGGCACCGGGCGGGCCTTCAAAAACCATGGGCACCGCCCCTTCTTTCTTGTACACCTTGACGGGCGGACCTTTGCAACTGCCAAGCCGATCTTCAAACACGTCTGAGAACTCTTCCAGCAGTTGGCATGGGAGAGCGAAGGCTTGGAGAGAAAGAAAGACCACTTAGAAGAAAAGACGCTCACTTAGAAGAAAAGACACTCAGAAAAGACGCTCTAAGTGGTCTTTCTTGCTCTCCAAGCCTTTGCTCTCTATGCCCAATGTCGAACCAACTAGCCCAACAATTCACTATTAAAGACGATAGTCTTTCTTGGGATACCTAAACGGAGAAATTTTGGTCTGTCTGTCTGTTTCTCTGTTTGTCGGCACGTCGCACGATTCAGCTAGCTGGCCAAAGTTTAACCCCCTGCCTTACGACCTCCAATCTTGGACCGATGGGCATGTGTTCATACGGGTGAGCGTGGGCAATTAAAAATCAAATATTACGCATACCTGAGGCACAACATCAATACCTTAGTACTAATTCACAGTGTTCCTTTAAAACAAAATCTATAGATACCCGTAATTATAAAGATCCTAGTGTTTATTACGCGGCGCTGAAAATGCGCCGCTGTGTACAAAACAAGTCTCCGCCCAGTGATTTAACTTCGACGCTGTGGTGCTGCCACCTGGCAGCAGCATAGTTCAACACAAGCCGATGTTCCCCGGTAGCGCTGTAGATGGCGTCCTCTTCTGTTTTATCAATGCCAGCCAGATGCGGCTGATTCATCGTAGAAGAGCGCTGTCTCAGGCAAGGCAAAACATATATGGCCGCTTGATGAAATACGACCCACTCTACAAGACATGATCAGAGAACGCAGAGAAAAGACCGACGACCAAATTTCAGCGGAGAAACGCCGGCGTCCGTCTAAGCGTGCCCGGAAAACGTCCGAAAAACGAGCCCAGCAGCTATCCCAGCTATTAAATTGTGGTACTCATGCCGCTCATGCAGTGCAGTCGGCACAAGGCTATCGTCTTTCGACGACATTTGCAGCGAAGCACGCAGATACGCGGCCAATTTTTTTGAAGCATATTTCTTCCACAGCCCTTTTAAGCCATCTTCTGCCTGCAGCGCATAGACACTTGGTAGAGCCCTTTCTTCTAAAAGTTACACGCCAGCTTCACGGAAAGCTTGAATAGTGTTTTGGCCGCACAGTAGTGGTCCGTCACAATCGACTATCACGAGCAAACTGTCGACTCGAGTCTTGTCGTGTTCCGCGTTCATGGTGACTCTGCCGACCACTGGAAGAAGACCGAGGAAGCAAGATAGCTGAAGTGGTGTTTTTTCTAGTCTAGGCCACCACTTACGGTTTTTTCTGACCGATGTTTTTTGGAATCACGCTAACGGATGACCCCGTGTCGATCAGCATCCGCAGTGTCCGTGCCACCCCAGACAAAGTGTCGTCCCATGGGCCGCGTTCTTGCCTGGTCAACGTTGTGCTGGGCGGATAGGGCGAAAAGCATTTCTTCCTTATTGTCCTCTCCCTCACAGGGGCGGCGCCAGCGGGGGTAGGGGGGGGGGGGGGCTGGAGCCCCCCCCAAATTTCTGCCTGCCCCCCCCTTTGCCCCCCCCAAGAGCAAGCATAGTCAAAACACAACGCATATGTTCCCAGCTTCCCCGCCCCCCCTAAAGGAACTCGCATGTCGTGGGTGCCCCCCCCCCCCGCCCGGTAAAAAAATCCTGGCGCCGCCCCTGCTCCCTCAGACAGCTCTCTGAGCGCGTACGATCCCTGACGGCCACTGCGCCTGCGCTGGCGCATTCTTGCCAAGTGTCATCTAGTGCCGCAATGGCGGCACACCTTCCCGACATGCTGGCATTCGTGTTCTGAGTGGTTTGAGCCGCATCTCCAGCACGAATGACGCGGTGCTCCTGTGTCATACCCGCTGCCTCTCTCCCGCCGGCTGCTACGACGCTTTTGAACTAGGTGCACGTTTCCCGCGCCGTTCTCGCCCTGCGTAGGCATCACAGTATTTTTCATAGAACGGACGTTACGGTCAGCTGTTTCTGACGACATTGCGAATTCCTCATCTTTCTGCACCGTCAGCTTTCTTTGAGTCAGCAGGAACCGCCTGGCCTCGTCGTCCCGTATACCACACACTATCCGGTCACGTAACATTCTGTCCAGAAAGTTGCCGAAGTTGCAGTCTTTTGCAAGACGTCGCAGGTCCGCCACAAAATCTTAGACCGTCTCGTTGTCGCCTTGACCTCGCACGAAAAATGCGTGACTTGCCGCAGTCTCGTTCACCTGCGGGCTGTAGTGTTCTTCTAACACCTTTGCGACTTCTTCGTATGTTAGGCTGTTCACGGGCGTCGATGGGCATCGTCCCTGAATGACTCGAAGCACGCTGTCGCTGAGCGATGCTACCAAGAGTGCGCGACGCTTTGAGGAATCCGTGATATCGTCACCTTCAAAGTAGACCTCGAGACGCAACCGGTAGGCATCCCAGCTGCTTGCTGTCTCGTCATACTCCGGCGGCCTCGATCCCATCCTCGTCGCCACTGAAGTGACGCAACGTAGTAGCAACAAGAACTGAACTGTTTATTGCTTGGCACTTGGTCTTTTTATAGGCTGAAAACCACGTGAGTCTCGACACGAGCTGTGGCCGAGTACATCGTCACTTGCGAACAAGTGATACGGAAATAGTGAGGGTGAGTGCGGTTTTATCGACGACGCTGCAATTTGCATCTTTCTCGATTTTTCGGTGACGGACAAGATGATTTTTCGCTCACAACCAACGACGCGGACACCGACGCCAGAATTTCTGCGAAACGAGCTTTTAACGCTTTCGCGTTAATAAAGCAAGAATGTACATTGAGCAATAAGTGCAAGCAATAAAACACAACCATAAAGCAACAAAAAAAATGTTTTAGTGGCTTAGCTCGGCTATGCCAGGATATACGTAGCGTTAGCAAAGCTTCAGCTGATTATTCTTAGCTTTCCTGATTGTCTAGATTGTCTAGGATTAGCTTGATTTCCATGCTTACTGCTGCTCCAATGACACACACACGGTATACGTATTATGTGGCACATGTATATTTATTTTTGCTCAACGTCGTTGCTTCTCTATTGCCACAAAGACGGCTCGGTGATCAGCGAAGTAACACGCTGCCGCCTCTATGGCCCCAACGCAGTATTTGGAATTATCTGTCTCTGATAGACAAGATGAATGGTGATGAATCCCAAATCCTGCTCAAATCCTGCTTCCATGAATCCCAAATCCCAGCTTGGGACGCTAATTGCCAGGCAACTACTTCGGAAATCCGATGAGTCAAGCTTCTCCGCTCTTCTGCGCCGTTGAGCAGCATTTGCGCTCTCCTTCTCCATGGCTATACAACACTGGCAAACGCCAGTCAAAAGCGCCGCGGCTCCAGCGCAGTGTCAGACGGCGACTGCACAGCGAAGGCTGCGCGCGCGCGCCGGCGCCACTGCATCTACCACGGCTACGACGTCACTCCTCTGGAATGCGCAAACCGGCAGCGGTGAGACGCGCGCGGCGGCGGAGTGCGCGGGAGGTGCCGGCTCCGGTGCGCCAGCTGTGTGACACCACTGACCCTCGCGCATGCGCAGCACGGCTCTTGATGAGCCGCGCGAAACGGGCTTGGCTAGGCTAGTGTAGCTAACGCTACAAAAATCGCAGTCCTCAGGTTCGTTAACGGGCATAAAACGCCTTGAGGCGCACGACAAGGACGACTTCAGGTCGCGCACGGTGCCGTTGAAAGTTCGTAATGCCGTCAGGGACAACCTCGCAGTCCAGTGTGCCGAGACGTAGGAGTAACCTGTAAGGTCCGAAGTACCGTCGCGGAAGTTTGTCACCGAGTCCGCGTCGGCGTAACGGCGTCCACACCCAAACACGGTCGCCGGGCTGGTATTCCACGAAGCGTCGTCGATGATTGTAACGGCCGCTGTCGTTGATTCTTGGTGCGAAGGCGGGCTAGTTGCCGGGCTTCTTCGGCGCGCTCAAGGTAGACAGACACGTCACGGTTTTCTTCGTCAGTGACGTTGGGTAACATGGCATCGAGCGTTGTTGCTGGGTTGCTTCCGTTGACCAATCTTATGGCGTCATATGCGTCGTTTCTTGGACGGCCGTGTTGTATGCGAGGGTCACGTCCGGAAGGATTGCATCCCAGGTCTTGTGCTCGACGTCGACGTACATGGATAATATATCGGCGATGGTCTTGTTTAGACTCTCGGTGAGGCCATTGGTCTGTGGGTGGTAGACGGTGGTCCGGTGGTGGCTTGTCCGGCTGTACATAAAGATCGCCCGAGTTAAATCCGCTGTAAAGGCCGTGCCACTGTCGGTAATGACGACCTCTAGGGCGCCATAACGCAGGATGATGTCCTCCACAAGGAACTTTTCTACCTCGGCGACGCTGTCTTGGGGCAGGGCCATTGTTTTGGCGCAGCGGGTGACGTAGTCTGTAGCCACGACTATCCATTTGTTTCCGACAGCCGACGTCGAGAACAGCCCGGGTAAGTCCATACCGATTTGCTGAAACGACCGGCGAGGTGGTTCGATGGGCTGCGAAGTCCCTCTGGCCCTGTCGGCGGTGTCTTGCGTCGCTGGCAGTCACGGCATGTCCTCACGTAACGAGCGACGTCGGCGGCAAGGCGTGGCCAGTAGTACTTTTCTTGTATGCTCGCGAGCATGCGGGAAAAACCGACGTGACCAACCGTTGGGTCGTCGTGCAGGGCCTGCAGAAATTCTGGTCGCAGTGCCGAAGGTACAACGACAAGATGGCTGGCTCGGGCAGGAGAGAAGTTCTTCTCTACGAGGACGTTGTTTTTCAAGAAAAATGACGCCAATCCTCGCCTGAATACTTTTGGGATGAACGCGGTCCGGCCCTCCAGGTATTCCGCGAGGCGCCTCAATGCAGGGTCGTCTTGCTGTCGCTCGGTGAGGTCGTGGGCCCTTATGGTTCCCAAGAAGCACTCATCATCCTGGTCGTCCTGCGGCGGTGGGCCGGCGGGGGGCGCAAGACAGGCATTCGGCGTCGGGGTGAATTCCTTCCGTACTTGTACACGACAATAATGTCGGATTCTTGAAGTATTAGGCTCCACCTTGCGAGGCGGCCTGAACGGTCCTTCAAGTTAGCTAGCCAACACAGGGCGTGGTGGTCGCTCACAACTTTGAAAGGTCTGCCGTTGAGGTAGGGGCGAAACTTGGCTGTTGCCAAGATGATGGCAAGGCACTCCTTTTCTGTTGTAGAATAGTTGGCTTCCGCCTTGCATAGCGACCGGCTAGCATAAGTGATATCCCTTTCAAGTCCGTTAGTCCTCTGCACTAGGACGGCTCCGAGCCCCTCGCTGCTTGCCACCCCGTGGATTTCCGTGTCAGTGTATCTGTCGAAGTGTTCAAATATCGGACGTATCTGCAGGCGTTGTTTCAGTTCTTGAAATGCTTCGACTTGTGCCTTTTCCCACTTAAAGTCTACTTCGGTTCTCGTGAGATGAGTTGGCGGCTGCGCGATCCATGAAGATTTCTTGACGAAGCGTCTGTAGTGAGCGCACAAGTCGAGAAATCGGCGTACGGCTTTTTTGTCGGTGGGTGGCGGAAAGGAAGCGATGGCCGCTGTTTTCCGTGGCTCGGGACGAACTGCAGACTTGCTAATCACGAGCAAGGGGAGAAAGTCGGCCTTGTTGGTAAGACATTTGGAAGTACTTAGCGCAAAGTGACACAAGGACGATTTTGTTGAAAGTTAGCGCACGTGTTGTGTCCTCTCTTCTCGTCCTTGTGTCACTTTGCGCTAAATACTTCCTAATTGCTAATCACGCGGCCCCAGAACAAGAGCTCCCAGTATGCAAAGTGGCATTTTTCTGGCTTCAGGGTGAGTCCGGAAGTCATGATTACTTGAAGTACAGCTTCCTGCCACTTTAAGCCAGCCAGTGATAAGACGATCGAGACCAGTGACTGCTTCGAACGAACCAAAACGGTTTATTAGAAGAAGTGAAGTAGCACGCGCTCGCGCCAGGGAGAAGTCTTCTTTCTTCTTCTTCTGGCGTTTTGATGATGATATTTTATAGGCTCCCGCCCGCCCAAGTTGCAATGGGATATGTTTTGGCGGGCTATTTGAAACACCCCTCCAGAGGGTATATGTGGTTTACCGATCTTCTGAGAAGTTCTTAGTTTCCTGTCCGAAGGAGACAAGCTCTTGTTATTCCGTCTCGCCCAGGGTAGATTTTTTCAATCCGGCACATCTTCCAAAATGTTCTTGGACCCTTGTCTTCAATCAACACCATGTCGCCCTGTGACAGTGGTCTTGCTTGTCGCGTCTTGGCTTTGGCTGTATCTCCTATTTCCTTGATGTATTCTCGATGCCATCTTTTCCACCAAGCTCGCCAGAGTTTGCATCTGCTTCGCCATGCGTCTTCAACTTCACCAATGTACAGCCTTGTTTGTACGTCTTGAAGCTGTCTCGGATAGGTTTAGCGCGATTTAAACGAGGACAGGAGGCACACAGAACACAGACGAGCGCTGACTTTCAACTGAGTTTATTTGCACTTCAACAGCCTTTTTTATGCGCCAAAACCTGCCTGTATTAACCAATACACAGAAGAGCAAGATAAAAGACGATGAAAAAAAACGCAGGAGCCGTAAGCAAAAGGAAAAATGAAAATTCACATGGCTACAGCGGGACGAAATGTGAGATTATACACACCTATATCACACAAAGCGAACTGATCTTAGATACCAAGACGGCACAATGAATTATACATCAGAAAACGCGCCTTCAAAATAAAAATAAAAAGCCGAACAAGCGCAGGGCGTGAAATGTCTAACTTGTCCTGGTGATAAGTGAAGTGGGTATCTAAAAGAAGATGTGACCAAAACACGAAAAGCAGGTCAGGATGAAACAACAATAAATAACAACCTAGAGAACAGATACCGGCGTCAGTTACTAAAACCAACAGCCTGCTTGCGCTCTCAGCGAAACCCGAGCTATACAAAACCAAAAGCAAACAAGAGCAATAAAAAGATAAGCAGGAACGGACCAAGGTAGATCAGAACAATCCTGCGCCGGGGTAACAAACCACGCTTTGTGAAAAAACGTAACTAATTTGTCTCATTTATGTCATGGAAAACACGCGTCAAGATGAATAAATGACCAACAGAAACACGGAAAAGCAGGTGAGGGCGAAACGACACGTCAAATAAAACCATCCAAAAAGTCAACCTCAGCGTCCGTTAGTGTAACTGAAGGCGTGCTTACACATTGATCGGCAGCTTTCCTAATAAAAAACGCTTCAACAAGTTCGCGTTCAGTCCTATCTATGGCTCTTTTCAGAAATTTGGTGCCGTTGAAATTTGGTGTGCAGCCGCAACGCTTGCAGTGCTCGGCTAGAAAGCCACCAGCGTTATTGCGTACATTCAGGTTGTGCTCCTTTGCGCGTTCATTAAAACATCTGCCCGTTTGCCCTATGTAACGGCGGCCACAGCTTAGGGGAATGTCATAAACCACATTTGCGACACATTCTGTGAACCTGTTTTTGTGCCGGGTCGAGCATTGGGGTAACGCTTGCCGATTAGTCATGCTGCACAATTTCGACAACTTACGCGGGGCTGAGAATACTATCTGAACATCGTTCTTCGACGCAACCCTCTTGATATTGTGTGAAATCTTATGCATGTAGGGAATCACTTGTACCTGCCTCTTTCGATTCTCTCGTTCTTTTCCCCCGTCAGACCGCTTAGTCTTTTGAAGCAACGACTCGGAAACCTCAGATACCAGAAAAGATGGGTACCCTGCACTGCTCAAACGTGTTACCTGATCTTTGAAGCTTTCATTCATGCAGTGTTCACAGGATTTTGTTAGCGCGGACTGCAGACAATTCGTTACTATTCCTCTCTTGACGAGTTTCGAATGAGCGCTTTCAAAGGGAAGTAGGCCTTTCTTTGACCTCGGACTGAATTTCCAGCAGATTTTTTCGGAACTGAACAGCTGGCTCAAGTCCAGAAATTGTAGCCTGTTCTGTTCCGGCAGCTCCCACGTGAAATTAAGACCAACGCCATATTTTGTGAAAATATTAACTATGTTCTTCGCAACACCTTCTATCCCTTCGCTGCATACATCTTTTAGAATTACGAGGAAGTCGTCTACGTATCTACAGACTTCTACTACGCGTGAGTCCTGAATGTGGGATTGAATGCGCATTCCTATGACTGACAGGAAAATGTCGCAAAGAACCGGAGCAACTGACGACCCAATGCAAATACCGCGTTTTTTGAATAAAGAAGTTCTCTTCGAATTTTATAGCCGTTGACTTCAGGTAGAATTCTAACAAGCCTAAGAAGTCATCACTGCGTATTCCTGCTGCGTTCTGGAATTCAGACTCCCCGAAGGCTGATATCTTTTCCTCTAAAGCGCTTAGTAATTCCTGATGCGGAACAGAATAATATAGCTCTTCAATATCAATGGAAAATCCAGTGTACACACCAGGAGGCAAACTTCCTAAACACTTGACAACGTCCGATGAACTCCTAACTAGAAAAGGCTGTTGAAGTGCAAATAAACTCAGTTGAAAGTCAGCGCTCGTCTGTGGTCTGTGTGCCTCCTGTCCTCGTTTAAATCGCGCTAAACCTATCCGAGTATGTACCAACTCGCCCAAGTCAAAGTGCTATTGAAGCTGTCGCCGTCCGTCTGCTGGCGTTGTTGGCATTGGCTCGTTAGGCTCTCCGTACACGTACGTCAACGGTCGATTGTTGAGTGCTCCTTCAACTTCTGCTACAATAGTGCGTAGCTCTTCCATCGAAGTTGTCATTTTCGATATTATCTTCCTCATCGATGTTTTCATGCTTCTGATGAGGCGCTCATAAAATCCTCCCCACCACGGGGCGCACTCGGCTATCGTTTTCCACTGTATTTGGTTGCCGCTGCAGTAATCCTTTACCACCTCATGTCTAATAGCTTCAAGCATTCGGTTGATTTCCTTCTCGGCTTTTATAAATGTTTTGGCGTTGTCCTAATAGATAACTGCAGGCATCCCCCGTCGAGCGGTAAATCGTCGGAAAGCTTGTAGAAAACTTGATGCTGTTATGTCGTTGGTAACCTCCAAGTGTACGCCTCTCGTTACCGCGCAGGTGAATATCAGCACATATTGTTTCACGATCTCGTACTTGTCCTTTGCGTAAAGCGGTCCGGTGAAATCAACTCCGGTGACTTTGAATGGCTCTGCTTCGGTGACTCTGTCCGCCGGGAGTGGAGGCATGTTTTGTGTGACCGTTCTGGTGTTATGCCTCTTGCAGACTGCGCATCTGTTCAAAACTCTTTTCACTGCTTGGCGACCCTGCAATATCCAGAACTTGGTACGCAGTTGCGCGAGTGTCGCTTGAACTCCTCCGTGCAGTACCATCTGATGCACGTGACATAATAACAGTTCCGTGAAACGCCCGTCCTTTGGAAGTACTATGACGTGCCTGTTGGATTCCTGGCTGCATTGCAATCGTCCTTTCTGTCTGATGAGTCCGTCGTCATCAAGGTAGACTTCGTGCCCATTAATTTGAAAGGACTTAGCGCTTGAATCAGCCTCTCCCCTTGTCTGTCTCAGTGGTACTTGGGTCTGTCTTATCCAATATGTCTCTGCATTTGTTACCTCTTTTCCAGTCAACGACCCCTGGTGATGTTCTTTTCTTGTGTTGTCGATGAATCTGAACACCCATGCTGTCACTCTTACAAGCCGTACGTATGACGAATACCTCTCGATTCCTAAGATTGGTTCATTTTGTGCTCTTGCCGTGCATTGGTGGCATTGCGTTTCGTGCTGATCTTCCATATCTGCATTCGTCTGAATCATACTTGCCGTGTTCTTCTCCAGTGAAGTTACCCATTCGGGTCCGTGCCACCATAACTTTGAGTTTATCAACGCCTTTGCGCTTATTCCTCGTGTAAGTAGGTCAGCAGGGTTGTCTTCACCTTGAACGAATGACCAGCTTGCTTGAAGTGTTTTCTCTCTTATTTCTGAGATTCTGTTAGTAACAAACTGATCTCTTTGGCTTGTTCCCTTGATCCAGTGAAGCACAATCATGGAATCCATCCAGCAGTGTGTTTCTTGAATTCTTTCGTTGAAGTGACTTTTGATGTAGTCGCATAATCTCGATGCCACCGCTGCCATCAGTTCGAGTCGCGCCAATATTAGCTCTTTAATTGGAGCTACGCGGTTTTTTGCTGTCACTAGCCTTGATTCCTTGCTTCCATCGTCGTACACTACTACTAAGTATTCTGCCGCTCCGTATGCTGATGGGCTCGCGTCGGCAAAGACATGCAGCTTGTATGCCTGTACTAGTTGGTCCTTGCTGGCGTAGCATCGGATAACTTCTAGAACTCGAAGGTCCTCCGCTTCAGCCATGAGGTTCCTCCACTTGTCGCATTCTTCTTTAGGGAGGTGGTCGTCCCACGTGACGTCCATTTTCCACAGTCTCTGCAGGCCTATCTTTGCGCGCACTGTAAACGGTGACAACAAATCGAGCGGATCAAATATCTTTGCTGTTGCTTGCAACACTGTCCTTTTGGTTATGTACGTTGCAGCTGTTAATGACTCCCACTTTTCAACAGGGAAAGAAATCGTGTCCTTTGAGTGTTTCCATATCAAGCCCAGAAGCAGTGTATACCCCTTTTGTCGTGTCTCTATGTGGGCGTCGTCCCTTTCGTTTTCATCAATGATTTTGTTTAATCTTTCTTAATTGGATGTCCACTTTCTCAAGTTCATTGCCGCCTCTCTGAACACTTGCTTTGCCTCTTTGTACAACTTGACTGCATCATCAAGCGTTGCTGCCCCCAGAATGACGTCATCCACGTAGATCGCTTTCTGCAGTGTCCTTGTCGTATCCGGAAACCGGTCAGCCACTTGGTTCAAATGGTGCTTTATGGTAGCTGCCAGAAGAAATGTGCTCGGTGTTGTGCCGAACGTTACCCTTGTCATGCGCCAGGTTTGTGCTTCATTCAGTAGCTTTCCGTCTGCGTCATGCTTCCACCACAGAAATCTCATCGCATCTCTGTCCTCATCGCGTATAGATATTTGTAGAAATGCCTTTTCTACATCTCCTACTAATGCCACTTTTTCTTTTCGGAAGTTTATCAACAGCGACAGCATGTCTTCATTCAAATTGGGTCCTGCCTCCAGATTGTCGTTTAAGGACATGCCTTTTTGAGAGTGCGACGAGGCGTCAAACACAACTCGAACCTTTGTCGTGGCTCGGTCCTCTCGAATGACCGCATGATGCGGCATGTAATAACAAAGTGCATTTTGCTGTTCTGATGACTCTTGAACCTCTTCTGCGACTTCCAATTTCATATACTCTGTTATAGCTTTGTCGTAGCGACGCAGCACGTCGTCATTTTTGTGCAGCCTTTTAGTAAGTTGCTGTATTCTTTTCATGGCATTTTCCTTGTTGCTTTCCAAGTTGACGTTCTCTTTCCATGGCAAGCTGACTTGAATAGCGACCGTTTTGTTGCACTATATTTTGCGGTCGAATTCCTCGACGATATTATCTCCTGTGGCATCCAAACTGTTCCTTGTGATCCCCATTGACTCCACGCTCCAGAATTTTCGTAGTGTAAAAGAACGACACAGAGACAGCACCGTTGCTGCGGGCAGGCTGTTCTATTTCGTCGTCGTCTTCTTCCGCTTCGCTTTAGTTCCCGAGCTTCTGTGCCACTCTTCGTCACTACACTCGGCCACGCTGCAACTGGTTTACTCCTGCAAGAAAAGCACATAAGACAACGTCACGTTTGTCGACGGACGCAGTTCCTTCATTCGCGACACATGCACAGCAAAGTTGTTCCGTTTTCTCTTGTCCGTGCGCGCATCAGGAGCCGTGGACCGTACTCTCCAAGTGTTCTCTCCCAAGCGCTCGGAAATAATGAACGGGCCTTCGTACTTTGGGCGCAGTTTGTCTGAAGACGATGGAGCACCTCGCTGCAGCCACACCTCGTCGCCTATACTATATTTCGGCGCCGGACGGTGGCGTCGGTCGTAGTACCGCTTTTGCACCTGTTGAGCATGTGCAATCCTCCTGCGCGCCTCCATACGGATATCGCGACAAAGTGTCTGGCGTGCAATGGAACGGCCAACTTTGACGGGAGTGTCCAAACCGAATACAGCATTCAGTTGCGGGAGCTGGCCGTAGACAATCCTCGTAGGGGCAAGTTCCTGCAAAGCTGTGTGCCGCCGTGTTCACTGCGTATGCAGCCGCTTGAAGATGGTCATCGCAGTCAGCTTCCCCTCGTTTGTGATTCTTACAGTACGGTGCGAGTCGAGTCTGGATAGTCTGGTTCGACCTTTCCGTCAGTCCGTTCGCCTGTGGATGGTATGCCGACGCGAAGTGATGCTCAACTCCTACTTGCTGTAGGTAAGTGCGGAGCTCGCGACTGCGGAAGGTGGTCGACCGGTCGGAAATCAACTTGTTAGGAAGACCGTGTCGCCATTCGAAGCGCTCTCTCAAGAATCGGATTACGTAGCTAGCAGCAAGCGAGGGCACGGCCGCGACCTCTACAAACTTGGACAAGTGATCCACAGCGAGTATAATATAACGATTACCCGCTGCCGTCATTGGAAGAGGCCCCATTTGATCTATGCCCAACGTGTGGAAAATTGTCTCCGGAGGCTTAATCGGCGTAAGAAATCCATGTTGGCCTCCGGGACGTCGTTTGTGTTGTTGACACACCTCGCAACTGGCAACATACGAACGCACACTTTTATCCATTTTCGGCCACCAAAATCGTTCTTGTGCCTTGCGTAAGGTGGCTCGATAGCCGACATGGCCTCCTTCGGGGCTGTCATGGATGGCACGTAATATGCTCGATCGTAAGGAGCCAGGAATAACCAGGAGATGACGCTCGTCACTCTTATCGGCCCAGTGACGACGATACAACGTACCATCGCGTAAGACAAACTTGGCATTGTGTCCCGTATCCTCAATGGAGTCTATAACGGATACGAGACCTTCATCGCCGCGTTGGGCCTTCGTCAGGTCCTGTTGCCAAAACATGATCCAACTTTCTGGATTCCGTGGGGAGGATTCCTCGATCGGGTTTCGCGATAGAGCGTCCGCCAGCTGATTTTGTGCTCCAGCACGGTGACGGATGTCGTACGTGTAGTCCTGGAGCCGAACAATCCATCGGGCAAACTTGTGTTTGAGGTGCCGCTTCTGAAACATCCATGCAATCGCGGAGTTGTCTGTCACCACCGTGAAGTGTCGGCCAAACAAGTAGTGGCGGAACTTTTCATCCACACTCCACACTACGGCCAAACACTCCAGTTCATTCGAATGATAATGACGCTCCGCGTCCGAGAGTTTACGACTGGCGTAGGAGATGACGTGCCCGTGCCCACTTGTGTCACGTTGAAGCAAAACTGCCCCTAGGCCAATCTGACTCGCATCAGTATGCACTTCTGTCACCCAATCTTCATTAAAGTGGCAGAGCCCCGGGCTATGCGTAAGCTGGTGTTCGAGGGTTTGGAAGGCGTTATCCTGCGAAGGACCCCATTGAAATTGAGCGCCTTTCTTGAGTAAGTCCGTGAGTGGAGCAGCAGTTGAAGCAAAGCTCGGCACGAACTTGCGCAAATATGACGCCATTCCGAGGAATACCTGGAGCTGTTTAATAGATGTTGGTGCGGGGTATTTGGCTACGGCGTCTATGCGTTCAGGCAAGGGTCGTACGCCATTACGAGGTATCTGATACCCGAGATATGATATCGTCGTCAACCCGAACTGGCACTTCTCGCGGTTAAGTCAAAAGCCGGTGTTATGCAACCTCTGCAGTATTGTGTCGAGATTTTGTAGATGTTTCTCTGTTTCCCCGATGACTAGAATGTCGTCGAGGTAAACGACAAAGGCGTGGTCTATCAGCGTGCCCAACACCGTGTTCATGGCACGCTGAAACGTGCTTGGGGCAGTTCGGAGACCGAAAGGCATCCGGTTAAATTCGTACAAGCCAGATGGTGTCCGGAAGGCCGTCTTAAACTTATCTTCTTCAGCCACGTTTATCTGCCAATACCCTTGCTTTCAGGTCTAGTGACGAAAAGAACCTGGCATTTCGTACGGCGTCAATAGCATCGTCAATGCGTAGCAGCGGGTACGAGTCTGGTATGGTGTGTTTGTTCAACTCTCGGTAGTCGACACAGAATCGGAGATTGCCGTCCTTTTTACGGACTAGGACAACAGGCGCTGCCCACGGGCTAGCAGACGGCCTGATGATGTTAGCGGCTAGCATTTCTTGCACCTGTTGGTCGATTACAGTCCGCTCTCGTTCGGCGTACCTACGTAACGGTATGGACACTGGCGGATGGTTGTCGGTTGTAATATGGTGCTCTAGCACGCTAGTACCGGGGAGCTGATCAGTAGTATCAGCGAAGAGCGACGCGTGCCTCTCGAGTATAGCGGGGAGTGTAAGTGGCGTTGTCACCTCACCTGGTTGAGCCGGAGGCGTGCTTGGAGCTACGGGACGGAGGCTGACGCTACTTCCTTCTACAGTGAGGCGCACATCCCCGGAGAGAAGGTAGTCGGCCCCCAAGACTATGTCTGCCGGCAAGTCTTCGAACACGGGCACCGAGGACAAGAACTTGCGGCCGGCCTCGGTGTTGATCTGCAGGTTTAGGGCACCGACCGGTAGTACGTCGCCACCGAGGCCCCGCAGCGGTGGCTCAGTCCAAGGCTGGAGATCTTCTGGGGCGTGGCGTCGAAGCAATGCCGTACGCTGTGCTCCGGTATCGACGAGAGCCGTCAGTTCTCCGATGCCGTCGACGCGGACCATGAGGGATTGGAAGTGGGCGTGCTTGATACTGTATGGCTTGAGGCTTGCTTTGTGGGCAGTTTTTATACCCATGCCCGAAGCGCCCACACGTGTAGCATCCACGTCTCGGTGAAACCGGCTCCTTTGGGCAAACTGTAGCCGCACGCCGTTGAGAAGTGTCTTGCAATTCCACTGCCTGCCGTACAAAAGTGCAGATGTCGGCTGCGTGGGTGTGGGCGGACAAGATGGCCGCGTGCGTCGAGTCAAGGATCCCGTCGATGACGTACTGCCTGGCTGCTGAGGAGGTCCAGAGTATGCCGCAAGCTTGTAAAAGGGACAGCTTGTCGTAGATGTAAGTTGCGACGTCTTCAGTTGCACCTTGCCGGCGTGACCGCATGGTCATGAAACGATCGTCATAAGCGCTCGGAAGCGGCTCGAACGCGGACGTCAGGGCCGCGCTCCATGTCGGCCATGTAGTGTATGCGCTGCCTTGGAATCGATGCCATGCTTGGGCGGATCCTCGCAGACGTCCTTCGGCGACGGATTTCTTGATTGTGTCACTCCAAGAGTATTTAAGAGCAACCGAGTTTACGACGCTTATCCAGCTCGCGGGGTCATCCTTAAACTAGAAGAACTTGTTTTGGGGCGAGTTGGTGACTAAGTTTGCTGAACATTTTGTACGTGGCGCAAAGCTGGAAAATGAAAATGGGGCGGAGGAAAGAAAGAGACAGAGGAGCGCCAAACTACCAACTGTTTATTGCCATCGCGGCTGAAAAAAACAGGTAAACTTCCACGCATGCGCAGTTACGAGGAAAGGTTACTCCAAACATGACATCACGTGAGCAGTTGATTAAAGAAGGACAACTCAGACTGAAAGAGTACAATGGATGTGTCACTGACACAAGCGGACCCGTTTCTTCTAATATGATACGCCTCTAGTAGTTCCCTTGCTGTTTGATCTCTGCTTTTGCCGATAATCCTAGCTTGCGCAAAACGTGGCACACACGAGCATGACTTGACATGCGCAGGAAGGTGCGCACCATCACTCTTACCAATGCTGTTGGCATGCTCCCTGAGGCGGTCGTTGACAAACGGGACGGTGTATCAACGACCGCCTCAGGGAGCATGCCAACAGCATTGGTAAGAGTGATGGTGCGCACCTTCCTGCGCATGTCAAGTCATGCTCGTGTGTGCCACGTTTTGCGCAAGCTAGGATTATCGGCAAAAGCAGAGATCAAACAGCAAGGGAACTACTAGAGGCGTATCATATTAGAAGAAACGGGTCCGCTTGTGTCAGTGACACATCCATTGTACTCTTTCAGTCTGAGTTGTCCTTCTTTAATCAACTGCTCACGTGATGTCATGTTTGGAGTAACCTTTCCTCGTAACTGCGCATGCGTGGAAGTTTACCTGTTTTTTTCAGCCGCGATGGCAATAAACAGTTGGTAGTTTGGCGCTCCTCTGTCTCTTTCTTTCCTCCGCCCCATTTTCATGTTTCCAGCTTTGCGCCACGTACAAAATGTTCAGCAAAATCATCCTTAAACCCATGAAAACTTGGAATTTCGTTCTCAGTGAACGATCCAAGTGGGGCGAACCCAAAGCCGGATGTCTTGAGCTCTTGAGCGAACATCGAGAAGGCCTCCCTGCAATCATGACGCGGAGCCGCCGTGGAGGCCTGGACGCCGTCCGTGTTCGGTGGCAAGTCCGCGAGTACTCGTCCACTTCGGAGTGTAGTGGACGCAGGGATGTCGGTGTAAGGTTGCGCTCTGCGGGACCCCCCCCTCCTGCCAACGCCCACATTCCTGAGCTCGAGGGACAAGGGATAGAGGGTGCGGCCCCAAGCTATGCGGGTGCGTCGGAGGTGACTCACCCCTCTGCGCCTTGCTTGGGGTTACCTGCCCAACCCTTTTGCTCCTTCTGCTACCTGCCCGATCCTGGCCGGTGCCGATGACCGCAGGCAACGCGGACTGATGGGGGGAGGAGGATACAGGGGATAAAAGGAGCGGCCCAAGAGACCGCGACGTCTTTTTGCTACTGTAAAGCTCGCCGGCTAGACACCGGCACTGCAGCTTACGGCCCCACTGAAGGTCATTTTCGTTTTTTTTTACTTTCTGTCGTACTCCTGTACATAGTTTTGTACATAAAGTTTGTTTTTGAACGTCCAGCGGCGAAGGCGTCTTCTTCCGAGGCAACGTCACGAAGACGGCGGCGATCTCCATCGCGAAGCGCGGGCCCGGCCTTGCTTCGCTCCCAAAGAACCTGGCCGAACGCTCCACGAGTTCGGACGAAAATTTACTGGCGCAGTCGACAGGATCGCCGCACCCTGAACGACCACTGGACGAGGCCTTGAAGCAAGGTGACTCAAGGACGACAACAAAGGAGCTACGAGCTCTGGAGCAGCAGCAGCCGAAGCCTAACCTCACCTGCAGCGCATCGTGAGCTCCGGGAGGACCCGGCAGACATCGAGCGATCGACCAGCAGCCGTCCCCGCCAGGACCGCCGCGAGAGGCTTCCCGGGGGACAACCGAGCATCAAGCTACGACGCGACGCCGACTAGGTTCGAGCGAAGACGACAGACGCCAGCGTCGAGAGCACCGGCGGAGCAAGTCCGGCACAGCCACGAGAGCACCCCCAACAAAGTGCACAGGTGAGCCCTTCCTGTCACATTCCTGATGAGCTCTCTGTTGTTTGGGCTGGCCCGCTCACATGCACACTAGATTCGGGTACTTAAACCCCGACAAGCGCCGCGCTAGCATGATGGGGAATGAGAGCGGGGATGGTGGAGATGACCAGAGCCGCGGCACGCCCGCTCCCTCCATTTCTGAAAAGGAAATGGAGTACAGGCTCAAGCTCGCCGAAGAAGAGCGGCGCTCTTTAGAAATTAAATTGCAGATCGCCCAACTTCAAAGGGACAGCCCACCGCGGGCGCAAGGTATCGGGAGTGATTCCACGTCCCCGAGCGGTCAAATGAAGCTCCTCAGGCACTATGCACAAATGCTCACCGGAGCTTTTCCAAAATTTTCAGCTGACGGGGAAGTGCCCGTCTGGTTCGAGTCAGTGGAGAGCTCGTTAGAGGCATATAGCGTGCCGAGGGACTTCTGGGGTCGCATTATCTTCCCACTGATCGCCCAACGCGTGCCGTACCTTTCCACGCGACTTACACCCGAGCAACATAGGGATTACGACACCCTGAAAGGCGTCGTACTTGAGGAGCTGAAACTGTCAGCAGCCGAATACCAGAGGCAATTCCTCACGGCCACTAAGCGCCGCCGGGAAACATGGAAAACATTTGCCACCCGCGTCGAGAGTTATTTGAACTTCTACGTAGAAGCCCGCGGCGCTTCCACTTTCACACGCCTAGTCGAGCTTTTGGTCGCCGACCAGATAAAGGCGAGTCTAACCGAAGACGCGGTCAAATACGTTAAACTGCGCGAAGGCGAAGACTGGTTGAAAGCCAGCGAGCTAGCTCGTTTACTCCAGACGTTCGAGGAGGCTACCGGGGAAGGTAGTGCCTGCAGAAAAGCTGTAGCCGCGAACAAAGGAGAGCCGATCCGCGAAAAGGTCGAGGGGACGAGCAAACAAAAGTTCCCCCAAAGCGCGGAGACACAGGCGCGAAGGTACAAGAAGAGTAAGCCTTCCATGGGAGGCAAGAACCAGTCGCACTTGCAAGGATGCCCCAGCTGCGGTAGCTGGCGGCATCACGGAGATAGCTGTCCCCTTCAATGGCGAGGACACACATAACTCCGAAAGTGAAAAGCGTACCGAGATGGTAACAGCGCGCGTTTCCATTAGCAGCGGTGAGCCGCTTTCAGTGCTCCAGACTGTACAGCTGGACTGCGAGGGTAAAGTTTTGAAAGCGATTGTGGACACGAGCGCTGATATCACAGTTGTGCCAGAGAGTAGCGTTCCGGGTGACCTCGTTAAAACGCACGGCACCGTCGATCTAGTATCAGCCTTCGGGGAGACGGTGGAAGCGAAGCTCGCCGTCATTCCTCTCACTATACAGGGATCGGGCTCCCGTGTCCAAGTGATAGAGAGTGCGACGCCGGTAATGTGCGCGCTCACGGACCGATTGGCCGGCCACGCAGACTGTTTAATATCCGCTGACACCTGGGAACAGTTACAGGTCTCGACAGCAGAGAACGGACAGGTACATACGGCCGCGGTGGGGACACAATCGCAACAAAACCCCGACGAACACGCGTTCACGAGTCCTGCAACCTCGGCTAGTCTCGAGCCTTCGACAGCCCACGATTCACTACGTGAAACGGTAGTCGAGGCCGAGGAGGGCACCCGCGGGGCATTGACGTCTGCGCAACAAAGCAACACGATAAGTTTGCGCTACGAGCAAAGCGGTGATGAAATGCTGAGTAATGCCGGGCGACGAAATGCGGGAATGAGTAAGGCGGCCATACATCTTGAAGATGGAGTACTGTGTGACACCACATCCCTCTCCACGCCAAACCTCCTAATACCGTACGGGCTCTCTACTGACGCATCCACTGTAGCAGGTGCGTGCTCGGAGCAAATTCAAGACGATGGCTCCGAGATGCCTGTCGCTTTCGGCAGTCATCAGTTTACACCGACGCAGACGCGGTGGGCTGCCATTGAAGGCGAGCCATCTGCAGTAATTCGGGCTTTAAAGAAATTTGAGGTATGGGGTTTTGGAGCTAAGGTACCCGTCATCGCCGACCACTACCCGCTCTCGTACCTCACATGCAGCAAGACCCAAGGCGTAAATCTGACATGTTGGTGGGGTGAGGGACCAGCCCGGGCACCATTCAGGTCCTACGGTCTTGTGACAGGGAGGGTTCCCTGCCCTTTTCGTGCAGATGGTGTGTGGAAAAGTGAAATTTCGACCACTGGACTGACCGCTATCACATGATTTTTAAAGTGAACTGTGCGACATGTGTGCCGCCTCTCGGCAATTTGAGCGTGTGCGGGTGGCATGTTTACCTTAACCATGATATGTTGCCTGTCGCGCGAACCTTTTTTTTTATTTCATTTGTTGCATCTGTTTCATGATGAACAAATCTTGGAAAGGAGGTGTAAGGTTGCGCTCTGCGCCCCCCCCCCTCCTGCCAACGCCCACATTCCTGAGCTCGAGGGACAAGGGATAGAGGGTGCGGCCTCAAGCTATGCGGGTGCGTCGGACGTGACTCACCCCTCTGCGCCTTGCTTGGGGTTACCTGCCCAACCCTTTTGCTCCTTCTGCTACCTGCCCGATCCTGGCCGGTGCCGATGACCGCAGGCAACGCGGACTGATGGGGGGAGGAGGATACAGGGGATAAAAGGAGCGGCCCAAGAGACCGCGACGTCTTTTTGCTACTGTAAAGCTCGCCGGCTAGACACCGGCACTGCAGCTTACGGCCCCACTGAAGGTCATTTTCTTTTTTTTTACTTTCTGTCGTATTCCTGTACATAGTTTTGTACATAAAGTTTGTTTTAAAACGTCCAGCGGCGAAGGCGTCTTCTTCCGAGGCAAAGTCACGAAGACGGCGGCGATCTCCATCACGAAGCGCGGGCCCGGCCTTGCTTCGCTCACAAAGAACCTGACCGAACGCTCCACGAGTTCGGACTAAAATTTACTGTCGGGGTCGGTAGTTCGCGACTGCGCCATTGTAAAAGAACGACACAGAGACAGCACCGTTGCTGCGGGCAGGCTGTTCTATTTCGTCGTCGTCTTCTTCCGCTTCGCTTTAGCTCCCGAGCTTCTGTGCCACTCTTCGTCACTACAGTAGTTCTTGCTTAAGTTCAGTTTCTGCAGCTTCAACCTTCAGAACCATGACTGCTTGATTTTGGGTCAGTCTTGTCTTGCTTTGCTCTGACGGGCCTTGCAGAACCCAGCCCAGTGTTGTCTCGACAGCCATCAGTCGACCCTCGATCCTTCGGGTTCTACCAGTGAAGAACTCCCAAGTAATAATCTGAGCCGATGAGCAGTCCTACGGAGTCTGTTGCAGTCGTCTCGGTCCTGTCATCAGCCACTTGCATGTTCAGTTGCTTCATTTTCTCGCTGAGTTTCTGGCTTGGAGCGGGTATACAACTGTGCGAGATCACGTCGACTTGTAACGCTTCAATCACCGTTGTTGTTTTTGTTTCTTTTTGCGCTATAGTCACTTGCACAACTTTCATTCGCTTGGCCTTTTCGTCTCGTCCAAATGAACCAATCGTCAGCCTTTCGTGTCGCAGCACCTTCGCACCTATTTCTTTCGCTAATCCGGCTTCAATGAATGAACGCTGACTTCCGCTATCTAATAGCAAACGGCAATGTCGGCCACATTTTTCTCCTTCTATGCATGCGACAGCCGTATGCAACAGCACAAAATTCTGCTTCAGATTTTCCGTAGCGTGTAGCGTAGATGTCGTCGCTTCGGCTTGCGTTGTTGTGACGAGCTCTGCCCTTGCTTTCTGCCCAGTTCTACAAATGGACGTAGCATGCCGTCCCTTGCATTGCTTGCATTTAACTTGGGCTTTGCAAATACGTGCAGTGTGGTTTGGTCGTGTGCATCTGAAGCATGCTCTATTTTCGGTAAGCATAGCTTTCTTTTCATCCATTGGAATGCTCCTACGACAGTCTTCAGTTGCATGGCTTTTCTGCTTACAGAATAAGCAGCTTCTGTCCGCTGAGCTATAGAAGCTTGAAGTTGTGCGTATCTGTCGGCCGTTATCCTGTTGGTTTGCAGTTATCCTCTCTTGTTCACCTTGCGTTTCTTCCCTAAAAGCTGCTTGCTCTCTCAAGAATAACAGAAGCCTGTTCAGCTTTTCGTCACACGACTTTCCTGTTGGGTTGCTTTGAGCACCATCTACCGAAGCTGGGCTGCTTGTCATAGCTTCCCTTGACTTAAACTGCACTGATAATTCTGGTGGAATTGCTCTTTTTAGCACTGGGAACAACATCGGCGCGTAGCTCTCGGTTTCCACTTTCAGTGATTTGAGTGCCAACATGTTGACTTGCACTCTCTGCACAAGCCTAGTTAGGTTATCGGTATCTTGAGCAGACCTCACTTTCTCTAAGCTCAAAAGCTCGTTCATATGCATCTCAATGGAATGCTCACGATTTCCGAACGTTGTCTGCAGTATTTTGATTGCTTCGTCATAATTATCCTCTGCCGAGTACTGCAGCCCTTCAACAGCAGCAGCCGCCTTTCCGGTTAGCGATGCTAACAAGTAATTGAATTTCTGCCCTTTGCTCATGTTCGGTCTCAGGTGAACTGCCGACTCGTACTGAGCCCAAAATCGGTTCCACTCCAAAGCCTTCCCGCCGAACTTTATCATTTCAAGCTTTGGTAGCTTAACTAGCTCCGTCGCGTCCTGTCCTGCACTTGACGACGTCGCCTGCCTTGTCCTATCGTTTGAATCTGATTGCGCTGGCTCTCGAAGTCTGAATTCTATTGTAGACAAGATCGTCGTTATTTTGATGTCATACTCTATAACTCTTTCGAATTCAGCTTCGGCACACTCTTCGGTCATAAACTTTTCCATTTGCTCGTTGGCGCTCTGGAGGCTCTCGCTTATTCCTTTAATCTGCGCCTGCGTTGTGAGCAACTGCTCCCGGTTAGCGCCATCATTAATTTGCTGCTCGGCAGCGTTGATCAGCTGCGTGATCTGAGAGCGAAGCGCCTTCCTTTTCTTCGTTATCACTTCCTTGCTCATTTCTAGGCAGGTAACAATGACGCCTTACTTGTCAGTCATCCGTTCCGATGCTTATGCTGTCCACGGTGGTCTCGTCGCTCGATCCAGGTCAATCCTCTGCTCCTCCGCCGTTTTCTTCTCTGCTGCTCCGTGGCAGGTGGACATTTCTTGCCGGCGGGGAGGTAGTATCCTGGTCACGGCACCATTGATAAGACGATCGAGACCAGTGACTGCTTCGAACGAACCAAAACGGTTTATTAGAAGAAGTGAAGTAGCACGCGCTCGCGCCAGGGAGAAGTCTTCTTTCTTCTTCTTCTGGCGTTTTGATGATGATATTTTATAGCCAGTACTGTATCCACGACGCGTAGGAAAGTTGCAGGTGCCGAGCAAAGGCAGTCTTCTGTCGGTCTCTCTCGTCGACGTCGATTTGCCAATAGCAAGGTCTTCAGGTCCATCGACGAAAAATACTTCGCGTTGTGGAGTCGGTCCACGGCATCGTCTCTCTGTGGTAGAGGATACACGTCCTTCTTCGTGATTTTGTTGAGGCGGCGATAATCGACGCAGAAACGTCGGGTTCTGTCCTTCTTCACTAACACCACGGGGGAGGCCCACGGAATCGTGTGTGGCTGAATGATGTCATGAAGCGTGGAAACTTGGGCAAGTTGGTAGGACGTAATTGAATATACGAACAGCGCAACAGACAAAGACGGATGTCGTCGTGTAGCATTTCGTCGACTTGTTTCTTCACGGCCTCGCGTTCACGCATCGAAACTCGGTACCGGCTCTGTCGAATTGGTCGGGCACTTTCTTCTGCTATGATGCGATGTTTCACGACTGTGGTCTGTCGTATTCTTGACGACGACGAGAAGCAGTCCTTGAATTGGAGGAGCAGGGCGTTCAGCTGGTCTTGCTGGACCCTCGGAAGGGTCGAGCTGACGTCGAAATTTCGTTCGCGACCTGGGTTCGTTGAAGCAGGTTCGGCAGCATCGAAGAGGGCGAAAGCATTGCTGGTGTCCACGAATTCGTCAATGTACGCTACCGTCGTGCCAACGTTGAGGTGCCTATATTCGTGGCTGAAGTTTGTCAGCACTACCTTTTCTTTGCCGTCACGCAGCTCGGCTATGCCTCTTGCGACGCAAATCTGACGGTTCAGAAGTAGGTAGTGATCGCCCTCGATGACGCCTTCAATGTTTGCGGCTTTTTTGGTGCTGACAAAAATGACGCTGGAGAAAGGCGGAATGGTGACCTGCTCTTCTAGTACATTCAATGCGTAGTTCACCGGAGTCGTGTGGAGTGGCAGTGCTTTCTCTGCGGTTAGTGTTGATGACTCACACCTGAGGTCGGTGATGGACGCCATGGTGACTTAGAAAGCCCATTCCGAGCATCACATCCCTGGAGTAATGTTGTAGGATTCCAATGTTCGCAGGATAAGTCCGGTTATTGAGGGTGACTTGCTGTGCAAACTCCAGCCGGCGTTACTAGGTGGCCTCCAGGTATCCGGATTTCGGGTCCATTCCAAGCGGTCTTTACTTTCTTCAGCTTCACGGCGAACTGCCCACTAAAGACGGAACAGTGGGCCCCAGTGTCGACGAGAGCGGTAACGTTGTGGCCGTCGATGACAACGTCGAGCTCGCTTGTTCGTCGTAATGCGTTGCGTTTGGGTCGCGGCGTCGGATCACGGCTTCGTCGGTTAGCTTCGCTCCTTCCACGTGGCGTTGTGAGGTCTTCTTCCGGCCGCGAAGTTTCGACGTCAAGGCTATGTTCGGCATGCGACGTGTTTTAAAGGTTTCGTCACAGCGTCGTCGTCGGTGGCGGAGTATCTTAGGTATTTTGTCGTACAGCCACAGCACCTACATCACCTGGTGCCTATAGTTTTCCGGATACGGGCTAGGCGACCGGCCTCGGGTTGGGCCAGTGTACTGCCCGCAGTGCGGTGACATGTAGCGCCCCTGTGATGGTGAACGGGAAAATCCTCAGGGCGTCCACTACGCTCCTGCGAAATAGTCGGCTATGTCACGTGGTCCTTCACCCCGCTGTGGACGTGGCGTGTCGATGGCGAAACCACGCAGTCCCATTTGGCGGTACTGGCAGCGGCGGTAGGTGATGCCAGCTTCTCCGCAATGGCAGCACAGCGGGCTGTGGTCAAGCGTGCGCCAAACGTCGGCCTTCCTCGGAGAGTAGCGCTGGGCGGCGGGCGGACGGTATGACTACGGCGGCGGTGGCGGCGGTATCTGGCAGCGGAACTGTGGCAGTGCGACGTCTTCACGTGGGCGCTGCGGGGGAGCATTACGACGTGCTGCAGCAGCGTAGCTCGTAGCTCGCGGTTGCGGCTGTGGTGGCTGAGGAACACCAAGGGACTGCTGGATCTCCTCGCGTATTACATCAGCAATCGACGTCACCTCTGGCTGTGGAAAAGAGCTTCCGGAGCTCCTCTCGCACGATGGCTCGGATGGTTTCGCGCAGGTCTTCGGAGCCAAGGGCTTGAACAGGTGCGCTGTCTGGAGTCAGGCGACGATTGTACTGTCAGGGTGCGCGTTTCTAGCGTCTTCTCAATCGTCGTCGCTTCCGAGACAAATTCTTCTACGCTGTTTGGTGGATTCCGCATCAGTCCTGCAAAGAACTCCTGTTTCACTCCTCGCATAAGAAGCGCACTTTCTTTTCTTCGGGCATGGCTGGATCTGCATGGCGGAACAGTTTGATCATTTCTTCCGTGAAAATGCGACGTTTTCGTTTGGGAGCTGGATGCGGGTTTCGAGCATAGACTCCCTCTCCTTGCGGACGACACTCGTGAGTGTGGCTAAGAACCTGGTACGAAAAACGTCCCATGTTGTCAGGATTCGCTCTTGGTTTTCAAACCATATCTTAGCTGCGTCTTCCAAGGCGAAGTACACATGCCGTAGCTTGTCTTCACTGCTCCTGTTGTTAAAAGCGGTGACACGGTCGTATTTTTCAAGCCAGGTTTCTGGCTTTTCGAGTGATGAACCGCGGAAAGTCGGCGGCTCCTTCGGTTGCCGGAGCAGGATAGGTGCAGGCGGCACAGGGTCTGTCATTGTCGGTGTGGTTTAAGTCGAAGTCTTGGTTAGCCTGTTGTTTCCCGGCAGGAGTCCGTGCTCTGTCTGCAAGCCTTGCAGCCTGCGGCTAGCTCTTTGCTGCACTGGTGCTTCGGTGTCTTCTCCGCGATGCGGGCTGGATTCACGAATTGACGGGGGGCGTCCGGAACATGAAGGAACAGCACCACCACAAGATCTCACGTGGTCGTGACGTTCACGAAGGCAACAATCGGCGTGTCAATAAAGAAACTCTTTATTTGACCGAACTTGTGCGGGCAAACTAAAAGTATGACTACAGCAATACACACTGGCACTGATAGCGGCGAATAGAGCGTCGGTCGTCGATAATGTGATCCGCGGTAACGCGCGTCGGCATTGGTACACGCGGCGTCGAACATTCGAGCGTTATCGCTGGTGGCGTGAACTTGTTCAAGAATAAACTCAGCTGCACGCGTTTGCGCGCTCAAGCCGAACAGATGATCCGAAAAGTATCTAGAATGCTCGCAGACATTCTGGCGTGGATTGCGCAAGGCAGTATCTATGAGTGCGATGCGCTGGGAACATAAAACATAGAAAGGGACGTCTGTGCCAATATACACTAGCATCACAAAAAATTAAAAAAAAACAGGAATTCCTTAATCTTAACGTAATGTTTGCTCTGGGTACCCTACCACCCATCAAGAGTAACAAAAGGACGATGTGACAGGGACGTTCGGCTGGCCCGGTGATGACGCTCCTGGCACAGTCTATCGATCCACTATATATACATCTGGATTTGATGAATGGACGGATGCTATGAGCATCACATTTATAACGGAGCCGTGACATGTGTACCACAAGGCTCGGCAAAAAAAAAAAAAAAACATTATGTTGCCCTAATCCCTTGTCTACATCGATTAAATCGATATTGCTTTAGAAAAAAATAGAAATTCACAGTACGCTATGTTGGGCCAGTGACCATTGTTACTTGAAAGACGTGGCACAAGGTTAAAAGTGGGAAGAACCAAGAAGAGACACAAAGAATGCCAGAAGGAAAGAACGGCGTTTTAAATGCGAAGCATTTCTTTGCGTACTGCAGGCGCTTTTAGCGTATCTATCTATCTATCTATCTATCTATCTATCTATCTATCTATCTATCTATCTATCTATCTATCTATCTATCTATCTATATACTCGCCTACGTCTGGATGCTCCCGTGATCACCTCCTTTACATGGGGTAGACCAAAATTAGTGTGGGAGGGCAGGAGGCTATGACGATTGTGACTGTCTGCTCATAGCATGAATACTGTGAAAATCCCGACGCGTACGACGTAAACCCTTCCCTCCAGACACGTGTGGCACATACCTGTACACCACGGGCCCGGTATTCTGGTATGCGCCACAGGCGTTTGACAGTTTATATCTACCGAGGAACGGCGAGAACAGAGATTGGCGATTTAAATGCGAGAGCGTTAATAAAAACCAATATCCGTAGCGTTGACCCGACGAAAGCAAACAGTATATTGCCACACTCCTTTCTTATGTATTCACGTTACCGGCCTATTGCACGTGGTGATACTGCCTTGCATAGCGCTAGAATATGTGGGAGCATTCCAGATTATTTTAGGATCATCGGATAGGCTTGAGCGCGCAAAGGCGAACAGCTGAGTTTATTCTCGAAGAAACCGAGACACAAACGATAACGCTGAAATGTTCGAGTCCGCGGGTATAAATGCCGACGCACCTTGCCGCGGATCAGTTTTTTGACGACAGACGCTCCGTGGGCCGATATCAGTGTACAGCGTGCATTGCTTGCTAAAATTTAAGTTTCAGTTTGGCGGCCACAAGTTCGGCCATATAAAGAGTGTTAAGACGTTTATTGGCGACCACTAGAAGGCGCTGGAGAGGATGACCCACTGTATAGTTCCAAAGCTTCGCTACAATTACCCCGGGTACGAAAAGGGAGCCGCCTGGCGACCTAACAGCTGGTTACTATGAGCGGGTCATGGTAGACCTTGAGGCGCTCCACGTTGACAATGTCGCGCTCTCGACGGCGCATGTCCGAAGATGGTTCGATGGGTTCGATCAGGTAGTTTACAGGGGAAGTACGTTCGACGACACGGTAGGGGCCTTCGTATTTGGGCAGTAGTTTTGAAGAGAGGCCAGTTGCCGTGGTAGGGATCGAGAACCATACGAGCGCTCCAGGGAGGAACGTGGGCGCAGAAGTGCTGGTGTCAGCGCGAATGCTCTTCTGCCGCTCTTGATCATGTGTAGTAAAGGTCTTTGCAAGCTCTCGACACTCTTCAGCAAGCCTGGCTGTGTTAGAAACAGGCGCACACTCAGATGGATCCGGCTTGTATGGAAGTATCGTGTCGATGGTGTGCGACGGGTGCCTTCCATATAACCCTTTCCTTCCCGAGAAAAATATAATAGAAAAATTGCTAACTTGCTCAAAAATTATTGATGTTTGCTCTATCGTAATTAGGTTTTCAATGGTTAAACTGCAAGAATTGGCGTTTTTGCCCCAGAAAACAGACCCGCACATATGTGCGGGCTGAGCTTTAATTCAGGTGATTCACTGCAGCGAGGAATACACTCATAACGGCTAAGACAAAGCAAAAAATCCGTGGTCAGCGCTGCGAATGCAACATTTTAGAGTATTCTGTGTCACTTGTGAGGCGCAAGTATAAGTTGCACTTCATACAACGCGTCCTTGAACAAGAAGCTACACTTGATAGCCTGCAGTGATGTGCAGATGTTAAAGGGACACTAAAGGCAAATAACAATTTGCGTCAGAGTGAAAGATCAATATTTGGGAATTTCTAAACCGTCAACATTATCAACAGCAGTGCTCTACTAATCGAGAAATTAAGGCAAACTGTATCACACCACATGCGCTACGAGTGGGACATCTAGGAAACGATCCCAAAGACATCACAGCTACCGGCTACAATTAATCACTGGTAATCAAACCAGGTGTAGTAAAAAAAGAAGCTCCCGTGCATTACAACACGTAATAAAATGCTCCTTGTCCGTTTCTGTTTGCTTCATAGAAAAAGGAACCGCCTGGCGTTACTATGGGGAAAGGCGCGAGTGGTTCGAAAATTGCGTTTTCGCTTGGTTAGGCTGGATAGGTGGCGCCATCTAGCGGAGCCCAGTTGCACCAAGCAAGCAGAGTATTGTTCAATGGCCGTTGTTGTTGCTGTGGTTCCCGCTACTTTCGCTCTGCTGCTGCTGGTGTCGGCGGCTGCGCAGTAAAGGCGGGCAACGTTGGGCACGGAAACAGTGACATCAGAAATTCCGCGGGTGATTTGAAGTGCGCTAACGCGATGCGGACCACTAAAACGTGATTTTATTTCAAAATAAGCATTTCCTTGGCACGAAAGTAGCACTACGAGGTTTCTGGACCGCTATTTCATCAATCAACGTCGACTTAATATTTCCCTTTCGTGTCCCTTTAAGCTGTATACTGATTGCCAGTGGGACGTATAGTTGAGTCTAATCGCTTGGCTATGCCGGGCACCTTTTACACTCCAGTAAAGTTGTCTAAGGTTTGATCTAGTGACACATTTTTCTTTCCGCTTTCCATTCTTGGGCGCCTGGTGACGGGCAAAGTTCCTCAGAGATCGGATGCAGCCCATGATCAGGTCCATACCTAAAGCTGCTTGATCTTTTGCACTGCTACTTGCAAAGTTGTTTGATGTCTACAACTAGGGCACACTGCCGTTTTGTCAGCAGTAACTTAAAATATCGTTGCATTAAATTAGTGTGAGAAAGACGGCAAAGGAATCTTGACAAGAACAAGAACGTTGGCTGTCTCACCACTTCCAAGCAGGTGAGGCTTTGCAGCCGAATGTGTCTTCTTCTAAAAGACATCAATTTCACTGAAACTGGCAGGGTAGGGTGACTGATCACCTGACCCAGTTATTACAGAGGACACTGCTCAAAAACTCGCCTCCCATACTCCAGTTTTCATCACTAAGTTGGCTCGAACCACGAATATGAACCTCTGTCAATTCGTCAACGTGGTCCCTACCCAATTCTGACACAAGAGATCAGGAGGCTCAATATCTCTTCTATGTCTTCTTCATTCTCTGGTGTGAAAATCTCTGCGTGTGAAAAAAAAAAAGGAAATTCAGCCGCCACAGAAGCTTGTTCCGTAAGTTAGATAATTTTATCAATTTGAACCCTCGATGTTATTTATTACCCTTAGAATTTCACTGGCGATACTGCAACTCTATATGATAGGCAATGTAAAATCTAATTCTTTGAAATATAATGCATGTTGTCACAACACATTCACAAAATTAATATATTCTGCGTAAATGGTGATCACAATTCACGCACATCACTTCGCGTCGCTAACTTCAGATATAAGAAAACATCAGGAAACACCAACCAAAGAAGTGGCAATAAGATGCCAAGAAAGCTATTCGCAATAAAAAAACAGAATGCGCTGGCGCAACCGCGCGCAAACGAGCCAACCTGCGCCGCTCTGCCGTGCACTTGACGAAGACTAAAGCCCAGCCCGGACAAACGTGCGGGTGACTTGTTCACGCGTGAGTACACAGCGTGTGTGGTAAGAACGCGTAAATATTTTAGCGAAGCATGTTTTTCTAAGTCTTAATATTCCTTTCATATGCATATACTCCCGAAAGAAAATGTATAACAAGAAGGAGCGTTGATTTACACGTCTGAGGTAGCTGTTGTCAGAGCACGTGCTCAGACGGCATTTTTAATGGAAGATTACTCGCCCTCTGGTGTGGAAATTATTGAACTACTGAAACAGATATATTCCCGTAAACATCGACTTCAGTCGCACAGAGCTATGAAACCGAAACTGAAAAAGGTTCCGTTTCGTGAGAGTCTTTATTGACCCACACGCTTGTGCGGGTCAGGCCGTAAAGGGATAATAAGAAGAAAGGCGAAAAACCAGTAGTGCTCTGAGGGGCGGTATTATAGGCGTAGGTGACGAATGGTAGAATGGCATCCCAATTTGTGTGATCGGCGGCGACGTACATGGAGAGCATGTCGCCGAGCGTACGGTTGAAGCGTTCGGTGAGGCCATTCGTCTGCGGGTGGTAAGCAGCAGTTTTGCGGTGAACAACGTTGCACTCTTTGAGAATGGCTTCGACGACTTCGGACAGGAATACACGGCCTCGATCACTGAGCATTTCCTGGGGTGGACCGTGACGCAGCATGAATCGGTGGAGCAGGAAGGAGGCCACATCGCGCGCTGTAGCCGCGGGGAGGGCGGCGGTTTCGGCGTATCGCGTGAGGTGGTCTACAGCGACGATGGCCCAGCGGTTACCAGCCGACGTTAGCGGAAGTGGGCCCATACAAATCGATACCAACGCGCCCAAACGGCCTGTCAGAGCAAAGTAGAGGTTGCAGACCTGCCGGCGAGAGGTGCGTTGAAGTTTTGCGGCGCTGACAATCCATGCAGGAGCGAACGAATATCTGCACGTAGCGGTACATCCCTCGCCAAAAGTACCGTTGGCGAATGCGGTGGTAAGTCTTCGATACCCCGGAGTGCGCACATTGCGGATCAGAGTGGAACGACTCGCATATGTCAGAGCGCAGAGTGCGGGGTATGACTAGTAGCCACTGGCGGCCGTCACCGTTGTAGTTGCGTCGGTGGAGGAGGTCGTTGCGAACGGCGAAATGGTGGGCTTGACGACGCAACGCGCGAGTGGATGGTGTTGCCGATGGATCAGTCAGCAAGTCTATCAGTGAGGCTATCCATTGATCCTTGCGCTGTTCGGTAGCGATGGTACAAAGGTCGATGGAAGAAACGGCAAGGTGAGACGCTGAGCTGTGGGCATTGTCGTCAGGCAAGGGAGAGCGCGATAGGGCGCCGGCGTCAGCATACTGGCGTCCGTTGCGGTACAGCACGCGGATGTCGTAGTCTTGCAGGCGAAGCGCCCAACGGGCGAGACGACCTGATGGATCCTTCAATGACGACAACCAGCACAGTGCGTGATGGTCGGTGACGACATCAAATGGGCGACCATACAAATAAGGTCGGAACTTCGTAAGGGCCCAGATGATTGCCAGGCATTCTTTCTCCGTGACGGTGTAATTGGTCTCGGCTTCTGTAAGCGTACGGCTTGCATACGCCACGACGTATTCCGCGGAACCCTGGTTTGCGCTGCGCAAGGACGGCGCCGAGGCCAACAGCACTGGCGTCCGTATGTACCTCTGTAGGAGCCGTAGGGTCGTAGTGGCGTAGTATGGGAGGCGACGTCAACAAACGACGGAGCGTTGCAAAAGCGTCGTCGCACTTTGACGACCACGAATGGAGAGGCCCGTTACTTCCGAAGAGCTTCGTCAGCGGCGATATGATAGTCGTGAAGTTTCGAATGAAGCGCCGAAAGTAGGAACACAGGCCTACGAAACTGCGCAGTTCCTTGACGGTGGAGAGGCCCGTTACTTCCGAGGAGCTTCGTCAGCGGCGATATGATAGTCGCGAAGTTTCGAATGAAGCGCCGAAAGTAGGAACACAGGCCTACGAAACTGCGCAGTTCCTTGACGGGCGTCGGCTTGGGGAACTCGGTCACGGCCCGAAGCTTGGCTGGATCGGGGAGAATTCCGTCCTTGGACACGACGCAGCCAAGTATTGTCAGCTGCCGTGCTGCAAATCGGCACTTCTCTAGGTTCTGTTACAGACCGGCGTCACTCAAGCGCGCCAAAACATGCTGCAGGCGTTGAAGATGCGTGGAGAAGTCAGGAGCGAAAACGACGACGTCGTCGAAGGTAGCACAGGCACGTGTGTTATTTCAGGTTGCGCGGAACGGTATCCATCATGCGCTCAAAGGTGGCCGGCGCATTGCACAGCCCAAACGGCACGACGTTGAATTCGTACAAGCCGTCGGGCGGGACAAAGGCGGTCTTCGGTCGGGCGTCCTCTGCCATAGGCACTTGCCAGTACCCTGAGCGCAAATCGAGAGATGAAAAGAATTCTGCTCCTTGCAGGCTGTCAATCGCGTCGTCTATTCGCGGTAATGGATAAACGTCCTTACGAGTGATCTTGTTGAGGCGTCGGTAGTCCACACAGAACCGCACAGAACCGTCCTTCTTCGCAACGAGAACGACAGGAGACGCCCAGGGGCTGTTAGAGGGTCGAATAACATCGCGTCGAAGCATGTCGTCGACTTGCTCGTTGATTACACGGCGGTCTGTGGGAGATACGCGATATGGACGTTGCCGCAGCGGTGGTTGTGCGCCTGTGTCAATGCGATGCGTAACGGCGGACGTGCGGCCGCGAGAAGGTTGAGCGACATTGAAAGAAGAGCGAGATTCTTCCAACAGGCCCAGAAGCTGGGAACGCTGGGACCAACGTAAGGTTGTCGGGAATGGAGCAACCAAATACATAAGCGGATGATGAAGCAGATGTAGAAACAGCACTGAGCGTACTGGAACTTGGGCAGTGCGTGTCATAGGGTTCATCCATAACTTGTGCGTCTTCGATGGGTTCCACGCTGCCGAGACATTCCCCTCGCACCAACGTAACACTGTACGGCGATGAGTTCATAACAAAAATAGAGGTGCTGCCGTGAGTGACTTGCACGGTCCGCGAAAGGAACCAGCAATCCTTTCCTCATGAAAACAAGGTCAGATGGCGAGAGGAGTGCAACGGTGTCGGAAAGACTGGCGCAGTAGACCGACACCGCCGTTGACGAGTTTGACGGCACTTTGGTGTCGTCTTTGACGAGTACCTTGCTTGCAGCCGATGGACTGTCGGCCGGCGTCAAATCAGCGAATGGTGAGAGCTCTATTTGAGCTGGTGCGCAATGAATGCAGCCGGCGTCAAATCAGCGAATGGTGAGAGCTCTATTTGAGCTGGTGCGCAATGAATGATGGCATCGTGGCGGGATAGGAAATCCCATCGTAGGATGACGTCGTGAGAGCATGCAGGAAGTATGATCAGTTCGACGGCGTACATCGCGCCCCGAATCATGAGGCGGGCGGTGCACACCGCTGCAGGGTGAATGCTTTGGGCGCTGGCTGTACGGAGGGAGAGCCCGGAAAGTGGCGTCGTCACTTTGCGCAGTAATCAGCTAAGTTTTGCGTCCATGACGGATACGGCGGCACCAGTATCTACAAGGGCAGATGCGCGAACACCGTCCACAAACACGTCTATCACGTTCGATGGACTTCTCTGAGGGCTTTCGCAGTTCGACAGCGTCGACGACTAGTTTTCCTGGTCGCGTGCGGGCGGACGTGGCCGCATCGGCGACAGTGAGCGACGTCGTGGAGACTGTGAACGGCGTGGAGATGGTGTGGGGCGGGACGTCGGTGACATAGGCGGCGATTGGTCATAATGGCGGCTTGATTGGCTGGGAAGGTTAGCTGAGACCCGAGGCTGCTGCACGCGATTGCAATAACGTGCGACGTGACCGGCGCAACCGCAGGCAAAGCAGATGGGGCGGTTGTCGGAAGTGCGCCATCGGTTCGCGGGTCCCATCCATGTAGCAGAACGCGATGGGGGAGGCGGCTGCTGATACGACTGCATGGTGGGCGGCAGTCGTGGCACGTGGACGACGTCGGCGTATGTATGCGGGTCATTTGCGTCGAAGGCCTGAGGTCTGGCGACGGCTTCGGTGTAACTAAGCGGGCCAGCCACAGGAATCGGTGGGGGGCGGCCTGGTTACAACTTGTGCGTAGCTTAGTGGCACAGGTACTGGAGGCGGCTGGTGGTATTCAGGAATGACCTCCGCGATTTCCAGCTGAATCGCTCGGCGGAGGGGAGGCAGGAGTGTAGTTGACGGCTGTCCAACATGTTGTGGTGGAGCGAAAGCCAGTAAAGAGACCTGACGGGCAATTTCCTCACGCACGAACGACTTGATTTCTGCGAGCAAGGTGGTGTGGTCAGAAACGGCCGACAAGCCCGCGAGATCAGCGTCGCGGGACGGCGGTCGACGGGTCATCAAGAGCTGCCGGCGCAGCGCCTTCGTAGCTCTGGCACAGCGTAATGACCTCTGCCACAGTGCGAGGGTTCTTGGCCAGGAGTATGGTGAAGGCATCGTCGTCGATGCCTTTGAGAACATGCGTGATCCTGTCAGACTCCGACATGCTCGCGTCCACTTGCTTGCACAAGTCAAGGATGTCCTCGATGTAGTTAGTGAAGGACTCGCCGGACTGCTGTGCTCGTTCACGCAAACGCTGTTCGGCTTGCAGCTTACGAACGGCAGGACGGCCGAACACGTCAACGACGGCGGTCTTAAAAGCGGACCAAGTCGGGAAATCGGATGCGTGGTTGTTGTACCACATGCCGGCCACACCCGCGAGGTAGAAAACCAGGTTGCTGAGTTTGCCTGACTCGTCCCATTTATTGGGGACGCTCACGCGTTCGTAAATGGCGAGCCAGTCCTCGACGTCGGTGCCATCCGCGCCGGTGAAGACAGGAGGGTCGCGGATGCGGGGGACACCGGGACATGGCGTCGGCGCAGGAGGAAGCATTTGCTGAGCGGCGTCTTGGGGCATGGTAGATGGCACGGTACGGGATCGAAGCTCCAAGGGCATCGAATGCGGGCCGAACTTGTTTTAAGGGCACAGCACTCTCCACCAAATTGTTAAGGCGTTTATTGGCGACGATGCACACAGCGACAGCCAAGGCGGGGACCGACTCTCAGCACGAGCTGCTATTTCTCGTCGAAGAGGGCGACCCACTAGAAGGCGCTGGAGAGGATGACCCACTGTATAGTTCCAAAGCTTCGCTACAAGAGTTTCATCTCTGGACACGCCGACTGCTGCCTTCGTCTACGTCGTGAACAAGTGGCATCTGATGGAGGTGCCGGTTCCTTCTTCGGTAAAGATCCTCCGCCACCAACGACAATGCCTACACGCCGCAAGCCCAACGGAGACCGGACGACACAACTTCGCGACCAGAAGAAGACCTGACAACGCCACATAGAAGCAGCGGAACAAGCCGACGCAGCCGTGACCCGACGCCGCGATCCAACGACAACGCAAGACGACGAACTGGCGAACTCCACGTAATATTCGACGACCACAACGTCACCGCTCTCGTCGACACTGGAGCCGACTATTCTGTCATCAGTGGGCCTTTTGCGACGATGTTCAAGAAAGTGAAGACTGCTTGGAATGGACCTGAAATCCCGACAGCTGTCGGCCACCTCATAACGCCGATTGGGGTTTGCAGAGCAAGGGTCACCATCAATAACCGGACTTATTCGGCCAGCTTTCTAATCCTACAGCACTGTTCCAGGGATGTGATACTTGGGATGGACTTCCTAAGTCAACACGGCGACATCATCGACCTGAGGTCTGAGTCAATAACACTAACCTCAGAAGAAGCGTTGCCGGCCCACACGACGCCAGAGAACCATGCATTGAATGTAATAGAAGCGCAGGTCACCGTTCCGCCTCTCTCCAGCGTCATCACTTCTGTAGGCACCGAAATATCTGATAACCTTCAAGGCATTATCGAGGGTGATCAGCACCTGCTTGTGAACCGTCAGATTTGAGTTGCTAGAGGAATCGCCGAGTTGCGTGATGGCAAAGCAAAGGTGCTGCTGAGAAACTTCAGCCACGAATATAGGCACCTCCACTTTAGTACGACGGTCACCTACGTCGAGAAATTTCTGGACACCAGCAACGCTTTCACCCTCTCCGATGCTACCGATCCTTCTCCGTCGAATGAGGTCCCGAAAAAGATTTTGAGGTCAACCCGAGCCTCCCGAAGCAGAAGGAAGACCAGCTCAATACGCTGCTCCGGCAATTCAAGGACTACTTCTCATCGTCGTCACGAATTCGAGAGACACCAGTCGAGAAACATCGTATCATAACACAAGGAAGTGCCCGACCAGTTCCTGAGAGCCCGTATTCAATTTGGACGCGAGAACGCGAAGCCGTGAAGAAACAAGTCAACGAAATGCTACGCGACGACATAATCCAGCCGTCCAAGAGTCATTGGGCGTCTCCCGTTGTGTTGGTGAAGAAGAAGGCCGGAACCTTACGTTTCTGCGCCAACTATCGCCGCCTGAACAAGTTCACGAAGAAGGACGTGTATCCCCTCCCACGGATAGACGACGCCCTGGATAAACTCCACAACGGAAAGTACTTTTCGTTGATAGACCTCAAGACAAGCTACTGGCAAATCGAAGTCGATGAAAGAGACCGAGAAAAGCCTTTAGAACTCCAGATGGCCTGTTTGAGTTCAACGTCATGCCTTTTGGTCTCTGCTGGGCCCCGCGACATTCCAACGCGTTATGGATACAGTACTAGCCGGCTTGAAGTGGCAGACTTGCCTTGTGTACTTGGACGACGTCGTTGTGTTTTTCTCAAACTTCGACGAACACCTCCGGCACCTTGCAGCTGTACTTCAAGCAACAAAGACCTCCGGACTCACGCTGAAGCCAGAAAAATGCCGCTCGGCGTACGAGCAACTCGTGTTCTTGGGCCACGTGATAATCAAGTCCAGAGTGCGCCCCGACCCGCAGAAAACAGCCGCCATCGCTACAGTTCCGCCATCCATCGACAAGAAGGCCGTGCGTCGATTTCACGGCCTGTGCACTTATTACGGACGGGTCGTCAAAAACTTTGCCCGCATTGCCGAGCGACTCACTAACCTTACCACGACGGACGTCGAGTTCCAGTGGGAAACGCTGCAGGAGGAAGCATTTCAAGAACTAATGTGACGCCTGCAGACTCCTCCGCTACTTGCGCATTTCGACGACTGCGTCGAAACACAGGTACACACCGACGCAAGCAGTGTAGGACTCAGTGCCGTTCCTGTGCAGAGGATTGACGGACTGCAAACAGTCATCGGTTATGCAAGCCGCTCGCTATCAAAGGCGGAAGCCGACTATTTTCCAACAGAAAAGAAGTGCCTTGCCATCATCTGGGCTACATCAAAGCTTCACCCCCACCTTTACGGCAGGCCCATCAAACTTGCGAGCGACCACCACGCCTTGTGTTGGCTAGCTAAGTTCAAAGAACCTTCAGGTCGCCTTGCACGGCGGAGCCTGAGACTTCAAGAATTCGAGAATACCGTCGTTTACAAGTCTCGAAGAAAACACTCTGACGCTGACTGCCTGTCTCGTGCCCCTGTCGACCCACCACCGCGGGACGACCAGAATGATGACTGCTTCTTGGGAACCATAGGTGCCGACGACTTTGTCGAGTGACAGCGCGCCGACCCGGAACTCAGGGGCCTTGTGAAATACCTCGAGGGCAAGACCACCCCTGTTCCGAAGGTAGTTCTTCCTGCGAACGTAAAGAACTTCTCGCCCCTTCGAGAAAGGAACCACGAGAAAACACTTTCCCGTGGTTCCTTCAGCAGTGAGACCAGAAGTCCTCCAGGCCCTACAGGACGACCCGACGGCTGGACACCTCGGTCTTTCCCGTACGCTTGCAAGAATACATGATGAGTACTACTGGCCACGCCTTGCCGCCGACGTCGCTGGTTACGTAAGGGCATGCAGAGACGGTCAGCGAAGCAAGACACCGCCTACAAGGCCAGCAGGCTTTCATCAGCCGATCGAAACACCTCGCCGACCGTTCCAGCAAACCAGGATGAACCTACCGGGGCCGTTCCCAACACCGACTTGCGGCAACAAATGGATAGTCCTAGCTACCAACTACATCACCCACTACGCCGAAACAAAGGCCCTTCCCAATGGCAATGCCGCCGAGGTAGTCAAATTCTTTGTCCGAGAACATCGTCCTTCGTTATGGCGCCCCAGAAGTTGTCGTCACCGACAGAGGTACTGCATTTACTGCTGATTTAACTCAGGCGATCTTGGGGTATAGCCCGACAAGCCACCACCGCACCACCGCCTACGACCCAGACCAATGGCCTCACCGAGCGTCTTAATAAGACCATCGCCGATATGCTGGCCATGTACGTCGACGTTGAACACAAGACGTGGGATGGCATCCTTTTCCGTACGTGACCTTCGCATAAAACACGGCTCTACAAGAAACCACGCCGATGTCGCCGTGCAAGTTGGGCAGAACGAACCCAGCAACGGCGCTCGACGCCGTGGTGCCCAACGTTACCGAGGAAGAAAACCTCGACGTCACTGTCTGTATCTACCTTCAGCGCGCTGAACAAGCCCAGCAACTCGCCCGCGTACGCATCAAGAATCGGCAGACGACCGAGAGCCTGCGTTACAATCGTCGACGACGCTTCGTGGAATACCAGCCCGGCGACCGTGTTTGGGTGTGGACACCGATACGGCGACGCTGACTAAGTGAAAAACTTCTTCGACGGTACTTCGGGTCCATACAAGATGCTTCGGCGTCTCGGCGCCCTAGACTACGAAGGTTATCCCGGAGGGCATTACGAACTCTCAACGGCGCTGTGCGCGACCTGAAGTATTGCATGTCGCGCGCCTCAAGCCGTTTTAGGCGCGTTAAAGAACCTGAGGACTGTACATTCTTGCTTGTAGATATTGCATATTCTGCTTTCTTGCCTTTTCAGCGGGGTTAATACCACACTCCATTCTTATGTATTAACTTTACCAGCCCATTGCACGTGGCGACACTGCCTTGCATCACGCTAGAATGTCTGGGAGGATTCCAGATTATTTTAGAATCATCAGATAGGCTTGAGCGCGCAAACAGGAACAGCTGAGTTTATTCTCGAAGAAACCGAGCCACCAGCGACAAACGCTGGAATGCTCGGTGCCGCGTGTGTAAATACCGACGCAGCTTGCCGCGGATCGGTATTTCGACGGCCGACGCTCCATGTGCCGATATCAGTGTACAGCGTGCATTGCTTGCTGTAATTTGAGTTTCAGTTTAGCGGCCACAAGTTCGGCCAGATAAGATCTTCATTTCTGGACACGCCGACTGCTGCCTTCGTCTACATAACGACCACGTGACAATATGCCATGGTCTTAAGCAGGAATCGAACCCAAGCATTCTGAGTGGTAATCAAGTATTCTACCAGAGAGCCACGCCAGGAGTCGGAACTCCTTTGGAAAAAGACCATATGCAGGCGTAAAGTTGGTGAAACATCCATTGTGCACTCTAAAAAGTAAAGGTAGAAAAGGGGGGTCGAGGTTACTCCTTTAGAGGAGTAACTGACCTGCCACTCCCATTGCGTCAAATCGGGGGTAACTGCGACGGGACGAACCGTTACTCCACCGCTCGCGGTTACTCCTCAAGGAGCAACAGTTACTCTTTGCGCAAAAGAAAAATCAGCTCTTGGTTGACTTAACCAACATTTTGAGGTTTGAGCAGGCATTTTGATTAGATGTACAATCGATATACAAGTATCACATTCAGAAATAAATTTCAGAAAATCCACAGCAAATACACAGGATTCGAACTCACGACCAATAAGTCAGCATGCGCGTACACTAACCACTACACCACACCATGCTTTGCCACCGCCTCGAAGGAAACGGGTTTATGTAGGCACCGATGGGTCGTTTGCACACGGCGCGAAAAAAGGGGCGCTTCGCTCCCTTGGGAGGAAAGTGCCCCCCCTTTCTTTCATTTTTGTTTTGTTCTCTCTCTCTCTCTCTTTGCTCATTGCACGCAAAAAAGGGCGCTTTCCTCCCAAGGGAGCGAAGCGCCCTTCTTGCCGTGTCGTGTGCAAACCTTTGCAAAAAGTTTGTCCCTTGGGGGGGGGGGGGGGAAGCGCCCTTTTCGGGGTAACTGTGCAGTTACTCCGGAAAACTTTTTTAGAGTGTGGTAGCAGTGCTCCCCATCTAAATTTATAAACATTACACATGTACTCCAATGATACATGCGTCACGTCGGGTTAGCGTCAATTGTACTTAACCGCCCTTCATTGGAAGTTGGCCTACGTAACACTATCCCAGGCTACCATCCTCGCAAGCACAAGCGCTACATTTCAGCTTAGCGCTTCTGGTGTTGCTCATACCCATGTTGCTGTTGGCATCGTTACGTAACTGTAAGGAAGTGGTTATATATAACATATGCGACTATTCAACATACATGTCTGTGCGTCTAAGATTTGCACATATGTTTATGTCATTCCATAACGTTTCGCTCAACAAAATACATTAGAGCACAGTCGCCTTCCCTCCGCATTCTTCGCGTGACATCCATTCCCATGGTACAGGGGATCTGCGGATTTATTTTTCCGTCTCTTCTTGGCTCTTCTCGATTACAATTTGGTGCCACGTATTTCAAGTAAAGAAATTCACAGCCTAGCTCCTTGCCCCTACGGCAGAATGTCGTTAATTTCCCACTATTTATTTTATATATTACTTATCTATTTATTAACTCGAACCCTAAAGTGGCACCCCTGTTAGCGGGTTACTAGGATTAGTGCTTGTGCCGCCACCTAGGACTAATATAACCAAAACGCAAGAACACTACATTCGCTTTTCCGAGATCTACAAATTCAGCTTTTTGGATGAGACCCCACTCCTCCAGAGCCTGGTAACCTTATGGAGGATGCCGCCAATGTCTGCCCTGGTACTAGTATCGTGCTCGCCAGGTAGTGGTTACTCACTGTGCTTAGCCACGGGCTCGGAAGTGAGACTGGGGATGACGCGTTGGAATTAAAAAAAAATCGCGCCATAGCCACGAAGTGAATGATGATGAGTGGGCGAAGCTCGATCGTTTTCATCCATGGCAGGGAGAGAATGTGTGGTCTGGAACGCGCTTATACTTCATGGGCACCAGCGTCATCGTCATCGTTATCACGTGTAGTGGGTACATTCCACTATACTGGAATGCTCTTATACTTCATCGTTATCACGTGTAGTGGGTACATTCCACTATACTGGAACGCGCTTATACTTCATCGTTATCACGTGTAGTAGGTACATTCCACTATACTGCGTCATCGTCATCTTTACCACGTGGAGTGGGTACATTCCACTATACGTGGCTATATACCTACCTACCTACTACTACTACTACTACTACTACAACTACAGAGGAGGGACAGACCCACACCCTTAGGAGCTTCGCCCCTAAAAATACATGGCTGATTCCTCTGTCATAGGAATCGGCAAAACAAGAAAGCGAACCCTGACTTCACATAGGTAGTTGAGCGTTTATTGTACATTGTTTCACCATAAGGGTGAAGGAATGAATGCTGCAGCAACAAATTGTAATGTGACGCGAAGAACGGCAGGCAGCTCGAAACTAGCTGCGCGCAACCTCAAGCGGAATGGACTTACGAAATTAGCACACACAGGACTAGCGCGGACTAACTGTCCCAGCTCGACACTTGACGCGCGCTGCTCAAAGACGAAGAAAGAGGCACGAAACGAACGCGCAAGTAAACACAGGACGAGCGAGAACAACTGTCAAAATTGTTACTTCGTGTGTCAGCAGCGCGCTGCTTTCGTAAACGCGGCCGCTGCGGCGAGAGAAGTGACCTTCATGCACTCTTTAACCACTGTAACTTCAAAGGAAACTTGCGGTGGAGGCACAAGACGTACAAAGCGCCCCAATCCCGATAGAAGCGCGCGCGCACGATCGACCACTGCCTGTGGTGGGGCGCGCGCTTCGCAACGACAAAAGCGACGACCTTTAGAGCGCGCTCTCCGCGCCACCTTCGCGCCATCTCGCTAGTAATGTCGAAAACGCGCTGAAGTTCCCGAGCTCTGAGGACGGCCAACGGTACATGGTGTATATAAATAGCTCGCCGTTAGTAAGCTAGAGAACGTACGCTCTGTGGCTTAGTGGTTTCGCGCTGCGGAGCGAGAGGTCGTAGGTTCGACGCCCGGCGACGGAACTATTTCTTCTAGATTTTTCTTCGCAGCCTGTTAGTTTATATTTTACAACGTCATATCTGTTAGAGGTGTGCACGGGCTTCGGGTAGCCCGAAAGCCCGAGCCCGGCCCGGCCCGCGGGCCGGGTTCGGGCGGGCCGACGTCTTCTCATTCCGGGCCCGGGCCGGGCTCGGGCTATATTGTTTTTTGTTGGGCGGGCCCTGCCCGATGCAAAGCCCGAATCAAACCCAAAATATACACGTTGTGCTGCAACTGTTTTCCATCGCGTAGCGCCTTTTCCGCCACCGCCCCCCCACCTCCTTTCTCGGTTCTTCTTTCCTTTAGCCGCTTTAAACGCAAGGAGAGAAAGTGAAGTCACACACGATGAGCTTTGTGATTATCAGTACACGGAATAATCCCGTCTCCACATCTGAGGTACTAAACTTCTGGAAGAACAGTCTAAATATTCAAACTTACTGTGCTTGCGAAAAATATATTGGCGATTGCGGCAACCAGTTCGAGCAGCGAACGGACCTTCAGTTGGGCGGGATATGCGCAGGAGCGCCGCACTTCACTGAAGCCCGAATCATTGGACAGCTTATTTTTACACGACAACTTGTAATCGTTGCATATAATGACTGTCGCATGTCGTTGGCTAATGTTTCACATTGATACAGGTGAATAAAGTGCCACATTATCAGAAAACGACGCCTTGTCTCCTCAACAAACCTTCATAATCTCAGGCCGGACCGGGCCGGGCTTTTGTTTTTTTGTACGTCGGGCCGGGCCGGGCGGGCTCGCAACCCTCTAGCGTCGGGCTCGGGCGGGCCTTCGACGCAGCGAGCGGGCCAGGGCCGGGCTCGGGCTCAAAAATTCGGCCCGTGCACAGCTCTAATATCTGTAACGGAAATACGTCAGGGGGCCGTGGTGGACCCCGGCATAAAATACTTTCGTGTTAAAAAAAGGGTACCAGATGCTGTCGCTTTCGCTGTGTGGCTCCGCTGGGAGTTTCCACGATGCACGATCGTGGAAGCTCGGCTCTTCTTAGAACTTGGCCACTCCACTAAGCGTCAGTTATCTAAACTTCTCCTGAAGAGATGTCCTGAAATCTCTTTCCCCGTGCCGACGGTTCAAGTCCTGAGTTTGCCTTTTTCTTGGCAGCGACGTTCTTTTAGTAGAAGACGTCTAGTTGTGGTATGACCGGTGACAGCTTTTCCTGGTCCCTGGGGTATGCGTATACAGTCGCGCGCGATACGTAGGTTATCGCGTGAGCGTCGGTCTGCCTAACGTTTCTAGGGGCCCAGCGGCACGTTTCGGAACAGTGAAAATCAAGATTCCGCACTCTTCTCTCCCTCGTTGGCTGTTCCATGCTACAATAATCGCCCCCACGACGAACTCTACGCCCTTTCTCTCTATTTTGAACCTTCCATTCGTTGCGATCAAGTGCATTCCTTGCAGGCTCTTATATCCGCGAGCGATTGCAACCCAGACAACACAAATGCAACCTCAGGACGTCCTCAGTATGCTTTCTTGAGGACATTATGACGACCTCAGAATGTCCTCTGATGGTACTAGAACGGCACTAATTCAGTCCTCTTGTCCGTACTCATAACAATCTCAGCACGTCCTCAAAATAACACTTCAGGACTTTTTCAGTATGTTTTCCGAACAACCATTGTGCGGCCGGTTCGGCACTGTAGGCTGTGATATTATTTTGTATTATACCCGGCGACAGCTTTTCTTGACTGCACTGGGGAAGCTACAGAACGAAAGCGCATGCCTGCTACCGCGCCAAAAAAAATAGTACTGAAGTTTACTGACAGTTTTCTGGTTTGCCTTGCTGAAAAAGTAGGGGGGACCCTTAAGCTTCGCCTTTAAGAGTTGAACGCGATAGCGATATCCTGTCCCTAGTGCGTAATTCAATCACTTAGTGCATACTATGTAATGGGTGGCATGTTTTAAACTACGAGCAATTATGCGCGGGAAATGCGGGAAATGTTTTCGAACTTGGTATGCACCCACTACGTGGTCTTAAGGGAATACGCGCAGTAACGTGTGTGCCTTTTGTAATGGGTGGGCGGCTTTGATCCACAATGTCGTTATGATATTCACATCTTCTGACGCCCGATGGCAATGTACGCTTGTACCACGCAATATTACTGCTATAGTACATGTTGTATTGTGACGCCTGTACACAGGACGCGTGTGCTTGTAAAGCATTCAAGCTATTTTCACTACAATTCAAAGCAGAGGAAGTTATTTTATATTTAATGCCAAGCAGAAGCGTGGCTGTGTGGTAGAACACCTGCTTGCCACGCAAACGGCCTGGGTTCGATCCTCACTCGGACCCGGAAATTTTTCTTATTTATTTTATTTGCATTTTCTCGATTTTTCAGTCACGGACAAGATGATGATTTTTCGCTCACAACCAACGACGCCGCCGCCGACACCGACGCCGACGCCGGAATTTCTGCGAAACGAGCTCTTTAATGCTATCGCGTTAATCCATACTGGTTTATTTATTATGAGCCTTAAACAGTTGGGGGGAAGTTGTAGGCAAAATACAGTTATCTATCACTTCGCAAGAATGATTTCCTTTCCTTTCCATTTCTTAAGACAGCACCACCTTTTCAGCCCACCCGTTTTCCAAGGAAACATGGCGTCCGTGACGTCAATGTGCGGTCGCATAAACGCTATTTAGTTCTCCAAGAAAAATATACTCGTAATAGCACACTATAATGTACAGTGAACAATCGAAATGTTTCTGACATTCATAGTTTTCATGTATATGTTTTTCTAAACGCGTGAACGATGCGAGCAAGCAAAACTGAAAGCAACCGCAAGCTGCCGAATACCTTGCGGAGCAACACGAGTGTGCGGAAGCCCCGCCTCCGTAGCCATCGCTCCAATGTCAAGATAAGTTGTCGCCGAGTATACTACTTAGGATTTATTTCTTTTCATGGTATATACATACAAATAAAAAAAAACACCTCTGTGAGGTCTCGTGTTTGTATACTGTTTCAAGCAAGAGACATGCCAGTGCTCGACTATTACAGTAAAACAAACAAAGCTTGTTGACTGAAGCACATTTATTTTAACAGTAATTAGTCACAACTGGTTATAAGCACAGCTTTGTCAGGCACTCGAGTCCGAGTATAGTCTGAAAAAAAGACAATATTAAGGCGTACTTCTTAAAAACTTCAACTGCGCTAGAGACGAGAGACCAGAAACGAAATGGACAGGACGATCGCAGCCTGTCCACTTCGTTTTTCCCCACGCACGAACAAGGCCCTTTTACCTTTTGATTCCTCTCACTCGAAGCTTGTGAAGAGGGGCATAGCGGTGTCATGCTTAAGGTCATCTTTGACCAAGTCATGTCACCACAACGCCAAAGATAGTTTCTCTTGCCAAGTGAGTCGTCTCCGAGATGCAGGTTTCCCGCAAACGCTACTTCAGTCTGTAGCAGAATCACTATTGAAGGACGTGTGACACCGTACCACGACCGCTGACGAAAAAGAAAATGATGAAAAAGATTCAGAGAAGAGTGAAAGGCGGAAGTTTGAAGTGATGCCGTACATACACAAGGTGTCGCATGGCATTAAAAGGGTGGCGGGAAGATTCGGCGTTGATATGGTTTTTTCAGCGCCTTGCAAGTTGTCGCGTTTGTGTGCCATGTCTAACGCATGCAAAGTTAACAATGAAAGATGTGATGTTAAGCACAGACGTGCGTATGTACCCTGTACAACTGAAGTGGTCTACGAATTCCCCCTGACCTGTGGAATGGTTTATGTTGGGCAGACCGGAAGGTGCATTAACAAGCGGTTGATGGAGCATGCTAAGTTCATTAGGAGACGGAAGTGGGAAACACCTACCAGTGCATTGTGCCGCATGCGCGCAGGGATGCAAGCCCATCTTTAGTAGCACCAAGGTGCTAGGGCGAGCTAAGAGCCAAAGGGCAAGGGAAATCTTGGAGGCCTCTTGGATAGCGAGACACGGGCCTGATAAGTGCGTCAGCGACACATCTGTGTATCTTTCCAGGAAAGAGCGTGATTTCCTTTTGTAGATAGAAGTTTTGGGGGGTGGTGCAATTCTGTCACGTGGTCATGACTGTCACTGCGCACGCGCATTGTTTCATAAGGGTAGTGTATGTGATTTCAATAAACCAGTTAGTCTGCGATCGTCCTGTCCACTTCGTTTCTGGTCTCTCGTCTCTAGCGCAGTTGAAGTTTTTAGGAAGTATGTCATACCAACTAGCCCCCCAACAAACGCTTCTCGAATATTAAGGCGGTCAACACAACCGCCCATGTTTGTAATGTTCCTCGAAAGTTTGACGCAGTGTCCTCGTCACCACGTGTATTGTGCATTAGAGGCTCCGCACTGACAGCATACCAGTGCACTCGACTCGGGCGTCGAGTTGACTTTCCCGAGGTCGGATCATGTGTCAGACGCAGACGTCGATTCCTTCACGCTGGGATTAGGCTGCTTCGAAGCATAATTCACCACGATCGGCTAGTGTTCCAGCTGCTGCTTCGAAGCACAATTCATCGGTATCTGTCGGTGCCGATACATCCTCTGGAGCATCATTGAGAACGTTGAGCAGCCCGGTGCACCCATCAACACGGCAATTGACGTCCCATCGTCGTCTACGATTTACACTCTCACGCATATCTCACTTTTAACTATACACACAAACAACAAAGGAGATGCGGTTTGCACACAAACCTTCAATGCAACATCCCATCTTGACAGTCAGTTGGCTTGGAATGGCTTGACTACTTGACTATCCAGAACGGCACCGCATGGGAATGTTGCCAGCGGCTAGTTTGTTATTACGCGCTACAGCGGCGTATATTGACTAATGAATTTAAGGGTGCGACTTCCGAGAACACAATATTTCAAATGAACATTTCGCAATACAAGTTTCGATACCCGATTGATTACGTGTGTTTCATTAAGTGAAACGCGTGATTTGAAAGTTTTCAACTAAAAGAGAGGCAACGAGGCGAAAATATGCAACTGTATGCAACGAACGTCCAGAGAAACTTTTCACATATGATATGTATCTACTTAGTGCGAAAAGGACTGGAAGAATTATGTCTGAACGGTCAGTGCGTGCTTTCGTCATCCCCAAAAGGTCCTTAAAAAGACCCTTTCAGGAAAAACTGTTGTCCTCAAAAAGCACTCGAAAAGACGTTTCCGGGTCAAACCAGCTCTTGTCGTCCTCAGTAAGCACCAAGGTCGTCGAGAAACGTGCGAGGACGACTGTACCACTTGAAGACGACCTCAGGACATCGAGTGTTCACTGGGAAGATTGCTGCGAAAGATGTGTTAAATTAAGCTGGTGCTTGGCACTACTTCTTTCAAACAGCTTCCGCAGACGGGAATGATCGCAGCTGAAGGAACAGCAAAAAGAGTGAAAAGAGTGAGTGATGCTTGCGTGATACCAGCTTTCCTCGAACGAGTGTTCTGGGGAGTGGCGTCGTTGTAGTTCTTGGTCGATGCTCGCGCTATAACCTTCAAATCGCGCTCGACTGTACGTAACCGTAGCCCCATTAGCAGTTAGCAAGGGCTGTAACCTGGGACACCTGGTGTGTCAGGATACGCCAGCAGTGCCACTCTAAAAAAAGCATTTTGACTCATTTTTGAGAGTTCTGGCATGTCACATATGTGACTCTCTTTAGAGTGGAATGTCAACTCTCTTTGAGGGCCATTTACTCTCTTCTGAGAGTCATGTGACCCACAAGAGAGTTAACGTGCCTCTTTAAAGAGAGTCATGTAAGTGGCAAAGTCAGGACTACCCGAAAAGAGTCGCACGTGTTTTTGTTTTTTTTTAAGTGCCGGAAGCGGTTTTTGTACTTGCGGAAGAGGTCCTTTACAGTATTAACAGCCCGTTCCACCGCACCATTTGACTGAGAGTAGCCATGACTGCTAGCGTTGTGACTCAGTCCGTAGTTCTAGGCAAAACTTGCAAACTGGCGTTACGAGAGCCATTATAACTTCGAAGCACTTGCGGTATGCTGGATCGAGCCATGACACTGTAGATTGCTCATATCGCCGCCTCCCTGGAAGTGTCGCGTAGCGTAATAACCTCTCTAGAGCCGTTGTCCACGAGCCGCAGAAAATTTTCTCCCTCCATGTGGAACAAACCTGCACCCACTTGTTGTTATGGGTACTTCATTGAAGGTAGCGGCAGCAGAGGCTCGGCACGGTGGACCCTGGTAGCTGCAAATTGCTCACACGATTCCACCATATACACATATTTGCCTGTTGAGGCAACCAAGTAGTTTTTACGTACACGTGCCTTCTATCGGTTCACATCCTGATGGCCCTCGTGAACTGAATCCAACATGTCCCTCTGCAGAGTCCCGTACGTCATGAGACTTTGACTTTCACTTTATTTCCTTAAAGGACCTATGTATTTCCCTAAAGGCCCAATTTCCTTAGGCGCCCTCCTAATTCCTTGGACGCCGTCCTTTAAGCAGCGGGCCGATGCACACTGTCAGCTCCCCTTGGTACTTGCAATACTTCGAGAGGTTCAAAAGAACATCGTTTTTCCGAGGCGAACCTTGGTTGCAGTACTTCACGAGGGTAACACCCTTACCATCCATCAACTAGTGCGGACGACCCGCTTTAGGGCTGACTGGTGCACCTTCCTCGATGTTGCCGTCAATTTCACTGACGTACAACTCTACTTGGTTTTCTTCCGCTGAGGGCGCCAATGTGACAGGGGATCTTGACAGAGCATCAGTCGTTGCCAGGAGCTTCCCTGGAACGTACAATCCCTGTATTGGTACCCGACGAGTTTTAGAGGAATCCTTTGGGTTCTTGGTGGTAAAGCATCGACATACACGGAACAAAGCGAAGACGTGAGCGGTAGATAATCAGTCTCTGTGGCAAAGTGTAAGCTCCAGACGTACTCGTCAAACTTATTGACAAATCGGTAGTTTCGTGGGACCTTCCACAGATGGCAGCAATATTGCATAAGGTCACACACCACCCGAGGGCTTCACGGCATACCTGCGGGGCAGCTCAAATGCTTAGGAGAGGACGCAAGGCAGAAGTTGGCAGATATCTTCTCAGGCATAATGACAGGAGAACCGATACTAGAGGAGTGACTATGTGTGGCCGAGTGATCCTGGTGCCCAAGAGAGGAGGAGAGGCAGGGCTGCTGCGTGAGTACAGACCACTCACAGTTACATGTGCACTATACCGAACTTTCGCACAAATCTCACAGACATGTATGAACGGCTGGGCAGAACACGAATGAAAATTGACAGAGCTAGAGATTGGTTTCCGCAGGAGACAGCGCCTCCAAGACAATGTATTTGTGCTCGCACAGGCTATCTAGATAGCACGCAAGGAGAACAGAGGGCTATACACTTGTTTTCTCGACGTGGCCTAGGCCTATGATAGCGTACAGCATGGCCCTTTGTTTCAGTGTATGCCCGTTGTCGTCGCTGCTGTATATGCTGTATACAGCTAGCCTCGAGAAGATGCTGCTGGCGGATGGAGGTGGATTTTCGCTTGCTCACTCATACGGCGGAACACCAGTGCCCTAGAGGCTTCCGGGCTTGGTATACGCCGATGATATTGTTCTGACGGCTGACAATCTGGATGACCTGCAGCACCTCGTTTCAATATCGTCAAATCACCTGAGCAAACTCGGACTCAGCTTCAATGCCAAGAAATCAGCTGGTGTTCGCAGGCACACACACATCTGCGGTGGTGTCGCTGGCCGAGGGTGGACAGATTCCGTGGAAGAAAGGGTACAGGTACCTCAGTGTACAACTGAGCACATCGAGCCATGTTCTACACATCCACGAGGAAAACACCCGACAAACATCAAGCAGGGCGGCGCACGTGATGCGCAAACGAAGTGTCTGGGGCTGCAACTGCTTCCTGCTGGTCCCGAAAATGTGGGAATGTGTACACGTCCCATGCATCTCGTTTGACAATGCTGTACTTACCTTCAGACCAAGAACCGGGCAGTGGCAGCGACGAGGGCTCCGAGAGGTTGGTCGACTTGCCTTTGCCTGCCACGGACGAGTTGCCGTACAGGCCATTCAAGGAGACCTTGGGCGGTCGTCGAATGAGGCTCGAGATGCCAGGAGCAAGATAGCCTTGGAGGGCCAGCAGGTGGGCAGGGCGATTGTTGCAATACATCAGCCTGACTGAAATGAAGACGCAGTGGACTGCGCGGGTGCACACCCTGCGCCGAAAGTTGGGTTTGTTCGCGAAGCCCCTGAAGTCAAGCAGGGAGTGTGGATGGGCCCGTGCCGTTCAAGAACATGTATGGGAGGAAGAGAGCAGTGGCGGAAGGCGATGTGTTCCAAGACAACCTTGACGGTGTACCGCAATCACGACAACGTAACAGAAAGGGAGCGCATGTACGACAACAATGGGGGGTCGTGACCTTTTGTTCCAAGTGCGGGCTAAGGCACTACGAACACTCGTGTACCGCCGCCGATTTGACGACGCTACTGGCGACACGAGGGTTTTATGCCGGGTGTGCGCGCAGGAAGGAAGAAGAAACTATCCCCCCACCTTGTGCTACACTGTACGTGTTTGTGCTCACGCCAGCGAGAGGGCACCACACTACCCGAGGCGCTAGGGTTTGCGTGGACAAGTGACAAGGGGCCACATGCAGGCGATGGAGCGGCTAGTGCAGTGAACTATGCAGCCACTTCGCTCGCTCTCTGTAGAAGAGACCGAACTACCACCTGGTCATCAACGAATAGTTACCACCGCGTCTGACGTGATCGACTATGGTGACGTGCTTGTTCTGCCGTCAGCACGTTGTCTCGCAAGAGGGATAGCCGTTGCTTCAGGGCTAGTGCGGTTCCACGATGGCTGCGGACTTCGCTACAAACCAGACGTCCGGAAAAATTCTCATTCCTAAAGCACCACAATGGCTTGCGTCACAGAATCCCAGCCTCTGTTGTTCCGCTCGCGCCGGCGTCCTCTTACCTTTCTTCTGTTGGACGTTCCCCATGCATTTCTGCTGTCGCTGCGACTATCAGTCCCGACCTGACCTCAGCGCAGTTATATGAGTTGCTTGCCTTACTACAAAATCATGAGACACCGTTTAGTGCCCATTCCTCATCCTTGGGACAAACTTCCATTTATCACGCATCGGATCGAGACGGATGACTCTTCTGTCGTACGCCGTCGACCATACCGCGTCTCTTCATCCGAGCGGTACGTCATTGAGGGAAATGTCACCGATATGCTGCAACGGAACATCATACGGCTCTGTGCGATTTTGCGTAGACTACCGGGCACTTAATAAGATTACCCGCAAGGATGTCTACCCCATGCCACGCATAGACGATGCCTTGAATTCGCTACAGGGTGCCGAGTACTTGTGTGCTGCGCTTCGTGTGTGCGTGTTCTATGTGTCTAACGTGTTGTCGTCTTCGCGCAGTTTAAACATGGCTTCAAAATCGATCAACCAACTAGCCCAACAACATGCATTACTTCGAGTACTTCTCAAGTCTAGACCTGCGTTCGGGCTATCCGCAGACACCCATGCACGAGGACGACAAAGAAAACAGAGCGTTTTCAACACCAGATGGGCTGTACGAATTCAACGTCATGCCATTCGGCCTTTGCAATGCTCCAGCAACATTCGAGCGCATGATTGACACCGTTTTGCGAGGCCTGAAATGAAAGACTGCCTTGTGCTAATTGGATGATATCGTTTTTTATTGCGATAGTATTTATATGGACACTCTCGGCTGGTTTTCGCCGTCGGCGTCGGCTTCGCCGTCATGCCCCGAATATGTATATGTATCTATATATTTATAAAAACCTCAAAGAAAAATAATTCAGAAAAATGTTTCCGACGTGCGGCATCGAACCAGGGACCTCTCGCTCTGCAGCGCGCGGCGCTAACCGCTCAGACACGAAGGCGAACGTCCTTCAACGTTCAAACGGCGAGCTATTTATATACAGCGAGTTTTTAGCGTGTTTTCAGCATTACCAGCGAGATGGCGCAAAGGCCACGCTCGGCGGGGCTTAGCTGGGCGCCCCGGCGTTCGTCGCGACGCGCGCTCTCAGGCGCTCCTAGCTCTTCGGCGCGCTTCGCCCGAAGGGGGGGTGGGGGGGGGGGGTAGATGCCCGTGGGCGCGCGCGCTTATATCGCGGTGGCGGAGAATGGGGCTTTCGGCGGAACGATAGCGTTGTAGTTACCGGGGCGCGCGAAGGTCACATCGCTCGCTGCCGTCCCCCCGTTTGCGAAAAGAGCACGCTTTTTAAACACAGTGAAGTAATAACTGTTACACTTGTTAGTTCGCGCTCGTCTGTACCTGTGAACACGTTTCGTGCGTCGTTTTTGGTTGAGCAGCGCGTTAAGTGTCGAGCTGTGAATGTTTTTAGTTCGCTCTCGTACTGTGCGTGTTTTTTTCTCCTTCACTTTCCCTCAGCACTTGCAACGTCTGGACGAAGTTCTCACGTGTCTTGCAAACGCAGGCCTTCAGCTGAACACCAAGAAGGGCCGTTTTGCCAATCAAGACAATTAAAGTGTTAGGTCACATCGTAGGCAAGGACGGCATTCGTCCTGATCCAGACAAAATTTCCGCTGTCGAGCACTTCCCGCGTCCTGAAAAACCAAAGATTTTCGTAGTTTTCTCGGCCTCGCTTCCTATTTTCGCCGATTCATTCGAGACTTCGCCTCAATAGCTTCTCCTTTGCACAAGTTGCTCGGCTCCGGCGTTTTCTTTGTGTGGTCTCCTGAATGTGAATCGGCTTTTGCCCATACGACGTGTGCGCTCACATCCGAACCAGTCCTTTGCCATTCCGATTAAACCGCGCCTACACTCCTGCATACGGACGCTAGTGGTCACGGCATTGATGGTATCCTCCTACAGCGAGACAAGTCGTCACGCAAGAGGCTCGTCGCATACGCAAGCCGTGTACTGACACCTGCCGAAGAGAACTAGACCATCGCCGAGCAGGAGTGCCTAGCCGTCGTTTGGTCTGTACAAAAGTTTCGGCCTTATCTTCAGGGCCGCCACTTTACTATGGTTACGGACCATTACGCCTTGTGCTGGCTCTCGACACTCAAGAACTCGTCTGCCGCCTTGGACATTGGATTCTTCGTTTGCAAGAATATGACTTGCAAACGAAGAAATCCGTCTTGGGTGTTTTTCCCCCTACATACAAGTCGGGGAAAAAACACCAAGACCCGACGCGCTTTCGCGCTGCCCACTTCCTTCGAAACCATATAACTGCACCACCACTACCGCACGCGAGGAGCTCTCGGCCGTCCCTTCTTTGCACGTTTTGTCCTTAGCTACTCAGGACCCGACTTCTTCAAACGAGTGTGGTTCCTTGTTATCCCACCAAGGCGCTGATGCTTACTGGCGCCACCTCATGGACCGCCTTGATGGGACTTCGCGGCCCCCCTAACGCCCGTCTTCGTCGACAGCTGACGCAATTCAAGCTCGACAACTGCGCCCTGTACCGCCATATCTACCACCCTGACGGTCAAAGCTGGGTTCCCGTTCTACCTCGCTGTCTTCGGGCTCAAGTCTTCAAGGCATATCACGACGACATGACTGCTGGACACCTGGGCTTCCAGAAAACGTACGATCGCATCAGATGCCACTACCACTGGCGGGGCTTGTCCACTAGTGTGGCGAAGTACGTTACTTCGTGCGCCCTTTTTGTAAGCGTCGAAAGCTCCCTTCATCAGCTCAAAGCGGACAACTACAACCACCCCCGTGTCCGCTGGAAACATTTGAGGTAGTTGGCGTTGATCTGTACTGTCCGCTTCCTATGACCGTCACCGGTAATCGACGGATAGTTACAGCTGTCGACCATCTGACACGCTACGCCGGAACAGCTTCCGTGACTTCTGCATCAGCTTCCGAAGCTGCTTACTTCTTACTCCGAGCCCAAATCCTTCGTCATGGTGCTCCTCGTGTCATCCTGAGCGACCGTGGAAAGGCACTTCCTACACAACTCGCCGGACGAAGTGCTCAAGGCATCCACCACCACCCAGAACACAAGCTCCAGTTACCATCCTCAAACGAACGGGCTGACTGAGCGCTTTCATCGCACGCTGTCAGACATGATAGCAATGTATTTACAATGGCCACGAAATATAGGTGGCGCGCTGTACGATTCAAGATGGCGCCCGATGGAGGGTCAACCCGTTTGTTAGCATAGGAACAGATAGGACGTGCGGACGTACGGCCCGTGCCACTTTCACCGGATGAAGTCATGAGCTCCACTGAAATGGATATAAGACCGAAATACTTTCCCAAACCATGGAAGCTTGCCACCTAATTATTTGCCGCGGTGTGAAAGTTTATATTTCAGCTCCGTTAACGCGTGCATAAGCGATGCTTTGTCAAATCCTGTGCGTGCTGCAGAAATCTTCATGAAGTAGAATTAACGTATGAACTGAACGGCACTCCGAGGTAGTATGTACTGAGCCTGCCTGACGGACTTGCCGCAGTGGTAGGCCGCTAGGGAGTAGCGCCATCGCTACTTCGCGGTACCGAATGTTTAACGTAGTGATGATTAGCTTCTTCAAAGTTCCTTCTTCAACAGAACACGAGCATTTAACATCCCATTGAGCAGCGCTTGTGTCACAGCCATGCTTGGACTCTAGCCGTGCGCAATTAGCTGCACTCGGATGTTGGAGGTGCGATCAGCACGATCGAAACATGAATATCGAAAAGAATGCTTCGATGTTGCGGAAATTCGTTCAACAATTATGCCGTTCGGAATGGTACCGGTGAAGTACAGGAGAAATTAGCCGAGGGGAATTGTGGCCGTGACTGCACGTTTCATCGCTCTTGCCATTTCACTTCGCTGGTCGAGCTCGATCGTGTTGGCGGCATGCGGCGCTCCATAATATCCGCAACAATTGCGCTACAAGCAATGCACAAGAAAAACTATGTTTTTATTTTGATCTCGCTTAAGGATATAATAGATCGATACAATCAAAGGGACTTGCGAGCGTGAAGGAAACGAACAAACGAGGGGACGTGCGCTGCTAGTTGCTTCTCGCGAGTTAGCAGCTGATCGCTCATCGTCGCTGTCACTCTCGGTGCGTGCTGTCGCAGCCTTCTACGTCCAGTGAAAAACCCTCGTCGTCAAGACGGTTTCTTTCAACATCACTGCTGAAAGCATTCTGAAGCATCACACTGATCCCAGCGCGTCACCACGTATTTCTGGGCGCGGAGAACATTTTGCTTTCAAACCCGTCAGAGAACACTTGACCCGTCAACAAGCAAATTGCTTGCAGTGTGCTGTGAACTACCAACAAACATACAAACACAAGCGGCGCTGGCGAATTTGAGCATCGCGAGTCAGCGCGGCTTCCCGCGTACGATGTTATAGGATTCACGCGGTACAAAAGCGCTGACGAATGTTATATGCAAGTAAAACAAGGTGAGTTTCAACTGAATAGGTCAGACAACAACATTTAAGTAACCTCCGTGGTTACAGAAAACCTCGCGAAGCTGATATGAGAACGCTGTGGGCCAGTGGCGTAGCGGCGGTGTGGCACACCGGGCACGTGCCCCACCCCGAAATTTTTTTCGCCATGGCATACAGTGAAAAAAAAATTCGGGGGACCCATAAGCTTCGCCTTTAAGAGTTGAACGCGATAGCGATATCCCGTCCCTACTGCGTACTTCAATCACTTAGTGCATACTATGTAATGGGTAGTATGGTTTAACTCTTTCGTTACCGTGTCCATAGGACATGGGTCACCGGTGACCCATACGCGCCACAAGCTATTTTTAAAATATGAGAGAGAGAATAAAACATTTATTTGATGTTCTTCGAGAAGATTGGTGAGTGGGATCCTTAGTCCGGGATCCCATTGGCGCGGGCCGCTGTCCTTGCACGTTTCACGAGGGGCCTCTTGGGTCTTCGGATCCGAGCTGGACAGAGCTGCCTCCCACCCTATAATGTTTTGTTGTGTCCTGGGTTGCATAGGTGGGTTGTGTGGGCATTCCCATATCATGGTACAGGGTGGCTGTTTTATTGGCGCAGAACCTGCACTGTGATGCGTATGTGTCGGGATCTATCTTGGACAATATGTATGGGTTGGGGTAGGACAAGGTCTGCAAGCGACGCCACGCTACCTGATATTCCTTGCTGAGGTTTGGCCCCGGGGGCGGAAGTTTCCGTCTTTCAAGTCTTTGGTGTTCCAGAATATCTGCGTATGTTAGCAGCGGGTCCATACGCATAGCCGAGGGTGGGTGCGATATGCCGGGGTCGGAGGTCCGGAAGAGTAATTCTCGGGCCGAGGCATGGGCGAGCTCATTGCCTCTAACTCCGCAGTGTCCGGGTATCCATATCAGCTGTTTCCATTCACCCTCTGAGCGTGGGGACGATAGCTGTGTTAGGATTCGGTGCGCAATGGGGCCAATGTAGCCTTTACAGAAATTTCGGTAGGCTGCTTTTGAGTCTGTGAGAACGAAGGTGGACCCGGGGTTTCGTAGGGCGAGGGGCGATTCCGGCTTCTTCCATGCTAGTTGTGTCTGTGTCCTGGGCTGATATACAGTCGATCTGTTTACCTCGATGAATGACGCTTGCCGTGTATTTGCCGTTCACTGGTCCAGCTGCATCGACAAAGAAGGCGCCCTCAGCGTCCGAGTACTTGTCGTGAACTTTTGCCCGTGCCCGACGTCGATGTTCGTGGAACTGTGGATGCATGTTGCGTGGTAGTGGTTTGATGATGAAGTCCTGCCTCCATTCATGTGGGATACGTTGTTTTCCCCTCCTCTGAATGGGGGCTTCGATGCCAAGTTCCGATAGTGTTTTCCGTCCCGTTTTAGTAATGGCCAGGCGCATGACTTGATTCGTGTGGTGTGCTTGGAATAGTTCGGATGCGGTATTGTGGAGCCCCATTTGAAGCAGACGTTCCGTGAGTGTCCACGGGGGAAGGTTCAGAGCCTTCTTGAGAGTCACACGTATGATTCTATTTTGTGCTCGTCTGCTTTCAAGATCCTTAGGTAAGGAAAGCTATAGGTTATGCGACTGATAACAAATGCCTGAATGAGTCGCATTATGTCGTGTTCTTTCATACCTCGTCGTCTGTTGGCCACCCGACTAATCATGCGAGAAATTTGTAGACAGGATGTTTTTAGTTTATGTAAAGCAAATGAGTTGTTGCCCCGATTATTGAAGTGGGCCCCAAGAATTCGGATGGTTTCAACCTCTTGGATTTGGGTTCCATTGAGTTGTACGTTGAGGGATGTATTGTCGGATGCCTTATTTCTATATATTAGGATTTCGGATTTGGTGGGGAGCACTCCAGACCACTATTGCGTCCTATCTTTTCTACGACGGAGGCGGCCTGTTGGAAGGCCTCTTCTATCTGGCCCAGGTTGCCAGACCGGCTCCAGATCGTGACATCATCAGCATAGATGGCGTGGCGTACTTCCGAAATTTCATTTAGGGGCCTCCGGGAGGCGCATGAGGGCGATATTGAAGAGGAGCGGGGGAAAGGACGGCCCCTTGGGGGGTACCATAATCACCCATGGTGATGGGTGGTGATTTAAGGTCCCCTATGCGGATAGTGACCAGTCTGTCTGTAAGGAAGTCCCGCACATATGCGTATAATTTTGGACCGCACTTGAGTTCACGTAAGTTTTCCAAGATGGTAAAGTGCCGAACGTTGTCAAAGGCACCCTTGAAATCAATTGCAAGAATGGCCCTTTCCGCTTGAGTGGTCCCGCGGCGCTCCTATGGCCTTGCAGCGGCATCTGTCGTATTCTCTAGGCACCAATCTTTCATGTTCTGCGTAGTTTGTATTTTTCCCATGCGGCGGCGATTTAAGCGGCGGTTCCAATTGTGCGGTTCGCTCCGTCTGTGATGGCAGACGCTTTTGTTGCCGGTCCCTCGCGCGAACGACGCCTTCCTGGCGATTCTGCTGCATCTGGAAGCGATCATTTGGCTGCTTCTAGCAGCAGTGATTCAGATGATGATCCCTTCTTCTTTTTTTTTAATTACACAATTCCACATATCTTTTGTGTAGTAAAGTAATACATAATGATGTTCTGGCGCCGTCTGCGACACTGTACTTTGCCCAGTTAAGATTTTTTTTCTTGAGCAACCATCGAGCGCAATATGTCCATATATACATGGTTCAATAGCCCATTTCTTTCCCTTTTTATTAATGTTTACTGTGCTTCTGTGTATGAGCAATTTGTGCAATAAAAAGAAAAACTGCAACCTGGCTGAACAAGACACTTTCTACTGGGCAACAAGTAAACAAGTGTAACTCGTGCAGTTGTTGAGCTTGGTCAGTGAAACTTTTCTGTTAGGCAGATGTCTCCTATATAAACAATTTGTATATTTCAGAATATTTTCCAGATTTACTTCTTTTATGTAGTAAACATACAATTGCAAATGTTCTTTCAAATTTGCAAGAAATGTTATGTTTAACGATTTTTTCTGCATATTAGTTTCCAAGTTCAGTTTTTAAAACTTACACACGTCAAAAGTACATTTACTTAAGCTTTCGTTTGATGTACTGCATTACAGTATAACCATTTTATTACTTATTACAAAAAAAATACCAACAAAAACCTACGAAAAGTTGCCCATTTTCCCACGGTAACGAAAGAGTTAAACCAGGAGAAATTATGCGCGGCAAATGTGGGAAATGTTTTCGAACTTGCTATGCACCCACTACGTGGTGTTAAGGGAATACGCGCAGTAAGGTGTGTGCCGTTTGTAATGGGTAGCTGGCTTTGAACTACGGAATCATGATAGTCACATATTCTGACGCCCGATGGCAATTTACGCTTGTACCACGCAATATTCCTGGGATATTACATGTTATATTGCGACGCCTATATAAAGGACGCTTGCGTTTGCGAAGCATGGAAGTTATTTTCACTGCATTTCCAAGCAGGGGAATTTATTTTCACAGTATATCCAAGCAGAGGCATGGCTGTGTGGTAGAACACCTGCTTGCCACGCAGACGACCCGGGTTCGATCCTCACTCGGACCCGAAAATTTTTATTATTTATTTTATTTGCATCTTCCTCGATTTTTCGGTCACGGACAAAATGATGATTTTTCGGTCACGGACAAGATGATGATTTTTCGCTCACAACCAACGACGCCGACGCCGGAATTTCTGTGAAACGAGCTCTTTAACGCTATCGCCTTAAAATGGCAATTTCAAGGAGGTGCCCCACCCGAAATCGAGAAGGTGCTCCCCCCCCCCCCCCCCCGAAAAAAATTTCTGGCTACGCCCCTGCTGAAAGCGCGAGTTGCCACGTATTTTCACGAAGACCTCGCGTCTCAGAACGGATCAACTGATTTATCGCGTCACGGAGGACCCGGTTTGTTCACTGATGCAGGAAACATGCAATGTCGCAGTATTACTTTCTTGGTAACGCGTTAACACTGAGGCTAGCACAGTCGAACAAGGGAGTGATTGCGTAGCGCTGCCATACTGACATTCCACAAGAGGACGATTCTAAATTCCGCTTGGAGGCGCGACAGTTCATTGGCATTGCGAATATCCAACCGAACCACAGAAACTGGGACTCAATTTTGCCATTCGTGACTTTTGTGTTCAATACCTCCGTACAGCGCACAACCGCTTACTCGCCATTCCACCTCATCCATGGTCGTTTCTCCTCTTGTTTCCTCGACGTTTCCTTCTTCTTTGTGCCTGTTAAACCATCTCCATCCTCCAGTGAAGAATACGTGTCTCGTCTGCTTCATTGCCGCCAGCTGGCCCGCGTCAACACTGACGCGGGACAGCTGGCGTCCAACACGTCCGGTCACTTTCAGGAAGTAGGGAAGCACCCACTTTGCGAACCAAACACTGTAGTACCACAAGGCCGTCAACCACCACCACAGTCACCAGTGTGATAGCCTAGAGCACAGAGTGGCTACTTAGCAATGGCTAGGCACGTGGTGGGTGCAAGCAAAGAATAACACGCACTACTGGTGGTGTCTGTCGCCCACGTTGACCTTCATTCCTTGACCTTGCTTGCATGTGCTTGCGGAGGCTTTGTCCGCCCCTCCTTCCCGCGTCCCACACCCCTTCTCTCTCATCTCCGACGCTCCCCCCTTTCTCTCCCTTGGAAATCCTCTACTGTGCGGAGCGACACCCGCGTCCCACACCCCCCACAGCGCATGCGCGTCCCCTCCCCCCTCTCTTTGCTCACCTACGGTAACCCCCGTTCTCTCCTCTAGGAATCCTCTACTCTATGGAGCGGCGCGCACGACAGGTGCTCTCTCCTCTCCTACGCTCCCCCCCCTTTCTCTCTAGAAATCATCTACTCTACGGAGCGGCGCCCGCGTCCCACACCCCCCAGAGTACATGGGCGTCCCTTCTCCTCTCTCTCCTCTCCATGCCCCCCCCCCCCCCCTCCCTCCGTTCTCTCCTCAAGGAATCCTCTACTCTACGGAGCGGCGCGCACCAGAGGTGGTGCGACAGCTGTATACTCCGCGCCACGGTAGTTCCGCGGTATGCAAATGATGGAGCGTGCGCGCCTCATTCACTCTCCTGTGCAACACCGCGGTGAGCGCCCGGGCCGCTGCCGCAAAAGGGAAGCAGTGACGTTTCTCCCGCTCAAGCCAGCCATCTACCCGCTGCTTCGCATCGACACATGGTTTCCTTTAGCGGGAGATGGGGAAATTTTTAGATGCGAAGCATCTTATGCTCGGGGCTATGTCCGTCCCTCCCGCGTCCGTCCCGCATCCGGTCACTTTCATGAAGTAGGGAAGCACCCACTATGCGAACCAGAACACTGTAGTACAATACAAGGCCGCCAACCAC